>LR994594.1:16311231-16929189 GCA_905187575.2 Celastrina argiolus
GTTCTTTTTACACCCGTTATATTACTACGTTATGTAATATACTGTCCTTTTATTTATTGATTTGAATCGTTACGCAATAAACTGTGAATAAAACGAAGCTGCCGATTTGAATACCGTCCGAAAAAATCTCCACTTTAAGATGGCTGGCAAAAAAATGTACAATACTGGCCGCAAAAAAAAAGTTTTCAATTGAAAACGTTCTTTATCGCGGCATCACACGCGCTCCTGCATGCGGGTCACACACGTGACGTACACGTGGGAATGTGCGCGACTGTACCTGCGGGTAGCTGTCCACCACGTATGGACTGAGATCTCGCGGTCGCCAGACACCCCTTCTTACTGATAAAACGAATTTTGTATAGTGCGTTTCTTTTAAAAATCTAAACGTAAACAAACTAAAAACGCCGAAAATTTTACATATTCACTTATGCACACTTATCAACGCCTTCAAATAAAGGATCGTACGTCATTATCCAATACATTTTATATAGGTATTACAATTGACATATTTAAAGATTTAGACAAGAATTGAAAAACTTTCACAGAAAAAATACGCTTCGCTTTCGCCACTGTCTACTGCTGAATATTATAAATTTATTATTATTGTTATATATTATTTTATTATATACTACCGAACACAAAAAACTGAATTGTAATTGAAGTTGTAAATTTTGAAGGAGATTAATATTTTAGTGAAGTACGGGCTATGAGAAATTCCATTACGTCACAAAGTTTAAATAAAATTCAGAAGTAATTCAAACCTATTATTAATTATTCGAGCCGGGATCTCGGTCTACAGACCACGAGTGTGCCACTGCAGTACTGGCACGTACAGTGTATAACAGTGTACAGTCATAACCGTAAGTCACTCAGCTCATAAAATACGCGTTAACAAAACGTGCGCGAGAAATGAGAATGCGTTATATTCCCGATTTCCCCTACGCTTGTTAAAGTTAATCCTTCGTTAAATATCATGTTGCGCCTCTCGTGTTTCCTGGATGAATGAAAGGGATGGTAGTTTAACCAGCCGTTAACACTAACCTTGTTGGTGAAATCGGGACTTAGGGCGTGTTTCACCAAGCAATGTTAAAGTTAATCCTTCGTTAATTATCATGTTGTTCCTCTCGTTGTTCCTATCAATAAATGAGAAGGCATGGTATTTTAACATGCTGCTAAAGATTACCCACTTAAGACGGCCCACGACTGTACCTATGACACGGTTGTCATGGTAATAACATTGTTTAATTTTTTTGAGACAATAATATTGAAGAAAATTCGTAACGCAAAAACTGGACGCAGGAGATAACTTTTTAATAAATATTTGGTAATGTTTTCTCATTATTCTCTCATAAGATTTTAATATATTTCATGCACTGCCCATTTATAAACAATATTGCTACCATCGCAACCTTCGATGAATACGTCGTTTCAATATAGAGAGTTCTTCTGTGTGTTGCGCACACGCTTGGGCACTATAAAATAACTCTAGCTAGCTTGGTTTCAATGAAACCTTATATGACCTGATATTATTGTACTTAGTGAGGGCTATGGAGTTTGTATGTAAGCACCTCCTCAATTATGTTATAACTGCACGTTTAACCTGAAGTTTGTACCTCGTGTAGACGATACGGGTTACGTCGGCTATTTGCCGTAAACGCAGGATGCTACGTAATAACATGGACGTGCGGTTATGTGGACGAACACGGCGCGATCTAAAGTACAATAGACAAGTTTTTTTTTTTATTCTGTTTTTATACTAACATTTGACGAGCCATACTTAACGCTCATTGGTGAGCATCACTCGCAACAATTTCGCTTAATCGCTACATTCACCAATGAGAGTTCAGAATGTTAACTCGAATGTTAGCTGATTGATGATTTCATCAGACTTTAAGAAACCGGGATTTTTTTTATTATTTTGGGACATCCGCCACACAGCGTTAGTCAGTCCGATCTTATACCTAGTGACAAAAATATAAAGAAACATACTTAGTCTATGCCAATAATTGTACAATCGGAATATTTCCTTTCCAATAAAAAAAAGGTTCACAAAGGTGTAATGCTCGTGGACACAAAAATCGACTAAGGGCGTGTTTCATCAAGCGATGTTAAAGTTAACGCCACGTTAAAATACCATGCCTTCTCATTCGTTGACAAGAAATACGAGAGGGATAAAATGATATTTAACGAAGTATTAACTTTAACATTGCTTGGTGAAACACGCCCTAAGTTATGCAAGAACACACAAAATATACACGGTCGAACTCAGAAACCTCTCCTTTTTACGAGTATTGTGAAGTGGGTTTGAAACGACATGTCGCGAGCTTGTCAACACGTCTTAATGTAAGCGCTCGTTTATTAATAGTTCGCCATTCGTTATCCTGGCCCCGATCGATCAAAGCTATCACAGCCGATAATTATATTGACACAACTCCCCGGGTAATGCAGACGGTCACGCCGCTGCGGGCGCCCCGCCGTGCAGATGTTATCGCAAGATGGCCGCCGACTGATAGCGATGCTCACGAGGAATATCGGAGTATGTGGAGGAGAATTGTACGAATACCACCGGAAAGTATTTCTAATACCCCCGGTTTCCCGAACGCTATTCAAATGAATGATCAACTAACATGGCATTCAAATCAACCCATATTGAACGCTGATTGGTAGATCACACACTCACAAGATTTGTTAAAATTCCACAGATAAGGTTAATTCACCAAAGACACCGATTAGTTGACATACGATTTGAATCAGCGAGCGAGCGTGATGTAATTATAAAATATCTGTCCGTTCCTTTCTGTCTGATAATATTCCACCAATCAGCATTCAATTTGGGTTGTTGATTTGAATGCCATGTTAGTTCATCATTCATTTGAATAGCGTACGGGAAACCGGGGGATAGAGGCTAGCAGGAATGTATCATGTAAGTTATTTTCTAATGTTTATAATGTGTAAAGAAACATACATCTACTCTGTACCTAGTTACTAGTACCTACCTTCCTACCAATACCTCAACCAACCTACCTTCTACACTTCACTTCCTACTTGAATACTATCATAACTATTAAATTATCTTAGCCAACTAGAAAACGGCCGTGCCGTCCCTTTCTCAAAGCAGTTCAGGCCATTTTCAACTCCCTATAACTTTGTGGATAAAACTAGAAGCCTGCATTGCCAAGTCAGTCTACTTATTTATTTAAGACATGAAAGGTTTTTAATAATGTCGATATGAAATCAAATCAAATAATTTATTTCAGATTAAGAAATCCATATAATAGTATTAGTAACAAAGGTGTAGTGTTGGTATAACAAATTTATAATATCATATTTAAAAACATTTACAATTTAAACATAAGAGAAACTGGATGGAGCTGCATCCAATGTTTCAACAGCCTGGAGTCCCATCGACTGCCCAGTACACTCAGGAGTCTGTTCTGGCTGCCCCGCACACGAGACCACAACGAGGCACATCGCTTTCTCATGATCGTGTATTTAAACATAAGGGAAACGAGCTGCTGGCAAGGAGCTCCATCCAATGCCTCAACAGCCTAGAGTCCCATCGACTGCCCAGTACACTCAGGAGTCTGTTCTGGCTGCCCCGCACACGAGACCACAACGAAGCACATCGCTTTCTCATGATCGTGTATTTAAACATAAGGGAAACGAGCTGCTGGCAAGGAGCTCCATCCAATGCCTCAACAGCCTAGAGTCCCATCGACTGCCCAGTACACTCAGAAGTCTGTTCTGGCTGCCCCGCACACGAGACCACAACGAGGCACATCGCTTTCTCATGATCGTGTATTTAAACATAAGGGAAACGAGCTGCTGGCAAGGAGCTCCATCCAATGCCTCAACAGCCTAGAGTCCCATCGACTGCCCAGTACACTCAGAAGTCTGTTCTGGCTGCCCCGCACACGAGACCACAACGAGGCACATGATGACTCGCCCTGACTTAACATTACCTGGATCATACAGCTTTTAACGGTAGAATGAAGTAGCCGATAGACATAAATTAAACCAATAATAATATTTAATTATCTTTAGCAGTACTGACTCTTAACGAAAGATATTAAAAGGTTTTTACTCTCGGTGCGTCATATTTTACGATTGAAATATCTCGAAGAGCGTTATAAAGCCACAGTGCATATAATACAGTAGTGTAGCTCAGTGAAATTTGTAATTACAGCCCACGATTGCGCGCTGACGGCCTAGTACGGAAACTTAATTAAGACGTGTGCTGAGTACCTACTGTTTAACCTTTTTTTATCAAAACTGATATTATGAAAAAAAAATAAGTTTATGAGAGGCAAGACTATTGGGACTGTCGTGTTAGTTTTTGCCAATTAAAAAAATAATCAAAATAGTTTTTATATCATTTCAAGCAAAAATCAGAAAAATCGACTGCGTAAAAGTGAACAAAACTACGTAGGTTCATAAAAAACCCAAAAGATAAATTCAAGTTCTTAGATGACCGGTGGAAGAACATAACTGAACTGTCGGGATCCATTGAAAAATTTGAATGTAGAATAATGGATTCCCGCTCGGTTTCTGAAAGGCTGATCAAATTGATCAATTGACCAAATCATCTAATCTCAACGCACATTGGTGAAAACAATGACAGTGAAGTGAAGTTCACCAATCAGCGTTTAGATTAGATGATTTGTAGATGATTTGATCAATTGATCAATTTGATCAGCCTTTCAGAAACCTGGCGTAGGACTGTTCAGTAATTAATAAAAAAAAGTTAAAAACTATAACTGACTTCGCAAAAAAAAGGGGAAACAAAAAATAATTCAATTTGAAATCCAGATATGCGTATGTACAAAAATTGTCAAGGTAGAGCCGTGGTCTTACCGCTATTGGGATTGTATATATTTCAACAGCAGACAAATATTATTATTTTTCAATTTTTCTTTTTTCTACCGTATTTTTGTGTGATACATACATACATAGACTGCCAAAATCATTACCCTTCCTTTTAGCTTCGCCGAAATCGGGTAAAAATCAGCCCAGACGTTTGGTCTGTATAATAGTGCTTCAAAGGAACATAACTGTTAAACACTTAGGGCGTGTTTTACCAAGCAATGTTAAAGTTAACGCCACGTTAAATATCATGTTATCCCTCTCGTATTTCCTGTCAATTTGCACGCCTCCGTGGTCTGGTGGTTCAGAGCTTCGCTCTCGACCCGGAGGTCGTAGGTTCAATTCCCGCGTTGGAACAAAATAAAATTTTGTTTTCTAGTTTAGTTAGGACAATGCAGGCTGATCACCTGATTGTTTGACAAGAAAGATGATCCATGCGTCGGATGGACATGTAAAAAGTCGGTCCTGCGCCTGTTCTATCGCCAGTCGTGTCGGTTTTCCGTCCCACTGGGCTATGAGAGTAATAGGGAGAGAGAGTGCTTCTGTGTATTGCGCACACACTTGGGCACTATAAAATAACTCCTTCGTAGCTGGCTTGCTTTCAATGAAATCGGCTACCGACACCGAAAATCCTGTCAATGAATGAGATGGCATGGTATTTTAACAAGGCGTTAACTTTAACATTGCATGGTGAAACTCGACCTAAGTAGGGTAAAATGTGCGTCTCGGAGAGTAATCTGCGCTGCGCCTTGTGTGTGCGTTTGTCGATTCATGCGATACAGGATGTAAAAAGAAAACTCAGTATACCTTTTCTCATTCAACAAAATGTTTATTATTTACAAATTTAAAAAATAAAACGACTAAAGAAAAATCTATTTTAAAAGTAAAACCTTTTTTTTAGTTTTTGACGAAGAAGTATTTAAAAAAAATACATTTCTAGTAGGATAAAAGGTAGTATAATAATATCCCAAAGTTATAGTGGCTGTTATTTTTACACCTTGTATATAGAGGATGGAGTACTGTATTAATGTACACTGTGGTAAAACTTTTTAACAACATTTTTTTATGTCCTTCATGTTACAACGGTATTTTTGAAAGTGCAATTTGTATGCGCAATATTTGCATTAAAACATTTTTTTTATATTTTGCTTTTGGGATATCAATTTGGAAAATTTGATGATTTGAACCCGCAACCGAGACGAGAGAGAGAGGTTGCGGGTTCAAATCCCGCCGATGGAACAAAGAGTTTCAATGTTCCTGGGTCATGGATGTGTATTAAATTTGTGTATTAATATAATAAAAATCTTAAATATGTGTATAGTATAAAGTATTAAATATATATTTCCGTTGTCTGGTACCTGTAACACAAGTTCTTCGGATACTTAGCACGGGGCCAGATTGACGTGGTGTGAAGCGTCTGTAAATTCTATTACATTATTATTATTATAAAATCTCTCGATATTTTGAACCGGATATTGCAGACTCGACATACACCATAGATAATCTAGATTCTAGGGCTCATTAGATCGCTAATTACCAGCAAATTGCCGTGACCACTTTCTAAACGATTACCGATTCATTTTAAAAAGTAGTCAAAGAACGTTTGTGTGAATGCTTATTTTATTAACGATTGCCTTAGGAATCAGATGGCTACCAGCTAAGTTTATTTAATGTACTCAATGTGTTTTGGTTATTGTTTTATTTATTTTATTTTATTCTATTCATTAGGTACAGTAACAGACAACAGTGCAGGTACATAATATAAAAAGAAACAATTAAAAGACATTTTACACTGCCATCCTATTACTACTATACACAACATTTGATTAAATATATGTTCCTAAATATTAGCTAAAAGTATAAAGGGCTTCTAATAATTTACGATTAAAAAAAAATATATAATTACTTACTTTACAATAATAATAATTCTTATTTATTGATGCATTACTCTTACAATAAATGTTTTATTATACAGGATATGATATTAATGAGTGATAATATTTTAGGGTGTATATGGGTCCCGTATACAGAGTTCACTGTGACCGGCGCTGAAAGAGTTACTTTTTTAAATTATTTTATCGATAAATGTATGAAGTTGGGGCAAATATCATAGAAATGTGAAAGTCTTTTAGTTTTTATATATACACCTTAAAGTATTATTACTCATTTATATAATACCTAGTATAGATAAAGCTTTTATATTGTAATATATATCTATATATTTTTAAGAAATAACAATGTTTCTATTTTTTTACTAAAAGATGGGCCCAACCAAAAACAAACATAATATTTGGAAATAAAAGATTTTTCATTTTCATTATCGTGTCAATCCAGTATGTTACTATTACCATAGCAAATTTCATAAAATCCGTTCAGTAGTTTTTGCGTTAAAGAATAACAAACTTTAGAGTTTATAATATTAATAATGCCTCCCACATCAATTTCGGTGACGGTGGCCGGTTTCATCGAAACCAGGCCAGCTACGCATGAGTTATTTTTATAGTGCCCAAGTGTGTGCGTAATACACAGAAGCACTCTCTCTTCCTTCACTCTCGTAGCTCAGTGGGTCGAATAACCGACACGACTGGCGGGAGATCAGGCGCAGGACCGACTTTTTACATGCCCATCCGACGCATGGATCACTTCCTTGTCAGACAATCAGGTGATCGGCCTGCATTGTTCTAACCAAACCTGAAAACAACATCTTTTGCTGTTCCAACGCGGGAATAGAACCAATGACCTCCGGGTTAAGAGCGTGGCACTAGACCACGGAGGCGTTTATAATAATATAAGTAGGATGAATACAAATAAGATTGCTTCATTATAACTATCGACACAGATTGCCAAATAGTCCCGGTGCTAATTTACTTATCTCTCTGTTTATGCTGATTATATTATATTTATATGATCTATCATATACCGTTCGTGACTTGATCTATTAATGCACAAAACACCGCTTTCACATGGCAAACCCACACGGCATTGACGTACAGTAAATGGATGTCGCGGCGACTGTAATAACAATAACATCTATACACGCTTCACACCACGTATTAATGGTAATCCATTGCAAATATATAAATACTTACTTTAGATTACCTGTAATCGACGACTGGCATTTAGCAGTGTGGAAACGCCAGTAATGGTTTAGATTAAGTTTTTTTTTTTATATAAGTATTTATTTTTTATTGATTAAATAAATAAAAAAAAAACAAATAATATATAATGAACCGCTTTGTTGATGGCATATCTCTGAGTTAGATGATAGTCTTTCGGTAGCAAAAGTACCTCGTTCATTTGTTACCTACACAAGAGATAATATACGCTTCCTTAAATAATATCACTACTTTATTATACGTTGTATAACAAACTAGCTGTTCCCGCGACTTCGTTCATGTGGTTTTTGAGTGGCTTAAACCATTTATGCAACGCACTGCGCACGCAATGAAAGTCCCCAAATGTGAATAATTTTCCCCGTTTTTGCAACATTTCTCACTGACGCTTCGCTCCTATTGGTCGCAGCGTAATGTTATAATATAGCCTAAATCCTTTCTCTATAAATGGACTATCCAACAAAATAAGAATATTTCAAATCGGACCAGTACTTCCTGAGATTAGCGCGTTTAAACAAACAAACAAACTCTTCTACTTTATAACATTAAGTATAGATGAGTAATATTTATGGAAGCATATAAGATTTATAAAACATCATTCAGAGAATACTAAAGGTGCCGAGATGTCGGGAGAAGAGGTGCGACGTCCCCGTATTGTACGTCGACGCGCACAATAGCTGGGCGTGCACTCGCGGATGTACCGCATACATCAATGCTACAGAGGACGAATTAATCATCATCGAGCGCTCTAAAGATGCCGCCAATATGATTACGTTTTTGTGCGCCCTACTTCGGTGTGCGTATTTTGAACCTTACAGTCGTAGTCATAAGGTTCAAGGTATAAGTCTTGTGCAGTTGCTGATTTTAGATATTTATGCTGACATATGAAATATTATAATATTCAAATAATAATAATAGCTCACCTCACCGATTTCGGAGTCGGTGGCCGATATCGTTGAAACCAGGCCAGCTACGCAGGAGTTATTTTATAGTGCCCAAGTGTGTGCGCAATACGTAGAAGCACTCTCTCTTCCTTTTACTCTCATAACCCATTAGGGATGTAAACCGACACGACTGGCGAGAGAATAGGCGCAGGACCGACTTTTTAAATGCCCTTCCGACGCATGCATCATCTTTCTTGTCAGACAATCAGGTGATCAGCCTGCATTGTCCTAACCGAACTTGAAAACAACATTTTTTGTCGTTTCCACGCGGGAATCGAACCCACGACCTCCGGGTTGAGAGCGAAGCTGTGAACCACTAGACCACTTCGCGATCATTTAGCGTAGCTTGTGTCAAATCCCATCCATACATTTTGTTATCGAACTTTGTAAGCGATAATTAGCGATGGCATCTTGAATCCTCCGGTTTACCCACTTAAATCTTTTTAAAAGAACTGTTACTGTTCTACTTCGTTTGGTATCATTTTAAATGGGTTTAGTATCATTTTAAATGGGTTTAGGGTATCACGGAAGACCAGAGACTGATATACTTTATTTTGGACATTGCACTGCCGTAGCCCATATTAATATATTGTTAAGTTTTTAAGCTATTGCATAGCTTCTATCGCGGGCCTTGAGCGTGGAGACCGAATCCAGAAATTCCGTAACGAAAATAACCTAACACCCCTCACTCCGACCGGATGCTTTTTATTGCCATCTATTGATGAATATCAGAACTATTAATGACTTTTTTGAAATACCACGCTTGTCTCATTAGTTCAGCAACTCGCCTCTGGATGGCACTGGTTGTATCGGATAAGTTCATAAAAATGGTATGCAATAGCTTTACCGCGGCAGTCCCCGAGTGCCATATTATGTCTTATTTTTTAATTATTATTTTTGTTAGAGAATAATGTTTCTATTACCCATCCCTCTACCCAGAGCCCCTTACTAGGACGTGAGATGGGAGGGTCGCGACGCCTACGCACCCTCGTCCAGTGCGCGCGAATGGATGGATCTATGGATCCATTTCTCTGTTCTACATCGAGGCCTCCTTCAGCGATGACGTATTTAACCTGACTTATCTTTTTTTTTCAGACCGGTGTGCCGCAACTGCGTGGTGTCCCCCACGGGCTCGCCGCCGCCGCTGCCGGCCTCCCCCCCACCCCCCGCGCCGCCCACGCCGCCGCAGCCGTCCCCGAGCCCCGGGGGGTCCAGGGGTTCCGGGGGGTCGAGCGTGCAGTCCCCTCAATCCGGCATGTCGTCCCCCGCGCCGGGCCGCCTACGCGGGCTGTTGGAGCAGGCCGAGCGGCTGATGAAGGACCCGCGGCACTCCCAGAGCGACGACGACAGCGGCTGTGCCCTGGAGGAGTACACGTGGATCCCGCCCGGACTCCGGCCTGAGCAGGTCAGTAGACAATTAAATAGTAATGCCAAAATGGCCGCTTTTATTGAAACCGGACCGGACGCGCTTAAGTGTCCAGGTATTCGCGCTATATAATAGCTCCCCTCGCCGATTTCAGTGTCGGTAGCCGATTTTATTGAAACCAGGCCAGCTGGCTTACCTAAAAATAACTCCTGCGTAGCTACGCAGGAGTTATTTTTAGTGCCCTAGTGTGTGCGCAATACACAAAGACACTCTGTCTTCCTTTTACTCTCATAACCCAGTGGGACGGTAAACCAACACGACTGGCGAGAGAACAGGCGCAGGACCGACTTTTTACATGCCCATCCGACGCATGGATCATCTTTCTTGTCAGACAATCAGGTGATCAGCGTGCATTGTCCTAACTAAACTTGAAAACAACATTTTTTGTTGTTCCACCGCGGGAATCGAACCGACGACCTCCGAGCTGAGAGCAAAGCTCTGAACCACTAGACCACGGAGGCGATTAGTTCGCGCTATATACAGAACTCTCCCTATCTTCACTCTCGTAGCCCAGTGGAACCACCTGCGACGACCGGTAGGTGATGAGGTGCAGCATTGACTTCTATATGCCCATCCGACGTATGGACTATGGACCATTTTTTTGATCAGCCTGCATTGTCTTAACCAAACTTTAAACAACATTTTTGTTCGCCATTCGATCCTCAAACTCTGCAACTTCCTACAAAACCTTAGGTGTATCTATTGCAATTCTCTAAGCGCAAAAATGGTGACAGCCAAGGTTCCAACGGCTGTAATAGCGATGATGGCCGAATTGGTATTCCCCAAGATTCGTTTGTACGGTATTGACAACTATCGCCGACCATGTGACGGCGGTGACTCGTGATCACAGCGACGGGCACGGCCTCAACCGCGAGCTTAGAGAATTGCACTGCTGCTTATGTAAGTGCGGCTTAAGAGGAAACACTACGAATTTTTTTCCTTACAGAAATAGGGGTCTACGGGATTCCTGTTTCCTCCCTGGATAATGCTGCTAGAGTAACAATTTTTTTTCTGAATATTTATGGATATTGTTTGTACGTCTCTATTTTTTCCTTTTGTTAATAAATTAATTATTTCAAGAGATATGGCCGTTCTAAAACTTAAAAAAAAATGGCCAGTCTCTCCGCTATGTTTAAACATCTAGGAAACAGATTTGACTACAATAAACAACAAAATCAAAAAATAGGAAACTTGCTCAATTCTTTTTTTAGCTAATAAATTAAAAAAATATTTAAATCGGTTAAGTTTTGGAGGAGGAAACAGGAATCCCCTAAACGTCGATTTCTGGTACTTTTAAAAAGTAATTTCAGTCCAAGTTGCAGTTGTCTCTATCGCGCTAGTGCTGGCTAGCTAAGGCACTGCGAGACAGCAATAGGTATTATAAATACCTATTTTGTATTTCTCTCAACCGTGGTGTTTCCTCTTAATTCGTCTTTGTACGAAACAAACTAGTTGAAAATGAAAAATCTTGCTGGAGAATTTATTTTAACTCTACTACAACACGGCTACAACCTACAACACAATACTAGCCTGAATGTAGGATACTTTTCCTATATTGTCCAACGTTTTGTGCTTTTCCACTATTGTCCTTTGTTTTTCAAAGGCTATTGTAGGGAAGTCCCTTTGTTTGTTTTTTTATATTGCTGAACACGCAGCGGTCTACTTGTACATTCTTTGCGGCTATTAAAAATTTCTTCAAAACAGAAAAGAAATTAAACAAAAGTTTACTTAAAAATAAAATCTACTTCAATGTTGCCACTTTTACAGTGGCAACACTTTTTTATAAAGGGATAATATTATGGAGCAATCTGAAATAATATTCCTAATATATTTAACACGTTGTATTTTTTTAAATGGGCTAGTGTAATTCAAACAAAAAAAAACTAGATCATATCGGTTTATCTGTTTAGGAGCCGTACGGGAAATTATAACACCCCTCAGTTTTGTCGGAGGATAATAAATACATAAAATTATAAAAAAACCCACCGCAACTGCTAGCTACAAGCTACTGTAGAACGTTGAAAAGCTCCTTCGTCTTCATCATCAGGCTCCTAATGATAGTCCTAACTCCCAATCCAATAACGTGTTCCTTTTCCTCTGTTAAACACAATATATTCTCGAATGTCACAACTTATTCAGTTTTATTGATCTATCAACAAACATTTACAATATTTACATCTCAACATAAAGTTCCCAGCCATACAGAAATGCCGGCCAAACACCAGGTAATTGATAGAAATCGTTGAGCAGTTCCCTAGTTGCTCATTTGGATATCATTAGATCTACTCCAAATCTTCATTCAATTTTAGTGCTTTAAAATACTGAATGAAAAAAAACAACAAATGTTAATGAATGTACTGTAAATTCTTGGTGGAAATTCGTGTTATATAGTATAGCTGTTCCCGCGACTTCGTTCGCGTGGTTTTTGAGTGACTTAAACCGTTTATGCAGCGCACGCAACGAAAGTCCCTAAGGGCTTGTACACAAAACTGCGATGCGACGTCGCATCGCAGAAATAACGTCACACGCCCATACAACACGGGTGACAATTCTATGGCTGTGTGACGTCATTTCTGCGATGCGGCGTCGCAATGCAGTTTTGTGTACAAGCCCTAAATGTGAATAATTTTCCCCGTTTTTGTAACATTTCTCACTGACACTTCGCTCCTATTGGTCGCAGCGTAATTTTACATAGCCTTCCTCTATAAATGGACTAACCAACAAAAAAAGATTTTTTCAAATCGGACCAGTAGTTCCAGAGATTAGCGCTTTTAAACAAACAAACAAACAAACAAACTCTTCCGCTTTATAATATTAGTATAGATTAAAACACAAACTAGTTAGGTTTCAGCTTAGTACCAAGTCGAAAACGGAAACTACTTAAATATTGCTACACCTGTAAAGTTTTTGGGTAAAGAAGTTTTTGCCACTAACATATTTCCACGCGGCCAAAGCCGTGGGTAAAAGCTATTTTATAGTATGTAAGGATTATTTAAAACACTGATCACAGAAAATTATTAAATTATTAAGTTGTTTTTTACAAAGCCGGCTAACGGCTACTTGACCTCACTTCTATTATTTACTCCTAAACGTTTAAACCTCCACGTTATCGTGACTAGAAGAAATGAGTAAAAACAACAATTTGTTGCGCAAATATTATTTGTTGAAAACACAGTATTTATAAAGAGATAAATTGATAATTATACAAATCATAACAAACTGTCGATGGTCTTCTCGCACACAAACGGCGCGAGAGTTGTACACCAGCAGTCATCCAGAAGACCGGTCGGGAACATGGCGCCGCAGGACTGATTAGGACGGCCGTCTGGCTGCCCTGAGGACCAAACATCATAATTGTCCTCCAATCGTGAACCTGGAAGGCAAATGCAGACATTTGTAGCTACCAGCTATCACTGAGAGCTGCGATGATATAGGCTACTGTATTCAACTCGTATTGCCTTATTAGACAAACTTAACTTTTAGATTACTGACAAGAATTTCAATTTCTCCAGTTGAAAAGCAATTTTAGATAAATAAAAATAAAAACTAGAATTATCTGTGACAACTGAAACTATTAGGTTCCAACTGGCTATCGGTTTTCTCGAATTAGCTCTCACCGTGTATAGTGGTCCAGACTCCATCCTTATTTATGTCCAGAAAA
Source organism: Celastrina argiolus (assembly GCA_905187575.2). Classification (NCBI taxonomy): domain Eukaryota; kingdom Metazoa; phylum Arthropoda; class Insecta; order Lepidoptera; family Lycaenidae; genus Celastrina; species Celastrina argiolus. The sequence goes on from LR994594.1 coordinate 16,325,239, forward strand.
CCCAGAAACATGACATCCTTGAATTTAGTGGTAATGGCGGCTCGTTTGAGATTCTGATTGAACAGGTCCTTTAGATAAATGGCCTCCTCCTTGTTGTTGGGGATGGCCAAGTAGCCGCCTTCAGCGGAGCAAGCCATGAAAGCACTGGTCCAGTTTCGACCCTGGGTGTGGAACTTGTAGCACTGGCCAGTCTTCGGGAACAATTTGTACTCTGGAAACATTCGCTCTCATATAGAACTGCACAACAAGTGAGCCTTAACCTAAGAGCTTCTTAAATTTTTGTAAAAAATAAGAAAAGACATTTAAAAAAAAATTTATGTGTGCGTGTACTAGTGTACACACGTAAGAAGTGAAACTTCTTTATGGCCTTATTTTTCGAAATATGATCTACATGCAAAAAAAAAATATAAAAAAAAAATTAAAATTTTTTTTTTTTTTATATATATATTTTTTTTTTTTATTTTTTTTTTAGTATTGATATATTATTTATCACGTCGCTATTGTGTTTCAGAAATAAATAAGGGTGCTATAAAAAAACGTGGCTTGACCCTCTCACGATTCTGGGTGACTGGAAGGGGGGGGAAGATGGCGCGTAACGGAAAAATGTGACGCGTAACCAAAAAATGTGACGGTAAATTTTTTTCCAACGCCGATAAAGAAGTTTCACTTCAACAACCGCTCTTGGAAAAATATAAAAACATCAGATGAACAATAGCAACAAGGATATGAATATAATAATACCCTTATCTGATGTGCCGCATTCTGTCACGGGTACAATTCTTTTTGCTCTCTTGTAGCAGATGTAGGGCAGAACCTCTGAGCAGTTGACGTCAGCGACAGTCCCGTTGGGGACCAGCACTATACAGCTCTCGTCGTCGTTATTGTTGTCGGGCTCCGCTGGCATCCACTCCACAGGCATTCGCGACAACGGCACTCCTAAATTTAAAAAATATATAATAAACTATGTAGAAGCTTTAGGCCGTGTTAGTTAAAGCAATCTTAAAGTTAACGCCATTTTAAAATACCATGCCATCTCATTCATTGACAGGAAATACGAGAGGGATAACATGATATTTAACATGGTGTTAACTATCCTATCAAGTATAAAATTAACAATTACAAGGACTGAAAGGAATATTTTACTCAAGATATGTGGTAGCCTCTTTGTTGACTATCCAAAAATAGCTCGTTAGTTTCATTTGGAAATAAAATATTTTGATTTTGAGCGCATTATTAACTATGTGAGACCTTCTATAGAATAGTAATCTCCCTTCGAGAACCGTGCGTTGGTGCCAGTGAACACGCCGCAGTCCAGGTCGAGGCCGGCCCGCTTCATGAGCTCTGTCAGCGCCGCAGTCACATTGCTGTTTATTGGTGACGCGAGTACAGCTCCTGAAGCGGCAGAAAAAGGGGAAAATCAATCATTATCAATTTTGGATCAAAAAATGAAAATGTCGGCCAGAAAAAAAAGTACAATACTCGGATAGAATACATAGAAAGAGTGAAGAAATAAAGAAAGAAAGAAAAGAAAATTTATTTGGTAAACATATCTTCTTATATATAAAAATGAATTTCACGCCTCCGTGGTCTAGTGGTTCAGAGCTTGGCTCTTGACTCGGAGGTCGCGGGTTCGAATCCCGCCGAGGGAACAAAAAAAGCTTTAAATGTTCCTGGGTCATGGATGTGTATTAAACTTGTGTATTAATATAATAAAAATCTTAAATATGTGTATAGTATTAAAGTATTAAATATATTTCCGTTGTCTGGTACCTGTAACACAAGTTCTTCGGATACTTAGCATGGGGCCAGATTGACGTGGTGTGAAGCGTCCAAAGATATTATTATTATTATTAATTGCGGTTCGTTATTCTCGCTAAAACTCGAGAACGGCTGAACTGGTTCGGCTATTTGTGGGCCCCGTGCCCACTTCGTTGAGCATAACAAAAATTATTTTGCGTTTGAGTGGCGTGTTTGGAAGACTTAACTAATAATTTCATTTTTACAATAATTAGATATTTTATAACATATACCTAATACAATATTCTTTATTTTTAATACACAGATCAAATTACATTTTTATAAAATTATTGAATCATGTAAAAATTTTGGTCTGCTATCAATTTAAGCAACTTAATCTTAAACATTCATGTGCTTTGTGATTTAATATCTTTTGGTATCTTATTATATAATTGGACACACATATTGTGTATGCAACTTTTATCAAATTTACTTATCCTGGGGTCGTCGCTTACTACCAGCCTGTAGGGATCCCGTCTGCTGTTTCCAGTCAATATTTTCATCCATTATTAGTCCTAAAAATGTTGTTTGACTTACGGCTTTTATTTTTATTTATTTTTTTTTATTTTATTCAATAGATACACCAACAACTTATTGCTAATTACATTGATAACTTAATCGAATACTGTTTGCATAGTTCTATCACAATAGTTAATTACAGGTGTACACAGCATTTAAAGATAGATCTCCATAAAAATTTAACAAAAACATTTTTAGTAGTCAGTTTAAGATTTATTTAGTTTCATTTCAATAAGCGTACTTTAACTTTAATTAATTAAATAAATAATATTAAATCGTATATGAATGTCAATTTGAATATAAATATGAAAATATGTCAAAGTGAGGACAATTACATGTTAGAATTTACAACACAACTTATGTACTAGAATTTGGATTACATTATCATGCATATTAAAATCAATAAAATAAAAATGATAAATACAATAACATTAAAATATAAGTACCTATTATTTTCTAGAGGTGACAAGTCACACAGTCAACAAGAACAAATTAAGGTCACAATATTAATTGATGTTGTCCTTAATTACTATGTTATACAATTTTTTCTTAAAGTTCGCTAAAGAAAAAATGTTCAGCTATATGTTATTTTTCTATTTACTATTGGATTTATTGAACTGTATATAATTTGATTTATTAAGATTAATTTTTAAATTATGAATGTCAAGCTATTTTATTAAGTTATCAATAGTATTATTAATGTAATTTTTGTGGTCAATAATTGTATTAGATTTATTTTCATATGTCACAACAATAGAGATATAATCCGGATAGAGAATACATTTATGTTTAGTTATATTGATGATATCATTTAGGTACAAAATAAAAAGTAAAGGGCCCAGCACACTACCTTTTGGCACTCGGTATCTATTATGCTATGAATACAAATTCAGATGAGTAAGTTGATAATTCGTTATGTTTATTTGCTCTTGTGACCACAACACATTGTTGTCTGTTACATACATAAGACTCTATCCATTGTAGAGTTGGACCTCTGATTCCAGCTCTTTCAAGTTTTTGGAGTAGTAGATCATGGGAAACTAGGTCAAATGCTTTGGATATGTTAAAAAATAGCCCTGTGGTCAGGTTGTCACTGTTGATGTTTGTAATTACTGTTTTTAAGACGGAGAATGTTGCCAATGTTGTTGACTTGTCTTTTTGAAAGCCATACTGTTCTTATGTAACTACTACTAATATACAGTATTTACAGCAATAGTTATAAAGTCTCTTAAACATAGATTTTTCATATATTTTGATATAACTGGTATTAACGTTATTGGTTGGTAGTCGATATTAGAGATATTTGATTTTTCACCTTAAAAATGGGTTTAACTATAGATAATTTCAACGCATCTGGAAATATTCCATTCAGAAACGACATATTAATGAGATACGTCAGTATTTTCGATTATTCATTTACGCACTTTTTAATAATTTTTGTATTAATTTCATAATAGCCTTCAGAATTTGTATTTTTGAGTAACATTATTTCCTTTATTACTTCACTTTCTGTCATCGGGCGTAGGAACATTGTATTACAGCTTAGACTGGTGCTCTTTGGTAATATTGGTTTTAATACGTTACATGCAGTATTAGTGTACTGATTGTTAAATTCAGAAGCTATATACTTAGCATAGATTGACGTGGTGTGAAGCGTCCATAGATATTATTATTATTAAAAAGCGATCACGTTACCTTCCAAGTCGCAGCGCACCCTGGCCTCGTCCCACTTGGCGGGTATCTTGTGCACTTTGTGTTATGTGCATAAGGCGATCACGTTACCTTCCAAGTCGCAGCGCACCCTGGCCTCGTCCCACTTGGCGGGTATCTTGTGCACTTTGTGTTATGTGCATAAGGCGATCACGTTACCTTCCAAGTCGCAGCGCACCCTGGCCTCGTCCCACTTGGCGGGTATCTTGTGCACTTTGTGTTATGTGCATAAGGCGATCACGTTACCTTCCAAGTCGCAGCGCACCCTGGCCTCGTCCCACTTGGCGGGTATCTTGTGCACTTTGTGTTATGTGCATAAGGCGATCACGTTACCTTCCAAGTCGCAGCGCACCCTGGCCTCGTCCCACTTGGCGGGTATCTTGTGCACTTTGAACCATCCTTGGGCACTCTCGCTGTAGCTGTAGTCGAACCGAAACTGACTGCCATCTTAAAATTCCCAGCGAAAACAAGGGGAAATTTGAAAAACAAACATATAACTGACACGGCCGATCAATATGTAATTTGGAAAGTTGAAAACAGAATGAACAAGTCATACGGTCTACAGTATAAAAATGAACACCTCCGTGGTTTAGTGGTTTAGAGCCTAGCTCTCGACCCGAAGGTCGTGGGTTCAATTGCCGCGTTGGAACAACAAAAAAAAATGTTTTCAAGTTTGATTAGGACAACGCAGGGTGATCACCTGATTGTCTGACAAGAAATATGATCCATGCGACCGATGGGCGTGTAAAAAGTCGGACCTGCGCCTGATCTCCCGCCAGTCGTCGGTTATCCGTCTCACTGGGCTACGAGAGTGAAGGAAGAGAGACTGCTTTTGTGTATTACACAAACACTTGGGCACTATAAAATAACTCCTTGCGTAGGTTGGTTTCTGTAAAACCGGCCACCGTCACCGAAATCGGTGGGAGGCATTATAAAATTATATTATACTTTCTGACTATTTAAAAGTTGCTAATTATAATATAGAAAGTTAATAAATAGTAAGGTAAGCTATCAATAAAATATCTGAAATTTAAACTTAAAACATAATTTGTAGTATACAATAGAAGCTTTAATAATAATAACTCCGGACAAACCCTAATGGTTTTTGGAGTGTTGAACAACAAAACTTACGTACCTGTATTAAAATAAATTAGAAAAAAACTTACCGGCGACGACGCACGAGACCCAGAGTAGTAGAATCACAATCATTGCTGCTTCCCCCGGCGCGGCGCTGGACTAGACTGCACGACTGTACTTCAGAAGGGCTTCGATTTTGCACACATGACACAGTATCGGCACAGGAAGCTATTATCTACCGCATTCGCGGATATCTCGTGTTCCCGTCCACTCCACACATATATGTCGCAGTCATCTAATTGAAATCGCTATTTCATTGAGTGCCTAGCGTTTTATCGAATGACGACATTAAATTGAAAGACTAGGCCGAACATTGATTGAACAATCGTCGGTCAACGTCCAATTAGTTAGCGGATTGTAATGTTGTATTGTCAGTCAGATGATTGAATTTTTTTCTCACTGCGGCGCTAGTAGTCACCAAAACAAATATGGCGTCAATCAGCTGGCACTGATAGCACTGTGTTGATTTTTTTTCTAAAATCTACATTAGAGTGCGATATTCCTTATAAAATAGTGCGACGGCACGGATTTATCTAATATTCCGTCGCCGCCGGCTACTGTTAAAGAAAAAATTGAGGTGAAACTAACTGAGTACGAACGACATAATAAATGTAAGTTTTGAACATGCTGTACGTCATCGTTTTACTAATTTAGCTCATAAAACATACAAAACTACACTAAATGGATGTATTTATGTTATATTATTTAGACTAGAGTTTGCAAAGTTACATGTCACCTAACTAGATATTCCATAAGACATACATAACAACAACAACAACAACAACAAGGAGATGGCGATTCCAATACGAGTACTTCGATATATTCCGGTAACTGATGTCTAATTCGGACGCTGGAAGGTGTCTGTAGAAACTTAAAGTTAGGGGCAATTTCGCCATTCACAACGAAAACTCGGCTTTATTGATGGCAACCGATCGCAAAAACGGACGAAGGATCCTGGACTAATGCACGAATGTCCCAAAATGCGGTTTGCATAGTTTTGCGCTGTAGTTTTTGTTTTATGAACATATTTCACCAACATTTTTAACGATTTTTTTTACCTAATTTTAGTGCGATCGAAAGTGGGTATTATTTTAAAAACAAGGCTTCTTGCGTCCGAGTTTTATAGCCTGGTACCGGGTCGCGACCCGGCAAATGGGGAACGCTGTTATATAGAATAAATCTTTAAAAAAACTATAGTTACCGAATATAATATATTTTAAAAAGGGGGAGCTGTTTTCGAGTGTATTTTTTTCAAATCATAATAAGCTGTCAACGGTTTTCTCACACGCGAACGGCGCGGCCCTGTAACAGACGAAGTCATCCAGCAGCCCGGTCTGGTACATCGCGCCGCAGGGAGATGCTCCGTTGCGTCCATCCGGCTGTTTCGGTTTCCAATCGGCATAGTTGTCTTCCAACCGTGATCCTAGAGACATATCACACAAGATGATTATACATTTGACGACCTCCGTGCAGGTTGAGCGCGTCGGTGCTAGAACGAGAGGTCGCAGGTTCGAATGCCGCCGAGGGAACAAAAAGTTTTCAATGTTCCTGGGTCATGGATGTGTATTAAATTTGTGTATCATATAATAAAAATCTTAAATATGTGCATGTATAGTATAAAAGTATTAAATATATTTATGTTGTCTGGTACCTGTAACACGAATTCTTCGGATACTTAGCACGGGGCCAGATTGACGTGGAGTGAAGCGTCCTTACATATTATTATTATACTATTCACCCATAGATCCCTGACCTGTAGGTAATACTATACTTATACAGGTTGTCTCGATTTTTTAACATTTGGTGACGATTTTTTTGTAAATTAATTAATACAGTAAAAATATTTTGAGATAAAATTTGGAAATATTATATAAGTACAAGTAATATACAGGGTGTAAAAAGAGCAGTCACTATAACTTCTTGGGGTAATAACCAGGCAAGAGATATATCCATTGGTACTAGTCATTTGCTTTTAATCCACTGTTTTAAAAATTTAAAAAATTTTAATAGGTAGTGTACAACGTGCACAACACAGCGATCAGCTGATTACGCCGAGAGGTCAATAGCACGCGTAAGACGCTCATTACGTACTAGGGCAAAAATTATAAAATTTAAGAATTTAATGCAGAACGTTTTTCCATTTCATCAGCCTTGCGACTAAAATAATATTGCGAAACAAAAAAATTTATTTTCAAAAAATAAATAATGAAAAAAATTCATTTCTAGAATCAGTCAAGGTCCTATAATCCTATCCCAAAGTTATAGTGACTGCTCTTTTTACACCCTGTATTAATGAGTAATAATACTTCAGGGTGTGTATGGGTCCCGTATATAGAGTTTACTGTGAAAGTACCAGCGCTGAAATTACTTTTTTTAATTATTGTATGGGCAACTTTATGATGTTGTGTTATTTCTCATAGAAACATGAAAGTCAAAAGTAAGTCTTTCAGCGCTGGTACTTTCACAGTATACTCTACATAAGAGGCACATACACGCCCTAAAGTATTAACACTCATTTATTTTACACCTTGTATATATAATATACAGAGTGTAAAAAGAGCAGTCACTATTACTTTGAGATACGATTATACCTTTCCTTATTTTGGATATGTATTTTTTTTAATATTTTTTTTGTCAAAAACTAAATTTTTTTTTTTTACTTTTCACCATTTCTTATTTTGCTGTCGCAAAAATAACAATAAAGAAATTTTTTTTTTAATTTTTGTAAATAAAAATGAGAAAAAAATACATTTCTAGAATGAGAAAAGGTAGTATAATCATATCCCAAAGTTATAGTGACTGCTCTTTTTACGCCCGTTATATAAAGGTATTTAATTCCTTACCGTGTATAGTAGTCCAAACTCCATTCCTTTCAACATCTGAAAATCCCAGCATCATGACCTCCTTGAATTTGGTGGTAATGGCGGCTCGGTTGAGATTCTTCTTGAACAGGTCCTTTAGATACATGGCCTCCTCCTTGTTGTTGGGGATGGCCAAGTAGCCGCCTTCAGCGGAGCAAGCCATATAAGCACCTGTCCAGTTTCGAGCCTGGGTGTGGAACTTGTAGCAATTGCCAGTCTTCGGGAACAATTTGTACTCTGAAATATTAGCTCTTATGTAGAACCTGAACAGTCACAAGCAAGAAACAGAAAAGAACTATAGATACTGTACATCTTGACATGAGCACTGATGACTGCATTCATGCGATAACGCTTAGCACGTAGGTATTCACATTCAGAAATCAGCATCATGACATGTGGATTAGTAAAGATCGCGATTTTTTTAAGGTTTGCGATTTTGCCAAATACCTGCGGATGAAGTGGATACATTCGCTCACATATAGACCGCACAACAAGTGAGCCTATAAGCTACTTTATAATTCATTTTCAAGGGATATCCCTATGTGCGAATTATTTCTTAAAAACATTTTAAAAAAACAACTGTTGTTGAAAAAAAAATTAGCTCCTCTCGCCGATTTCGGTGTCGGTAGCCGATTTCATTGAAACCGGGCCAGCTACGCAGGATTTTTTTATAGTGCCCAAGTGTGTGCGCAATACACAGAAGCACTATCTCTCTTCCTCTTACTCTCATAACCCAGTGACCGGTAAACCGACACGACTGGCGAGAGAAGAGGCGCAGGACCGACTTTTTACATGCCCATTCGTCGCATGGATCATCTTTCCTTCTTGTTGTTCTTACACGGGAATCGAACCCACGACCTAGAGAGCTAGGCTCCACTAGACCACGAAGGCGATCTAATAAAATATAGCCATGTCGTCATGAATATAATACCCTTATCAGATGTGCCACATTCGGTGAGGGGCACAACTTTGCCCGCTTTCTTGTAGCAGATGTAGGGCAGAATCTGCGAGCAGTTATAGTCGGCGATGTGCCCGCTGGGGTCCAGCACTATACAGTTCTCGCCGTTGCTGTAGTTGTCCGGCTCCATCGGCATCCAGGCCGCTCCCATCCGGGACAACGGCACTCCTGGAGAGGAGTAATTCAAATGGAAAAAAAAAATTTTTCACACATTAGAAATCGGCATGGTCCAAAAAAAATGTACTGTCGCATGTACTTTTAATTTTTTTTAGTTGAAATAGGGTATTTTAAGAATAGAAATTCATTGCCTAGTTTTTTTTTTTTTTTAATTTTCGGATCTATGACGTCGTCACAGGGGGAGAATACATAAAAATTTATTAACAAAAGAGCATTGTCAAAATTCAACATGGTGTTAAATGTCATAAGAAATACTAATCTCGAATCCCCACACGGAATGAAGTAAAGATAGTAATGCTTTCCAGTGATGAAGTCATTGAAGGTGAAACTACGGTTAAACATATTTGTTTAAAAATATAAGTAGCTAATGGGTTATTTTTTTAGTTTATATACAGAAAAATGATCACTGACTTTATTCTTAGAAATGTTTGGGCACAATTAAAAAAAATTAACAATCCCCATATTGCATGGCAATATTTAACAGAAATAATAGTAAATGACGATAATATGCTCAAAAATACTAAATAAAAAAGTGAAGAACTAGTTCTAGAGACCCACACATTGAGGTCGGCCTAATCTAGTTTGTGTATGACGCTCCTTAACTTTATTTGGTCTGGGATATTACGAAGCTTATAATTCAACAACATGATACCTTCTATCGAGTAGTAGTCCCCGTTCGAGTAGCGTGAGCTGGTGCCGGTGAACACGCCGCACGGGGAGTCCAGGCCCGCCCGGCGCATGTGGTGTATCAGCGCCAGGGTCATGTTCCTGTTTGTCGGTGAAGCGAGTACGGCTCCTGAGGATATTGGCAACCTTAGGACCAGGGATGAAATGGATATGAAATTACGGATATGGATATTAAATTATTTCAGATTATCCGTTTGTTTCGGATGATTTCGGTTACGGATATACAATTTTGGATTTAATTTTTTCGTTTCTACAGTAGGTAGGATTCGGATTCGGTTACGGTTACGGATAATATATTATATCGGATATCCGGTAGTATCAGTTACGGTTACGGAGCTCTCCAACATCCCTGCTTAGGACCATACTACTATACAGGGTGTAAAAAGAGCAGTCACTATAACTTTGGGATAGGATTATAGGACCTTGACTGATTCTAGAAATGAATTTTTTTCATTATTGATTTTTTTTTAATAAATTTAAGAACGGTTTAGAACAACGTTCTGCATTAAATTCTTAAATTTTATAATTTTTGCCCTAGTACGTAATGAACGTCTTACGCGTGCTATTGACCTCTGAGCGTAATCAGCTGATCGCTGTGTTGTGCACGTTGTACATTGCCTATTCAAAATTTTTAAATTTTTAAAACAGTGGATTAAAAGCAAATGACTAGTACCAATGGATATATCTCTTGCCTGGTTATTACCCCACGAAGTTATAGTGACTGCTCTTTTTACACTCTGTATAAACAGTATGTGTCGTGTCGATGTTAAGAGGAAACAGAAAGGCCGTGTTCTAGGGTCTACGCGATCCCTGCTTCCCCCCTAGAAGTTACCGCTAGAGTATACTGATCTATTATTATTAGTAACAATTTTCTTCCTCATACTATTAATTTATGGTAAAAAAGTGGACGTCCCTATTTTTTCCTTTTTTCCATAAATTAATTACTAAAAGAGATATGGATGTATGAAAACCTAAAAAGTATGGCCAGATTTTCAGCTGTGTATATTTTAGTCAGGGTTCCCCATACATTGTTTTCACTTGATTAGTATCAAGCTAATTTTTTGTAAGTACCTTCATTTTGATGAGTCGCCCAAGAATTTCTTAGACGGAACTCTCGATTGTGGTAGCTAACAGAGTTAGCGAGGATTTTAAAAAATGCTCAACTTTCGAGTGTAGGACCGGGATAACGTACCACGTAATTTGACTGGGACTATTATGTCTTTTGAATTACATTAATATTAGCTAAGTAATGAAACTAAAATCAGCTGGTTACTCATAATTTAAGATGATCTCGTTATCGATACAAGTTGGCAAGAGGGAACTCTTTGATCAAACCATAGATTTTGGAGGACAAATATTTTTTCAGATAATTTAGATCATTATCTTGACATTTATCAAAAAAAAATTATAGATATTTTGGAATCACCAAATTCACAAACTTTATTCTTGCTATCTCTGTTAGCTACCACAGACAAGAGTTCCGTCCAAGAAATTCTTGGGCGACTCATCAAAATGAAGGTACTCACGAAAAATTAGCTTGATACTAATAAAGTGAAAACCATGTATGGGGGAATCCTGACTATTTAGTAAATTTTATAATAAAATCGAAGCTCAAGGTTTTTTCAGTTTATAATGAAAAATAACCTAAATCAGTTAAGTTTTGGAGGGGGAAGGGAAGGGGTTATGCTGAAACTACCTTCCAAGTCGCAGCGCGCCCGGGCCTCGTCCCACGCGGCGGGTATCTTGTGCACTTTAAGCCACCCTTCCGCTCTCTCGCTGTACGAGTAGTCGAACCGGTACTGGCCATCTAAAGATTCACATTAGGTGGTGTTATTTGATTCTCGACTGCAAATCTACACTAATATTGTTAAATAGTTAATGAAATCAGGCGTTACTTTGCGGCAATCCATAGCATAAAATTTAAATATATTATATCTAGCAATATCCCGCGAAACAATTATAAATGGTGTGGGGCTTTGCACGATCGTGTTAACATTATTGCTTGTGTGGTGGTGGTGTTTTCACGTTTCTGCTTGCGAGTGTACGCATAAGCAGTGTGGGAAGAAGGTGCATTAAACGCATGCCTATGCGTACACTCACTCATCTGCTTGCAGGTTGTGGTTATAATTGTTTCGCGGGATATTGCTAGATATAATATATTTAAATTTTACACGAATATTATAAAGAGGAAAGATTTGTATTTTTGTATGTAACGACTTAACTCAAAAAGTACTAGACCGATTTTAATAATTCTTTTTTCATTAGAAAGCTACGTTATCTCCGAGTAACATAGGCTATATAAAAATCAAATGCTGTTCGTTAGACTCGCTAAAACTCGAGAAAGGCTGAACCGATTTGGCTATTTTTAGTCTTGAAATATTCGTGGAAGTCAAGGGAAGGTTTAAACGGTTTGTAAGCTCCACGAAGTGGGCACGGGTCAGCTAGTATTTTTAACCCCCGACGCAAAAACGACGGGGTGTTATAAGTTTGACGTGTCTGTGTAAATGTGTATCGTAGCTCCCAAGCGGATGATCCTATTTTAATGCAGTTTTTTTGTTTGAAAGGTATATCATTCGAGAGTGTTCTTAGCTATGTTTGGTGGAAATCGGTTCAGGTCTTCAAGGTCATTAGGTCGTTTGTTAGGTTAGTTACGTTAGTCAGTTAGTTAGTGTGATAGGAATGTTACACGCTAAGTTTTTTTTTTAATAAATAATTTTAGTAAATAATATTATGCAATGATGAAAAATATTTAAGATATGGTAATTACTTTTTACAATAATGAAAAGAATAACTCACCAACAGCGACGTATAAAGCCCAAAGGAGAAGGAACACGATCATTGTCTTCCCGCGCGCGGCGACGGTGCTTCAGCGTGATTCTGCCTGCGAAGGTTACAAGCTTTCATTTGTACATATCTGTCCCTTTGTGTGTAGGCAAAATTTTAAATTAAAAAAAAACTGTACGTATAATATATTCTGTGTATCACGTGACGATACAATATTATTATATTGATTACCGCTCTCCTAATAATATGATAACAGGTGGAAGATGGGCCTATGCCCATCCGAGTTCCAATATATAATATAAATGATTTCAGAAAAAAAATACCACAACCATTGTATAAACACTAGAAATAAGCACAAATTAGATATAGGGTAAGTTCGCCTGTTCGCGTCCATCGCCCTATTCGCGTCCATTTTGCGGAGCGCCCTATAAAAATCCTCTAAAATAAGTCAACTAACACACTTATCAAACGAAAAGTCATTACCGATTATACTTAAATGTATAAGTGACACGCACGCATATATAAAAGTTCTGTGCGTCAAACCAATCAATTTAGAAAAATATGTCAATCTCGGACGTTCAATTAGGAAGCGCATATGCGCGGATTTTTAGATAAAAAATAGTGTGCAGAGGCGCGTTTGATAGTAAGTTTTTTAATGTTTTATGTGAATTTTTGGATACATAACAGTTTCTACACGTATAAACTGAAACAAGGAATAATATTACTTATGAATTTTCTTATGTTTTTTATATTTAACTAATAAAATAAGGTGGACGCGAATTACTACATCGAATTTTACAAAACTTCCACTTTGCGTCCGCATTGGACGCAAACTATACCGATATTGGATATAAATAAACCATATTGCGTCCACTATTTTTTAAACAATTGTTTGTAAAAATAATTTGAAAATAAACAATATGTTTATTATAATACCTAATTATACATTTTTTTTACTAAGACGACGGGTTTTTAATTCTATGACGAGTGAAATGTTCTGTTAAATGTGACGACATATTAAATTCAGATGTAGAAGACGATGATGAGAAAACATAGGCTCTGACCTATTAGATAGTGTCAACTAAAATGCACGCAATTTGTTTTGGCCAAAGACAGTCATTTCAATGTGACTAGTCTTATTAATTGAAATTCTAACGCCCGGTTTCTGAAAGGCTGATCGAATTGATCAATTGATCAAATTAGCTAATCTGAACGCTGATTGGTGAACATCACTTCGCAGTCACTGTTTTCACCAATGAGCGTTCAGATTAGGTGATTTGATCAATTGCTCAATTTGATTAGCCTTTCAGAAACCGGGTGTAAGGCTATAATATATATATATATATTATAAACATATATGCTTAATACTTGCTATGTTTATAATATGATATATTATAAACCTACCTATATCATATTATAAACATAGCAAGTTATCAGATATCTTGCTATGTTTATAATATGATAATTTATGTATTCAATAATTCTTTTAGTTATATAATTAGACAAATATTTTGCAATAATTATAATCATTACCTTGTAATTTTAGTGTAAAGTTTGTATACAGAACTGATTACTGTTCATCTTTAAAGTTGCAATCAATACCTACTTGCCTATAATTACTTAATTTTAAAGCTAAACCAATATTAAGAAGAATTATTTTTTTATAGTAAGTAATTTATTTAATTACTTATAATAATTTTGATTTTTTAATATTGAAATATTCTTATATATAGAAATTGTTAAAATACAATCGTTCTTTACAAATTCTTAAATATATCATCCTTTTTTAAAAATTTAAGGGGTCATATCCTTTTTTAAGCTGCTGGACGCAAACTGGTCCACGGGTGGACGCAAATTGGATTTTGTGGACGCAAACTGGGTAAAACGCCTAATTCCGAAATTTATCTATTTTAAAAGAAAACTCAAGATGTTTCGAACAAAATTGAAAGTTTATCTTAAAATAGACTATTTATCGAATACATTACACTAATTTTTTATAGAAATTAGTGCTGGAGCTTTTTTATAATCGCCGTCAAACCTGCCAACTGCACTAAATGGACGCGAACTGGCGAAACAACCCTATACCAGTGATTAGACTTGGCAAGGTAGGTAAATCTTTTAAAGGTCAATGTATACGCCTATACAATAGAATCCCAGAAAACGTTCAAAATCTTTCTATAAATAAATTTAAAAAATTAGTTAAATAACGTTTGTGTGCTAAAATTATAAGGTTAATGATTTCATTGATTTGCACACCCTGGGAATAAGGTGCCTCTATGCTAGGTTACAACTTTGTACACTTTGTTTTATAATTTTAGTTTTAAGTCATAACATTGTTATGTATATCTTAATATATATATTTCTTGTGTGCGTGTGTATGTGACTGAACTCCTCCTAAACGACTGGACCAATTTTGATGAAATTTTTTGTGTGTGTTCGTGGAGATTCGAGAATGGTTTAGATTTACAATTGGAACCGATAGGTGGCGCTGCAGTCAGTATGTCAAGCAATTAATTAATAAGGCAATACGAAGTTTGCCGGGACAGCTAGTTATATTATATTTAAAAAGAAAAAGAACAATTTTCCAATCCTTTTGCTAAAAGATGGCCCCGCGCGAGTTTCTTACGCCTGTTCTTCTCGCCGGGTTAGTCCCCGAACCGGTGGTAGGCATCATGTAGGACAGTTCTATAAGTGTTATTTAATAAATTACGAGTATATGGAAATAAAATGTTTTGGTTTTGATTTTTGATTTTATGAACTCCGCTATAAAACGACATAACCCGTAAATAAACCTTCGTATTGAAGTGTACCTGGTTTGTGCCCTGCTCAACTTGGCGCGGGGACTGCCGTGTCCCCGGCGGGTCTTCGGCGTTGTCTTCGGCTCCCCTACTATCAGGGGAGCGGGGACTCCCCGCGGGGACTCCCCGCTCCCCTGATAGTAGGGGAGCCGAAGAGGGGATTTTTGTAGTCTCAAACGCGTCAGATTAAGATAGTATATGTATCCCACATGGATCTGTCCTTAATCTAGGCATATGTTTTTTTTATTTGATTGGTGCGGTTAAAAAAAAATTAAATATGTAAGTATCAAAAAATTAATTCGATGCGCTAGATTAAGGTTGGATATACTCGTATTAAGTAGGTGTCAAAGAAGCTCTACTAAATTTAAAAAATTCTAAATCACTTTTTTGAAATAATTGAGTTTCCCAAATATTGTATATTCGAATCAGCGTAACACTATAAAACTATATTCTAAAACAATATATTATCATTTTTTTTTACTTCATAATATATAGTTTTTTTTTTAATTTGATAATATTAGTTTCCGATCATTCCACTAAATGAAAAAACTATTATATTATTTTTTTCCTTCTATAATCTAAGTACCTTACTTACCTACGTTTAGCTTTCTGGGCTCCCCTACCATGATATTATAGCCGCGGCCGGTCCGCAGAATAAATGTTTGTATGGTTTACGACAGAAGACACGAAAATATTTCATTAACTCTGAACAATTAAAAGGCAGACACATTAAAGAAATTTATGACTTTATTAATGTATTTTAATTTGGTAATCGGCTTATTTTTAATTATTTTATGCTAAAATAGGAACAACATAAATTCCTTAAGCCACGTTCTACAAACCGAGGCATAAATTTGGAAAAGTGACACCTAATTTATATAAGGAATGTGAGAACTCAAACGCGCATGGACGGAGGCAGCCAGTGTATTTTTTTTTAATCCGCGGAATTGTGATATCAACCGGACATACATTTTATGCTCTCCATATTAGTGAGGTTTATTTTCATTTTATCCAAAATTTTATATCCGTGACTGAAATTATCCCCAAGAAACGTACTTATAATGCTGAATAATTTAATATCCATATCCGTATCAGATATTTAATTTTTTTTTCATCCCTAGTGATCGTGATCGATGGGTATTTACAGAGAGTGTATGTGTGTCTGACCATTCATTCTTCACGCTTTGACTGTTTGTCACAAAGATACCACCGGTGAGGACATCACAGTTTTTATCCCAAATAACTGCATTGTTAAGATACTGTATTTACAACGATTTAATGGTGTATCTAATTCCGGACGCAACAAATATCGTTCAATAATTATTATCTTCCCTCGCAGGCCAACAGGAAAAATCAGGGTTCGTTATGGACATTAGTTTTGTCATTATGGCTAGGGGTGGGGGTGGGGGATAACTAAGGGGGAAGCCGCAACTGGCTGATTAAGTGGGATAAGTCTCCGAGCTCCTGGTCGGGACTTGGCCGTGACAGGAGGTTCAATGTATTTAATTATGATCGACCGCCTCATCTTATGCCACCCATACTCCTCCTTTTTTTCTTCTGATTAATTTCGTCGTGGGTCCCAAGACAGATTTAGCTTGTCCCTCGGGCACCCCTGAGATCATATCAAAGGGTTTGTCGTGGTTAGTTACCACTGTTGATTCTGGCTTACAGGAGTTGCAGTGGTAGGAATGTGAGGTGGGCCAATGGCCGTTTAAAAAAATGCCCCCCACACGTGCAGTTCGGACCGCGGGAAATAGCCCGCGCAAACCCGCGCTCCAAAACGATCGTTTTGGAGCGCGGGTTCGTTTTGGAACGAGTCGGAACGAGACCGACAGTCCGATCGGTGTCGATTTTATAGAACCAAATGAAGTCACAGTAAACCCGCTAATCTCAGTTCCACAAAATTGAATTACGAACTAATTAGCATGTTTAAGGCCCGTATTAATAAAACAATAACAAACTCGGTCTCAAGAATCGCGATCGCGACTTGAGAACCTGTTTGACAGTGAAAACATTTCGTATTATCGGTTCGTATTATCGGTATATCGGTTATTTACAAATTAACGTTATTACTTATGTTAGATACATACTTTTTTTTTGTTTATAAAATTTAAAAATATATATTTTCCTTCAAAAAATGCAAAAATGCATTAATGCATGTAACTTACGTAAAGTTGTTCACTTTTAAAAGTGAAACGAAAAGTTTTATTTTTCAAATAGGTTCTCAAGTAGAGGTTGCGATAGAGAGAGGCCTAAGATAAGAGAATTGTGAAATTCACATGTAATCCGAACGACAATCCAATGAAATTAGATTCAAGAGTAGGCGGATATGTCGACAACACTGTATCCACAGTATCCGACACGTGTCGCGTGCAGTCCAAACCGCGGACGAATTTGACATCGTTATAATTAAAAACCCTAACCCACCGAAAAACCGGCGCAAGAAACTCGCAATCGAAACAATATCTATACAATTGTAACTATCTTACGACCTCCGTAGCGCAGCGGTTCAGCGCGTTGGTCCTCGACCGAGAGGTTGCGGGTTCGAATTCCGCCGAAGGAACAAAAAGTTTTCAATGTTCCTGGATCATGGATGTGTATTCAATTTGTGTATTAATATAATAAAAATCTTAAATATGTGTATAAATATATATTTCCGTTGTCTGGTACCTGTAACACAAGTTCTTCGGATACTTAGCACAGGACCAGATTGACGTGGTGTGAAGCGTATATAAATATTATATATATACAATACGAACCCGTCTCGGAAGTGCGCCCCTCAGCTCTGGCGCTCCAAAATGGTGGACGATGAATAAGTTTGGATGCAAAACTGTATACTTTATAAGTTTCTACTACAATTTAACGGCTATTTGGAAGCAACACTTATGACGTGTATTGTTAATCTAATTTTCTACTACATAAGTAACTTGTTTATAATATAATATATTGTAAACTGATGCGCACACATAGTGGTACATTTCGGGGAGATTAAGTGAGTTTATGTCATTGCTTACAGTGAAAAAATTAGCCACAATTTGTATAGCATTCATTAGTACCATTGTTCGACACTAGAGGTGGTGTTTCGACGCCATACAAATTATACAGATAATAAATATCCCAAAGTTATAGGGACTGCTCTTTTTACACCCGTTATAATACGTCCGGTAGGCTGATTATTTATTTATCTCGCAACAGCAATTCGACAGGCGTGAATTGTACAATTGTGTACAATATCGCTCTCAAGTGTATACGTTTGACACTGATATTGTAAACAATTGTACAAATTACGCCTGTCGAATTGCTGTAAATAAAATTTTAGTCAGTGATGTCAATAAAATTGGCCAATTCAATACAACAATTATTGTTTGTGACTACGAATCCACAGACCATAGACTATATTACTACAGTCGGCGGGCGTCAAAAAGGCGTATTTTTTTTTGGGAAAGTTTTTCGTTCGACGTTTAACAGTTTCGGTGTTTTTGGTTTGTTTACGTTTAGTTAAATTTTTCGTGAGCAGTGACTAAGGGCGTGTTTCACCGAGCAATGTTAAAGTAAATCCTTCGTTAAATATCATGCTGTTCCTCTCGTAATTACTATCAATGAATGAGACGGCATGTTATTTTAACATGGCGTTAACTTTAACATTGCTTGGTGAAACACGACCTAAGGGCGTGAAAAGCAATGTTAAAGTTAACGCCATGTTAAATATCATGTTATCCCTCTCGTATTTCCTGTCAATGAATGAGATGGTATGGTATTTTAACATGGCGTTAACTTTAACATTGCTTGGTGAAACACGGCCTTACAGTGGTACTTTTAACAATGATCAGACATCACTGATCAGTGTACCAAGTTCAATAAGGTTAGGCTCAAAAGCCTTTTGCTACATATCATCTTCATCTATTCATGTCTTCAATTATAATTAATATATTGTTTTAAAATGTTATCTTATAGTTACCATTTTTTTTAAACTCGAGTGTCCGCAACCTCCTCTATATTAAAATGTCGCGGAACATGTTATTGGTTCTAACTCGTTGCGCTTATCAGCAGAACAACGTCGGCCGAGCAGCATTCGACATAAAGTATGTTATGACTAATGACTATATCCTTACATTAGCTGTTCCCGCGACTTCGTTCGCGTGGGTTTTGAGTGACTGAAGCCGTTTGCAGCGCACGCAATGAAAGTTCCCAAATGTTATTTATTTTCCCCGTTTTTGCAACATTTCTCACTGACGCTTCGCTCCTATTGGTCGCAGCGAAATGTTATATAGCCTAAAGCCTTCCTCTATAAATGGACTATCCAACAAAAAAAGAATTTTTGAAATCGGACCAGTAGTTCCTGAGATTATTGCGTTTAAACAAACAAACAAACAAACTCTTCCGCTTTATAATATAAGTATAGTTAGATACGTTTATAAAACAAACGTTTCTGTCTGCCTGTCCGCTCACAGACTGAAACTCAAAGACTGATTGATCTTCATGCTGTTTGTCATGGATAGAGTGGTTCTCGAAAAAGGTTTTAGTGTAGATATTATTTTTGATTTAAATTCATTGGATTCGGTAGGTGGCCTCTCAGGGCGTCTAGATACGAAGTTCGCTGGGTCAGTAGTTATATAATTATTAAGTAGCTACTCGTATAGAATATATATTCTTCTTATCTTCTATAAATATAAAAAAATAATTGCTGTTCGTTAGTTTCGCTAAAACTCGAGAACGGCTGAACCGATTTGGCTATTTTTAGTCTTGAAATATTCGTAGAAGTCCCGGGATGGTTCATCATAAACTGTTTCTTTGCTCAACGAAATGAGCACGGATCAGCTAGTGTTCTATATTTTTAGATTTTTTTGGATTATAATGATAACAAATTGAGTATATCACATACTTTATACAAATTGAATATATCTCATACATATTATACAAATTAATCTTATCTTGAAAAGAACAGTAGTAGTTTGACGACCTCTTTGGCTCCACAGACAACCACACGTTTCTCGTACGGGAGTCGTGACTAGCCCCGCCGACTGATCTAAGTACTGACAGCTGTATTTATGTTTCCAGGTGCACCTGTACTTCTCCGCGCTGCCGGAGGAGAAGGTGCCGTACGTCAACAGCGTGGGCGAGCGGTACCGGCTCAAGCAGTTGCTGCAGCAGCTGCCGCCGCAGGACAACGAGGTGAGTAGACGAGCAGACGAGCAGACGACTAGACGAGCAGACGACTAGACGAGCAGACGACTAGACGAGGAGACGGACAGGAGTTTTTCGATAACCTGAAGCGCCGTCGGCCCGGGGCTGTCTATGCCAGACTGTTTTCCATCCTCTCGAGGAGTCCCCTTCGCGACGCCACCGGACCTCTGTCCTACGCCGGCGGAGCGGGACAGAAGATGATCTCTCTGTCCCGCTCTGCAGCCTCCTTCTGCGCAATGGCGTATCATGGAAGGAGACCGCTGCCTGTCAGGCCTCATTGCTCTCGGTAACGTCCCACACTCGAGATCGAGTGGTTCCGCCCAAGAACTGCGACGAGGTCACGGCTCCCGCTTAACCACCTTACACGCACCGATGCATGCCCGGTGAGCACCCGTGTGAGGAGGAATCGTTGTCAATTTGTTGGAGACGCAACTAATTGAAAAATTCGATAAGTTTCCTGCTCAGTAACCTGGTCCCCAATTCAAGATGCCTTCGCTATTTATCGCTTACGGAGTTCGAAAACCAAATGTATGAGATTCGACGTGAGCTTCACTGAATGACATACGAAGTCGCTCGTCAATTCGCGAAGTTTATCATATCCTATACATTTTGTTTTCGAACTTCGTAAGTGATAAATAGCGATAGCATCTTAAATCAGACACTGTAAACCTACCCCGCTTCGCGTTACCGAACCTCCGCACGACAATTTGTCGAATTCTAATCGTACGGACACACTCCTTTATTTGCTGTTCGTTTCGGACCTCTGGGCGGGTTCCGAAGAAAACGGAATGCACCGAGCGGAATGTAATCTCCTGGCCTTGCCTCTTCAGGTGCGGTACTGCCACTCGCTGTCGGACGAGGAGCGCAAGGAGCTGCGGCTGTTCAGCGCGCAGAGGAAGCGTGAGGCCCTGGGGCGAGGGCAGGCGAGGCAGCTGCATGCGCCGCAGCCGTGCGATAGGGTGAGTTTTTCAAAGATACCTTCTTACTAGGTCTTTCCTACTTTGTACGCGTAACAACACGTACAAACAAAAGGTACCGTACATTTTGCTGCGGTCAAAGGCTTCCCATGTATTCATACAGCACATAAACTACTACCATACCAAATTCCGTTCAGTAGTTAAGTTAGTTCAGTAGTACGATCGTGCTTACGAACTTTCGCGTTTATAATATTAGTAGAAGGACGGTGGGGGAAACCCCTTACGGAAGCTAAGGGGCCACGGAGGCGAGATACAGTCTATTGTCCATGATGACATCACGGGTGGAGTAAGACTCCCTCACCAAATTGTAAGCGATGTGCCGCCATTTCGTCTAAAATGGCGGCAGAAGTAGACGGCCACGAATTAAGCACGTCGAAGCCGGAGGTAACGTCACGCACGACAATAAGGACACACACACATACCTACAAACACAATAGCGGAATACCTCTGAAAACTACGCTTGCCAAATCACCTGCCGAGACTGGCCAGTAAAGGCAACTGCCCCCCCCCCCCCACTACTTTAACTTTGGGATATGATTATTCTACCTTTTCTCATTCCAGAAATGTATTTTTTTTTTAATTTTTTTTTGCTTTATCGTTATTTTTGCGGCAAAAAAATAAGAAATGTTAAAAAAAAAAAAATTTTTTTTTGTTTCGACAAAAAAAAAAAAACTTACACACGTATAAGGTGTAAAATAAATGAGTGATGATACTTCAGGGTGAGTACCGAGTATGTGCCTCATAAGTAGAGTTTACTGTAAAAGCCTCAGCGCCGAAAGAATTACTTTTGACTTTCATGTTTGTATATAAAGTGCCGCATCATAATAAATTTACCAATACAATAATAAAAAAAAATACCTCTTTCAGCGCTGGTACTTTCACAGTTACCTCTATATACGGAACCCATACGCACCCAAAATTATTAACACAGGTGTATGTTGAACTAGTTGTGCCTGCGACTTCGTTCGCGTGGTTTTTGAGTGACTTAAGCCGTTTATCCAGCGCACGCAACGAAAATCCCCAAATGTGAATAATTTTCCCCGTTTTTGCAACATTTCTCACTGACGCTTGGCTCCTATTGGTCGCAGCGTAATGTTATAATATAGCCTAAAGCTCTCTTCTATAAATTCTTATTTTTTTGTTGCAAAAATAACAATAGCAAAAAAAATTTTTTGTTAAATTTTTGTTAAAAAAAATACTTTTCTTGAATGAGAAAAGGTAGTATAATCATATCCCAAAGTTATAGTGACTGCTCTTTTTATACCCGGTTTATTTCCGTCTGGCGCCTGTAAGTACAGACTCAAGTTCATCTCCCGTGAGCCAGGATCCACAGCGAGAAACCTACCACGAAATCTTTCAATATGATCTCAGGGGTGCCCAAGGGATGTGCTAAATCTGTCTTGGGACCCGAAACGAAATCAATCAGTAGAAAAAATGGAGGGGTAGGAAGTGATATAATATATCATTATTACTTCTCTGCCACCACGGAAAACAGATTTTAGAAAAAATATGTTAATATTATTTGCGTACATTTTAACACATTAAAAATATACGTAGGTACCTATCTTTTCCTGTTTTAGTGTGTCTAATTTGGCACAATTATTAAGATATCAAATTAAAAGTGAATGATGGTCTATTTGAATATTAATGAAATGCTGAAGCTGGTGATGTATAAAGGGTGGACATTATTAATTGCTTTGAACATCATTAGGGCGGACTACCCACGGGCTACTTTAGTTGGTCCTAAAGTAGCCCGTGGGTATTAATCGAAGCTATTTTTCTCCCATATAATTTTTTTAAATATATCTATGGACGCTTCACACCACGTCAATCTGGCTCCGTGCTAAGTATCCGAAGAACTTGTATTACAGGTACCAGACAACGGAAATATATTTAAAACTTTTATAATATACACATATTTAACATTTTTTTTTAAGTATTATACTCCAATTTAATACACATCCATGAGCCTGGAACATTGAAAACTTTTTGTTCCCTCGGCGGGATTCGAACCCGCGACCTCTCGTTCGAGCACCAACGCGCTCAACCACTGCGCTACGGAGGACTTCTTTTATGGCGTGTGCTTTGCACTATTAGAGCCTACCTTTATGGCCTACATTATGTTGTTTTTCCACCGATTTTGCCGCAGACTGTTTCACCATATATATGTCGCAGTCATCTTATTGAATCTGGTTATTTAATTGAATCACTAGGCGGTTATATAATGACGTGAAACAGCTCGTACAGACAGCAATGTGTTGATATATTTTTTGATTAATTTACTTTAATGTTCGTTTTATTAGTAGGTACTCATTCGGAAATTTCGAAGTTTAAAACTAAAATATTAAATGGCTGTCCTCGTCTCGGATTCTAAAATTTGTTGGTAAAAACAGGATTCAATGAAAGCGCTAGTCATTCAATTAAATAGCGGATTCAATCAGATGACTGCGACATATATATGACCGATTTTGTGAGCGACATTTCGTAGTGTACTGTTGCAATATGTACGTTTTATTTTTCTCCTACATAAAGTCGGGCACAAAAATATGCCGTAGCCTTAATGAGTTAATAAAAACGTGGGAGTAAAGTTTAATAATAGCTCCCGTCAAGCCGATTTCATTGAAACCAGGCCAGATACGCAGGAGTTATTTTATAGTGCCCAAGTGTGTGCGCAATACATAAAGACACTCTCTCTACCTATTAGACTCATAATCCAGTGGGACGGTAAACCGACACGACTAGTGAGAGAACAGGCGCAGGACCGACTTTTACACCCATCCGACGCATGGATCATCTTTCTTGTCAGACAATCAGGTGATCGGCCTGCATTGTCCTAACCAAACTTGAAAACAACATTTTTTGTTGTTCCAAAGCAGGAAATTGAACCCACGACCCTCGGGTCGAGAGCAAAGCTCTGAACCACTAGACCACGGAGTATAGTATATATAGTTTATTGATAGTATAATATAATGCCAATTTATATAACGTCCATGATATTATAATTTGTAGCAATTTAGGTTTCCGACGAATTGATTAAGTCAATCAGAGCGAAAACAGGACCACTTTAATTTATAGATTAGATACACTACATTGGCTCAGCAGTCCAAAATGAACAAGCTCTTAAATAACTAGATTATTAAAAATGCTGTAATAAAAAAAGTCATGAGAATCTACTAGCAAAAAAAATCTTATCAAAAAGTTTCCCAAAACTTTTAGGTTAAGTGACTTTAGTTGAATTTAAAAATGACTTGAGCAAGATAACACAAACGACAAATGAAACCAGTCCGCGTACTTTCATTTAGATAACAGCCATACATCGTCGCCTTACCTCCACAACCTCGTATCTAGACGACCTCCGTAGCGCAGTGAAAGAGCGCGTTGGTGCTCGAGAGAAAGGTCGCGGGTTCGAATCCCGCCGAGGGAACAAAAAGTTTTCAATGTTCCTGGGTCATGGATGTGTATTAAATGTGTGTATAATATAATAAAAATCTTAAATATATGTATAGTATAAAATTATTAAATATATTTCCGTTGTCTGGCATCTGTAACACAAGTTCTTCGGATACTTAGCACGGGGCCAGATTGACGTGGTGTGAAGCGTCCATAGATATTATATTATATTATATAAAACTACAACTTTTCAGTAGAGTCAAAATACTTAATAATTTTACATTTTATTATGACACGGATTTTGGATGTATACTGCAGGCCTACTACCGACACAAATCACAATCGAGAACCGAATCTGTTCGATCTCAACGGCTTTTGGTGTTTTATTTGCTGGATTACTTTGAAACTAAACAGGATAAAGAAAATCGGTAGATCGTAACTTTTTGCACTCCCGACCATATCAATCGACTGAGAATCAAAATAAACAAACGTCAATTTATTCGGGAGTACGCGGCACGATCGAATCTGAATCAAAATCGTATCAGTTTGGAGAGTAAAATCCCTGTACATAACTGAACCTCATTTAAAACACGCCTTATTTTTGTATGTCCCATAGACTTATTATCAGGATTGAATTAGGTCGTGTTATAGTTTTATTAATCTTGTGGTTAGTAGAATCGGCGCGATTCCAACTTAAGAGGAAATAGCACGTTTGAGATAATTATAAAATAGGTATTTATAAAATATATTGCTGTCTCGCAGTGCCTTAGGTAACCAAAACTAGCGCGATAGAGACAACTGCAACTTGGACTGATATTACATATTAAAAGTACCAGAAATCGACGTTTAAGGGATTCCTGTTTCCTCCTCCAAAACTTAACCGATTTAAATATTTTTTTTCTTTTTTATCTAAAAAAAGAATTGAGCTAGGTTTTATTTTTTTATTTTGTTGTTTATTGTAATCAAATCGGTTTCCTAGATGTTTAGCGGAGAGTCTGGCCATTTTTTTAGGTTTTTGAACGTCCATATCTCTTTAAATAATTGATTTATTGAAAAAAGGAAAAAATAGGGACGTACGTACAAACAATATCCATAAATATTCAGGAAAAAATTGTTTCTCTAGCAGCATTATCCAGGGAGGAAACAGGAATCCCGTAGACCCCTATTTCTGTATGGAAAAAAATTCGTAGAGTATCCTCTTAAAATCTTCGTCTGTAATCCTGTTTGAGTATAATAAATGTCTGATTAATTCGTATAATGATGTTGTTAACGAACCTCGTTTAGCCGCCATCACTAACTCGAATCAGCATACTGGGTCCGTTTCTATAATGTATCTTATGAGATATAAATAATCACCTCAATAATCACTATAATTAAATATTGATAATTTATATCTCAATAACGGTGATGGTTCTGATGAAAGCAATTCAGGTTGAAATCAGTTTTATCAATGTTAATAATTGTTAAGCTATGTTAATGTATCACAAAAATATCTATACGCTCCTTGTTTGATACGTGAGAAAGTAACTTGACAGACAAAGCGCAGTGGTGGAGCGCGTTGGTGCTCGAGCGAGAGGTCGCGGGTTCGAATCCCGCCGTGGGAACAATAAGTCTTCAATGTTCCTCGGTTATGGATGTGTATTAAATATGTTTATTGTATAAAAGTATTAAATATATTTCCGTTGTCTGGTACCTGTAACACAAGTTCTTCGGATACTTAGCACGGGACCAGATTGACGTGGTGGGAAGCGTCCGTAGATATTATTATATTTTTATTTATTGTATAGTTTCCAAAGTGTAAATATTTTATTAGTAAAATTAAATATTTACAGTCAATAGATTCATAATAAAAACCGGGATAGGCTATTATCATGTTAAAATACTCAACCCTCAAGTCTAATCCTGCAACGTTAAAAGTTAGGCACGCGCCGCCCGACCCCCGGCCGGCCGCGGGTCGGTACCGCCGCGGCGCAAACAACTACGACCCTGAATTTTAAATTTGATGTTTTTTTATTATATATCAGTGTTAACGTATGTTTTTTTTATTATATATCACTGTCAATATAATCGCCAAAACATTAGTATTAGGTCTCCACACCGCTCAAGTACGTATCCTGGGCTCCACTATACAGGATGTAGGTAATTCTTTTTTTTTTGACTTATATTTTATCCCAAATTTATAGTGACTGTTCCTTTTACAAAAAAAAATGTTTAGATTTCAAATCCATATTTTAATTCATGAAAACGTAATTTTTAATAATACAAATACGCTTCTCACCCCTTCGATCTGGTCCCGTGCTAAATATCAGAACTTGTGTTTAACGGGGACCAGACAACGGAAAAATATTCAATACTTTTACAACACATCCATGACCCAGGAACACATATTCTTTTTTCTTTCTGCGGGAATCGAACCCGCCATCTCCGGCTCGAGCAACAAGCGCTCAACCCAGTGGTTGAGCGCAGTCGCTACGGAGGTCGTCGAAGTTTTGTAGGGCATCTTGGTCTATAGACCATTTTGCCCTATTGAGTCGACAAAAGCCGGTTAAATTAAACGAAAAAACGTTAAAACCAAATCCCCTCATTAAGACCTGATGCTTTTTAAGAGGATTGGAGGTTTCTTTTTTAAACTTTAACAATTAAATAAAATTGAGACATTTAGGAGCGACTGTCTTAATTGTTACGACTTTTATTGCTCCCTTTGACCCCTGGGGGTGTCGCTCTCCCCCCGATTGACCCCTGGGGGGGCGAATTAAGAGTTCTTAACAAATTGCAAGTGTAAAAGTTGCGAATACTCGGTAGACTTTAGTAACTCTATTAGGGTACCACGATAATCGGTGACCGATTTTTGTACGTGAAAAATAGAATACTGATTGTATAATAGCTCCCCTCACCGATTTCGGTGTCGGTAGCCGATTTCATTAAAACCTGGGTAACTACGCAGGAATTATTTTATAGTGCCCAAGTGTGTGCGCAATACGCAAAGACACTCTCTTCTTAAAACTCTCATATACCAGTGGGACGGTAAACCGACACGACTGGCGAGAGAACAGGCGCAGGACCGACTTTTTACATGCCCGTCCGACGCATGGATCATCTTTCTTGTCAGACAATCAGGTGATACTGATTGTATGATTACAGTGCAACGCACACGTCGTGCAAAAGTCGGTCAGAAGTTATATGGAGGAAAATCTGCCCGATTATCGGACGTACAAGAAGTCTTGACGTGGGCACCCTCATACTTACAGTAGGCCGTAGAATGTATACACCTTATTAAAGTACGTCCGAGATAAATTTAACCTGAACGTAAACAAACCGAAAACACCGATATTTTCACAAATTTACTGTGCACACTTATCAACACTTACACCGGAATGTTAAAGGATTCCACTTCATTATCCAATATATTTTATAACAATTAAACAATACATAATATTTATGTATAAACATCAAATGAAAATCTTTTAAATTCGCCATTTTGACACTGCCGATTGTAGATTATAGCCTATAGTCTATGGATTATATAGCAAACATTATTCATTGTATTGAAATATTGGCCAATTGGCATCACTAGCTAGTCTTTGGTTGTGTCATAGACGGGTTTGTTTACGTTTAGGTTAAATTTATCTCGGACGTACTATACTTAACGAGCTGCGGGTCACCTGATTGTATGGGGCATTGATTTGATTGATATCTACAAGGTGTAAAATAGGCGAGTGATAATACTTTAGGGTGATACACACCCTAAAGTATTATCACTAACTTATTTTACACCTCCTGTGTAGAGTATACTGTGAAAGTACCAGCGCTGAAAGACTTAATTTTGACTTTCATGTTTCTATGAGAAATGCTTCAACATCATAAATTTTCCCATACAATAATTTAAAAATAGTAACTCTTTCAGCGCTGGTACTTTTACAATAAACTCTATATACGGGACCCAGACACACCCTAAAGTATTATAACTCATGTTATAGCGTGTATAAATTTACAACGCAGTGGCCAAGTTCAAGAACTTATGCACGCTATACCACGACCTGACGAGAGCAAAGTTTGGTCTCGACTCGGTCGTGGTGTTCGATTTCCGCGTTGGAACAACAAAAAAATTAAGTATACGAGTATAACCAAATGAAACAGGAGAGCACTATAAAGTTTTAAAATTGAGAAAAGTTAATTTGGCGTACATGTTTGTTTGACGTTACATTATATAATAGCTCCTGTGGTTGCCACTAAATGGCGACATAAATACTACATCCTAAAGTTGCTGTTTGAATCTCACCTTTGCTGACACCGACTTCATCAAGAACATTAGTTGTACAATAAAAAAGTGTTATTTTATATAATAGCTCCCGGTCAGTAGCCGATTTCATTGAAACCAGGCCAGGAGTTATTTTATAGTGCCCAAGTATGTACGCAATACACGAAGATACTCATTCTTCCTATAACTCTCATAACCCAGTGGGACGGTAATTACGGTAAACCAACACGACTGGCGAGATAACAGGCGCAAGTCTGACTTTTTACATGCTTAACCGACGCATGGATCATCTTTCTTATCAGACAATCAGGTGATCAGCCTGCATTGTCCTAACCAAACTTGAAAACAACATTTTTTGTTGATCCAACGCGGGAATCGAACCCACGGCCTCCGGGTCGAGAGCGAAGAACCACTAGACCACGGAGGCGCTGTTATTTTATACTTTTTAGTCGAAGTCGGTCTTTTAGACGTAGTTTTTTTTTTGACGTTCAGCAATCGATTGCGCGTTTATCGCGCGATTCACTAATCGCTATTTTTACGTCATCAGCCGGCCGGGGTAAATTTTTTTATCGAATTCTTCATACCTCTTGGTCGCCAGCCAGCGTAACATTATACGCGCGTTTTCCCCCTTAAATTACCCCTCCCCCCAAATCCTCGTCTTATAACCACAAATCGTGAAAACATAAATTAGACGAAAGCGCGAATGAGACGGAAAGACAATCTCTGACGTCACGGGCCATTAACCCCTAATGGGGGGAGGAGCTCCTCTCGACTGTAAAATTGGAGTTCTGCAATTTGCAGAAATATTGCGGTTTTTTACTCATCGTTGATCTTAGAACCCCCCGACGACTTAAAGTTCTTTATTTCTTACTATCTGTTCCCGCGACTTCGTTCGCGTGGTTTTTGTGCGACGTTTATGCAGCGCACGCAACGAAAGTCCCCAAATGTGAATAATTTTTTCCCGTTTTAGCAACATTTCTCACTGACGCTTCGCTCCTATTGGTCGCAGCGTAATAGTAGTCTGAAATATCTAAAGGTTTTTAAATGATCACTCATTGATATTAAAGCATGTTTACACTTTTTAGTTGTTGAAGTCGGTTTTTTTACCGACTTCCAAAAAAGGAGGAGACTTCTCAATTTGACCGTACGGTCGAATTGAGAAATGAAAAAAATTTTGAAACAAAGTTTCTTTTTTCAAACTGCACCATATCGTGCCGTAATACTTAATTCATCGTTTATGTAATACTTAATTTACAATAAATAGATAGGTACAGATAGACAAGTAAATGTACTATACTTATCATTTAGCAAAAGCTCAAACAAGGCACTAAGTTTTTATATATTTTTCAATGTATTTTGATTTATTATGTATGTATTTGGTTGCTAATATAGAGTTTGAAGTATGTGCCTGCCACTAACAGTTAGGCAGCAGTAACGCTTGCGCAACCGTGACTCAGCGGTTCTCGGCTCTCACGGCAGCCTCCATCAGAGATCAGCTGATAAGCCACGGAACGAGCAGCACACGAAATGTTTTATATTATTGGTAGTAAGTAGGTTAATGTTGAACCAGACTAATTGTCTATGGAAAAACGACGCTCGTTTTCCATACAGAAACAGGGGTATACGCGACTCATGTATTTTTTACTCCCCTGAGTAAAAAATACTGAATAGTCTGGCTGCTAATCCACCTATTTTTTGACCACCATATTATCATTAAATCTAAACGCTTATAATATATCTAAACATAAAAATGAAGAAATGCTTTCGATACGTTATTTCCAGGAAAGAAAAAACTTACTAAAATGAGTATTATAAATTCACTATTAAACATTGAAATAACTGTACAAGTCTGTGACAACCATTCCTCATACACCTGTGACGAGGGGCGCCAAGTTGCCAAGTTGCGAACTCGTAAATACAATCTCGGAAATATATTGCTGAAGTTAGAGCGCCACCTGTCGTCGGATCTGTGATTTATGTAGTAATGAGTGTCGCCCACATATGGCGCTGGTTTATTGCGATTCCAAGATTTATTGTCCATGGGGTGGAGTGAGAGCCAATTTGGGAAAAATATTCCGATTTGCACATGCAGAGATTAGATATTCCGTTAATCCACACTTACATCTCCATCGGACCAGTAGTTTCTGAGATTAGCGCGTTTAAACAAACAAACAACTCTTCCGCTTTATAATAATATTAGTATAAATTAATTGCTCTTCGTTAGTCCCGCTAAAACTCGAGAACGGCTGATCCGAATCTGCTATTTTTAGTCTTGAAATACTCGTGGTACCGGGAAGGTTTAAACGTTTCATCACAAACTGTATATATGCTCAACGAAGTAGGCACGGGTCAGCTAGTAGTAAATATAAATAGCCTATGTGTTAATAATAGTCACAACTATAACTACTATAATATGAATAAAAACTTATAAACTTTTGCCTTTAAATACTAGTAATATAAAATATTACGTTCGTAATTACAAAATAGTCTTTTTGTGGTAAGTTTAAAAAAAAAAAAATATATATATATTTATTATATTATTTACTTTGATCTTAAAACTTATCTCTTCTTTGGTTAGGTTTCCAATTTCAAATTAATACCGCTATATAGGTACTGCATTTGTATTTGGAAAAAAATCGAAATATCAATTGTTTCCTCTCAATATTTTTATTAGTCTTCCTTTGCGTCACTCAGTTTACAAAATGGAAAATTTGAAATATCACGTTATTGATGTTTCACCGTGGCAGGCAGCGGTGATGCAGATATAGTTCGAAGGGTTATTTATGTGTATAATATGGCTGTCGCAAAATAAAATACCTACTTGTGAGTTTTTGGTAGCCGGAGACACAAAGTTGGTAATGAAGAATTGAAGGCTAATAATTGTCGAAAAGGATCCACCGGAGGGATACGGTGTTAGGGATAAAACTATTTTATTCACTTGAAGCAAATCGAAAAGGTGAAAAAGCTTGAAAGGTACCCCATGAATCGAGTGAAAAATTAAACTTCAACGGGGGTAGTCCGAAGCGAAGAGTTCTAAAACATCGGCTTTACTTTATTATATTGTACTTTGTGGCCTTAATAATAATAATAATAGTGTGATAAAAGTGCATTGTACTATTGTCTATTATGCCTATTGTATTTGTCTATTGTATTATGCCTACTTTAAAATAATGTGTGTGTATATCTACAACCAACTTACGATTTTACTATTTATATACGTATAGAGCCGCCATCTATAGGGTAAATCTTAAAATTAGTTAGTACGTTTGTTATGCACAGATGGCGCTGCAAAGGAAGAAAAGCGCCATCTAGTGTTCATAGCTTTCGGCTAAGCAGAAGTTTTCAAATCTATTCACAGATGTCGCTACACGACCCTAAAAGCAAGACACGGCATTACTTTATATAGCTTCGTGTGTCTCTCAACAGATGTCGCTACAAGTCTCGAATACGACGTAAAGAAAGTTAAACAGTGCGTCCATCATTATTTTACACTCGTAATAAAACCGTCCTAAAACCTTTCCGCGAAGGTGTGAAAATGATTTTTGTTTCGTTTTTTGTTGTCCATCTCTGGTTGTTTTATGTTGGCGTGAGAACCTGGTCGTCGCCCCATTGTGTGTGCTGCACGTACGGGCTACGAACTACGTGGCATTCTTTACGAGAACCGTGAATTGTGCAGTCGACACAAAGGGACTGAGCCGTTGACAAATAGGTAGTTTACAAACGCTCAATCACAGAAGACGGTTTAGCAAATAATAGAAGAACCCTACTATGCGTATCTTTTAACATACCCGAGTGCCTAGTTTTGTAGTAGATTAATCTTAAATTCCAAATATCATGAGGGTTTATTGTTACTTGTTTTATAGATAACCTAACTATAATTACATATTACTTGAATAATTGTTTAATGGAAGAAACTGCTTTTAGCAGTAAGATCGCCAATTTGAACGGTTTTATCTATTATAATTGATGTATGTAATTTTATGTTTAATTAAATAATTTATATTACTTATTAATAACTTAACAACAATAGGCACAACGACAACAATAAGTAAAGTAAAACTCAGGAGTTACTACTTTTAGTAGGAACTATCTCCCTAAAGCCAAGAAGTAAAGTACCTTCCTACTTTTGTAAGTAGGAACGTACTTCTTCTTTAGTAAATTGATCTAACATTATATAATATCTATCTATAGACGCTTCACACCACGTCAATCTGGCCCTGTGCTAAGTATCCGAAGATCTTGTGTTACAGGTACCAGACAACGGAAGTATATTTAATACTTTTATGCTATACATACACATATTTAAGATTTTTATTATATTATACACAAATTTAATACACATCCATGACCCAGGAACATTGAAAACTTTTTGTTCCCTCGAGCACCAACGAGCTAAACCACTGCGCTACGGAGGTCGTCAAAAGGTTCTCCTATCAATTTCTAACAATTACAAAAGTACTTACTTCTAAAAAAGTACTTACGTCCGGAGATTTTCCGAAAATAGTTTTATTTGAAAATCAAATATTTTTTATTGATTTTTTTTACCTACAGGTAATCAGTTTAAAACTAAATAGATAGTTGAGTAGGTAATTCGGTTTCGTCATTTCAGCTGTAACGTTCACTACCGGACGCTTCCCCCGAAGTGTTTCATGGGGGCTGCGATGGAGGGCCTGATGCCTCGGCTGGGCAGGCGGCTCGGCAAGCGCGGTGTTAACATGGTGCATGGGAAGGTGCTATTCTTCCTCCCCACGGTTTATATCAGGGATGAAATGGATATGACATTTCGGATACGGATATGGATATTAAATAGTTTCAGATTATCCGTTCTTTTCGGATAATTTCGGTTACGGGTATTAAATTTGGTTTCCTTTTTACAGACAAACTTTTATTTCGGTTTCGGTTACGGTTAATAGTTTAAGAGCTCCCTAACATCGATTTCTATCATTTGAAAGATTAATAATATGACGAAACCTGTGTGGCCCAGACGTTGAGTGTCGACGCTCAGGCCGGCCGCAGCTTCGAATCCCGCCGAAGGAACAAAACGTTTTCTGTGTTCATCCGTCACAAACATCCTTTACTAACAGTAGTAGAATAATAAGTGTACTCGTATGGTCAACGTTTATGGCGCTCTTTATTTCAATGTCGGCGGGTTGAAATTCCTGAAGATTGAAAATGATCCGGAAAAATGCCGTATCGATTCTGCGTACAATAAGGCATTCTCATCACCGGACGGTTGTCTGGTTGTCCGGTCGTCTGGAGCAACAGACAGACCTGTCATCATTTCATACGCTGTTTACCCGCCTTATTGTGCACAGCTCCATCGACGGACAGACGGACAGACAGACAGACGGACGGACGGACAGACGGACGACCAACTATATAGAAGTTTCCGAGAACCGCGCGCCGGCGCTGAGGTGACGCATTGTTCCATTCTAAATATAAACTTCATTCATAACTTTTATAAAACGTCTTCGTATATGAATCCTGTGTCCGCCGAGGTTCAGCGCATGTTCGAGTGGGAGTAATAATACATCTGTGCACGAGGTATATAGGTATATATATCAGAGACACGACCTAGTACTAGAAAATGGTATCACCCTAATACTGGCAACTCGACTGGCAAAGGGTGAAGTCCATGCAGGAAACCGCCATCTAGCGCCACTATTGGAAAATACTAATTACTAATTTCGTTTCGTATCTTCTGCTTAAATAAGGAGTTGAATTTAGCTTAATGTGATGTTATGCTTAAAAAAGTGTGTGTCAGTCTATATATTCACCGTAGCTCAGAAACGGATAAACCGACTTTGATCAAGTTTTTTTGCTACTGGCACAAAGAACTATACTATACTAGTGGCTAATAATATTAAAAAATATTAAATTCGGCTGAATTAAAATATATTTTTGTTTATTTGTTTTATTTTAACTGGATCTGAACGTAGTATTACTACCCTTATTAGCCCATAGGTATTACAACACGTAACCACCCCACTGGGTTATGAGAGTAAAAAGGAGAGAGATTGTCCTCGTGTATTGCACACACTTGGCACTATAAGACGACGCCTAAGTAAAAGACACCGACTTCGAAATCGGTGTGTATTATTCTAAATTGTGACATAATATGTCACAATTTATGACATGTCAGGCAACGTGTTCGCGAGCTCTGCCGAGCGCGAGCGCGAACACGAGCGGAGAGACGAACAACAGCGCGACAGATGTCCTGCGCCCGCGCAGCTCATTAGGGTTGCCACAAAATAGTTTATGATGATCGTCAATGAGGTTTCAATACTGGCCGTATTATGATCTTTTACAATACGAGCCTGGTTCCAGGCAATTCAATAATACGGTCTTAATCTGCCTTGTTCTTTTTCATATTTCAACGACATGTTAATCAGAATTGATCCACCCTAGTTTGGTTGTCTGAAAGTGACATTCGTAAGCAAGTCAAGTGTCACGTGTCCGCTGACTAGCTGTCATCATGCAGTTATTATGTGATCGTAATACGAAAACTCCAGGCAGCCATATTGTATGGCGTAAACTGGCTGGAATTAAGAGCTTGTAATAGGCCCCCTGAAGCTGTGTGTATATAATACGCCGTTACAGCGAACTCTGTGATCTTTTGACTGTGATCTTTAAATGTAGAGTTCCTATAATAGAAAATATTCTTAGTAACTACACAGATGGATTATTAAACCTTTTTAGACTTGTGATTCGTCATTGCTCTGTTAGTATTAGTCTAGTTTCCTCCCCTAACTCCCACCCACCATATTAGCTCTCTAGAGTTCCCCCATCTTCATCTCCATATAATATTCCTCGCTTTCGGCATCATCTATCGCGGCTGTCTCCATTTTGCCAGCCCTGCCGCTAAGCGCCTCCAAAACATCTATTTAACCTCGAAACGAGCGGTTTTTATGTGAGGTTCTTATTGAAGCTGCCGTCTACTAATATTATGCTTATGTTACCATTTTTTCCCTCCTTATCTCGCGTAGGAAAAAAATATTTTTTATCCGCCGTTTGCATATGTCGGAAAAAATATTTTTTATCTGTCGGCGCGGGCGCAGGGCATATGGCGGCGCGCGTGCTACGAGCACATTGCGCTCGATTTTTTTCGCATCCGATTCGAAATTTAAACTCCGCGGCGCATATGCGCGGGCGCAGATATTGTTTTTTTTTAAGACGCCGACTCCGCGCCGACGGCGCTCCCCTCGCGGCTTTGTTTACGGTCTATGAAAAAGTGGAATAAGTTGCGTTTAATGCGAGTTTTGTGGCGGCATTCTATTAGGTCGCTGGATAGCATTATATTGGAATATTAACGTTTCTGGGAAAGTTGGTACGCCTGTTTTATGGTGGAACACGCGCGTCATACGGTTGTATTATGGGTGATGGGTATTAAAACAGATAACACAATAGGTATCAGGAAGTGAATATTAAAGTAGGACATATTATAGTAGCGACATTTCATTCAATCATTATTTATTATTACAAGTTTTACAATACTATG
Source organism: Celastrina argiolus (assembly GCA_905187575.2). Lineage (NCBI taxonomy): Eukaryota > Metazoa > Arthropoda > Insecta > Lepidoptera > Lycaenidae > Celastrina > Celastrina argiolus. The sequence goes on from LR994594.1 coordinate 16,361,974, forward strand.
TTACTACGAGTATTTGATCTAATGAATTACAGTGTGTTCCTTTAAACGCTTCTTTTACTCTAAACGCTCAGATCATTCATATCGCACACTGTCGGTTCTTTAGCACAATATTGAAAATTACTAGTATGAAACTTTCGATCTGATCGTTTGTAGCAAACTTTACTGCTAGTGGAACGACTGACAGATGTTAAAATTTGACATTTCCTATTTAACTCATAAATTCGAATTATATTTTAAATTAACAATAATAATTAATTAATAACTACATTATAAAAGAATCTAGAATAAATTTGCTCCATAACTTAAAAATAACATCTAGATTAGTAAAAACTGTGAAATCCAAGTAAACGTCAAAAACAAGATGGGAAAAATGAGGGAAAAATTATGCAAAATGGCGTGATCATTTTGAGCGTTTTGAACAGTTTTTGACAGCTGACAGCTGCGTGTGGAACACTAGTCAAAACAGTTCAAAACAATCATAATGTTGCTATAAAGTGCTAATGGAACGCTAATCTGAACGAAAACACTTTATTTTCGTTTACTATCAGGTAACTACTGTACTGGTACACGAACTCAGGTAACTACTGAACTGGTACGGTACTGGAACACAGGGTTAAATTGAGCACCTAAAATACCTAAAATGAGCACAGTATTTTCAGTAGAACACTCCAAATATTATTTATTGGCTATTTTTTCATCAGAATTCCAACTTTTTTTTAAGGATATTTACCCCGGTGTGGACGCTAACGATGTTCGTGTAATTAATTGTTTGAGGGTTAAGTCGATTATAACCCGTCGCTGTCGACGGCTTTTTTTGTTTTTGGTTAAAACTTAAAGGGTTAGAATGTGGGAACTTTCACAATTCTTCAAAGAAATGTTAAACGATGTACTTTTGTTGTGATTTTAAAAGACACATTGTTTATGCCAATCTAGATATTAGCTTTTGGTGATTCAGACTTAACACGGCCATAACATGGTCACTCGGTGAAGTGGCGATTTCAATTAGGTGACTGCGACATATAAATTTGGAATAAACCACATATGGAAATACAAAAATAAAATAAAATAGAAAGCCTATTAGTAAAGAAAAAAAAATACAAAAACCGGCCTGAAACTAAAGCTTTTATCGATTTTTTTTTATTGATCAGCCTTTCAGTAAGGTCTTAAAAGATAGGCAACTCTTTGTACCTTATGCAGGTAGTAGGTAGGTACTTAGGTGATGGTGAGGTCGACGACAGATTCGGTTTTCGAAAAAAAAAAAAAACTTCGCAAGTTATTCTCGGTATGTCAACACAGAAAGCTACCACCGGTTCAACCTTAACCCGACGAGAAGAACCGGCATAAGCAACTCGCACGGGCCCATCTGATTGATGAAAACTGGTAAACTAGATCTGTTGGCGACTGTACACTGTACAGACACGAAATGGGAACATACAAAAACATTTTCCCAGTCGGGATTCGAACCTGTGACCTCCGCAACGCCGTAACCACTGATCCACAAATTAGCCTTTATCGCTGTGTGTTTTAGGGCCCCCCCAACTTGAGTGACGTTTGAGTAATGCTATAAAAGTCCATTCTGTTTCTCACGGTTAAACAAACGAGAAACAAACCGCCTGTTGACCAAACATGGCTGCCCGGTGACAATTAAGCGTTTTATTAACTCCTAATATAATTAATGCGTCGTATTAATATCAGCAATACGGCGGCGCGTAGGTGAGCCCGAAATGCCGAATAAGAAAAAACCCAATTTTATAATACACTAGTGCCCACTTCGTTGAGCATACAAACTTTCCCTGGACTTCCACGAATAGTTCAAGACTAAAAATAGCCGATTCGGTTAAGCCGTTCTCGAGTTTTAGCGAGACTAACGAACAGCGATTCATTTTTATTTATAAGATTTCCCGGTAGATATAGTTACTATCGGCCAGTTTCTGAAAGGCTATTCAAATGAATGTTCAACTAAGTTAACCCACATTGAGCGCTGATTGGTGGAACTTTTATCAGAGTGAAGTTAACTACAATCTGTTTGGCATCGAAACAGCGCCCCTAGTGCCTAACTGTAGTAACTAACGCGATGTCAAACGATTTGTAGTTAACTTCCTCACCGTGAGCGGTGACAAAAAATCGCACTAGACTTACTGAGCTCAGCAGGCTCACTCCCGACACAATCCTGAATCGCATCAGTTCGATCTCAACGGCTTTTGGTATTTTATTTGGTGGATTACTTTGAAACTAATCAGGATAAAGAAAATCGTTAGATCGTAACTTACGTATAATTAAATGTTTATATTTGGATGACATTAAATCGGATTGAAATTAACTTCTTCACGGCGAGTGGTGGGGAAAACTCGCACTCGGCAAATGTATCGTGTCGCCCGCCGCCCACCAGAGGGCGTTCACCCGCCGCCCGCGCCGCAGCCGGCAGCATCTGCAGTACCCGGGGACACGTGACTGCGGTGCGCTCCCTTACCTCCCCCACGCGCCCAGGGCGTGCAGTGCCCAGTGGTCCTGTGGCCCAGGTGGTGCAGGTCTGGTGGCCAACGATATGGCAGAACCCATCGAAATCATCAAAACCGTCATCACCAGCTCCGGTATTTAGTATAGGTACTCCACTCCAATTTAAAGTCATCCACGTGCAAAATCAATTCGAATAACTGAAGTCAACTCACTTCACTCCTAAACACTTTCGTCGTACAATTCTTAAGTGATCTGCCTCAGATGCTGTTCCTTATCTCTCCTCTGGTTTTATGTCTCCGTGGCCATATTCAGCTTCCCAGTAGCAGGGATCGAGGATCGGGGATCATAATATATTATATTAATTATTTATAATTAACCAATATAACAATTTTCCCATATTTTGCTAAGAGGCCACGCGCGAATTTCTTACGCCGTGCTGGTCCCCGAACGGGTGGTGTAATCTGGTGAATCATTTGGGATAATTCCAAGTGTTTCTAACCTATTTAGAAATAAAAAAAAATTCATTATGAATAGGAATTGTCGATATCCAGGTAGTAGCTACCGCGGGTCCCAGACGGCGCCGCGGCCCGCCGGCGTCGGTTGCGTAAGGTTATCGCCGAATTACCGAGGTTGTTGACCCCGCGTAATCGGCATGTTTTGCCAAACACAACCCGTACGTCCTAGACTGTTGGGATGTGCCTGTCACTACATACAACTCGACAACATCGATAAATACCAGGTTGGTATGTGCCTGTTACTACAACTCGATATGGATAAATACCAGGTTGGGGTGTGCCTGTTACTACAATATAATTAGATATCGATAAATACCAGCGCAGGGTTCCAATCACTCCGTACAGGCTTCCACCCGCCACCGCCGCGTATCATGTAAAAACGATATAAGTCAGAGTAATATTTATACTTATAGTAAGTAGGTACACTTAAAATTATAAAGCGGAAGTTTTTAAGTTTGATCGCGCTTATCCCAGGAACAACCGGCCTGATTTTAGAAATTCTTTCAGTATTTAGAAAGCCAAGTCGTTGAGAAAAGCTATAGGTATGGATTGTATATAATATTCACGGGTTAGTTAGCCTTTTCTCTTGAAATTACGAGAAAAACTTGTTAGGTTTAATTACTCGTTTAGAGTTTCGTACCTCCAAAGGGATAAACAGATCCCTTATTCACTTCGTTGTCCGTCTGTCTGTCCGTCCTTACGTCTGTCGGTCGAGACCTTTTTTAACGTATTTTGAATGGATTAAGAAATATCGATACGTGATAAGTACAGACGGTACGGCCCTAGGCAAGTCTTTGGAGTGTGCCCAAACGAGGTCTACAGTCTCTATACTCTGTAGTCTCTGTACTCCACATCACTGATCCTGACTGTCATGGCGTAAATTATGGTGTCCAATTTTGGCAAAAGCCTTTGGCGGCGCGCCCGGAAACTATACAATTAACGAACATCGTTCAGACGTCTGTCTAAAGCGTTTCTGTCTAGACTGAAGTCTAGTAGTTATTGGCACTTCAGATTCAGTTTTATTAAAATAAAATTAAATAAAAACTTACGAGTGTGCGTGAGACCACTCGATTGAAGTAAAACAACTAACTCCTTGTATATATACTAATATTATAAAGCGGAAGAGTTTGTTTCTATGTTTAAACGCGCTAATCTCAGGAACTACTCTGTCTGTGTGTGTGGTCTGATTTGAAAAAATATTTTTTTGTTGGATAGGCCATTTATAGAGGAAGGCTTTAGGCTACATAACATTACGCTGCGACCTATAGGAGCGAAGCGTCAGTGAGAAATGTTGCAAAAACGGGGAAAATTAATTACATTTGGGGGCTTTCATTGGGTGCGCTGCATAAACGGCTAAAGTCACTAAAAAACCACGCGATCGAAGTCGCGGGAACAGCTAGTGTATTATAATACGTTTTGATTTTGACGACCTCCGTAGCGCAGTTGGTTGAGCGCGTTGGTGCTCGAACGAAAGGTCGCGGGTTCGAATCCCGCCGAGGGAACAAAAAGTTATCAATGTTCCTGGGTCATGATGTGTGTCTTTGATTAATATAACGGGTGTAAAAAGAACAGTCGCTATAACTTTGGGATATAATTATACTACCTTTTCTCATTCTAGAAATCAATGGTTCTAGAAATGGCTTGCGAAAAAAAAAAGAAATGGTAAAAAGCAAAAAAAAATTGGTTTTTCACAAAAAAAATACATTTCCAAAATGAGAAAAAATTGTATCTTAAAGTTATAGTGACTCTTTTTACACTCTGTATACAGTGTCTCATGGTTCATATGTCAAGCCGAATATAGTGTGAAGAGAAGGAAGCGTAGAGCATTTTTTTTGTTTTGGCACCTCACATGAATTACTTACCATAATGCGACAAAAAAAGATCTCCATAAAAGTCACAAAACAGATGAGTTTCACCCCTGGTCAGGTTAGGACAGCGACCAGTGCGTTCGTGTGCATAGATTGGTGTGTAGGAATGTTGATAGGTTAGATAACCAAAGACAGTAGTTCATAGTATCGGTAGTCAAGGCTGCCGCTCTAGAGCCCGATTGGTTCACGTGCTGGCTGTGACCTTACGGGACTGCGCCTAGTTAGTAAATAAAGTCTACTAACATTCGGTCAACCCTACCACAAAGTAGATATATATCAGAGAAACGACCTAGTACTAGAAAATGATATCACCCTAATACTGGCAACGCGACTGGCAAAAGCTGAAGTCCAGGCACATTCCGGAAACCGCCATCTAGCGCCACCATTTGAAATTACTAATTACTTATTTCGTTTCGTAATTTCAACTCCTTTTATTTTCAACTCCCTAATTATGAAGAAGCATAATTAAGGAGTTGAATTTAGCTCAAGGCGAGGAATAACCGCAACTAGCGCCACTCTTTTTAAAATAATTTTTTCAATGACACAAAGATCTTATTAAAAAAAGTAATCGGTTCAAACTTTAAGTAAATAGTTAAACTAATTTATTGGCATTTAATTACAGCTCTAAATCCTATACTGTATTTACTCTCGTAATTTCAACGAGATATAATATATAATATTGGTTTATCTATTATAATATATCACTATAATAAATTAGTTTAACTATTTACTTAAAGTTTGAACCGATTACTTTTTTAATAAGATCTTTGTGTCATTGTAAAATTTATTTTAAAAAGAGAGTGGCGCTAGTTGCGGTTAATCCTCGCCATAATGTGATGTTATGCTAAAAAAATATACTTATCTTTATTTTAATGTCAATATTAGTACTATTTACATCAGGGATGAAATAGATATGAAATTTCGGATACGGATACGGATATGAAATTATTTCCTTTTACTCTCACAACCCTCAGAACTTACTCCAGGCGCAGGACCGACTTATTACATGCCCATCCGACACATGGATCATGTTTGTCAGACAATCGGGTGATCAGCTTATTTTTTATACAGGGTGTCCCAAAAATCAACGATAAACCGAAAACGGGTGATAGGCCAAGTCATGACAGTTATGAGAAAAATGTGAAAAAAAATCTTTGTCATGTATTTTTCACATTATAAGGACTTTTAAAAATATCGTAAAAACTGACACCCTGTGATGGTCTTTCATGTCCTAAGACTACAAATATTACTTTTTTGTGATTTTTTTTTCGGTATTGTAGTAATCACAATTCATAATTTAAACATACCTGCCTCAGTTTTCAATAAAATGGTGTGTTTTGCCCAAGATTAAATTCAAAATAATTACTACACCCAACTTTAATCGTCTGTACTGTAAAAAAAAATTACTACAGTATTTTGGCAAGTAACTTTAAAAGATGGCGCATTTAATCTGGATTCCAAAATGGTATGATACTTGCTGGATTACTTCTTTGTTGAGGAAAAAAAAATTTTTTTAACGGAACCGGATGTTAGGCCAACTCTGTTTAAATTTTTAAAATGTTGGTATTAAGTTGTTATGTGACGACGATGAGTGACGTCATCTTGTCTAGAGTGAGCGAGACAGACAGTGACGCTAAGTGCGGGTGCTTTTTTATTAAAAAAAATTGTATTGCAGTGTAGGCATTTTTAAGACTTCAATTTTCAGGTATGAATACAACGCTCTTTTGAAAATGTGAGTGGTTGAGATACAGAACAGACGCCACCTTGTTATCAAGTATGTAATTAGTTAGTTTTAGGTGCAAGTTCGAAATAAAAGTCAGTCAATGGATTTCTTCAGTTATTACTTTAATTTACAAAGATTTACAGCAAATGTTCGAACTGTTTGCCTTCAGCTCTAATGCAAGCCCTACATCTTCTTAAAAATGATCGCGTAATAAGACGGGCGTATCTTCTTGAATTAATGTGTTCAGCAGCTTCTGTAATTTTTTGGCGCAGCTCGGCTAAATCTCGAATTGGTTTAGAGTACACTTTTTCTTTTATTGTTCCCCAATAAAAGAAATCAATGGGATTTAAATCAGGTGAACGGGCAGGCCACGAAATTGTACCACCCCGCCCAATCCACCTATCGGGGTATTCTCGGTCGAGAAACTCTCGTACTGTGCGAGCGTAATGTGCTGGGCAGCCATCTTGTTGGTACCACATGCTGCCGTAAATGTTTAGTGGCACTTCTTCCAACAAATCTGGTAATTGGTTCTGTAAGAAGTCCAAATAAACCTCGGCAGTTAAGTTCTCCGGTAGCTCAAATGGACCAATAACAGTACCATTCAAAATTCCCGTCCACATGTTCACCTTAAACCGGTACTGCGATCTGTCTTCCCGCATCAAATGTGGATTATCCACGTGCCATTCGTGCAAATTATGGAGGTTCATGTAACCATCTTTTTTAAACGTGGATTCGTCAGACCACAGAATTTTTTCAAAGAATCGCGGATCATCTCTGTATCTCTGCAACATCGTTTGACAAAATTGCAATCTCTCTGGGTAGTCTCGGGGTAACAGGCTTTGTACTCGTTGTACATGGTAAGGATGAAACTGGTTCTTTTGCAAAATACAATGTGCAGTACTTTTGGGCACTCCGATGTTCTCTTCAATCCCACGTACTGAGATACTCGGGTCTTGTTCGACCGCCTCGAGCACTTCGTCCTCGTAGGGTATGAAAGGCCTTCCCTCGCTGGTATTTTGATTAGGGAATCGACCCTCTAAGAGTGACCGATGCACGTTAATAAATACCCGATAGTCAGGATGACGCTCAGCGTTTGGGTATCTCTCACGATACATTCTAGCTGCAGCATTAGCGTTGCATAAGCATTCTCCATAGATGAGATGCATATTGGTGTATTCTTGTGCGGTGTATCGAGATGGCATGATAACACACTACAATGGAATCACACACTACAACCGAAGATACGACAATAAAACAAGTCCAGGGTCGTCAGAAACGGGGCAGATAAAACCAAATCACAAAGCAAATCAAGTCCAATAAACAGAAGCACAGTTGTAAGTACGAAGTCAATACGGATACAGAAAGATGCGCAATGAACGAAAGATCGTAACGTACTGCAGTTTTGCACGTTCATCACTGTGTTGTCGGGTTGGCGTCACTATCTATCTCACTCGCACTGAGCGTCACTGTCTGTCTCGCTCACTCTAGACAAGATGACGTCACTCATCGTCGTCACATAACAACTTAATACCAACATTTTAAAAATTTAAACAGAGTTGGCCTAACATCCGGTTCCGTTAAAAAAATTTTTTTTTCCTCAACAAAGAAGTAATCCAGCAAGTATCATACCATTTTGGAATCCAGATTAAATGCGCCATCTTTTAAAGTTACTTGCCAAAATACAGTAGTAATTTTTTTTTACAGTACAGACGATTAAAGTTGGGTGTAGTAATTATTTTGAATTTAATCTTGGGCAAAACACACCATTTTATTGAAAACTGAGGCAGGTATGTTTAAATTATGAATTGTGATTTACAGAAGGGTTAGTCATGACTACAATACCGAAAAAAAAATCACAAAAAAGTAATATTTGTAGTCTTAGGACATGAAAGACCATCACAGGGTGTCAGTTTTTCCGATATTTTTAAAAGTCCTTATAATGTGAAAAATACATGACAAAGATTTTTTTTCACATTTTTCTCATAACTGTCATGACTTGGCCTATCACCCGTTTTCGGTTTATCGTTGATTTTCGGGACACCCTGTATATTAGATTCGAACCCACTAACTCGGAGCCACGCTCTAAGCCACAGGAGGCGTTAATATACCACATAAACGTGTCAAGATTATCCGTTTGAACGTAAATCTGTTCTGCGTTCTTCTATTTGTCTCCGGGTGCTGGCGGGCGCTGGCGGGCGCATGGCAACAGACGCATTTGTGAGTAGACAGTAGACTGATACCGATATAGCTGTCCGTTCCGATTGAATGTGGTGCGTGTGTAAACAAGGTATCAGCAGTACTACCAAATATAAGTTTCAATTCCTACTAATATTATAAATGCGAAAGTAAATGTTGGAATTCTTTCACGAAAAAAGCACTTGGTATAAAATTTAATTATATCTATAATCTAGCAATATCCCGCGAAATCTTTATTTATTCGTGGGTTATTGCTAGATATAATAACGGGTGTAAAAAAAGCAGTCACTTTAACTTTGGGATATGGTTATAGGTAGGTTACCTTTTCTCATTCTAGAAATGTATTTTTTTCATATTTTTTTACAAACATTTTTTTTGAATTCTTTATTTAAAGGCTATTAAGATTATGTCAGCCTTATTCAAAAATGATTACAATAACAAAATTACATTAGGTGTAGGTAAATCTTATTCCCTTAAATACAACGAATGGATAACAAATCTAATAAACCTATCACTAAATTTTGCTTTAAAATTTGAATTTACTATGTTATGTACAAAAAAATACAAATTGGTACATTCAGTATGCTGTATGTAACTCAACATTAATCTGTGACCAAATTTTTGTAGGACAAAAAATATGGCATACCTACTGATTGCAATAGCGCAACGCACGTGATACAAAATGTCGGTCAGAATAAATATGGACGAAAAGTCGGGCCGATTATCGGTCCTACAAAAAGTAGCCACGAAAAAAAAACAATTAGGTATACATGCGAGGAAGTGTAGAGCCCGCCGTTCGCACGGTCGCGGAAAGCGATTACATATTTGTGCAAAACAAATTGTCCGTCTGATAGTGATCGCTATTAAAGCGACATTTGAAAATTGAATACGTGTAGTGGGGGCGGGCGGCTTAGGGCGGGCGCACACCTGATAATAATATCTATGGACGCTTCACACCACGTCAATCTGGCCTCGTGCTAAGTATCCGAAGAAGGTTTTAAGACTTTATTTCTCACAAAAAATAATACTTAAATAATTTGTATCAAGGCGAGAAACATAGGTTTACACAAAATAAGCATTACAATTAAAGAACTAGTGTTACAGGTACCAGACAACGAAAATATATTTAATACTTTTATACTATACACATATTTAAGATTTCTATATAAGCTTTAGTTTTGTTTCTCGTTTCATATTGTTCCCTCTTTTTATCCTGTCACATACAGGATAAAAAGAGGGAACATGTGTGATGATAAAATAAATAATTTTATTCTTGTTCTTATTCTATTTACATTGGTAACTAACAAGTTACCAATAATACTGTTGTAAATACCTTGGAAATTTCCAACCGTTAATACTGTTGTATTTCAGCTCATTGTCGTGTTAGAACACTGCAAAATTGTCAAATCATTGGATGTTTAATTTGCACAATGTGTGTGCCCTGCCTTGATGAGTGTCGCAGGGCGGGCGCACACAATCTAGATGAGATCTGCGAACTGTCATTTGTACATTTGTCGCTGCCAGACGTGCGATTGTCGCAGTTTTAATGATTGTTTCAATAAAAACATCATTAGGGGCGCAGTCGAATAAACGTTCATTTGTTAAATAACAAGCGTTCATTTGCAAAATCGGATGAAATATAAGTACCTTGCGTTTAATTATCTAACTGAATTTAATTATCTCGTAGCTAAGCAGTGTAAGAAGAAGGGAGGTGCATCCAACGCATGCCTGTGCGTACACTCACTTATCTGCTTGCAGGTTGTGGTTATAATTCGCGGGATATATCTAGATATAATATATTTAAATTTTATAGTAGCTATATAGCACTGGCACTTCGAGTAACGTGAATCGATAAAAATAAACCTAAATAAATGCTTTTCTGTAACCAATTAAACTAAACATTTTACGTGAATTAAGAGAAAGGAGTATGAAATCTAGCACAATTAATGTTTATGAATACTGATATAGATTGGGGTGCAAAGATTACAAATACGCGACACTTATAAAAATAATAAAAAACACTTCAAATTATTTCTCTAGCTTTTGACCACGGATGAAATGGATATGAAGAGTCGTATACGGATACAGATAGGTATGGATATTTCGAATTATCCGTTTGTTTCGGATAATTTCGGTTGCGGATATTAAATTTTGTTTCCATTTTACAGTAGCTAAAATTGATTTCGGTTTCGGTTACGGTTACGGATAATATATTATATCGGATATCCGATAGTTTCGGTTACGGTTACGGACCTCCCTTACATCCCTGCTTTTGACACACCGTACAATATTGTTACCAATCTGTTGTAACTTAAAAAAAAAGAAGCAACCTTTAAGTTAAAACAGAGGATTCATTATGCGCCAATTCTGACGACAGGGCGACCTTTAGTGATCAGACGACCAGCCGGTCCCACACGAGTTCCTGTCTCCACACAGGAATAGACGTGGCCTGCCCCCTACAGACTCCACCACAGAGACACGTCGCGGGTGGACATGGCTCTTAGCAGTCTTAGCATACGACAAGACACAAGAAGTAACTTGCATTTGGCCCAGTCACAGGCAAAGCATTGATTTCCTTATTAAGTATGGTTCGCTCATTAATAACTCTCCAAGTATTTTTTTTCTTTCTTTATGATTTTTTTATAAATCTCAGTACACTCCACATCAACTTGATCCAGTTGTTAGAAGAGATTTGTGACTTATAGCCTACAGTCATAGATATTGCATCAAAATAATGTTTATTTTTGACTAGTTCCTCCATTGTTGACTAGCTTGTTTCACCAATTTTAGTGGTACTCGCTCAAAATATTTTGTTTTCAAGTGAGTTGGGGGAGGCGGTTTAGGATGGTAAGAAATGCTATGTCACGTAGTATAGTATGGTCCTTGGCTCACGATGACTGTAACTTAAGGAGCACTCAACTGTAAGACGCGTGAATTATAATGTAACGCGAGTGACGAGATCTTTAACGTTCGGATGTTCCACATTTTTGGACGCAATTAAAAATAACACGGCGTTCAGCTCAGCCATTCAGCGCGCGCATCTCGCGGCGTGCGCAGACGACGTGAACCCCCCCTGCCCTCCGCCACGTCGCGTCGGCCCCCCTACGTCGGCAACCAAATGGACAGACTGGCTAGCAACACTAGAAGACTAGCAATTGGTCGCTACATACACACACACATTTTCGCGTGGTCAGTGGTCCCGTGGGTGTACCACGGGACCACTGACCACGCGAAAATGTCTGTCTCTCAGCGTTCCAGATACCGGGGGTCGGTCTTTAAACTAATTTCAATTCAAATCGACGACCAATCCGATTCCAACGCTGTCCAATCATGCGCTACCCTCGATAACCATTCTGATGACATTGGAAAAGAACAGCACCACAAAGCAGATATATAACAGAGACCTAGTACTAGAAAATGGTATCACCCTAATACTGGCAATGCGACTGGCAAAGGGTGAAGTCCAGGCACATTCCGGAAACCGCCATCTAGCGCCACTATTGGAAAATACTAATTACTAATTTCGTTTCGTATCTTCTTCTTAATTGAGAAGTTGAATTTAGCTAAATGTGATGTTATGCTTAAAAAATATGCTTATCTTTATTTTAATGTCAATATCTGTACTTAATTCGGCATATTTACATTTTATAATTTACAAACGTTGATAGTTAGTGACATCTATTACCATTATTTTTGTACTAAAGATACATTTTATGGGTAGGCCATGACAGCACTTTCCTCTCCGTCACGCCGGTTTTCTGTGAGGCCTTAGCGCGATCTCCGCGTGTCGGCGCCTCATATAATCGCGTTGGTCACGGCAATCGCTCGCGTGTGTATTGACATGTCTCAATAAAGGTCTATAGGTCTGATTGGAGTCATCATTACCGAGCGTTCTCACAGTTGCGGTAGGGCTGTCCAATATTGTGTTTACGTTTTATAGGTACAGATAGGGTTGGATTTTTTTTTTACAACAGGGATCCCCAGAAAAGAGTCCGTGGAGGGGTTCCGTAGTTCAGATGTAGATTGCACGTGCAATTTGAAATAGCGCTCTTTTAACCCCCGACGGGGTGTTATAAGTTTGACGTGTCTGTGTAAACGTGTGTGTCAGTCTGTGGCATCATAGCTCCCAAAAATGATCCGATTTTAAAATTGTTTGAAAGGTATATCAGTCGAGAGTGTCATTAGCTATGTTTGGTGGAAATTGGTTCAGGTGTTCAAGGTCATCAGGTCGTTTGTTAGGTGTGATAGAAATGTTACACGATACCGTGTAACATTCCGGGGTTCGTAGGGTTTTTTTATATTTTTATAATTTAGTTTATTTTTTACATCAATTTATTAACAAATTATATATATGATTTAGTTTTTCACTACTTGCCGTGAAACTTCTTTTACGAAAAATATTTTTAGATTCACGTGTCTATGGTATAAATATTAATGTATAATATTATATTAATACAGTTATAAATATAGTCGTGGTCAGAGCTCGTGGTCAGCGCTCGTGGTCAGCGCTCGTGGTCACCGCTCGTGACATTCGTATGTAAATTCGGTGATATGATCGCGGCTTTGAAGCGCCGACCGGAGAAAAGTTTGGGTTAATTTTCACATTAATATTCCGGTAATGGACCAGAACGTTGCCGTACATTTATAAAATAGTTCGTGGCCGTCCATTGTCGAATAAAAAAAACTCTAAAAACATTCTCAAATAAAAAATGGTATCAACTGAAAATCAATAGTTTTTTCGTAGGAGTAATTAAATGATCAGATCTCATCTAGAGGCTCCTAGTGCTGACTGTACACGACCTAGCTCTACAATTTTATACTCTACACCTTGGGCCTTACTCGAAACTAATTCGATTTTGATTCAGATTCGATCGTGCCGCGTACTTCCTAATAAATTGACGTTTGTTTATATTGATTCTCAGGCGATGGATATGGTCGAGAGTATTAAAGGTTACGATCTAACGATTTTCTTTAACCTGGTTAGTTTCAAAGTAATCGATCAAATAAAATACCAAAAGGAGATGAGATCGAGATGAGATGATCGAGAGGAGATGAGATTGAGATCGAACTGATTCGATTCTCGTATGTGTCGGGGCCTGCTCGTTCGAAATATGGAGCTCGGTCGGGTTGAAAATTTCACCTAATAAGAAAAATAAAATTGTTAATATGAGTAAAAAAATAATTTATAATAATTCGACAAAAAAATGAAAAGAAAAAAAATCACCATAACAGAAGTCCCGAAAGTCAGTGAAAGCGAAAACCATATGGCAGCATCTATGACTTGCCTCCGAGGAATTCCATCAAGTGTCCATCACATCTGCGCAGACCAGCAGCTGCGCGCGCAGATGCCGCACGTGCGACAAGTTGCCGCATGCCGCCGTCGCATATGCATATTATATAGGTCATGCGATGTGGGTCAGACCCTAAGGACGTCATCCAAAATCAATCAAAATCAAAATATTTTATTTCCAAATGAAACTTAACAAGCTATTTTCGGAAAGTCAACAAAAAGGCTACCACCGGTTCAACCCTAGCCCGCCGAGAAGAACCAACTAACATACGTAAAATGTGAATATAAATGTTTTATATTCATTTCTCAATCTCACCAAATGAATATAAAGGTTTTATATTCATTTCTCAATCCCACCAAAAACATTTTCATGTAAAAATGTTTCCAAGACGAATCTATGTACATACTTATGCTTACCCTGTATGCTTACCCTGTCAAAAAGTTATCAGATCTCATGTAGAGGCAAGATTTTCGACCTATGCTAACCTAAGTTCACACACTCTATATTTCAGTCAAAACGTAATACTTGTCCGTTTTGCTACCGTTACGAAGATTTCATAGGTAATCATTCATCGTGTGTGAAATAAAACGGCCAAGAATCACGTATTCTTTAAGGTATACAAATTTACAGTACAGAGATAGTATAAAGCAGATGCAACTGTTTAGTATATAAAACGATGAAAAATGACAAACTTGTAGAAAAAAGGAAATGTATTTTCAATCGATCTGTAGTTTTCTATCCTTTCGTAGACAAAACCATTTCTACGGTTATACTGATATAACTGTAGCTTATCATAACGTTACATGATCAATATCGTGCGGTCATGTTGCAGATGATACAACCTTTTCAATTAGAAACCTTACGAGTTCGAGCGGTCCTTACGGCGCACGGTACCTCAGTCACCGTAAGCAACTGTACCTAATCCAAAAAACGGCATTAGGACCACAATAAGGTATTAGCGAGCTGCACAGTGTAACTAGACAACATCTGGTCCAGCACATGTCTCGGTCGCCGCGGGGAGATCACTAATTCTCGACCCTATACCCCAATATCTCGGCTCATTCTTCCCGAACCCATTAAGGGGTTCCATATGCCATATTGATATTAGTTTGGTTTCGGCTGCGCGGGTTTTTTGCGGTGTCAGGTTTCGACAGATGCTGGCACGCGACACGGAGACACATTTCGGGCTCCGGTTAGTTTTTTTTTTAATTAAAAGCAGTACGAGACGTTGGGTATGAATCACTCGCTTTCGTTTGTTTTCTCCAGTCTTTTGTACTTTGCAGACTTTAATGGATTTTCAATTTGATTGAAAGCTTTGAAAGGAGGCCTGTAGATTCACTTGCATTTTTTGTGTTAAAAATACTAACCTAAATAAAATAGGGGTGATATTGTCGGTCAAGACTTATTCAAGAATAATACAAAATATATTTGATTTTTAATACTTTTAGCAAATATGATACAATTGATTGCTGCCAATTATATAAATGAAGGCCCCTTCGAGACCAACATTACGATAACGTTTTTGTGAAAACAAAAGGCTGATTTGAATATGCAGATTGCATAAG
The DNA here is from genome assembly GCA_905187575.2 of Celastrina argiolus. NCBI lineage: Eukaryota > Metazoa > Arthropoda > Insecta > Lepidoptera > Lycaenidae > Celastrina > Celastrina argiolus. The sequence goes on from LR994594.1 coordinate 16,377,589, forward strand.
TTATTGTTTTATTATACAAATATACAGGGCGAACAGTCAGCAGATCTGTAACAATTGGACGGCGAACTTCCCTGTACATAAACTGTAATATGTATCATACTATATATTTGGAGCAAAATTAACTCGCTAGTCAATTTTGTACAAAATCTGAGCTAGTTGTAATAATTTTAACACTACGAATTTTTTTCCATACAGAAATAGGGGTCTACGGGATTCCTGTTTCCTCCCTAGATAACGCTGCTAGAGTAACATTTTTTTTCCTGAATATTAATGGATATTATTTGTACGTTCCTATTTTTTCCTTTTTTTAATAAATTAATTATTTTAAGAGATATGGACGTTCAAAAACCTAAAAAAAACGGCCAGACTCTCGACTCTCTAGCGGACAGTCTGGCAATTTTTTGTGTTTAAACATCTAGGAAACAGATTTGACTACAATAAACAATAAAATCAAAAAATAGGAACCTAGCTCAATTCTTTTTTTGGCTAGTAAAGAATAAAATATTTAAATCGGTTAAGTTTTGGAGGAGGAAACAGAAATCCCCTAAACGTCGATTTCTGGTACTTTTAATAGGTAATTTCAGTCCAAGTTGCAGTTGTCTCTATCGCGCTAGTGCTGGCTAGCTAAGGCACTGCGAAACAGCAATATATTTTATAAATACCTAATTTTTACTTCTCTCAACCTCTTAAGGAACCCTATTAGACTTTTGTCTAGATAGTTTCGTTGACTCAACTTATTTCTAGTAGTCTTGGAGCTCATTATTAGTAGTCTTGGAGCTTGGCCCTCGACTTGGGGTTTCAGTGGTTTAGGACAATGCTGTCTAATTTCATTTTCTGTCAAGAAAGATGATCCATGCGTCGGATGGGCAATGATGTAAAAAGTTACTTCTCACTCACATCTGATTCCTGTCCCTCTGATTTACTAGAGTTAAGGACGAGACGATCCGAATTGAGGCGAATGGTCGCGAGTGGTCACGAGCGACGGCGAGCGTAGTCAAGTGGCGGCAAATGAGCCGTCCACACGTTGGCGCTCGCCTTCACTCGGCCAGCTAGGCGAGCGATGCCGAGCGATGACAAGGCAAGGCAAATATACTGTCTACACGTTGGCGTTGGCCGCTGCTCGGCAACGCTCGGCCAATATGTATAGGCGACTTTAGATGTTACCTTTTATTGACGTCCTATTTTACATTGCACTGTGTCTTACTGAATGGACTCGTAGCGCTTTTTATTGACCTTACATCAACTAATCCTGTCGATATCGATTCTGGTTTGGAGAGGAATTTGTGCGCATCCAGCTCGGCCGCACGCAGGTGCCCAGCCTACAATTACTCTGTACGTCTGCGGCGGCACGCGATACTAAATTGCCGCCAATTTCATACGCGATTGAATTTTACTTATTGTTTCATGCTAATGTGCCGGCAACCCCCACTTTAGCATTTCGAACAAATTGCGGATGATCAGACGAAATTCCGTTTAAAATGTGTTTTGTATTTGCGCGGTTGCTTTTCAGCTTTTAGAGTTAAATTCAAATCAGTCAAGTGGGTTTTGTAACTTTTCTTATGAGACAATGAGAAAACCTTGAATTACACAGTACCTACCTATGTGCTATTTTAACCGACTTCCAAAATAGAAGGAGGTTCTCAATTCTGCCTGTTTTATGTATGTACGCCGATTAATCTGAGGTTAAAGATCCGATTTGCTTTTTTTATTTGAAGCAGAATAGCTAAAAATTTGGTCCCCTAAAAATTTTATTTTAAAAGTAAGTAGGTAGGTATTCGAAAGTGAGTTTGAAATCACATTTGTTAGGAAATTTACTTAAAGCATTTCACAATGTATATATGTCGCAGTCATCTTATTGAATCCGGTTATTTAATTGAATCACTAGGCGGTTCGATAATGTTGATATATTTTTTGATTAATTTACTTTAATGTTCGTTTTATTAGTACTCATTCGGAAATTTCGAAGTTTAAAACTAAAATATTAAATGGCTGTCCTAGTCTCGGATTCTAAAATTTGTTGGTAAAAACAGGATTCAATGAAAGCGCTAGTAATTCAATTAAATAGCGGATTCAATCAGATGACTGCGACATATATACTTCCTTCATCTTTAACCTTTTCTTGGGCTTGTGTTCTCTCGATAGAGGGAGCTGTACTGTGGCTCTCGCTGTGTATGTGTTAGATGTTCCCGGCATGTTTTGGCACAGTTTTGCTCCTACCCGCAGTTTTTGACAGTAATGGAGCAATTCCAATCGAGAGGTGACCACAACTAGTCTGTCTCGAACTCGCACGAAACTCGACCGCAAATTGCTCCTTTATGTCAAATTAAAAGCTGCCATTTAATAAACCGCACTTCGAGGGTCGCAGAAAAAATATTTGAGGAGTCAATGCCCCTCTGCCATCTGGTGAACGAGGCTCCAAGGAAAACTGCCTTTTTTGTATACACCCCATAGCAACATCGAGAGCTAGCGACGTTCGACCTTAACCCGCCTGGGTAAGGTAGGAAATACCTTAGCGAAGATCGACGAAATGTTTTAGGGGGTTGCTCAAAAACTTACGATAAAAAACCAATTTCTTATGCTAATTAGTTTAAAGTTTAAAATTGTATACACCGCGGGTAGTTCGTGATAATTTAATATTCACTTATGGTAGATTAAATTTAGATAAGTGGGGGAGAGATACAAGCAGCGGAATAGTTAAATGTGTAATATATCGATTGTAGGGGGTTCGATTACTGATTATATTCGTACCCGAGTAGAGCATGTTGCGATAGAAATATTATATAACTAGCTGACCCGTGCCCACTTCGTTGAGCATAAAAATAGTTTATGACTAAAACAAACTAAAAAAAACACGGAACCCGCAACGCGGAAAACCCAACGCGGGACCCGCGTTCTTTAGTTATAAATAGTGTACCCAACACGACTTTCTTTTATATATATTATAGTCTAGCTGACCCGTGCCCACTTCGTTGAGCATGGAAACCGTGTAAACCTTCGCGGGACGAACGAATATTTCAAGACCAAAAATAGCTGAGTCAGCTGATTTCGAGTTTTAGCGAGACTAATGAACAGCAACATTGATTTTTATATAGCCTATTATAGGCATGCCTCCCCGCACTGCCCCGTCCGGCCGGAACCGCCCGCCGCAAACGCAAATTTTAAATTTGTAATATCTCCGAAAATATTTGTTTAATTTACATGCTGTAAGGAACCATATTGATCTATATTAATTGCACACTGTATTTAAGGTACTTAATTCGATAAGGATTAATGCCGTATTGCTTAAAATAGCTTCGTAAATAAGCCATTTTTTCACGTAAAAAGTAAACAATAAAAATGGTTAATGTGGGTTATCCCTAAAAGATAAACATATACCATCGCGGACTTTTTTGTAGACCTTTTTATGGTGTACAATACTGTAGTACATTAATTTGATCTAACTCGTAGGGTGTAGGCAGCGTTTTTGCTAAAATAGGTTAATTTACCACATCACGTTAGAAACCTCTAAAATTAGCAATGTTGCCTTAGTATATTATGCATGTATTATACATATACACCTTTCTCTTGAATCACTCTATCTATTGGAAAAAACCGCATCAAAATCCGTTGCGTAGTTTTAAAGATTTAAGCGCACATAGGGATATAGGGACAGAAAAGGCGACTTTGTTTTATACTATGTAGTGATGATAGTGATAGTGATTATAGGTATCTATACGAGTATTAAAATACAGCATTTGATGTAAATTTCTAAATAAGATTAATTGCTTAAGGTTCACTGTTTTTTGGCAAAATATAGGTAGGTAATAAAATGCGAATAACATGATATGAGTGATAGTTTTAAAGGTAGCTAATAGTAATTATGTTTCTTCATTGATACAAAACCTCTACTCTTCTTATTTTCTTGCACGTAGACATTACTTAACGAATTCACCTTAATCGGCAGATGCTTGCCTTCGTATTTTATTAATATTCTATCAATCAATTTGGATTTACCAAATTATATTCAAAGCCTGCATCTATCAGGTAGTCACATTAAGCTTGTCAGATTATCAATATCATGGTCAGTTAATATTCCATAAACAAAGATAATCTTGTAATTAAATGGAGTCCTCGAAAGCCACACTCGGAGCGTGCCACCGCCGCGTGCGCCCGGGCCCGCGACTAAATATAATTCAATAGACACCCTCTTCCTGCCAAATATGCGTTCGACGCTCACACATTTGAACATACATCCACGTAAACCCTAACGCGAAGCCGTAGAGATCATTTTAGGTAGCTCGGATGGCGATAAAGTGGTATTTCGAGCAGGTGTTCCGCAAGGGTCCGCACTCGGGCCGCATTTATTTTAGATTCACAATCTTGAGACACGTGGCTCGGGGGTGCAGAAAAACTATCGCAGCTTTCGACTTCCGCGTGTACAAATATAAACAGAATTAGATTGCCATAATGTTTTTCCGGTTTGTGAGTTTGTATTGTCGATAGGTCCTCGAGTGGTCTTAGGGCAATTACGTTTTGGGGCTCTATTGTAGGTTTGCGAGACAATATTGACATATAGACGGAAATATGTTTTGCCAAACAGCATCTTGACATTTCGAGGAGGGTAATACTTGACGATAGTGTTCTTTTTGCGAACAATATTTTATACAAGATGTTGCCTGCAACTACGCAGAAATGCGTGCATCAATTCGAAATGGTACATTTTTCCAGGATAAAAAAGCGTATGTCATTCCCCACCAACGTATCCATCTGTGGCCCATATCTAATTCCCAATAGTGGTTGGTGGTGACGGCACTGCTGAACAATGAAACTCACTTTCCCATTTATAAGTACCTAAGGATTCTTAAGTAAAGGATTATGGAACTGAAAATAATACTGCCGCCCTTACTATAAACAGCCCAATCGAAATAATATATTCGGATTCTCCGGAGCGAGATCTACCAGGATCAACATATAACTAGTCATACCCATCGTAAAAATATAATTAATTAACTAAATTTGTAAATATAATATTGCACATGCAAATTCCACATTGAGAGAAACCAAACAAAAATATTTGAAATATTCCTACATTTCATAGACAACAAAATATTGAAAAAAAACTATAATCGCGATTTACTCAAAAGTGAGTTAAAGGACGGCAGAACAGTTAACACTGAAATTGTATTGCTACTAGAGATTATCGGCAATTTCACCGTGTTATGAATATTTAATAACCTCTTTAAGATAACGATCGACATTTAACCTGTAACGGCACGCGTCCACGTGCGGCGTGCGGTCACCGCAGTAATGGGTACATTGCTGGATTTTGTATAATTTCAGTATTCACGAACCCATTATGCGGATTACAATAAGTTCTTATAATACATAATAACCCTTTACTTAAAACCTTATATGAATTATAAAGAATTATACTTATGTGTATTCACTCGTGGAAACACAACGCAAGTGTTATTTTACTCCCATTTTCTGTGGAGACTTATTTATTTATTTACTGTGAAAACCAACAGCTTAATATATACGATTTTACAAGCTTAGTATTTACAAATAATATAGCCAATAACAGGTTTCCCATAAGTAACAATACAGAGTGAACTATAAATTTAATATTTGGCTTCTATGATATCCGGTTGAAAATAATATATTTTACGATGAGATAAGAGTCTAAAGTTTGTGCTGCTATCTTATGCGTAGTGACAAGTTAGGTAGGCATTCTAAAACGTAGTTATAATATAATACCTAATCTATACTAAATACTGATATTATAAAGCGGTAGAGTTAGTTTGTTTGGTTTGTTTAAACGCGCTAATCTCAGGAAGTACCTACTGGTCCGATTTGAAAAAATATTTTTTTGTTGGATAGTCCATTTATAGAGGATGGCTTTAGGCTATATAAAATTACACTGCGACCAATAGGAGTGAAGCGTCAGTGAGAAATGTTGCAAAAACGGGGAAAATTATTCACATTTGGGGACTTTCGTTGCGTGCGCTGCATAAACGGTTTAAGTTACTCAAAAAATATGTTTCAAAGAATTATTCCTTTTAAATAATCATAATAACAAAAACCAACGTGAGCAATGTGTTGCCGACAACCACGCGAACGAAGTCGCGGGCACAGCTAGTGAATCATAAACTGTCGAGTCGACTCATTTGTGGTAAATCTCTCCTACGTTTTATTCGACCAATTTATTCTGGTTCGATCGATTCAGACCTCATTATTTCACTCGCTTTACCCTAAAAATGAAGAAAACGTTAAAGTACAACGACTTACAGATTAAGATCGTCGTTTGATGTATCGGCGCCGTCACGCTACGGCCGACCTGCCGGCTCGGGGTTAACATTAGGGTTACTGCTGCTAACCCTGCCATAGTGCACGTATCCTCCTGGTATATCATCGATGGGTACTGCCAACTATATAATTACGGGCTAACCCTAAAGGCATTGCAAATCCTACCGCTACTTTACTTACTGCCACACGGTCACTGGTAGTTCTATAGCCGCTAACGCTTTGAGTCCAGTCTTTTCGGCTATTGTTGAATCTAACATCATTGACCTTACTTGGGATAACCCAGAAGTTGCTAACCCTACGGCTACCCCACGGCTAAAGGCCTATTAACAATTTGAACGTCGTAATTCCGTATTACCATATCAATGGGCAGAAAATTCTAAACAGTATTTACGACATTTTTATAGTTTTCTTAATTGTTTGTGTAGGTATGTATGTAAATATTGGTTATCCATTTTCGCGGAATATTGCTGAATATATTTAAGTTTTATGCAATTGATCCATTAACTATTTAATTGTTTGTATCAATGAAAACATGAATGGATGAAGGTGTTATGTAGCTGTAATTCTGATTTCGAGAGAATTGAGTTCAAACTGTCACTTAAACATTTTAGAATGCGTCGTAACGTATTAAGTATTATTAATCTAAAGATCCGTCTCTAGAATCAATGCACCTACTACGTTACTACATAACCTAAAATGTTTAAGCGACAGTTTGAACTCAATTTTCTTGGTATTTTTTTGCGATGATCACCTTCGTCCATTCATGTTCTTCTTGTTTCAAGACAAGCTTTACATTCAAGCTGAATGTGTGGCTCGTCTATAAGATTAATTATGAAATAAGTGTCCAGTATTGGCTCGCTCCAATCTCAAAAAACCCCGTCCACACTTAATTGCGGCGCGTGACTTACATGATACATAAGCCGATCCATTGTATACAGTTACATTCCATGAAAAACGGTACACATCGCAAAAACGTTACGTCGGAACAGATGGCATTTATCCGTGGCTTTTTGTTCGGCAATTTTACACCTTGTAGATGTACCCTCGATTAGATAATCGACTTTATCTTTATTATCGTACGATACATAATGCTTCGCTTCCGCGGTTGACCTTGCACCTTTACTTGGGGTGGTGCAGAACCATATGGGGTCATTTTGTCCTTTTGTAATAACTTCTAATGCGTTTTTTTCTTTGCAGGTAAGTTTATCCCGGTTTATCTCAACACGTGCGGTAAGTTTAGGGTATGGTATTATATTCGGCATACGGTAAGTATCTCTTATGGCCTGGGGTATGATTCAAGCGTAATTTCATAAGATGTCGGATGCACATTTTATAATCACTTATATTTAACTGGCGAACTTGTAATTTTTCTTAAATTGCCAACAAGCGGACAATATATTATATTAATGAGTGATAATAAAAATATTATCATGATGAGTGGTAATAAAACATTATACCCCGTATATAGATCCAATAGGACTTCTGTGTAAAGTCAGTAAATCATTAGTAAATTTAGGAATGTCAGTTGCGCAAGAGTGGCCGGCGACAGACAGGTGTCGGTTGCGGCAACCTCAGTCGCCGCTGGACTGTGAAATGGGGATGGTACGTGCCCACCACCAGACCGCAACCACCTGGCAACCTGACAACCACTTTACCGGTTAATGTTTTGATGGTATCCGAAATATGTGTTTTTTATTTATAGCTCCCCTCACCGATTTCGGTGTCGGTAGCCGATTTCATTGAAACCAGGCCAGCTACGCAGGAGTCCAAGCGTGTGCGCAATACACAAAGACACTCTCTCTTCCTTTTACTCTCATAACCCAGGGGACGGTAAACCGAAACGACTGGCGAGAGAACAGGCGCAGGACCGACTTTTTACATGCCCATTCGACGCATGGATCATCTTTCTTATCAGACAGTCAGGTGATTCAGTGAACCTGCATTGTCGTAACCAAACTTGGGAACAACATTTTTTTTTGTGTCAACGTGGGAATCGAACCCACGACCTCCGGGTCGAGAGCGAAGCTCTGAACCACTAGACCACGGAGGCGTGTGGAATATTGTACAGCCAGCAAGAAAAATGTTAATAAGCCTCGAATCGAAACGCGACTTTGAACTATTTCTAATGTTGAGAATAAAGAGATGCATATTGGAATACATAATAAACAATCTGTAATACATTAAGATAATATAATATATCAATATATTAGGGGAATAATCTTTGCTTTTAAATTGAATCCCATCGAAAACTTGTAAAAAGAGCCAAGTATCGCTACATAGTGATCGTATCAATGCTATTAAAAATGTTTCATAATTAAGTAGATAGACTGGCAGTTGGCATAATATCTAGATTCCAAAGTCCAGACAGAAATTCCAAATTGTTTTTCCTCCATTTATATACAAAACACTAACTTGCATTCCAAAGGAGAAAGCCCATTTCAGGCCCAGAGCGGACAGCCGTCTTAAGAAGACTTAATTTCTCCAGAAATGTATAATAAAGAGACATGATTTTTGATAACATTCAAATAACCGCCACTATAATCAGTAATGTTCCAATAAAAAAAGGAATTTTATTGGATTATTTGGAACCTAAATATAACGTTGAGGTGAAATGTTACCCGATGATAAAACTCTAATCAATCAATCCGAATATCGATTTATAAACAAATAAAATAAACTCATGTAAAATACAAATAACGGGTCACTGTTGGTAATTCTGTAAAGAATTAATAAAAAGAAAACATTTATCTTAAAACCAATGTTTACGTTTGTTACTATAAACGATAAAGATTAATAAAAAGTCATATTATATCGATTATTTTTTACGTAATCGATTTATCGATTTCATTTTTTTGCGACAAGCGGCAACACTGATGACTGAAATGTCATTTTTCAAACGAATGATTTCGACCGTTCGTTTGTTGCTCAAAGATGCGTTTTGTTTTGTTTTCGATTTTTTTCACCGCAATCTGGCTTTCTCGCCTGAACTTGTTTCGGCTTTTCACGTACGACTTTGGCATTGTTTTACTAGTTTTGTTCTCTCCTTCTACGATTACTTGGCCCTGGATTAAAGGATTACGCTATTTGATTGTGCATACCAAAATGTCTGAAGAATATTGTACATATTATGTTGTGGTAATAATGTTACCGAGAACCGTATTTTAGAGCCCGAAGAATTAAGTGTCATACAACAGTGGATTGCACGGCAGCAGGTAATCATAATATTATTATAATAAAATGTTTCTATTATTTCTTTAATTATGGTTTAATCGTTAAATCTTTTACGGTTGAAAATATTTATCATTAATGTTAATATGTTTTAGGTGTCAGGCGATAATCTTGTTTGCCACAATTTCTGGGTAGCAATAACTGAAAGTCTTGCACTACAACAAGGGCTATCTTATTATATCTTACTATTATAAATTATTGAAAAGTCGGAAAAGGCCTTGAAAATAAAATAGACAAAAAGTAAAAAAAAATATTTCTACAATAATGGCGGCATTTTAAGTTTTTTTCTCAGATATCTAATACTATTAACATTTTAGAACACTCATTTTTAATGCGATTTTTTGATGTCCACATTGGGCCTGAGACACTATGGAGAGTGGGCTTTCTCCTTTGAAGCTTGTATGTCTGCTAGAAGTGCCTAATACTTTTAATGATCGGTCAGTGAGCGAGTGAGTGAGTTAGTCAGTGACGAAATCAGGAAACTTTTACAAGTCATAATTTTAAACTTCTGTTTCAAATCGAATGAAATTTGAAATGTACCGTGTTTATACAATGCCTAATTAGTACTTATCTAAAAATGCGGGTATACTAATTGTAGTTTTGTTAACAACGTAGTTAAAAGAGGTCGAAAATGGCCTGAATTGTTTCGACAAAAGTCTGGTGTAACCCTGCTCAGCTTGCCGGGGGCACTATCGTGAACTTAGATATGTCGCAGTCATCTGATTGAATCTGTTTATTTAATTGAATAACTAGCGCGGTTACTTAATGGCATCAAACAGCTCGTACAGAAAGCAATGTGTTGATATATTTTTTGATTAATTTACTTTAATGTGTGTTATAATAGTATTCATTCAGAAATTTTGAAGTTTAAAAATAAAATATTAAATGGCTTTCCTAGTCTCGGATTCTAAAATTTTTTGGTAAAAACAGGATTCAATGAACGCGCTAGTCATTCAATTAAATAGCGGATTCAACCAGATGACTGCATAGGGTAAGTTCGCCTGTTCGCGTCCATCGCCCTATTCGCGTCCATTTTGCGGAGCGCCCTATAAAAATCCTCTAAAATAAGTCAACTAACACACTTATCAAACGAAAAGTCATTACCGATTATACCTAAATGTATAAGTGACACGCACGCATATATAAAAGTTCTGTGCGTCAAACCAATCAATTAAAAAAATATGTCAATATCGGACGTTCAATTAGGAAGCGCATATGCGCAGATTTTTAGATAAAAAATAGTGTGCAGAGGCGCGTTTGATAGTAAGTTTTTTAATGTTTTATGTGAATTTTTGGATACATAACAGTTTCTACACGTTAATAGTGAAACAAGGAATAATATTACTTATGAATTTTCTTATGTTTTTTATATTTAACTAATAAAATAAGGTGGACGCGAATTACTACATCGAATTTTACAAAACTTCCACTTTGCGTCCGCATTGGACGCAAACTATACCGATATTGGATATAAATAAACCATATTGCGTCCACTATTTTTTAAACAATTGCTTGTAAAAATAATTTGAAAATAAACAATATGTTAATTAGAATGCCTAATTATACATTTTTTTTACTAAGACGACGGGTTTTTAATTCTATGACGAGTGAAATTTTCTGTTAAATGTGACGACATATTAAATTCAGATGTAGAAGACGATGATGAGAAAACATAGGCTCTGACCTATTAGATAGTGTCAACTAAAATGCACGCAATTTGTTTTGGCCAAAGACAGTCATTTGAATGTGACCAGTGTTATTAATTGAAATTCTAACGCCCGGTTTCTGAAAGGCTGATCAAATCAGCTAATCTGAACGCTGATTGGTGAACATCACTTCGCAGTCACTGTTTTCACCCTTGAGCGTTCAGATTAGCTGATTTGATCAATTGATCAATTTGATCAGCCTTTCAGAAACCGGGTGTAAGGCAAAAATATATATATTATAAACATATATGCTTAATACTTGCTATGTTTATAATATGATATATTATAAACATACCTATATCATATTATAAACATAGCAAGGTATCAGATACCTTGCTATGTTTATAATATGATAATTTATGTATTCAATAATTCTTTTAGTTATATAATTAAACAAATATTTTGCAATAATTATAATCATGTCTTGTAATTTTAGTGTAAAGTTTGTATACAGAACTGATTACTGTTCATCTTTAAAGTTGCAATAAATACCTACTTGCCTATAATTACTTAATTTGAAAGCTAAACCAATATTAAGAAGAATTATTTTTTTATAGTAAGTAATTTTACTTATAATAATTTTGATTTTTTTATATTAAAATATTCTTATATATAGAAATTCTTAAAATACAATCGTTCCTTACAAATTCTTAAATATATCATCCTTTTTTAAAAATTAAAGGGGTGATATCCTTTTTTAAGCTGCTGGACGCAAACTGGTCCACAGGTGGACGCAAATTGGATTTTGTGGACGCAAACTGGGTAAAACGCCTAATTCCAAAATTTATCAATTTTAAAAGAAAACACAAGATGTTTCGAACAAAATTGAAAGTTTATCTTAAAATAGACTATTTATCGAATACATTACACTAATTTTTCATAGAAATTAGTGCTGGAGCTTTTTTATAATCGCCGTCAAACCTGCCAACTGCACTAAATGGACGCGAACTGGCGAAACAACCCTACAATGTTTAACTTACTACCCTCGTCAAAACAAAGACGATGATAGCATCCGAAATTACAAGTTATCTCACAAGATTATACCGACTGAGCGTTACGTGCTCGGCCAAAATATTCCAATGGAAATCGGTTGAAAACAGTTCCTGATGTAGATCCATAAATGCCTAACATCCAGAAATGGGTTGAAATAAGTATACGTGTTGGCACGCACCGATTTCTGGGCCTCCTAATTGGGCGCCGCGCACGCGAGCCTCATTTGGGCTTTTTATTTAACCCCTAATATCGCCTAAGTGCTCCGTCTAGAATTCCAGGTAATATTTTGGGTATGCCAACATTTAATAGGCCACTTTGATCAAAACAAATTCTACAATAATAGCTTTATACTTCGGAACTGGATTTCTCAATTTAAAAAGGGAAAATATATTTATTTTAGGGCCGGTTTTTTAATCGTCAGATAACTTTTATCTAAGGAATAAATATGTGACTTTGGCAGATTTTGTATGGAACAAATGTCAAAGTCACATGATTATTCAACAGATAAAAGTTATCTGATGATTGAAAAATCTGCCCTAAATGGTCCACCACACATTGCCACGACTGCCACCTGTGTAACCAACCTCAAAAACCCTTTGATATTATGATTATCTTAAGGGTTCCCGAAGGACATGCTAGACTCTCCAAACTGACACCTTTTTGATTCAGATTAGATCGTGCCGCGTACGAATAAATTGACGTTTGTTAATTTTGATTTTCAGTCGATGGATATGGTCGGCAGTATAAAAAGATACGATCTAACGATTTTTTTTATCCTGGTTAGTTTCAAAGTAATCCACCTAATAAAACACCAAAAGCCGATAGGGACCTGATCGATTCGATTCTCGATTGTGTCAGAGTAAGTTGTCTTGGGACCCACATCGAAATAAGTCACAAGAATGAATGTGCAAAATTTGGTATTTTTCCATGGCCGTTTTTATCGTACTTGTCAAAACTAAGATTATGCCATCACAAAAGTCAGAACTGCAACACAATTGGCTTGAAGTACTTGACCCCGAAACTAATTTACTATTTATATTTGAATGTAGGGAAAGTGGTCATGAAACGCCACCGCGTGAGATTGTTAGATTATATTTACCTCTAGAATATGCATAAAAAAGTAAATATTTTGAGTGTTATACCAAAATAATAAGCAATAAGTAATAACACACAAACTAGCTCCATTAGCATTTATCTACCAAAAGATACAATTCACCAGAATATCAGAAAACTTTTATTGTACAGGCACTCTCGAAACTGATTCGATTTTGATCAGATTCGATCGTGCCGCGTACTTCCTACGTTTGTTTATTATGATTCTCAGGCGATTGATATGGTCGGGAGTACAAAAAGTTACGAGCCAACGATTTTCTTTATACGGTTGGTTTCAAAGCAATCCTAATAAACTACCAAAAGCCGTTGAGATCGAGCAGATTCGATTCACGATTGTGTCGGGAGTAAGCCTGCTGAGTACTGACTACTGACAATAAAGCTGGCGAGACTAACTTATAAAGATTAGTTTTTCATTTTTCATTCAAGCATTGGTTACTGTTAAAATTAAAATATATAATATACATGTAAGCTAAAAGCCCTTGCTGCAGACCAAACAATAAAACATATTCTCGAAAAACATAACTCTCCAAGCACAGCCGGGTAACAAGGAAAAAGCAACCGAATTATTCCAGAAAAACGAATTACGAAAATGAGTAATCATTAGGAGTTCCGTGACTGGAGTTGCGAGAACGTTCGATGGAGACAGACGGGGTAATCGTTCTGTTTACATCCCGCCGGCCTTGGACCCAGCGCGGAAGGTTATACAGGTGGAATGGAAAACATTCTGAGGCCTTACTCTCCAAACTGATTTGATTTTGATTTAGATACCATCATGCCGCGTACTTCCTAATAAATTGACATTTGTTTATTTTGATTCTCAGTCGATCGATATGGTCGGCAGTACAAAAAGTTACGATCTAACAATTTTCTTTATCCTGATTAGTTTCAAAGTAATTCACCAAATAAAATACGAAAAACCACTGATATCGTACGGATTTGGTTCTCGATTGTGTCGGGAGTAGGCCCGCTGCTCTGTAGGTTTACTTCCGACACAATCGAGAATCGAATCAGTTCGATCTCAACGGCTTTTGGTGTTTATCTGACGACCTCCGTGTGGTTGAGCGCGTTGGTGTTCGAACGGGTGGTCGCACGTTCAAATCCTGCCGAAGAAACAAAAAGTTTTCTGTCTTCCTGGGTCATGGATGTGTATAAAATTTGTGTTTCAATTTTTGATTCCATCGAGGGTCTCACTGTAAGTATATTATTTAGCTCAGGATATTCGAGGCTACAATTTAGCGTTTAGGAGCTAAATCGAACACTTAACAGGGAACGTTAATGTGTCCAGGATTTAAACGTTGCGAAGTGCTCGCGTGTTTCGGGGAAGGTCGCCGCTTCGAGTCCGGGCCGGGCGCGGGCGATAAGGCCGTATTTATAACGATCTGTCCACACTATCGGCCGATCTGATAAGGCTCGGATTGATATTTTATTTTCGTTTTCATCGGCTCGCCGACATTCCGGGCCATGGATCCAAGAAGACTTTGGATCGTGAACTTCTTATTGTTATTGGATAATATAATATCACAAAATTGTATGTAAAAGTAACGCATACTCGTACAAAAGTAACTTAAATTAAATTAAAATAAACATCCCCATGAAGATCATGTTGTATATATTTTATAGTTGCATTGAGCTTAATTTATCATATAATTAAATGAAGCATTAACAATATGAGATATTATAAAAAGAAAAAATCTTGCCTCTAGTAGTATTATAAACGATAATCTTTTATTGATTGTAAAGGGTGCAATAATCTTAAAACAACATGTTTTAGATAACAAATTGAGACACAGGAATCAAATAAAACTAATCGAAGCAATAAACACCGAAATAATCTCGAATAAACAAACACAATATATCCAAAGCGAGATATGAACTAGTGCTCGATAAAGTCCGGCTACTGCACATGAGCGACTATAGAGTCGGATATCTTATCGGCGTGTTGCCGCATCCAGACCGATCCGATCCCGCCGGTTCTCGGAACACAATACAGTGATTGTCGCTTAGCGTATACCCGCAGACAAAAAAACCGTCAAATGATCGCGCCCGAAAACGGAGACGACGACGATGTAGACGGACTGGAACTGACTTCATTTTAATATTTTATTTTATTACATTTGGAAAACTTGCGGCTACATACAAAAGTAAATAGACACAAATGAGAATCCATTTAAAAGTTTTCACAGATAAACAGAAAGATAAAGAAATAAATATGAAATCGGGTATGTTTTCAAAAATAAATAAAACTAAAAAAAAACAATAAAATATTATATATTTTGCACTATATTCAATTTCAATTAATTAAAATTATTTTTTGGTAAAGTTTTATATGAAGCGTATTTTTAAGTTTTTTTAAACTAACTATTATTTATTTTTTTAGTTTTTTTTATAAATTATTTAAATATTTTATAACGAAATAATTATCAAATTAGTGTATTATCATCGGTCCTCGATAAAGCTGCAAAGTTTGAATGAAATCTGGCCGTTTAAAGTGGGTCAAAATCGCACCCAAAAGGAGTTTGTTACAAACATAAAAAAACTTTTTCTACTTTTTAAACTAGGCCTAGCAAACATTACTATTGATATTAATGTTTTGTCTCACTGGAAGTAACTAGTTCCTAAGGCTAACAAAAAAGGTGAGTTTAAGAAGTAGAAAAATAGACTGTATGTATTACTCACCTTTTTTGTTACAATAAATAAATAAAAATACATATAAAGCGTAAATGATATGAGGCCAGCTCCACCGCGCACAGCTCCGTGTGCTCCGCGCGGGCGCCAGCGCCGGCGGTGGTCAGTTTTATTGTACGTTTAATTCCCGATAGAGTGACCCGATAACACCTCCCCCCTTCCTCCCCGGCAGCCCCCCGTGTCGCACCTCGCCTCATAAATCTCACGGAATACCTCCCTTATCGAAGGTGTTCTTGTCGAAAGCCTTGGACGGGTCAAGTCCCGAGATGGAACGTTTGGTCGATTTTAACGCTTTAGGGCTACTCAGCTGATGTCCGATATTTACATTTAATTTAAAGGTAAATTAATTTAACCTATTTTGTATTTTTATATTGCACTAGCAGACCCGTGCCCACTTCGTTGAGCATAGAAACAGTTTGTCATGAACCGTTTAAACCTTCCCGGGACTTCCACGAATATTAAATACTAAAAATAGCCGAAACGGTTCAGCCGTTCTCGAGTTTAAGCAAGACTATCGAACTGCAGGTCATTTTTATATATACTTACGAAGAAAAAGAAGACTATGACTACCAACGGAACTTGTGATTTGAATAAGTATTATTTATAATATAATAATTATTTCTAATCTCAAGCAAAAACCAAACCGATAAAATATAGTTAATTGAATCAGGCGTTACTTTGCGGAAATCCATAGCATACAATTTAAATATATTATATCTATCAATATCCCGCGAAACAATTATAACCACAACCTGCAAGCAGATGAGTGAGTGTACGTTTGATGCGCTAGATATAATATATTTAATTTGTACGATAAAATATAATTAGATTCAGGCGTGATTATTCAATCATCACGTAACTTTTATCTGAGGAATATAGTCGACCAAGTGTCAAATCAGCTTATTTATTTGACGGATAAAAGTTATCTGGCCAAATAATAATTAATCAGCCTTAGGGCCGATTTTTCAATCGTCAGATAACTTTTATCTGTTGAATAAACATGTGACTTTGACATTTGTTCCATACAAAATCTGCCAAAGTTACTTATTTATTTCTTAGATAAAAGTTATCTGACGATTGAAAAATCGGCCCTTAACTATTATTATTAATAGTCGTCGATTATACAACTTTGATTGATAATAATAAAATATTACTGGAGGATAATTGAATACATGAATGGATGAAGATATGTATCGAAATTATGATTTCGAGAAAATTAAGTTCAAACTGTCATTTAAACATTTTAGAATTATACGTCGTAACGTATAAAGTACACTAATGTCACTAATCTATAGATCCGTATCTAGAATCAATGTACTTAATACGTTACTACATATCCTAAAATGTTTAAGTGGCAGTTTAAACTCAATTTTCTGGGTAACATTTTTTTGCGACATATTATCACCTTAATGAATTCACGTGTTCAATTATTATTATACTCGCTCGGCCAATAAAATATGATCACCTATATTGTTACGCAGCTCACGGGTGAGTTTAAATCGTCGCACAATGGAGCTCGTTAACACTTGGATGTTAATCTCGCATTGTTCTCACGGGGACCAGCGGACTGACATAGAGACAGGATTGTGTTTGCGCTCCGATCGATGTAAATCGCGTGAGTGACATGTAAACGGGTTATTAATAATATGTCCCTACGTAAATTGGTATTGCTTGATTATAATCTTTAGCAGAAGTAGCGTTTAAACAAACTTTTTTCTTAATCAACTCCGAATTTTCAAGCATTGAGTGAACTTATTATGTGCCATTGCGTCAGCTTTTAGACAAAAAATTAGTTTAACATCGGTTCAGACAGAAACATTTCCTTTGTCAGTTCCTTGTTATGTATCATCTCCGTGGTCTAGTGGTTCAGAGCTTCGCTCTCGACCCGGAGGTCGTGGGTTCGATTCCCGCGTTGGAACAACAAAAAATTTTGTTTTCAAGTTTGGTTAGCACAATGGAAGCCTATCACCTGATTGTCTGACAAGAAAGATGATCCATCGGATAAGCATGTAAAAAGTCGGTCCTGCGCCTGTTCTCTCGCCTGTCGTGTCGGTTTACCGTCCCACTGGGTTATGAACTCATGAGAGTAATAGGAAGAAAGAGTGTATTTGTGTATTGCGCACACACTTAGGCAATAGCTCCCCTCACCGATTTCGGTGTCGGTAGCCGATTTTATTGAAACCAGGCCAGCTACGCAAGAGGTATTTTATAGAAAATTTTATAGAAAATACCTCTTGCGTAGCTGGCCTGGTTTCAATAAAATCGGCTACCGACACCGAAATCGGTGAGGGGAGCTATTATATGTATAATCTTGGAATAATCAACACCGATTCGTAACCCTAACCCGACGAGACGACCCCGGCGTCTGTTTGGTACTTACCAGATTTAGGCTCCGACCCGGGATCAGGAAGACCGGAGGAAATTCAGAGCACCATAATTGCCATGGTAACATTAGCAAATGGATCTATTCTTCTGGTTCCGGCATAATATTTAATCAAATTCCAATTAAGGCCGTGGTCAAATTTAGCGAAACAGATTAACCAATAATAGCTGACAGTTCCTTGTTAGTTTTATCTTCATTAATTATATCTCTAACTTTAACTGTAATATCAGTCTCACGGGAGTCAACTGTTATAATCGTATTTCCTAAATTACTTTAATAAAAGTAATAAGTACCTATTCATATATTTTCGGAATAACACCCCAAAACTATTCTAATTTTTTATCAACTAATTTGTAGTCAAAGCATGATCAATTAACGTCTACGTATTTAAGTTATGACGTTGCGAATACACATGTCAATTGAAAACATTAATGGATGAAGGTGATAGCAAAATTATGATTTCGAGAAAATTGAGTTCAAACTGTCACTTAAACATTTTAACATACGTGGTAACGTATTAAGTACATTAATCTAAAGACCCGTCTCTAGAATCAATGTACTTACTACATATCCTAAAATGTTTGTGACAATTTAAAACTCAATTTTCTGGGTAAATTTTTTTGCGACATATCTTTCATCGATGAATGTGTTCAATAGTTCCCGCTGGGCCCATAGTGAGACATTATTCCTCTCCGTCCCGGGCACGAGCTGTATTTGCATCGGTTTCCGTTATGTGAGGATATGGTCGCATCAGCGGAGATATGACTAACCGGCGGCGCCCGCGCGTGACCGCCATACTGAGCGCGGCGCCGCCGCCGCGGAACTCCGTCAGCTGGCCTTCCTTTATTACCTTTTATGTATACAGGGTGTAAAAAGAGCAGTCACTATAACTTTGGGATATGATTAAAGGACCTTTTCTCATTCTAGAAATGATTTTTTTTCATTTTTTATTTTTTGAAAAAAAAAATTTTTTTTGCAATTTATTATATTTAGTCGCAATGCTGAACTGTTTGGAACCACGTTCTGCATTAAATTCTTAAATTTTATAATTTTTGTAGTACGTAATGAACGTCTTACGCGTGCTATTGACCTCTCAGCGTAATCAGCTGATCGCTGTGTTGTGCACGTTGTACATTGCCTATTGAAATTTTTTTAATTTTCAAAACAGTGGATTAAAAGCAAATGACTAGTACCAATGGATATATCTCTTGCCTGGTTATTAGCCCACGAAGATATAGTGACTGCTCTTTTTACACCCTGTATACCACACTTAATCAGACTATCGATCAAATTTCTAGAAGATGGTGTTACATATTTTATTTTGATTGTCATCCCGTATCTGCTAATTTTGATTATTGAAATATTGCATTTGCAATTAAAGACATGAAAGGATGGAAGGTGATATGTCGCAAAAAAAATTACCCAGAAAATTTTGTTGAAACTGTACAACATTTTAGGATAATAATATCTAGTAACGTATTAAGTACATTGATTCTAGAGACGGATGTTTAGATTAGTGTACTTAAGAGGAAACAACACGGTTGAGAGAAATACAAAATAGGTATTTATAAAATCTATTGCTGTCTCGCAATGCCTTAGCTAGCCAGCTCTAGCGCGAGAGAGACAACTGCAACTTGGAATGAAATTACCTATTAAAAGTACCAGAAATCGACGATTAGGGGATTCCTGTTTCCTCCTCCAAAACTTAACCAATTTAAATATTTTTTTCTTTATTAGCTAATAAAAGAAATGAGCTAGGTTCCTATTTTTTGATTTTGTTGTTTAATGTAGTCAAATCTGTTTCCTAGATGTTTAAACATAGCGGAGAGTCTGGCCATTTTTTTTAGGTTTTGTAACGTCCATATCTCTTTAAATAATTAGTTTATTAAAAAAAGTAAAAAATAGGGACATACAAACAATATCCATGAATATTCAGGAAAACAATTGTTACTCTAGCAGCACTATCCAGGGAGGAAACAGGAATCCCGTAGACCCCTATTTTTGTATGGAAAAAATTTCGTGGTGTTTCCTCTTAATACTTTATTTATAACGTATTCTAAAACGTTTAAGTGACAGTTTGAACTCAATTTTCTCTAAATTTGCTTCATCCACTCATGTCGTCAATTCTTTCCGAGTGCTAAACGTAGGTAATTATGATTCCTAATGAGTTAAATAAACGATACAGGCGCCGTTCGTAGGTTTAGATATGACATCGACTGCGGGCCTCTCCCTTAAATATTTAATTAATTACTAGACTTGTTTGTTAATTTTGATTCTCAGTCGATTGATATGGCCCGACCATATCAATCGACTGAGAATCAAAATTATATTGTAAATAATTATATAGTACAAAAAGTTACGACTTACGATCTAACGATTGTCTTTATCCTGGTCAGTTTCAAAGCAATCCGCCAAATAAAATACCAAAAGCCTCGATTGTGTTAAGCCTGCTGATTACTTGAAACTTGGGGCTCGACGATGAATAAAAACGGATTTCACCTTCCAATCTCTTTACTACCTAAAATTGGAGCTAAGCCGTATCTAATCTGCGTTGTATATTGAGCTTATAATTAATCTTATCTATTTACACGGGGTGTGTTGATACACGCCGCAGGTGCGGGACAAGTGACATTGTGTGTTATCAGCTCCACCTGCTATTTATAATCTGTCACTGGGCACGTGCGCGGAGGGATCTGTGTATTGGTTTTGCTCGTTAATTATATTAGGATGTTTGTAGTAGATAACATCAACGTCACAGTAACACCATCCTATCATCATAGTGTTGTTTTTTTTATTAATTTTCAACACAAACTCCTCCATTACATTGTTTATCTATATCTATCTATCTATCCATATAAATAAAAATGAATTGTTTTTGCTTGTTGCTGTTTGTAAGCCTCGCTAAAACTCGAGAACGGCTGAATTTTGGTTTGAACGGTTCACCACAAACTGTTTCTATCCTCAACACATGTTGTTACTAATAAACTTATCTTTCTTTCTTTATTTTCTTTATTTCTCCACAAGTCCTTTAAGTGTGCCGATACTCCTCTCTTTACATAATTCTTACCTGCTTAAAATATTTGCTTCGCGTATAATTCTTTTAGTTTCACGCTTTTCACTATATTATTAGTCATTAGACTCAAACATGCAGGTACAGGCACATCTACCAATACCGTCTTACACTTGCGACCAGCTAATGATAACATGAGACAAATGGTCACCACCAAATAACATCTACGAAAAATAACGCCTACAAAATATTTCATATTATCAAAAACGTATACTACTTTAAATCAGTTTAAAGTAGTATACGTTTTTGATAATATGAAATATTTTGTAGGCGTTATTTTTCGTAGATGTTATTTGGTGGTGACCATTTGTCTCATGTTATCATTAGCTGGTCGCAAGTGTAAGACGGTATTGGTAGATGTGCCTGTACCTGCATGTTTGAGTCTAATGACTAAAACATGCAGGTACATCTATAGACTCAGGTCTATGATGATATTTTTAAACTACATTATATTATGATAAAATTCAAAATCTATTTATACCTAATATAATTATAATAACTTATGTTTGATCAAGGTTAGTTCCAGTTGCAAGGAAATAGTTTTATTAATGACATTTTCAATCACATTCTTGTTTGTCTTGTTCATACATAAAAAACATAAAATTTTGTATTAACGCTATTTCCTTGCCACTGGAACGCACCTATAATATTTAGGCTACTCGTTGTCAAAACGGACTTAGGCTACATTTTGTTCTCATCTAGCGATTCGCACAGGTTGACCTGTCTGTCGGTTCCATGAAGCAATTTCACGCGAATTCCGGAGTTCGCAACACTCCAGCTGGTACCGCACATTGGTCATAGTCGCTGAACTACTGTTACCCCCATTATAGACCGCGCTACAGGCCTAATGGGTTTTTTGCAACCATCCAACTAAATCCACAAATTAATTGTAGCTCCCAGCATCGGTGACGGCGACCGGTTTTCGGAACCAAACCAGCAGGAGTTTTATAGTTCCCAAGTGTGAATGAAGGCTATACCCTCACTTCTTTTGAAAATGGAAATGAAAAATTTTATTTCCAAATAACATTTACCAGGGTATTCTCGGAATGTCAAAACAAAATGCTACCACCGATTCAATGGCAAATAGCACGGGCCAATATTTTAGCAAAAATACTAAAAATTGTTATTTTGAAATATAGTATTTTACAATTTAAATGCTTAATATGAAAACAGTAGTCAAAATACGTTTAGTACATTCAAGGACCTATTCTGGTGGCCATCTTTCATTCGTCAATAAAAGTCAAATTTTACTCTCTGGCGCCAGATTTGATGCAGTACTGACTTTTTACACATTCATTCGACGCTTTGATCATCTCGCTTGTTAGGCAATCAGGTGATCAGCTTGCATTGCCCTTTTTAGACTCGAAAAAAAATTTTGTTATTCTAAGTCTCTAAGTCTCCAACGTGGAGATCCAACCTATGACCCTCGGATTCAAAAGCCAAGCTCGAAACCACTGTGGCGTATATTTAACAGCTTGAATGCAATAACTCATCTAAACCTAAACGAGGCCCTAATGTTTTCACGGAAGGCAGATATAAAGATAAATTTGTAGGGTCACAAACGGATTTGACTTGATTTATCTTTTAACTGGCAGGTTGGGTCAGGCGACTCACGACTATCGGTAATTGGGAACCTCTGGTTTTATATTTAGTAAATTAATCTGAACATACGGGGGGTAAAAAGAACTTTTTAATTTTTTTCATAAAAATAAAAAAAATACATTTCTAGAATGAGAAAAGGTATAATCATATCCCAAAGTTATAGTGACTGCTCTTCTTAAACCCATTATAAGTAACTAGCTAAGTCGCGACTTCGTCCGCATGAAATAATGAAACAAAACCACTGATTTTGAATAATTCTTCTTTTTCTGCTCCTATTGGTTTTAGGGTGAATATATGGACTATACCTTCCTGCGATAAAAGAGCTATCCATCCCTTTTTTTAAATCGGACCGGTAGTTCCCGAGAATACCGCGTTCAAACTCTCAAGCTATATTAGTATAGATGATAATAATTAACGAATTGTCAGTTAATTCGCAACATGTCAAGCAATAAAAGAGAAAACGTATTGAGAAATCAATCGCGCTCCCACGGCGACTCACTCACAGTTTCACCTAAACAAACAGACTGACAGACTGCGCGGTGCATCTTTATATAGTTATACTGTCCACTGATATCGATAAAATGTTAATATTTTAAACCCCTTTTGATCTTTTTAGCCCCTACAGAGGAGTTTTATAAGTTGTCTATGGCATCGTAGTTCGGTAGAACCGATTTTGTTCTAGTTTTAAAGCTGACGTGGTCGCGAATGTCCTTAGCTATCACCAACAGTTCGCTTACTGCTTGAAAATTTCGAGGGATACTTATAAATAATTTTGTTTTCGTATCAATAGTGTATGCTCTCCAAATCTAACTAACATCTCTTAGTTTGAAATGCATCGTCGTCACGAAGGCAAAAGGCATGTAATACTTAACCTTTCTTTTTAGCACTCAGTATTTTTGGACGTTGTTAATGATTAATAAAGTTTAATTAAGACCTAATCTAACCTCATGATTAGGTTATCGAGCTCATAACTATAGTAAACATCAGTGCGGTACCGGAGAAATCATCTCCCCATCAGCCATCTTCTGCGTGGGTGTCGTTAAAGGTGACAGAGGGAAATCCGGAAATGAGCAGCTCAACGTTTTCGGCGAATTCGTTATTATCTAAAAACTGCGCTCGCCAACCCGCATGCATAGCGAGCATAGGCAACTCCGCCCCATGAAATACTTTGGGAAAGGCTTATGTCGACTGGACGTCAGAATTGAAATGATGAACTAAAGAAAACGAGAAACTATAAAGGCCAGGCTGCATAATAATATTATGGTCGTTCCGATCACTAAAACTATTTCATTTGAATTGCAATAATCTGACTAATATTCAAAGTATTTATATATAGAATCATTGCCGCTGCGAAGGACCACCTCTAATTTCCTTTGAACGATAAATACTTAAACAAATTCGCGCACAGAAATCATACAAAACACTTTACATTTCAGAATAATGCATTTCGCGCCAAATGTCAAATAACTGTCAACAAAATGGCGGTGAATATAAAGAGGCCATAGATAATAGGGGAAATCCGTAATGACATTTGAAAAAGTTCCTTTTCGTTCAATAGCGCGGTTTTACAAAGAAATAGCCACACTCGGAAGCGAAGTAACTATTCAAAGGAATTTAAGGATATGAAGCAAAGCTACTATAGACATTTATTATGTATTCAGTTGATACCACCCAGAAAAATTCTGTGAACACTGCGTAAACGGATTTCTGGTATACTACCGCATGCTTTGAAAAGTTTCAGCATATTGAATTTTATTTAATGACAGTGTAACTTAAACATTGTTATTTATCTTGTGATTAATTTAGTTACCTATCGGACTTATATAGACCACAATATTTATAATTTAAGACCTTAGTAATCTCAATAGATTTTTCCCTAGGTATAATATTGTGTATACAAATTGACTTTTACGAATACTGAAACGGTAATAAATCCTACTATTCGCAGGCTGCTTGCCGCATAACAATGACATCAAGAGACTTGGGCGCCACTTAGTTTATCCATCGTCTCATTATTTGGCAGCCGATTAATAACTAGAAAAAATAAGTCAACCAAAAAACTGCCAAATACGTTTATCCCACTTATACCTAAACCCTTCAACCCATCCCCAGTCCCAATTGATCCCGGCACCCATTATCCGCATCACATCGCACTGGGCACGAATCGCGATCCTCACAGATGGCACATTGTGTTTACGTTCATCATATTAGATGACAATGGACGTGACAGTCGAACTCAAATTATTTGCAGCCGTAATTTAGATTCGGATACATTGAGATATCCGAAATTACACGCCCATTTGCCCACAAAGGGCGCTCTAGGGTCTGACAAATGACCATGATGGATGGACGGCGGCGCGTATGAAGCTATTGAGGAGTGCGACCAATTATCCCTGCGACGGGGCTCGGTGCCGCACGCACGTTTCATCGAAAAAAAGGGACCGAGTTGTTTTGATTCAATAAGGATTTATTTTTGTGTACACGAGAGCAAATATGCGAGGAATTTGTCCATTCAAATGTTATGTTCCCTTTGTTAATGTTAAAGGTTTGATTTCTCTTGCTGTTACGAAAATTGCTAATAAAATTTATCACATTAACAATACACACAACATCATTTACTACTCGTTCATAATCTTAAGGAATCTTCTCGAACTTCTGGCACAGGAGAACTCGTGCAGCTCCCACGAGTAGGCTCTGTCGAAGGTTGTATCACAGTACTTGCACTTGAAGGGACTTCCGGGACTTCCACAGACAGATAAAGGGCTTGAGTAAGACTGTGTCTTGAAGAAACTGAAAAAAAAAGTATCAGTATTCCATGTAAATAAATATTGTTGTTATTCACATAAAATGAATAATCACTCAAGTTTTTAATTCAAAGTTATGCGCTTAAAATTATTTATTAGTGTAACTGCAGAATACCGAAGCGACAGTTAAAATAAGTGGGGCTCAACTCATATGCTGTCTTATTCATTTCTCCAAGAAGTGCCCGTGAATAGGCCCGGAAAATGGATAACTTTAATTAGCGCTTTAGTATTCAGCCGTAAATTACTCAAAGCTGTTACCTATTTGTAGTGTTTTGCATTTTTACATTGGCGGCACATAAACTAGGGCGTGGCTCTCCCCATTGCAGTCGAGGCAGCTGCAGATAGGGGAAGTGAGAGAGGAAACCGAATGAGAAGAATCCTCTAATCGCTTCTGACGATACTTTCAATAGGGCCACTAAACTCATGGGCTCCGTATTTAAAGCTACAGTAGCCTTCTCTATGTAACGTGTATCAGACATGACTTGGTAACTGGTATTACGAATTTGGCGAGAAAATGAATTGCTTATTTCGGTGAAACCATATCTAGTTGGAACTTCAAATTTTACTGTCGATTTCTCGTTTATATTCTCAAAATTTTCTTTGTATGTGTTCACACATATATCACATGGAGCAGAGCTGTCTAATTTACGATCTTTCTGTACTACACTGCTCGGTGGCTGAGTATAGTGAACGGTGTTCTTAAAACTATTAAACGTAAAATCCACGGAATCTTCTCTTGTTATTTGAGGATAATTGGGAAGACCTAAGTTTTTTTCCTTATTTGTCGTGAGGCTCATATCTTGATAAATTCTTTGCAATCTTACTTCATTCGTAAAATCATTTATAGACTTTATTAAAATATCTATTTTAGTTTCTATAGTTTTATTTTCTAGAGTTCTTTCTTCCTGTTTTTGATAGTTTTGTTGTACGATATATTTTTTCTCTGCAATATTTTCAAGTTTGAAAAAGTTTGCTCTACTCACTTGTATGCTGTTAACTTGAGTTTCACAATTGTTTAACGTCCTAGTAGGTTTTCTATTAACTTGCTTAGTTAACTTAATATTCCTATCATCAATTACTTGTGATGAAGAACTATTATTGATTTCGTCCAGTAAATTAGTGTTTGTTTCACTATTTGACACATACATAATTTTACGTGAGGAATGGACTAAAGGGTAGAATGTGTCTTTATATATTTTGATATCCTCAGTGGAATCCGCATGTCGTATGTACTTTTCGTTCAAAATGTTATGTGGTTCACGTTTCTTCGAATAATATTTCGTTCTTGCTTTAAAAAAATCTCGCATATGAGAAAGTTCTTGGCATCCTTTAGGCTTGCATAAAATATGTGTCTTCTTTAAAGATCGTATATACTTATTACACAGATATTCTTCAGCTTCTTTTTGTCTGCAAAACGATAGCTTTTTAAGTAAATCTCTCAAATTGTTGTTTTTCTCAACTGCGTTGTAAAATTCTTTATTATATTTTGTTATAGGCCGGCAGTAGGTAGTTTTATCTAAACGTTCTATAGATTTTTTTTGTACTAATAACTGGGGTTTATCCTCGAAAGACTTATGGTTGTAGATACTTTCCTGATCATAAAACGAATCGTGTAAATCAATGCAATTATTCCTAACAGATGTTTTCTGAGATTCACATTTCAAAGGCTTTCTTTCTTCTGTGGATGTCTTGCCTTTGTCAACTATTTTTTTGTCACTTTTTTGATACTTTTTATCTGTATTAATCGTCTTATATTTATTTATTATGTTACTGATATTTTCATCCAACACTAATCTATCGTGTATTTTTAAAGAACATTCGCCTATACTCAGCGTGCTCTTTTTATTATTGCTCGGAGCATATTCAGAAATGTGTTTGCCGAGTTGAGGAAGTCTGTTACGTGAGTTCTCATTCATAGTGTACTTGTTTTGTCATAAATATATAAAATGGTTTCAAAAGTTACATCTTAATTGGATATTTAATATAAATATTGTTAAATAAAACGTAAAATGAGCAAGACACAATAATTTTCCCGGTAATCTCAAACGTTTGACAGAGGATAATTTATAAGCATTTAAATTTGTCATTTGACGCGGTCCACCGCGGCAATAAAGGTTGTTTTTTTAAGAAAAAACTTAAATATGCAATGATTTTAAGTGTGAACAGTCAAAGGGGGTTCTGGGAGCGATAAATTATCGAGTTTAAGGACGTAGCAGAATTTAAATAAAGACATTTAGGTGCAAGCGACAAAACAATGTGAAGTTAAGGACCTCGGATTATGGACGGAGGTGTGTGGTCGAGGGATCGAGATACGGAGTATGGGTACGTGGGGCATATATACATTATACATTCTACAGACCTTGGTTCCGTATCATGCACGGTTACATCTTCAAGTTAACCTTATCACAAAGTAGATATATAACAGAGACACGACCTAGTACTAGAAAATGGTATCACCCTAATACTGGCAACTCGACTGGCAAAGGGTGAAGTCCATGCAGGAAACCGCCATCTAGCGCCAATATTGGAAAATACTAATTACTAATTTCGTTTAGTATCTTCTTATTAATTAAGGAGTTGAATTTAGCTAAATGTGATGTTATGCTTAAAAAATATGCTTATCTTTATTTTAATGTCAATATTTGTACTTAATTCGGCATATTTACACTTTATAATTTACAAACGTAGTGTCATCTATTGCATTTTTTTTTGTATTAAAGATAGATTGTATGTGATGGTAGGCCATGACCTTATTAATCAAGGCTTCCTTCTAAGGTCAGTCCCCGAACCGGTGGTAGGTCATCATGTAGGACAGTTCTAAAAGTGTTAGTTTCTAACCTATTTGGAGATAAAAGATTTTTTCATTTTCATTTTCTTCACAATTTTCTAACCAATTATAAAGTTTTCTTTTAACCTTCACTAATTGTTAACATATTTTGTAAAATTCTCTAAAAGTTCTATTTTTACCCAACTACAATATGAAACATATTATGTAAGTTTGTATGTATGTGTGTTTGCTCCGTCGTAGCGGCAAAACTGAATTTTAATCAATGAGATGTCAATACGCTCGTATTCGTTCCGCGAGCAACATAGTCATATAATTATTACTATAATACAGGGTATAAAAAGAGCAGTAGCTATAAGTTTGGTATATAATTCATATATCCTTTCTCGTTTTAAAAAACGTATTTTTACGTCAAAAACTAAAAAAAGTAAAAATCTTTTTACATTTTTTTGTTGCAAGAATAACAAAAAAACAAAAATACATTTCTTGAATGAGGAAAGCTAGCATAATCATATCCCAAAGTTATAGTGACTGTTATTTTAACCCCTGTTTATTCATCACATTTATTATAAGCGTGATTTAAAAAATCTACAGCCTCTAAATAATATTAAGACTTTACAAACAAATATAAGCTGCCGAACTCTAATTCCAAATACGGAGCAAAGGTATACAGATAAATTATTGAGTCAATTATAAGATCCCGCCAGAAGCTGACCTAACCGATATCATCAATAACACGGACGGATTTGAACGGATTTTCACACCTCGAGTATGTTCTATACCCTCATACCTACAGAATATACATTAGTAATATAATACCTAAGCTCCCACTTCCATTATCCGTGGTGTGCTGGAGTATCTTCCCCGTGGATGTCTTAAAACGAGACAGAGGGAGGGAGGGACTGAACACTGCGCTCGCCAGCCCGTATGTCAAGCGTGTTTAGACGGCCTCTGCAAACTTTTGCGAAGGGCCCAGGAGCGGACGTCATAGCTGTAAAGACGACATTCCGAGGCTCCGGGTCGCTGTCCATTTTCGTTGACGCAAGAGCCATTTTAGTTTCTCGCCCATTGTGTGCGCAATACACAAAGACACTTTTGCTTTTAATCTTTTAAAACTTGAAAACACATTATTTTTATTTGTTCCAATGTAGAATAGAACCCATCGCATCAGACCTCCCAAGTCCCAACGGCTCTCCACTGGACCACGGAGGACACTTAATTACTTATCTTTTAAACTACACAATACATTTTAATGAGATTTTAATTACTATAAAGAAGGATATTAAGAGAAAGATTTGTATGTTGTAAAATTCATGCAATGAATACTATCCAAATTAACCGTGTTAGCTCTTACGAATATCTCTGTAAGAAATCTTATCTCTTATATATAAAAATTAATTGCTGTTCGTTAGTCTCCCTAAAATTCTAGAACGGCTGAACCGATTCGGATATTTTTGGTCTTGAAATGTTCGAAGAAGTCCGGGGAAGGTTTAAACGGTTTGTATGCTGAACGAAGTAGGCTCGGGTCAGCTAGTTGTCATTATATTATTATAATAGAAATTTAAATCAAAAATAACAAAAGAGAGTTTACAAGTTCGAAACCACCCTCTTCAAGTTGTTGACGTTATACGATTATGTTGATGAGCCTCGTTCGCGGGTTGTTCTACAATATGTTAATGCTCCGATAGAATATTCATCGGCTGGACGAGAATTACTTCATCGAGCCTTATTATCCACTAGCTGTTCCCGCGACTTCGTTCGCGTGGTTCTTGAGTGACTTGAACCATTTATGCAGCGCACGCAACGAAAGTCTCCCCGTTTTTGCAACATTTCTCACTGACGCTTCACTCCTATTGGTCGCAGCGTAATGTTATATAGCCTTTAGGCTTAAGCCTTCCTCTATAAATGGACTATCCAACAAAAAAAGATTTTTTCAAATCGAACCAGCAGTTTCTGAGAATAGCGCGTTTAAACAAACAAACAAAGTCTTCCGCTTTATATTATTAGTACAGAATAAAATAAAATAAAAAATAAAATAAAATGATTTAACGCCTCCGTGGTCTAGTGGTTTAGAGCCTACCTATAAAACAACTCGACCTGGAGATCGTGGATTCTCGTTGGAACAACAAAAAATGTTGTCACCAAGTTTGGTTAGGACATCACAGGCTGATCACCTGATTGTCTGATAAGAAAGATGATACATGCGTCGGATGGGCATGTATCATCAGCGCCTGACCTCCCGCCGTCGTGTCGGTTATCCGTCCCACTGGGCTACGAGAGTGAAGGGAGAGAGTGTTCTTGTGTATTGCGCACACACTTGGGCACTATAAAAACAACTCATGGGTAGCTGGTCTGGTTCCAATGAAACCGGCCACGTCACCTAAATCGGTGTGGGAGGCATTCATCACTGTGTATTAATGTGGCGATACATTTTAATGAAATGTAATGTTTTTTCTATCCTATTTGTCCCCAGTGCCACATTTATTATGTAGATACATTTTACTTTAGTCGTTGCTCAGTGTAAAAACTTGTAGCTTATGTCGATAATTACAACATAAGCCAACAAAAAACTATTTTCACTCGCGTCATGTTTACTGTGTTGTAGTGTGCACTTTCGTTTTTGTTGTCAGTAACGCGCTGTATTACTTTATAACTATCATTAAAAGTTTCATGCTTCATTTTTTGTTTGTTTAGAACAAATAATGTATCTTGAAGACAAATTGTATTTTATATAGCTTGTTCATTTTTATGTTTCTGTGTTGTGTTTGTGTTCAGAAAACTTTAATTTATTTTCATAGATTTTTTAAATATGCCTACTATTTTAATATAATAAGTATAATATATACTTTTGTGTACAAGCCTCATATGTTTCCAAACAATTTCCCCTCGGCGACGTTTCAACCCCGATTCAATTACCCCATTCTCTGAACAAAAAGGCGGTAAACAACTCCAAATGAGAATAAGAGACGCCCTTCAAGGGGTCACCTTATGAAGTAGATGCCCCAGTAACTTACCCTGAGGTACACCCGTAACGTACGCGATTATTAAAATACTTCTCGCTACGCACCGTCGGTCGGTCTTTTCTTTAACCCGTAATACATCTCCGATTTTCTTCGAGCGGACAAAGCGGTTTGAAATCAAAAGTCGCCGATACGACGACGACCGTTCGATATGGTAGATATTATCCGACGCCTCAGTATGTGCGAAATTATTTGTTCCTACCAGACGAAGCCGTTAGGATGAAGGTCGCCGCCGGCGTTACTATGGCACCAACCCCATACTGATTGCCAATCATCGGAGTATTCATTTTTAAAATTGGAGCGAAAATGTTGTGTTCATTATTTTAACACTACTGGTGCGCACGACTTTGTATCTCAGAATCGTTTCCGATAGAAAGCAATAAATTATTCCTTCTTTCTTTCAAATCTTTTACTCTTTTAAATGTGTAATATAACAATTTTTACTACATTTTGCATTACGTTAATTCCACGCCCTCCTAACCTCGTTTGTGGGAGTGAACTCGAGACAAGCACTTAATTCCCCAAGAAACCTTTTGAATTGGATTAAATAGTAAATAAGGAGACAAATATAATGTCATCGTGGTCGTAGTGAGGCTCTATTGTGTCAACATAATGGTGACTGAGTCGAAGAGTTTTTTCATTCGATCTTATTATTCATTGAACATTATTGTAGCGTTTTAGAGATCTCCGGGTAAACAAGTGGAACAATATTTGTTTATTAACCGTATAATGTTGTCTACAGCTTCGTTGAAAGATCATATAGTTATAAAGAAGGGTAATTATTTGAGTTCTTTCGCTTACTAAATAAATAGGTACGGCAGCTTAAGTACGTAACATCCATTTTAAATCTCACATCACATTTATTATTAAACTATTTTTAAAGTACATATTTGCAAATAACGTGCATACAACCACCATAGAGATTTTATTATTATCCTTTGTACATTATTACCCATTAAAATGCTACAGAACCCAAAAATGGGCGCACTATGGAGAGTTTTTTCTGTGGTCCTGTGTGAGGAATGCGAAGTCGACGAGATTAGTCGGCGGCACAAAGTCGGCA
Organism: Celastrina argiolus; assembly: GCA_905187575.2. NCBI lineage: Eukaryota > Metazoa > Arthropoda > Insecta > Lepidoptera > Lycaenidae > Celastrina > Celastrina argiolus. The sequence continues at coordinate 16,410,326 of LR994594.1, forward strand.
CCGTTGCCATGGTTACCATTGTGGCTCAGCATTCTTCGCTTCCGAGAAATCACAGCCTCGTACCGGCTAGCGCATTAACATACTGCTGCAGTCGAAATTGTCGAGTAAGCGTTATCGTTGACATCTTAAACTGAATGAGACGATGATGATAGTTGTAGAGCATTACTGGTTTTATAAGACCAGCTAACGAGCACAATAGTAAGCGATAATCTATAAAAAACGCTAGTTTTATGTGAGGCTAGACTACTATTTACTGTCGTCATTGAACCAATGAAGGTAGATGGTGCAGCCGATCATGATGATGGTGTTACAATAGTAAGGCATGTGTCAGTCGAACAAATAAATGATTTTCAAATAGATCAAATAGAAGAGAATAGGTGTCAACAAAGGCGCACGGCAAACAGAAATTATCAGCAGATAAAGCGCGCTCCCACGGCCTCGGGGAAAACTCGGAAAATTAAAAGGTATATGCTGATAAAATATTTTTTTCGAAATAAATGATACAGAGTATAATAATATCATAATTATTATACAAGTACGAGAATAACTTTTAACATTATAATTATTACAATTGTAGGAAGGCTCATCTCCTGGCTACATAAGGGGAAGCTAGGAATAAAATTACAATTAGAATGATGTACTCAATATCAGGATCATGTCTGGACTTGCTCGCCCTAAAAATTGATTTCCATATCAATCTGTCCAGTCGCCATTTTAGATCCTTTGTATTCGACTGTTCCTGTTTTGTGGACTACTTTTCGGCAACGATCAATCATATTTCAGCATCTAATGGGTTCTTTTGATATGCATATTCTAGTGCCATTGCCCAGTTTAATGCCCTCGAAATGTCCTACATAACGAGGACTTAAAGGCATCAATCAGCCGAAAATAGAGGCGTGACTTGTACCTTTTAGTATAGCATGTTTCAGCATTAATAGCTAAAGAAATACCAGCTCTACCTATACAGGGTGTAAAAAGAGCAGTCACTATAACTTTGGGATAGGATTATAGGACCTTGACTGATTCTAAAAATGATTTTTTTTCATTATTTATTTAAAAAAAAAATATTTTTTTGGAATTTATTATTTTAGTCGCAAGGCTGAACTGTTTGGAACAACGTTCTGCATTAAATTCTTAAATTTTATAATTTTTGCCCTAGTACGTAATGAACGTCTTACGCGTGCTATTGACCTCTCAGCGTAATCAGCTGATCGCTGTGTTGAAAATTTTTAAATTTTCAAAACAGTGGATTAAATTAAAAGCAAATGACTAGTACCAATGGATATATCTCTTGTCTGGGTCTTACCCCACGAAGTTATAGTGACTGCTCTTTTTACACCCTGTATACCCGAATACGGTGAAACCAATAGATTCGTATGTTTAACCGTAGTGCCTAAACTACTTTTACCACTTTAATAAAAGAGATTATTATATTATAATTAATAAATAATTAAAAAGTCGGAGTAATTATTTAGAACAAACTGTTGAAGCAACTTAGTTTTTCTCAATAAATGGCCTATCGTTAAAAATATCAAACCAGTAGTCCCCGAGACTCAATTCCGTACAATTTTGTTTTATAATGTCAGTGTTTTCAGAACATTATCATCATCAGCTAAAGATTAAGAAAGCGTTAAGACCTTTTAAGGAGTTAACTGTATACGCGTACGGTTTACACGCACTGAGGTATTAGCATTACTAAAGTATAGCTTGTAGGTACGTCAATAGTTGTAAAAACCCATTGATTACAGCCTTTTTACAGATTCTATAGTCTTGCGAGAGCGAGGTCTTGCCACCATAAGAGTCACAATCACAAAGCAATCGATCGATTAAATGAATTACAAAAATACCAGCTATAATAATAATTAATACCTAATGCCTCCCACACCGATTTCGGTAACGGTGGCCGGTTTCATTGAATCCAGACCAGCTACGGTGGAGTTATTTTATAGTGCCCAAGTGTGTGCGCAATACACAGAGACTCACTTCCTTCACTCTCGTAGCCCAATGGGATGGAAAACCGACACGACTGGCGGGAGACCAGGCGCAGGACCGACTTTTTATACATCTTTCTTGTCAGACAATCAGGTGATCAGCGTGCATTGTTCTAACGAAACTTGAAAACAACTTTTTTTGTTGTTCCAACGCGGGAATCGAACCCATGGCCTCCGAGTCGAGCTAGGCTCTTAACCACTAGACCACGTAGGCGTTTACCAGCCATAATAAGGTTGATATGATAACAATAAATGAATTGAAGAAAACACTAAAAGTTTGCCTTAATATTATTGTTATAATTTTAGTAACGACAATAATACTCAGACTCCAAAAGAAGTGTTGATATATTGTGTTATCTCTTTGTGCTCGGAACATTCCCACAGTACAGCCACACTTGTTCCTTTTACAATTCACAATAGCCCGCTGGGTTCCAATTTCATTCCGAATTATTGCGTCCAACGCCGGTTCACGATCCTCAAACTTTGGACGGTTCCAACGGCGTCGGCGATGGACGACGCGCGGTCTGGAATCCGACCAGATCGTGCGTGTCGGATCGCAGGCACGTATTCTGGGACAGATCGACAAACAATTGACAAACGGGTACAATCGGAACTCCCAGGTGAGCTAATGACGGGCCGCGAGCGGGAGTCACGCGTATAACTGTCATCGGCTCTGGTGGACGCCACTGTGGATCTAATGAAAATGTAGCATACCAAGTTAAGAATGTAGATCAGGGGCCGAATACGTCTTTTACAATAAAATAAATAAATAAAGAAAAAACGTTTTATTTCCAAATGAAACTTAACAAGCTATTTTCGGAAAGTCAACAAGAAAAACATGCTACCACCGGTTCAATCCTAACCCGCCGAGAAGAACCGGCGTAAGAAACCAGCCTACTTCCAGGCAATTCAATAAAACTGCCTTGTTATTTTTCATATTACAACAACATGTTATTACTGAATGGATCCACCCTGGTTTGGTTGTCTGAAAGTGACATTCGAAAGCAAGTGTCACGTGACCGCTGACTGGGCTGTCAAAAAGTGATCGTAAAACGAAAATGCCAGCCAGCCATGTTGTATGGCGTAAACTGGCTGGGATTAAGAGCTTGTAATAGGCCCCCAGGATGTTAAAGGTCTTAGTACATTTGCTACTTCTTAATGTAGGTGGATTGCAAATGGATATTTATATCATTCATCCCTTTTTGCCTAACTTCGCCGAAGGGTGAGGGAGTCTATGTATGTAATATGTTTGTTTCATCGTAGCGGCTAAACTACTGGTCCAATTTGAATAAATGAGGTGTCAATCGATTTGTAATTAAGTTGCCAATAACGTAGTCTATATATTTTTACTTCAAATTATTTTATACCTACATCAAAATTTCAAATTCGATAATACGTACTAACAATTTAACTAAGCGAACTGTCTACGAGAGCTACAATAAATACCAAACACAGAGATAACACTGAGAGAATAATCGAAATAAAATCAAATGAATCAATTAGCATTCTCACAGCATCACATTAAAAGAAGAAATAAAAGGCAAAAAACAGATAAGAACAGTCCTTTATCTGTCATACCTGCGCCCGGAGATACCTCTAATGGGTAAGGGGTAAATTGAGATGTTTTTAATTAAACTACTCAGATTAAAGATAAAGAAAGATACGATCGCTGGGCTGGAGCCTGGACATAATGTCATCCGCCCGCGGGGAAGCATTTGACACTGTCAGCGCGGGCGGGTCGGGACAGGAATTTCGGTAGAATGTAGACAGTCGAGGTAAATATTAAGCTTCTACGCAGTGAAATGAAATGGATATGTATTACATTTGAATTACAAATACGGATACGGACAGTATTACAATGAATTACAAATACGGATACGGACAGTATTACAATGAATTACAAATACGGATACGGACAGTATTACAATGAATTACAAATACGGATACGGACAGTATTACAATGAATTACAAATACGGATACGGACAGTATTACAATGAATTACAAATACGGATACGGACAGTATTACAATGAATTACAAATACGGATACGGACAGTATTACAATGAATTACAAATACGGATACGGACAGTATTACAATGAATTACAAATACGGATACGGACAGTATTACAATGAATTACAAATACGGATACGGACAGTATTACAATGAATTACAAATACGGATACGGACAGTATTACAATGAATTACAAATACGGATACGGACAGTATTACAATGAATTACAAATACGGATACGGACAGTATTACAATGAATTACAAATACGGATACGGACAGTATTACAATGAATTACAAATACGGATACGGACAGTATTACAATGAATTACAAATACGGATACGGACAGTATTACAATGAATTACAAATACGGATACGGACAGTATTACAATGAATTACAAATACGGATACGGACAGTATTACAATGAATTACAAATACGGATACGGACAGTATTACAATGAATTACAAATACGGATACGGACAGTATTACAATGAATTACAAATACGGATACGGACAGTATTACAATGAATTACAAATACGGATACGGACAGTATTACAATGAATTACAAATACGGATACGGACAGTATTACAATGAATTACAAATACGGATACGGACAGTATTACAATGAATTACAAATACGGATACGGACAGTATTACAATGAATTACAAATACGGATACGGACAGTATTACAATGAATTACAAATACGGATACGGACAGTATTACAATGAATTACAAATACGGATACGGACAGTATTACAATGAATTACAAATACGGATACGGACAGTATTACAATGAATTACAAATACGGATACGGACAGTATTACAATGAATTACAAATACGGATACGGACAGTATTACAATGAATTACAAATACGGATACGGACAGTATTACAATGAATTACAAATACGGATACGGACAGTATTACAATGAATTACAAATACGGATACGGACAGTATTACAATGAATTACAAATACGGATACGGACAGTATTACAATGAATTACAAATACGGATACGGACAGTATTACAATGAATTACAAATACGGATACGGACAGTATTACAATGAATTACAAATACGGATACGGACAGTATTACAATGAATTACAAATACGGATACGGACAGTATTACAATGAATTACAAATACGGATACGGACAGTATTACAATGAATTACAAATACGGATACGGACAGTATTACAATGAATTACAAATACGGATACGGACAGTATTACAATGAATTACAAATACGGATACGGACAGTATTACAATGAATTACAAATACGGATACGGACAGTATTACAATGAATTACAAATACGGATACGGACAGTATTACAATGAATTACAAATACGGATACGGACAGTATTACAATGAATTACAAATACGGATACGGACAGTATTACAATGAATTACAAATACGGATACGGACAGTATTACAATGAATTACAAATACGGATACGGATTTTAAATTATTTCAGATTATCCGATCGTTTCGAATGATTTCGAAATTTTGGTTTCCTTTCATTTTCAAAACTTTAATTTCGGATTCGGTTACGGTTACGGATATTATTTTATATCGGCTATCCGATAGTTTTGGTTATGGTTAACATGCTTCTATATATTTTTCAATTATGTTTTAAACCTACAATATACAGTGTGTAAATATAACAGTCGCTATAACTTTGGGAGACGATTATACTACCTTTCCTCATTTTGGAACTCTATTTTTTTATATATTTTTTGTAAATAACTAAAAAATATTTTTTTATTTTTTACCATTTTTTTTTGTCGCCAGAATAACAATAAAACAAAAAAAATATTTTTTTTTTAAAATAAATTTCCAGAATGCGAAAAGTTAGTACTTACTTATAATCAAATCCCAAAGTTATAGTGTATAGTATAGTCTTTTTACACCCGTTATTACTAGCGGAATTTACCTACATTGAAACAGCATTGAACTCGTAGCTTTGTAGCTTATTTTAATCAAATTAATATTAGTAATCTCTATAAATATTGTTCTGACTAGACGCAACGATTTGGGACTGTTTGCAGTATCGTCGAATTTCTCATGAGCGTTGGATTTATAAAAGGATTTTTATTTGCCATTAAGTCTATATTAGATCTCTAGCTTGTCTAATTAGCGTTTGGTCCGTAAAGATCGTCTGAGTTCACTAGTGTCGGTTGGTACATAATGGTTCTGTGATGTGGTCATAGGTCAATGAATTATGACTTGAAACTGGAAACGTTTGTTTGCTATTCGGATTAGCTGACAAGTTATGAGCTGTATCTGTATATCAGCCACGGTCAACTGCTACGTTAACTTAATTTGTTGTTTATTGACAAACTGCGCAGTGTGCATACTACATAATATACAAATTTTCTTTCAAATATCATATTCACAAAATCCCTATTATGAATGTGGATGTCCGTTCTTTTTGTTACTGTTTCACGTGAAAATTTATTTGAGATTTTGCTCATCTTTTCAATTTTCTGCGGAATGAGTCCGAATGTAAATTAATATTCATTCAATAGCCTGGTTAAAGTATTTCGTAAAATATTTACAACTTTTTTGCCTTTTGTTCGACGAGTCCATTATCCTTTACTACGTGTCTCCTACAGCCTACTCCTCGTCTATGAATGAAGTGATCTCCTCAATAAGTTGTGGACTACAATACGTACAATGTCCTACAAGTCGTATCGTATTGTCCGCGAGTCCGCGTCTCGTATTGTATGGTACGTGAGGGATCGTTTTTTGTGCTGTACCGGTTCCCATAGGGACTGCCAGACGAGATTGGGGTTTTTCCACAAGTTTGTTTGTACACCGGACAGTGATTGAGCTTCTAAGATCGAGTTGTTAATTAACTTGAGTCCGTAAACTTAAGTGCAACTTTATATTTATGTACTTAATAGGAATTAAAATGACAATTATTTTTATGTATTAAAGAGTAATTAATTTCGACGAATTCATTGTTCTTGGTTATAAAAAGATTCAATTGGATCAGCTGATATTGTGGTTAACTTACTTCACTTGTTTGTTTTTATATGAAGGCTCCTATTTACATTGCACAAAAATAAAATTTAAAGCTGCAAAGCATCCTTACATTATTTTCTAAATTATTACGCATTATAAATTAAAGTCCTCCCCCGGGGCTCGCGTCTATCTGTTCGTGATAAACTCGAAGACTACTGCGCTGATCTTCACGCTGTTTTCACCAATAGATTGAATGGTTCTCGAGGTTCCTAGTGTATTAATTGGACCCCTCAGGTGGCAAGGTACGATAAAATCTATTGCACAATGATATTGTAGGTCTAGGGACCATCGCTGCACGGCCTTTTGGCTAAGATCAAACTGTAGGTCTAGAGACCATTTAATGGTTTAAAGCTAAATTATTTAGCTTGTTTAAGAGATGTAACTATTATGAAATTAGTTCTGATTTTGTAGTCCCTCTAATGTCTTCATTTCTTATAACATTCTTAACAACTAGCTTCAACGCCCGAGACTAATGTTTGTGTATTTTTTCCTTCGTCATTTTCCGAATAAACAACACCCCGAATCTATTATGATCCTAATAATATGGCGCTCAGATCAAACGGCTATAAGTGGCGAATGTGTCAGTCGGAGAGAGACGGCCCGGTCGCCGGGGTGGTCTCGCTCGTCGGCGCCCTGTTATTATCGCGGCGAAGAAATTGACTTTTTGTCAGCCGCCTCGTTTGAATGTTTGAGGAGACTCGAAATTATTAAGCAATTAATGTTATGTTTGAGTTAATATTTACTAAATCACAAGCAAAACTATGTTGCTGCAGACAAGCTTATGTCAAATCCCATACATCCCACCATCGAACTTCATAAGCGATAAACAGCGATGGCGTCTTGAATCAGGCCCCAGGTCTTTTAAACGCTAATCATCTAGTGGGTATTAACCCACGGACGCTCTTGTATAATTTGACGACCTCCGTAGCGCAGTGGTTCAGCGCGTTGGTGCTCGACCGAGAGGTTGTGGGCTCGAATCCCGCCGAGGGAACAAAAAGTTTTCAATGTTCCTGGGTCATGGATGTGTATTCAATTTGTGTATTAATATTATAAAAATCTTAAATATATGTAGGTATAGTATAAAAGTATTAAATATATTTCCGCTGTCTATAACCTGTAACAAGTTCTTCGGATACTAAGCACAGGGTCAGAGTGACGTGGTGTGAAGCGTCTATAGATATTATTATTATAATCAATATTTACAGTTAATGTGCTGCAGGAGACGAACGGCTCTGTTTGAGGTGACGAAACGGCGGGTTCCATAAATTGGTATTCGTTCGAACGGGCGGCGACCCACTATTTTTGCCGACCGAACGCTGTCCGTGTCAAATCTACTAAACAATTCGCGGCAAACTAATTGCAGGGCGGGTGTTGGTTTTACTGTTCACTGATGATATTTTTTACCTCCTCGCCTGTGTGGTCCGGCCCTCAAATATTTGTTATAGCGTCAAACTATTCCACAATTATTTTGGGTCAATTCAAACTTTTTTGTTGACCGTCCTAACAAGTATTTAATTTAGATGGTTGTTAATAGACTGCAAAATATGTGGACTCATTTCTAAAACTGTTACTTGTAGGGCCGAGTAGCAGCTCCCACACCGATGTCGGTGTCGGTGACCAGTTTCTATGAAGCGATGTGTTATATAGTGCCCAAGTACGTACACGGGAACAACTCTCGTAACTCGTAAGCCGGAACGAATGCCCGGCCGACTTTTTACATGCCCTTTCTGATCAGACAATCAGGTGATCATGCAATCCAATGCGGGGATCGAATTAATGACCTCCGGGGTTGAAAGCCAAGCTCTAAGCCACAGGATCAATGAGGCGTCAAATACTAAACTGTTTAAAGTGCCCCCTATTCACAGATTCGCACTGTCACTGCTTAGCGAAATGACAAGGTCAACTTGTGAGCTCGACATAAGTATATGGTGGAAAACTAGAACAAAGGCTGCATAATGTAAAACAACATTATTCGAGTAATGTTTCCAGTGTGAAAGTGTTATGTTGTACATCCACATACCTGCGAGTATATTTACACAAAGCAGTAAAAATACATAACATTAACATTTATTACGACAATGAGTTTATTGTATAGTACCTACGTCCGAGATAAATTTAACCTAAACGTAAACAAACCCGTCTATGACACAACCAAAGACTAGTCAGTGATGCCAATTGGCCAATATTATTACAATGATTTTTGTTTGCTATGAATCCATAGTAGACAAGGCTTATATTCTACAATCTGCAGTGTTTTTTCTGTGAAAGATTTTTATTTGATGTTTAAACATATTAATTATTGTTTAGTTGTTAAGTTGTCATAAAATGAATTGGATAATGAAGTGTAATCCTTTAACATACCTGTGAAAGTGTTGATAAGTGTGCACAATATGTGAATAAGGGAAAATTTCGATATTTTCGGTTTGTTTACCTTTAGGCTAAATTTATCTTTTAGGTTAAATTTATCTCAGAAGTCCTATAACACGTATCATCAACTGTCTACTGTCTTCTGTCTTATTGTTATGGTAAGGCAGTGGCATAATGAGTGCACTAGTGCAAGGTTCTATAACTGCGACATTAGGTACTCATTTTATTTGATTAAAACTTTGATAATTACCTACATGATTTTTCTTGTTTTTAATAACTTCTCTATCTTATATATAAATGAATTGCTGTTCGTTAGTCTCGCTAAATTCGAGAACGGCTGAACCGATTCGGCTATTTTTAGTCTTGAAATATTCGTGGAAGACCAGGGAAGGTTTAAACTGTTTTTATGCTCAACGAAGTGGGCACGGCTCAGCTTGTAATATAATCTTTATTATAATAAAATTATTAAACAATAAAAAATAATAAAAAGATAAAGGATGTAGATGTACTGTTTTTGAATTTGATTTTTACAGTTTTCTGCAGTTCTTTCTAGTATATCCACAGTTTTGCTCTATGCTGGGGTTGGCAACACTGAGTGCCGCCGAGTTGTGGTGGGTAGGGCTGCGTCCATTCACCATCTTCCGGAGGCAAGTCCCACATATCCGCGGGGGGAATCCCCAAACCCACGCGGAATGCTTAAAAGCATTTCTCACCGTTAGAGGCTAGAGAACACTACATAATAGATCCCCTCACCGATTTCGGTGTCGGTAGCCGATTTCATTGAAACCAGGAGTTATTTTTATAGTGCCTAAGTGTGTGCGCAATACACAAAGACACTCTCTCTCTCTCTTCCTTTTACTCTAATAACCCAGTGGGACGGTAAACCGACACGACCGGCGAGAGAACATGGTTCATCTTTCTTGTCAGACAATCAGGTGATCAGCCTGCATTGTCCTAACCAAACTTGAAAAGAACATTTTTTGTTGTTCCAACGCGGGAATCGAACCCACGACCTCCGGGTCGAGTGCGAAGCTCTGAACCACTGGACCACGGAAGTGGTTGAGAACACTACAGTATGTACTCCGGTTCGGGGTGAACGGAATCGTCTAGCCGCCGGGATGGACTTTCACTGCTCCGCGGTGGCGCGCTCAGCTGGGCGGAAGCGGACGTGATGGTGGGGACGTGACCCGCCTCGGGATCGGTCAGGTGACTCATCTATACTCCGGTCCGATTCTAACGGACGGTTTCTGAAAGGCTAATCAAATCTATGATCAACTAACAAGGCATACAAGTTAACGTTTTTATTTTGAATTTAACGATAAAATATGATGAGTAATAAAAAGATTAATACATATTCATGGTGAGCATGCCATTACCAACCAACCACGAGACAAATCTTATTTTAATTTTATTTTAAGCTACAATTTAAAGTTTAATTTTCAAAATACACCATTTTTCGGAGAATTATATGACCTATGTTACTCGCAATTTTATTACGAATCGATTGATACCTCATTTAAAAAAATCGTACCAGTAGTTTAGCTGCTGCGAGGGAACAAACAAACATACATACATAGTCTGCCAAAATATTTTTGGCTTCGTCAAAGTCAGGTATAAAAAGAGAGAGCCAGATATTTAACCAGCGTGTGCGAGCGTGTAATATATAATATCAGTCCCTCTCTTTCTCTCTCATAAATTTTTACCAATTACTGTTCAATATAGGTTGTTAATAAAATTTGAATGACATGTTAGTTGATCATAGATTTGATTAGCGTTCCAGAAACCGGCCCACAGTCCCGTAAGGCAATCCTTTCGGTCAGGGGTTCGATAATTTTCACCTGTTGATTCATTGCGCCAAGCCCTCAACTCAGGCGCCGGTGTGATGCTTCATGCTCCGAGGGTGTGGAGGTGATGATAATCTGTAGCCTCCGACAATGTGAGCACCCTGTGTGGCGCGCGACATACGCGGTAGCGGAAACCGGTCACGTGTGTGGTACTGAAAAATACACATGATTTATATCACACAAAAAAATCAAATAGTTTTTGATGGTTTTATTGTTGACTAGCTGACCCGTGCCCACTTCGTTGAGCATGGAAACCGTGTAAACCTTCCCGGGACTTCCACGAATATTCCAAGACCAAAAATAGCCGAATCAGTTCAGCTGATCTCGAGTTTTAGCGAGACCAACGAAAAGCAATTGATTTTTATATAGCCTATGTTACTCAGTGATGATGTAGCTTTCTAATGAAAAAAGAATTATTAAAATCGGTCCGGTAGTTAAGTCGTTACATACAAAAATACAAATCTTTCCTCTTTATAATATTATTATTACTGTAGATATAGACGTCTCCTTCGTGCTTAGATATTATATTAGTCCATTGAAAAGTTACATTTTGGGTTGCGTTTTTTAGAGGACGCAATTTTATTTTTTTGATGTGTAGGGGGGGTCAGTGTAAAGCTAAAACCAAGTTTGTGGGGTCGCCACCCTTGTCCCACGGCCGCCATCTTGAAAATAGGGGTTGAAATGGTATTTACGATATATCTCTTAAACTATTTATTTTATAAAAAAAAATTGTTAACATTTTTTGTTGCAAATTAAATTCTCTACAACTTCGCTCTAGTAACTTTTTGTCGTAGAACTATAAATAAAAAAGTTATAAGCGAAAATCTTCGGAAATTTGAAAAAAAAAATTATATTTTTCGATGTAACTTTTTTTTTATCATTTTACGAAAAAATTATATTCGACCATTTTCGTACATCGTTTTTTGAGGAACAACTTTTATTCGCATCATTTTTTCATTAAGTCAATAGCTAAGGTTTTACAGCGCGCCGAAGTGAGTACTATTTTTCAGTACTCTCAACTATACCTATATTATACGTGTGTACCTATGATAAGTCATCAGTTATTGTTTGTTTTTTTTCTTTTTTTTTTACTTTATCATTATAACTTTTTTAATTACAAATTTTGCAATATTATTAATAATTAATTATTGACTCTTTTCCCCACCACCCACGAGGTAGAGTCTAGAGGTGCGTTTTTTTTTATGTGATATCCCCAATAGGCATAATCCACGGTGATTTTCTAAATTAGAACTACTTCGTCCTCAGTCGTTTCGATGGACCAGGCTGGGGCTCAGCATCTGATCGGCTTTCTGAATTAAATACCAGTGGGAGAACTGGACAAGGAAGGGGTGTTAATGTTGGCGGTTCATCATCAAAGTCATCTTCATTTATTAATTCTGAGAGCATTCTGAGTTTCTGAGATTTTATTAAATCGGGAGCATGTTTCTGATAGTCTTTAGATGCAATAAATCCACCTCAAAGGCTGTACTAGACCTGACCAACCACATAACTAAACACTTAGATAATAGAAAGAAAGTTCTCACTATCTTTTTGGACCTCGCAAAGGCCTTTGACACTGTATCCGTGCCTCTTCTTCTTAACAAACTAGAAGGGGTTGGTGTCAGGGGCATATCGCTTGATATTCTGACAGATTACTTGAGTGGGAGAACTCAATGTGTTAAAATTAACAACTACATAAGCAATGAGCTCCCGATAACTTTCGGTGTCCCACAGGGAAGTGTGATCGATCCAACGCTGTTTCTTGTGTATATAAATCAATTATGCCAGTTGAACTCTAAAAACACCAAGATAACAGCTTTTGCCGACGACACGGCACTTACCATTATTGGTGATTCCTGGGCTGAAGTGTTTTCTACCGCACAAAATACATTTGACGTTGTCTCAGCTTGGTTGGCTACAAACTCCTTAACGCTCAACGCGGACAAAACAAACTATATGACCTTTTCCCTGCGTGCATCTACACAACCTCCTCCAACACTTAATTTAACTGCTCACATATGCCCCAATTCCTCTCAATCTTGTAATTGTCTGCGGCTCTCACGAGTACCTACAACTAAATATCTTGGTGTCTTGCTGGATTCCAATCTCTCCTTTGCATCACACATTGATCTCTTGCAATCAAGAGTACGGAAATTAATTTATATATTTAAAACGCTTCGACACGTTGCTAACCCACAAATTGTTAAATAAGTTTATCAGGCCCTATGCCAATCAATTCTCACGTATTGTATTTCTTCCTGGGGAGGTGCACCCAAAGCTCGTCTACTTAAGCTCGAACGAGCGCAAAGAGCCGTCTTGAAGGTAAGCACCTTTAAAAAATATACCTTCTCTACAACTGAACGCTATAAAAACTGCAGAGAGTTGACAGTAAGGCAACACTTTATTTCGCATACAATCCTTTTGCAACATGCTGCTACTACTTTTAAAAATATAAATAAACGGCGCAGAGACAAAATTTGTAATATTAGAAAGAATAATTTCGTACAATCTATGAGATTTAACTATTTCATTGCACCGTACCTGTATAACAAAATTAACAAACATATTCTTATATATCAACTTAACTTTGTAGCTTGTAAAAAAGCTGTCAATGATTGGCTCCTTGGCTTGACATATGAAGACACTGAAAAACTGATATGTCCTACACTGTAATCATCTATTCACAAATCACAGGCAATCACTGCTATTACATCTCACATTCATTTCATCATTAAAATCAACACATTGGCTTCACTTCATGGTCTTAATTAATAACATACTACTATATATACATACTACATATATTATATATACTATAATTAATACAATATTTTGTGTAGAAATAAACTTTTTTTTTATTTGTTTAAATTATTCCCGATTGGATTTATGTATTGTTTTTGTTTTAATGAACAAACGAATTTATTAATTGAATTTATATTTATATATTAAATAATTATCTTTACTCTTATTGATTCCAATATAAAATAATTTTAACAATTGTTTTTTAAAAATGTAAAGCTCTGATTATCGCACGAATCATACCTATTAAAATGTGATAAATATCAATTTGTTTGATGTTGGGAAAGGGACCAGTAGCTTTAACACAGGTTACACTGTAACCTAGCTAAGCTGCTGGTTGCGATCCAACCATATGTGTATTAATAAAACCATTGATATGTTAGTAATCATTGTATGCTCTAGATTAAGGTTTTATATTTTATGTGCTGAATAAAGATTATTATTATTATTATGCAAAGACCAATTTCCGGAGCGTCCTGCCTCTATGAAATGTTTCAGAAGAGTGACCAGTCTGTAATATTGAACCCATAATTTTGCCGTTGGTCCTTTACTTTCCAGCATGTTCAAAGCCTCCTCAAATTTAGTAGTTATTTGTTGGAATAGAGGATTATGTATAGCTTCAAAAATTCTTGTTCTATCAATATCAGTACTATTATCATCCAGAAAATCTCGTTCTTCTTCTGTAAATTCTATTGAATCCATAACTATTTTTGTTATTGATAAGTGTACTAGCAAATGAGCACGTACAGCCCTACTATAAGCATGTCCAGATATTATATGCTGTACGCAGTTCTCAGCATAAATTAATTTGAAGATATCTTCGAGTCCACTACCAGACATGATATATCCAATCGCACCTATTAACGACATGAGCAAATGGAACCCACCTAATCGAACTACGACCTTCGATAGATCGGTATTAGGATCAGCAGCAGCTGTAATGTCTCGAGCTTTCCAATATAGTGGTTGATCAAATGTCACAATGCATGTTTTTTTATTGAAAGCTTTACATTTTTCAATAGAAAATAAAAGAGATGTTAAAATTGTATCATAATCTGATGGTAGCTAAGGTAGTAAACGCTCCGGTTTATAAATGGCAAACATATAATTCTACTTCTTTCAAAAGGTTTTTCAGCAGTTGCTTCGATCATAAATCCATTCCATCCGCTGATATTCACAGTGCATGACCATTTACCATACAGCCACATCAAATCACAAGGGGTAGGAACAATTTGTTTGGTCGATTGTGGGGCCCTTTCAATTACTGAAACATTTATTTTACTGAGACCTACGGTTTTGCCTTTTGAGTAGGATGAAAGAGGAATTAATCCACAATCAAAAAATAAAAAAAAACAAACAATAACTGATGACTTATCATAGGTACACACGGTACACACGTATAATAATTATAGGTATAGTTAGTACTGAAAAATAGTACTCACTTCGGAGCGCTGTAAAACCTTAGCTATTGACTTAATGAAAAAATGATAATAATAAAAGTTGTTCCTCAAAAAACGATGTACAAAAATGGTCGAATATCATTTTTTTCGTAAAATGATAAAAAAAGTTACATCGAAAAATATAAATTTTTTTCTCAAATTTCCGAAGATTTTCGCTTATAACTTTTTTATTTACAGTTCTACGACAAAAAGTTACTGGAGCAAAGTTGTAGAAAATTTAATTTGCAACAGAAAATGCTAACAATTTTTTTTTATAAAATAAATAGTTTAAGAGATATATCGTAAATACCATTTCAACCCCTATTTTCAAGATGGCGGCCGTGGGACAAGGGTGGCGACCCCACAAACTTGGTTTTAGCTTTACACTGACCCCCCCTACACATCAAAAAAATAAAATTGCGTCCTCTAAAAAACGCAAGGTAAGGCCTAAAAAATGTAACATTTCAATGGACTATATGTGTTTCCTGCAGAGTCGCTAGCGTCATATACGTTTCGCCCCGATTCTCGTAACGCGAACTTCGATTTGCTCGTCAGCCGCTCACGATCTCAATCACACCTGCATGAGCGGGAAACGAAGCGAAGATCGATACACGAAAATCGGGGCCCTGGTGTTACGTTCATCTCTAGAGTCTAGTCTATACTAAAAAGTTAAAGTCAAAGTGAAATATTTTTATTCAGAATCAATTTTACAAAAAAAAATTTAGGAACGTCGTTTCTCATACTAAAACTAAATAACATGAGTACATATAAGTAGCCTCGTAGGTCGCCTACTTTGTTCCCAATGTATGCTATCAATGATATAAAAATCATGGTGATACACATTAATTAATCTAAACACGAAAATAACTAAATTCATGTGTCACATTTAATACACTGCAAATAAGTGTAATTTAAATTGGTAACATTTTATTTTGTTCACATGTGTGAGACGAGTGAGATTTTGTCTCTTTCGTCTTAGCAAGTTTGTCACTAAAGTCGTTTAAGGTGTCCTACACAGAGTTAACTTCTTAATTCTTCACGAGCAGCGACAGAACTTGTTAGTGCGAGTTATGCCACTGGGGGCCTGCGAGTTATGCCACTGGGGGCCTATTACAAGCTCTTAATTCCAGCCTGTTTACGCCATACAACACGGCTGCCTGGAATTTTCGAATAACGATCACATAATAACTGCAGGATGACAGCTAGTTAGACTTGCTTCCGAATGTCACTTTCAGACAACCAAACTAGGGTGGGATCCATTCAGTAATAACATGTCGCTGTAATATGAAAAAGAACAAGGCAGTTTAAGACCGTATTATTGAATTGCCTGGAACCAGGTTGGTATTGTAAAAGATCATAATACGGCCCCTGTAGGTACCTCACAGAAGTTTACAAGATACACTCGCTCCCTCTCCTGCCCGGCGCCCCACGCCGGCCGCGCTGATGAGTCACGGGCCCCGTCTGCGCGCCCAGACCGCCAGCTATGTGCTGCCGACGCCCGCCAGCGCCGCAGACGAGCGGAATAACCAAATATCTATACTCAGTACTGCAGCTATCCTATAGCTGTATATAACGGGTGTAAATAGAGCAGTCACTATAACTATGGGATATGATTATACTACCTTTTCTCATTCTAGAAATGTTGTTGTTTTCACATTCTAGAAATGTACTATTTGCTTCTTCGTTATTACGGCAAAAAATAAGAAATGGAAAAATCTAAAAAGTTTTTTTTGGCAAAAAAATACTAAAAATAGCCGAATCGGTCCAGTCGTTCTCGACTTATAGCGAGACTAACTAACAGCAATTCATTTTTATATAGGTATAAGATTAATTAATTAATGATTATAAAGTTTAATAGGCTTGCAATAATTGACTGTTTCTTTGATTGTTGCAAACGTTTCTAACGAGCCCGTAGGCCAAGCAGGAACATATTAAAGTATCCGTAGAAGTGCCGTTATCGAATGAAAATTAAAATCGAGATCAAGCTAAAAACCATCGATGACGTTACTGTTATGTTACTGCTTAGCCTACTGTAGCCCGAGCAGAACTATTTGAAAATTACGTAAAGTAATCGATTCTCAATTGTAGTGGCTCTGTCAAGCTCTTCTTACAAGTAATATTCGTTAACGTTACTTTACGGAGCCCTCAAATGTTCCTCCTTGGCTTAAGTACTCGTTAGACTCTGGTGTAGAGTCAATTTAAAGCTAATCACAGCTGATTAATCTTTATATTAACGAACTAGCTGTGCCCGCGACTCCGTTCGCGTGGTTGTCGGCAACACTTTGGCGATGGCGATTATCTTTTGATTTCACACGTTGGTATTTGTTATTATGATTATAAAACAGGAATAATTCCTTCATACATATTGTTTTGGTAACATAAACCGTTTATGCAGCGCACGCAACGAAAGTCCTCAAATGTGAATATTTTTTTGCGTTTTTGCAACATTTCTCACTGACGCTTCGCTCCTATTGGTCGCAGCGTAATGTTATATAGCCTAAAGCCTTCCCCAATAAATGGACTATCAAACAAAATAATATTTTTTTCATATCGGACCAGTAGTTCCTGAGATTAGCGCGTTTAAACAAACAAACAAACAAACCCTTCCGCTTTATAATATTAGTATAGATAATTATAAATATAATCTAGGTAATGTCTTCCAGGAAACGATTCTAAACTTATAAATGTAGTTTGAAGTTTTGAAGTGTCTCATAGCCGTAATAAGTAATAAGCGATCAATGACAACAAGAATACTAATAGTTTAAGTGTACTGCCGGCGACGCGACGCGGCGCGGCGCTACGGGCCCGGATACAACCGATTTGGAGCGAGGCCAAGAACAGTGCAGCGCCAGGACTATAGACCGGGAGTCCAGTAGACATACCATAAACTAACTCTCACAACTGATTCGATTTTGATTCAGATTCGATTGTGCCGCGTACTCCCGAATAAATTGACTTTTGTTTATTTTGATTTCCAGTCGATTGATATGGTTCTTTAGGCTGCGTTTCCACCGACGCGGAGCGGGGCGGAGAGGAGCTTGCGGTGCCCGAATTGACCAATTACTATGCTCGAAATCGCTGATTGGTCAATTCGGGCACCGCAAGCTCCTCTCCGCCCCGCTCCGCGTCAGTGGAAAACGTGAACTAATTTGAACCCTAACTGAAATAACGTACAAAAAAGAATGAGATTTAGACTCAACTAGCAAGTTCACCAAAGCTAAAAAACATGCCTTCTCTTTCATTAATATGAATAACGAGAGAGGACAAATGATTTTTAATCAACGATTATTAGGATTACTAATAAGTAACTCGGGAAAGTCAGTTATTTTGGTCGCGTCTCCTGGTTGTGTAACTCTGCGGCGGCGCCAGCATCGATCGTCCCACTGCCAAAACTCGCTCAATTGAGCACTTGACTGTAATTTTCTAATAAATCAATAGTGCCCTGAAAAAAAAATTCAAAGGGAATTGTAGTGTACAATAGGGATGTTAGGGTGGGTGGGAGGGTGAGGAAGGTTACGATGTCCGTAACCGTAACCGAAACTATCGGATATCCGATATAAAAAGTTATCCGTAACCGTAACCGAAACCGAAATAAAAGTTTGTCTGTAAAAAGGAAACCAAATTTAATATCCGTAACCGAAATTATCCGTAAGAAACGGATAATCCGAAATAATTTAATATCCGTATCCGTATCCGAAATTTCATATCCATTTCATCCCTGGTATAGATATACATACAATATATAGGTACTGATTTCACTTTTGTGAAATACTGATAACATTCAACAGGACACAGAGCTAAATTTGTAGATTTTGACTCCATATTTTATTCAGCTAGAATCTACCAAAGGGTCTACCAAACTTGTATCGTTTACCTTTGTCCTCGGTTCGTGACAATAAAACCTTCCGGGAACCGTACGTGCTGGGGCTCGCGAATCCTGCACGTGTATGTTTGTGCCATACCGCCTTGACACTATAATTCTTAAATAAAAAAAATAAAGGTTTTGCCATGGCTTGTCAAAATAATAACTTAGCTTAATATTAGCTCAGAATGTCTACAAACTAACGAAGTAGTAGGTAACTAATATGTGTTTAAAGAGCGCTTAGTAAACTATATTCTGTTCAATACCTAATTACCTACTAGCCCAAAATGCTGTTTTATCTAAGCCACACTTTGGTCAGTAAAAAAAACCAATGACACTTTGACAGTTATGTATTTGAATTTGGAAAAGTAAATTTCCATGATGGCCGACGCACAATGGCGCCGAAATTGGCGCGAGGCTGTCGCATTCGGCACAACATTTGCACTCGTTTTCATATGCTAATGACTGGCACAAGGTCGAACCCGTAGTGGACATGCCCGGTGGACCCTTCAGAGATATATTTCACATCTGCAGTGTCTAATATTAGTTATAATTTGCATTGATTGTAAATAACACAGCGAGAACTAATGACATTCAATAAAACAAAAATTTCCTTATATATATAGCAGATGAACCAAGAAGGTATTGTCTACGGAAGAATAGAGAAATCGTATCGTAGATAGATACCCTTAAAACTTAGAATCAGAAAAATTAAGTAGCAATGTAGATGAATTATAGAAACCCGTCCCGTAGCTCTTGCGATTATTAATAGACATTAAACACACAAAAATACGATCTTTTCGCTTTATAATACTAGTATAATTTATTAATATTATAGCAAACGGCGCCTCATACTAATGAAAGGGTTACGGTCTATGTTCTAGGAAAAAAACGTTATAATTACATTGTTAACATAAAAATTGTAATGAGGACACGGTACAACGTACGAGTAGTAACTCAGCCTGACATCTCTCAACAGCCTTACACGTCCCCCCGTGGTACTAATGAACAATTGCCAAATTTGAATACATATTTTAATTATGTGGGTTAATTAAAAACGTAAAGAAAGGTTTTTTACCCGAGGCGATTAAGATTTAAGACCATTAAAATAATTTCGTGTGATTTTTACATCATTATTTTAGGCTTGAATTTCGAATGTTTTATTTTTTATGTTTTCTTCGTCGCCATGTCAAAGGTCAGTGGCTACTGGTTAGATACACGACATGTTTCTATGCCGTAAATATTTATTTTAATCATAATTTATTTTAATAGCTATAAAATAAAAAATAAAATAATGTTAAAAAAGTACAGGTGGTTAATGAATTTTTTATGATAATAAATTCTTAAAAATAAGTTGACATTAAAGCCCTATTCACAGTAGGTAATATATATTTAGCTTTTTTATTATATCCGTTTACAGAATGCAGATGAAATTTGATGAAATGCTTAAATTCATATTTGAACCACGCAAGACTAGTTAAATTATTTAAATTAAGTGGCGCTCGATTACATGCTGACCTTGTCTGTTGTCATTCTGCCAAGTAGCAACAGTGACTGCATGTGAATAGGACGGTTCATGGAGTACTTTCCGTGGAAGATGGGCGGCGCTACAACCGCGCGACAAAATGTTAAATGAACCCAACCTATGAAATCCCCGAAGGAAAAGAATACAAGCTAATTTACTAAGATCAGGTGTTTTAATATACGGGTTATTCTTATTTATAAATAGTTCAGTATTGACCAATATATCTAGAAAAGTTCCACCGATCGCCGCGGGATTTCTTTCACGGAAAGAACAAGAGCCATACGCGTAAAGGGCGCGCAGTTGATCCGCGTGTACCCGCTTTAAACAACATCGAAATAAATTTCTGTTTAAAATATACGGTGTTTTCTCCTTAATTAGCCTTGCAGTATTCGGCTGTAAAAGTTATATTTCACCGGGACTCTATATAGAGACCAAACGAACACTAAGTGAGCGAGTCTCTATAGAGAGCTGTATACATTTTGTTAGTAGCGGCGACTGGTCGTAGCGCCGTGGGGTCCTGGTGAAATAAAGCCTTAAGTATTATAATATATAATAATATTATAATAAAGTACAAGGGCAAGTCGCAACAGCATTCTGAAAATGATGGCAGATAGGTTAGACTTTGCAGTTCTGAGTCGCTTCGTCGATTTACATACTGTGAGATGTGTGGATCGTTGAATTAACTCAGAACCTTATGTGTACATTACTAACATAGATATTTAGTTCTAGATTATAAGGTTACTAACACATTATATGGACTGTTATTGTCTGAAATAAATATATATATATTTTTTTATTTTTTTATTATGACTAACGTTTCCCCCCCTTCCAGTGCGAGGAGATGATGGCGTCGGGCGACATGTGCGTGTCGGCGGCGCGCGCGGGCCCGGCGGCGCGCTGGCACCCCGCGTGCTTCGTCTGCTGCGCGTGCCAGGAGCTGCTGGTGGACCTGGTGTACTTCTGGCGCGAGGGCCGCGTCTACTGCGGCCGCCACCACGCCGAGAGCCTCAAGCCGCGCTGCTCCGCCTGCGACGAGGTCAGTATACTTTAGAGGCAGGTTTTGGACAATCCCCGCGAGCCCAGGTTATCTTGGACACCATAATGCTTTATCAACCATAATCCCTTGATGTTCTCCTTCTTTCTTTTTGGAATACTTTCTTCGCTGAGAGTTCCACGGACTCTAGGCAACTGTATCTCTTTAAATCAGCTCCTTATATACCTATAATTGGTAGTAGCAGGTTACCTCCCTAGACCTGCAAGATTTAACCCTGGCTTCAATAATATTTCAAGAGACTTCAAATGTGCGTTACCACTTAGATTAACTTGGAGTGAAGTTCGTTATTCTTCTTATCGATATTTTGAGCGAAATTTGACATTAACTGTTGATCCGTCCATCAAGAACCTACAGTACATTCAATAACATACTCGTATATTAACTGTTGAGTTGTTTGAAGGTTGACCTAAATGTTTATAGCAACAGAAACCTCTCGACATGTCCTGAACTCCTGATTAAGTTTTATTTGGCCAGTTCTTTGACGAAGTAATGGTTACTACCACTACTTCGTCAGGGTTGACGCCCATGCTCCTAGTAACGTTCTACTACTACTACGTACTATTCACATAGTTCCGTCATGTCGGTAGAAACTAGTCGAGTAATTGAAATAGTAATTACCAGCACAGATAATGTAACGTGTCGCTGGCGGTTGGCAGTTGGCACACGCGTTTGGTAACGCTTATATAACCGTACCACTGCTGACTGTGTTGCCTGCAACCGACCTCGGTGATCTAGAATAACAGACTATCACCAGCATACTAAACTTAAGCATGTGTGTTCACCTATATTTAAAGGTCTTCCTTTCGTCATAATCTAATGATGGCAAACCGATGAATATGATAAGTGATGATTTTGGCAGTCTGTGTACAATACGTCCCGATTAATTATATGTCCTACAATAAGTAGGTAGACTACCTACTATTAGTAGAATTTACAAGGGTACTCAGTGACCTTAAATAGTTAAATGGTTGAAGACCTGAAGACCGTCAATTCCGGAAGACCGTTCATGTAAGTTGCTAGTTTAACAGGTCATAACACGTATTTTAATATAACAGTAACAGTTATAACAGGTATTTTGTTTTACGTGTTATAACCTCTAGTAGAACCCCACGCCAGTGGTGCTTACCTATTAGAAGATTGAGGACAGGTCCTTTGTGACACACTGTGGGAGTTTACATTAAACTTAAACCTCATAGTTCTTCTTTAGTTTCTGATGAGGTCTGACTATAGGTAGTCACTAGTGGTGTGCCTTAGAGGCTAGAGCAGATGGGTTAAGGTAGATGAAAAGTGAAAACGACCAACCGATTCTAGACCTAATTTGTTCATAAATGCAAAACACATTAGTACATATTATATTGTGTAAAACTAAACAATTGCGAAAATACTCAAAACGCAATACTCAGATAATAATATATACATACTAGAGTTACTACACTAGGTACACTGAAATTAACTTAGACTTTAATATTATCTAACCCGTAGTTATTTGGTCAATGATAGCTGTAGTCTATATTCTTATATCTTCTTATATGTATATAAAAATGAATCGCTGTTTGTTAGTCTCGCTAAAACTCGAGGACGGCTGAACTGATTTGGCTATTTTTGGTCTTGAAATATTCGTGAAAGTCCAGGGAATGTTTAAACGGTTTTTTTAATATTTTTTTTTTCATATAGCCTAAAGCCTTCCTCTATAAATGGACTATCCAACAAAAAAATATATTTTTAAACCGGACCAGTAGTTTCTGAGATTAGCGCGTTTAAACAAACAAACTCGTCCGCTTTATAATATTAGTATAGATTGGTGGTAAATTCATAATATGTGTTTGGCATTTAGTGGCCAGCTATTGTCGTACTGCAGTCTGCAGACAACCTGCAGAATGGTTACTGCGGACACCCTGCTACAGTAAGGTTACTGCAGACACCTTGCAGCAGTAAAGGTTACTGCAGTATACTGCAATATTTTCCACTTGAAGGTGAACTCTTATCTTGACCACTGCTTAATGCTCATAATAATAAAAATACGTAAACCAAAAACTTTCAGAACATTTTTACGAGAATTGTGCATACGAAA
The DNA here is from genome assembly GCA_905187575.2 of Celastrina argiolus. Classification (NCBI taxonomy): domain Eukaryota; kingdom Metazoa; phylum Arthropoda; class Insecta; order Lepidoptera; family Lycaenidae; genus Celastrina; species Celastrina argiolus. Next base: position 16,434,327 of record LR994594.1, read on the forward strand.
GAATATCTAATTTAGTAAATATTAGTATATACTATAATGGCAATAAAAATGAAAGGTAATTAAAGTTGCATTGGCACAGCTCTGATAACAGGCTGCCAACGAGCGCCACGCATAGATTAGGTTTGTCAAATCAATGAAAATCAGTTTATCGGCAGTATTATGTTGCTATTTGTTGTTATTTCAACTGCAAATCCCACTCAGATTTAATTAACTAATATATTACCTAAATATGGAATTGGTGATATAACTCAGACGACACTAACACAACGATTTATTTATTTTATATTATTTATTATTTATGTGCAACATTCTAAAAGTAACTTAAAATTAGGACAAACAGTTAAAGAAGTACAAAAGTACAAAAAAATTCTGTACTTATCAAATTTTTTGTACTTTTGTAGGTACTTCTTTTTTTGAACGCTTTTATAAGTTGTTCAGTAGCCTATTCACTGGATGTCACTGTCACTGCTCATCAGAATGACAGGTTGATTTACCCAGCGGTTTAGTTAACGTGTTCGAATAATAAAAAATATTGCTTTGTGTGGTTGTATGGGATGAATGCTTGTTTCTTCAATGTCTGATGACTTTTACGAAATTTCTTTTAATCGTAACTATAGTTTGGGCTTTGGATTAAGACGTGGGCTGCTTTTTTTTCTAAAAATATAAAAAATACGTTAGAATTTTCTGTATTTGACTGTCTTTTCCGCCCAAATGGATGGACTGAATTCAATCAAGTTTTTATGATAGTGAAGTATTGATTTTAAGCTTTACTTTTGAGAAACCTCTTCCAAATTATATATTGTCTTGTAAGCCTGGTTTTCGTTTAGAAGTCAGGACCATATAAATTATAATCAGGCTTCGCGACTGAAGGATAGTTAATATTTTTATATATTATATAAATATTAACTAGCCTTATAATATAAATATTAGGTCCTTACATATGAAATTGGCGTTTTGTATGGTAGGAACATAAAGGCGATTTTTTCATATTAAAATATATTTTATTAATCTAAGTATGTACCATTGCTATCTATACACTTTTGCCATCTTATAGGTAGTTCATTGATCCCTTTACTAAAAAAACCATTCGGACGGGAATCAATGAAATCTTTGAAAGCGGTTTGGACTGCCTCATCGGAATTGATTTTTTTTCTTGCTAGAATTTATCCAAATTTCGAAAAAATGGTAATCTGTTGGAGCAAGGTCCGGAGAGTACGGTGGATGTCTTAGACATTCCAATTGAAGCTCCTCTAATTTGGTAGCCGTCTGTTGGGCCGTGTGTGGTCGAGCGTTGTCTTGAAGCAGCAGTGGCTTAGAGCGATTGACAAGTCTCGGTTGTTTAACGGCGAGCTTTTCCATCATGGTTTGCAGTTGCTGACAATAGACATCAGCCGTAATCGTCTGACCAGATTTAAGAAAGCTATAGTGTACGACACCAGCACTAGTCCACCAAACGCTTACAAGTCACTTTTTTTGAGTCAATTTTCGCTTGGGGCAAGACTTTGCTGGTTCACCAGGGTTCAGCCATTGCGATTAGCGTTTACGATTATCGTACAGGATCCACTTTTTATCACATGTAATGATTCGATGATTTAAAATTCCTTCATTATTGTGCCGGTTGAGCAATGTAACGCAGCAGTCGACGCGCGTTTGTCGGTTTGCTTCACTCAATTCATGAGGTACCCACCTTTCAAGCTTTTTCACCTTCCCAATTTGCTTCAAGTGGTTATAATGGTGGTGGTATTAAAACGGTTTTGTCACTAACACCGCAGCCTGTAGCTAACTCTGATGTGGTTTGCGATGGATCTGCTTCCACAATAGCCTTCAATTCATCATTATCGACCTTGGTCTCCGGCCGTCCACGGGGTTTGTTCTGCAGGTCGAAATTTCGAGAACGAAAGCGTTGAAACCAAAAACGCACCGTGTTTTCTTTTGCGACACCACCCCCATACACAATATCATTAATCCTTCGAGCCGTTTCTGCAGCACTGGTGCCACGGTGGAACTCGTACTCGTAAATAATGCGATATTTTAAGTTTTCCATTTTGTGAATTGAGTGACGGAGAAAAAAAAGCAAAAGAGAAAAAAACTAATGAATTACGGTTTTCAAAACACAAATGCATGAGTAAATAGCTGTTTAAATTTGAATTTGGAATTCCTCACCAAAGAGGATATATTTAAGATCAAAGTGGCCAGTACGACAAAACGCCAATTTCATATGTAAGGACCTAATATTAACTAGCCCTATAATAATAATGCCTCCCACACCGATTTCAGTGACGGCGGCCGGTTTCATTGAAACCAAACCAGCTACGCAGGAGTTATTTTAAAGTGCCCAAGTGTGTGCGCAATACACAGAAGCACTCTCTCTTCCTTCACTTTAGCCCAGTGGGACGGATAACCGACACGACTGGCGGGAGATCAGGCGCAGGACCGACTTTTATATCCCCACCCGACGCATGGATGATCTCTCTTGTTTAACCAAACTTGAAAAACAACTTTTTTTTTGTTCCAACGCGGGTATCGAACTCACGACCTAGTCGAGAGCTAGGCTCCAAACCACTAGACCACAGAGCATCGCTATAAGTATTTAAATACTCAAATGTAAACGATCAGATGGGCGAAACGAGATAACCACCACCTGGCACCTCTAGACCAAATTTTAGTATCCAGCCTGTCATCACCACTTCGACGTGCGTATGCAAAACTGCATTAGCATACGAACATCTTGAGGGCCAGTTGGGCAATAAATTGGCCCATTCTGATGGGCCACAACGGAAATCGGCCCTCGCGGAAACATATTTAGGTCGAGGGGCGAAGTGCGTTTACTTTAGGTTTATTATAATACGCCCCGAAAGGGTTTGCATGTTACCGAGATACAAATCGACACTGCTTGAGCTGAACCATAAGATAGTCCATTCTGTGGAAGAAATCCCGCGGCAGTAAGTGGAGCAAATCTTATTTATACAGGCTGTAATATTAATGAGTGATAATACTTTAGGATGTGTATGTGCCTCCTATGTAGAGTATACTCGTAGTGTGAGTGCCAGCACTGTTAATGTTAATCCATTTTGTGTTAATCCAGAATCCGTTCATTCCTTTGAAACTAACCAGGATAAAGAAAATCGTTAGATCGTAACTTTTTTCCCGACCATATCAATCGACTGAGAATCAAAATAAACAATCGTTAATTTATTCGGGAGAATCAAAATCGAATCAGTTTGGAGAGTAAGGCCCCAGATTGACATGGTGTAAAGCGTCCATAGATATAATTACTCAATATCCGGGGCGCTTTCAGCAAGGAAATTGATGGCCTAATGACCTGTCATGACATAATGACATGATATGACATTCGCGAGTTAATATCGAGTCGCGTGACAGACATACATAAAGACGTAATATGATAGAATGCGAGGCCTGGAATAGGTTGGAACTTATGACAGCGCGTATACACGTCACGAATACGTCGTCGTTAATCGCTCATGCTAAGCTTTAGCACGAACGATTGATGAGTGTTTTAATGTAAGCCCACAGTCATGGTACCTCCTTCAGAAGCTTTAAGTTAACGATATAAGGATCTAGAGGTCTAGCAGTAACGGAGCTGATGATGATGAATTATAGCTAAGAACACTTGATCACGTCAACAAACTAGATCAAAATCGGTACATCAGTTAAGGTGCTACGACACACACATGTGAAACTTATAACACCAGTTTTCGTCCGGAGTTAATAAATAAAATATTCTAGCTTTGATTATTTTATTTTCGCGATGCTTTTTTGGTCGCTTCACACCACGTCAATCTGGCCCCGTGCTAAGTATCCGAAGAACTTGTGTTACAGGTACCAGACAACGGAAATATATTTAATACTTTTATACTATACACATATTTAAATTTTTTTATTTTATTATACACTATTTTAATACTCATCCGAACCCGCGTCCTCCCGTTCGAGCACCAACGCGCTCCACCACTGCGCTACGGAGGTCGTCGAATTAAACTTACTTAATAACGAAATGTCAATAACAAGTTTTCACGAGTGCAAAACAAATTAAATTAACTTGAGCATTTGTTACATAAATAGATAAATGGGAATTAGTTCAAGCGGTAGGCTTACTAGCTGCTGCAGACTTGGCCACTTCACGAAATGTCAAGGGGAGTGCGCCAAACTAATCTCATTATAATAATCGCTACGTTTTATTTCAGTTGGTTAAGTAACATAGACCTGTATAAGCTTTATAGACATTAGGAAGCAAAAAAAAAAAAGAAAGTACGTTTAAAAAAACCGACTTCAACAACTAAAAAGCATATTATAATAATAGCTCCCCTCACCGATATCGGTGTCGGTAGCCGATTTCATTGAAACCAGGCCAGGAGCTATTTTATAGTGCCCAAGTGTGTGCGCAATACACAGAAGCACTCTCTCTTCCTTTTACTCTCATAACCCAGTGGGACGGTAAACCGACACGACTGGCGAGAGAACAGGCGCAGGACCGACTTTTTACATGCCCATCAGACATGGATCATCTTTCTCGTCAGACAATCAGGTGATCAGCCTGCATTGTCCTAACCAAACCTGAAAACAACATTTTTTGTTGTCCCAACGCGGGAATCGAATCCACGACCTCCGGGTCGAGAGCGAAGCTCTGAACCACTAGACCACGGAGGCGTTCAATATAATACTTTTATAATGTATTTACAATTAATGTTCTTTTTTAGTTAAGTCAAAGTAAAAGGAAAAAGATAAATCTGTTAGGTTGCTACGATGCTACAGACAGACATCATATTAGTAATTTCCACCTCTTTTTGTCCTCGACACAAACAGGAGGTAAAAAACTTCTAAATTAGTCGTACTGAAACTACACAATAGACATATACCATCCATGTAAAATAAAAATATAGGTATCACCTCTGGAAACTGGTGAAATATGTTCATAAAATAAAAAGTACAAGTCCAAGCTAAGTGATTTTTTTATGGGACCAAATAGCAGCTATTCTGCGTCGAATAACAAAGAATCACGCAAATCGAACCATTAACCTCAGAGTAATCGGTGTACATACAAAAAAAATCCGAATTAAGAACCTCCTCCTTTTTTTGGAAGTCGGTTAAAAATACGCCGCCGCGTCGCGTGTCGGTGTGAACTGACCATTAGCTGTCAAATGTTTCTAAATTAAAATGGAAAAGTCATTGTACTCCACGTGATAAACAATAACAATCAATTAAACAATACCTACATTGATCGAACCCACATATAATTCAAACAGTAACTTATTGTTTGCAATTAGGCGCCAATTTTATATGGAAAATCCTCATGAAACATATTGATCGACTTATACAACAAATATATTCTAATAGGTGTATAATAAAAGACGGTCATTTGTAAAAAAAAACCCGACGGAGAATTATATTTTGATATACCCAGTGTCGGGGCTGTGAGGGGCTTTACTCTGCAAACTGATTCGATTTTGATTCATAAAAATAAAATAAAAAACGTATTATTTGAAAATGAAACTTAACAAGCTATTTTCGGAAAGTCAACAAGAAAAACAAACTACCACCGGTGAACCCTAACCCGCCAAAACGCACGCGGCCATCTTTTAGCAAAAAGATAGAAAATTGATCTTTTTCAAAAGTAGGTATATATTTTTTACAATGTAACTTTATCTATACATGTTCAGATTCGTTCGTGCCGCGTACTCCCGTATACATTGACGTTTGTTTATTTTGTTATCAGTCGATTGATATGACCGGGAGTACAAAAAGTTACGATCTAACGATTTTCTTTATATAGATTAGTTTCAAAACTAAAAACCGTTGAGATCGAACTGATTCGACTCTCGATTGTGCTGGGAGTAAGCCTGCTGTAAACATGCGTCTAACTACACGCAAGCTAAAACCATCGAACCGATCAGAATGCCGAGCGTACAAACAATTGTACATACATACATATTATGTTCTCACGAAAAACATAACCCTGCTTCTGGCGCAGTCGGGTAAAAATGATGACGAGTGTTAACTCATCCCATTTCTGATTTTCGGGATAAAAATCTATCCTATGTCCTGTCATGATTCTCATTCGATAGCCCACATATTCTTGTCTTCGTGTATATCAATCAGTAGGCATTATTATCGATTGACAATCATGACAGCGCCTACACTATTTAATAAACATTAATCACGTTGTTGGCAATTGTTAGTGCTAAGCCCGCTCGCGACAAAAGTTTCGCAAATGCGCCATACTAAGATATGCCTAGTACCTAGTACGGCGAACCTAGACCCTAGTGCGCCTACTACCTAGTAGTAGTGAGTCACAAATTCCTAAGCCAGTGCTCACTAGTGTTTAGTAAACTAGAACTACGCGCCACATTCATAACATCATGCCTGAGATCAAACAAACGTATGTCTTTGTGACAGTAACTTGAATGTATTATACTAGCTTTTAGCTACGATTTCACCCGCGTGAAATAAACAGGATATGTTACTTCTAATACTTTTAGTAGTGTACAAAGTTATCCCTTTTTATGAATTCAATCACTAAGAGATTAAAAGGGTGGCAAACTTTGTATTAAATTTCTAGTTTTGATAGTAGGGTTTCCAAATACCTAATATCGTTACTACTCAAAGATATTAAAATGTAGTTAATAATTGAAGACATAAATGGATGATGTGATACGTCGCAAAAAAAAATACCCAGAAAATTGAGGTTAAACTGTTACACATTTTAGGATATCTAGTAACGTATTATCATGGACCAATTATACATAATTGGTCCATGATATGTGAACATTGATTTTAGAGATTAATGTACTTAATACTTTTCAACGTATTCTAAAATGTTTAAGTAACTGTTTAAACTCAATTTTCTCGAATTCAGAATTTTGCTACATATCACCTTAATCCATTCATGTCTTCAATTTTTATAAACAAGAGGATGGAATAGGGGATAATTCCGCGTTATGGGTTACAGGTTCCGCATGGCGAGTTCCGTGTTGCGGGTTCCGTGTTACGGGTACCGCGATAGTTTATACACTTGTGGGAGTAGCCCCAATGGTATGCTCGGTCAGGCCGAAGCCCACTGTTTTCAGATGTCGTATATATAGCGCTGGACTTAAAAAACTTCGAAAGCGCGATGCAGGATTGTGGCGCTAGTAGTACCGCTACACACTTAACAAAGTGGGCACGGGTCAGCTAATATCTAGATAAGATTAAGTTACACTAACTGTCGCGGGTGTCGCCTTCAAATGGACTAACCTTCTATCCTATATTTTAATTTTTTACATAAGCGGTGTAACTTATCTATCCTAATATTATAAAGCGGAAGAGTTTGTTTGTTTGTTTAAGCGCGCTAATCTCAGGAACCACTGGTCCAATTTGAAAAATTCTTTTTTTGTTGGATAGTCCATTTATAGAGGAAGACTTTAGGCTATATAACATTACGCTGCGACCAATAGCAGTGAAGCGTCAGTGAGAAATGTTGCAAAAACGGGGAGACTTTCGTTGCGTGCGCTGCATAAATGGTCGCTCAAGAACCACGCGAACGAAGTCGCGGGAACAGCTAGTAATTAATATATCATGCGCTAGTGGGTATAACATGATCGATTAAGCTCACGATATAATCACAATGGATTAACTCCGCCCGTGATAACAGTTAATCAGATGCTCAGATAGCCGGCTCCCAGACAGTCTGTGACCCGCGGGACCTGGGAAGCGGATTGTTACGTGTTCGCTCCATCCTTGATACAATAAGTTTGCATAAGTTTAGTACGTAAGTGAATGAGGCCACCTTGCAAATGAAAATTGCAATTTGTTCTCGGAATGTCAACACAGCTACCACCGGTTTAACCGTAAACCGTCGAGAAGAACCGGCGTAAGAAACTCGCAGAAGTTGCGTTAGTCTAGGTTACACCGAAAGGCCCAGGAACACAGAAAACTTTTTTGCCCTTTTGAAAGGGATTCAACCTGCGACCTCGGATTGAATAAGGCTGCGTTTCCACCACTGACGAGCGTGGCGGAGAGGAGCTTGCGGTGCTCGAATTGACCAATCACTATGCTCGAAATCTCCGCTGCGTTTCTACGAAAACAGCACGAGCATAGTGATTGGTCAATTCGGGCACGGCAAGCTCCTCTCCGCGTCAGCGGAAAAGCAGCCAAAAGTTGAAGGAGCTAACTCGAGGTTACAAATACCCCAAACTGGTGCTCCGGAGCGCACATTTCTCGGTAAACGTCGTCATTATCATTCGATGCCACATCACGTCCCAACACATACCCCGAAATTTCTGAAAGGCTGATTAAAACGTCGATCAGATCAGACAAAATTAGAGCTAACAAGCCATTCTGTAGGCCAAGCAGGAACAATTGAAAGCTCCGTAAAGTAACGCTAAGGAAAAATAATTGTATGAAAACCTTGACAGCACCAATACAATTGACAATCGAATGCGGAGCTTTCAAATGTTTCTGTTTGGGTTACTGAACGTAGTGAGTGAGAGTTGTTGCGAGTGATGTTCACCGATGAGCGTTCAGAATGGCTTGTTAACTCAAATGTTAGCTGATCAAAGATTTAATCAGCCTTTTAGAAACCTGGGGGATGGCCTGCAGTTTGGCGTATCTATTTAGATCTCGATTTGGCTCAACAGGGTACAGATTAAACATTTTAAAACGCCCAAAAATTACGTCAGTGCTATGGGAACCCCTTTTAAATACATCATCAATTTATTTATAAAGAATGGTACACGCTAAGGGCGTGTTTCACCAAGCACCCCTGAGATCAATTATTAAAGGGTTTGTCTTGGTTGGTTACCGCTGTCGATCCTGGCTTACAGGAGTTGCAGTGGTGGGAATGTGTGGTCGGACAATGCCCGTTGAAAAAATCAATGAATGAGTAGCATTGTATTTTAACAAGCCGTTAACACTAACATGCGTTGGTGAAATCGGGACTAGGTCGGGGTTTTTTTTTAATTTAGTTTTTACAGTTTGAGTATGGAACTAACAAAGCTATATACAGGCGGTCGCAGCCGCGCACCGCCGCGTGCCGCCGACGTCCGAAGTCATCAATAGGGCGATGTTCCGCGCTAATAAGACGCGAGTCCCGTTTTACATATTAATAACCGCGGCACTAATGAACGGCGCTCGTGGGAACCCGCCGCGCGCCGCCGCTGTTCAGGCTTAGGCCCGCTACACGCGTAGCGATAGACGTCCCATTAAATTTAACCTAAACGTAATCAAACCAAAAACACCGAATTTTCACACTGATTATGAACACCATTTTGACACTGCCGGCTATAGAATATAGTCTATAGTCTATGGATTCATGGTCGCAAACAATAATCATTGTATTGTATTCGAATTGATTAGTATAGTATATGATTGAATCATAGACTGGTTTGTTTACGGATTAAAATTAATCGGGACATACTATAGTAATAAACTAGATGAAATAAAAAGGGCTGGACTATTAAGCGAAGGAGTTGCAGGGTCTAATCAGGACCAGCCTTCGGGATAGAAAAATTAACTAAATGAAAAAAACGTGTGTGGCAACCCCGACAGAAGTAATAATAACTGAACCCACTGTATAATAAAGCCTTGTCATGAATCATGATTATAAAGACTAGACTACAAACCGCGCCGACCGGACCGTAGAGTATTGAAATAGTCCATTCAGTGTTTTATCTCGAGGTTTCCCGTTCGTACACCGCGGGTATTGGTCAACGCTTTGCGCAAGAAGTTTGTGGAAGCTGAGTTCAATTACACACATGTATAACCCAACTGAACGGACTACGCGCCCTGGGCGCAGATTCTCTTTACTCGAAAATCGTTTCTATTGTCAGTGTGTCCTGTTCGCACGCGCATGATTTGACGTGCGTACGAGGTGGTTAGACTGTGAGAATTGAGGCCCTCATGGCCTACTCTTGAATGTAATTTCAATGGATCCTACTGTGCTCGCGGCGAAGCGCCCGCGCCGTGTGCGCGCGGCCTGCAGCGGCCCGCGGGGTCGGCGCAGTGACCCGCGGCGCTGATAACACCGCGCAGCCCAATTACACGCGCTTATCCGCACCATTATACCGCGAGCTGTTCTGTCTAGACTTGTGCAAACCTTGAACCAAGATCCTGGACATGTAGGTTGTGTTACATGTACCCCTGTATTATATTTATAACAATGTAATGTCAATGTCACACATTGAAATATGATGTGACAGTGATGCCTTTTCTTGATGTCGCAAAGGAAATGCGTTTCGCATCCTCCAGGGAGCCATCACGTTCACTTACCCACATTTACCCACTAAAACCACTTGCCGATTGCCATCATCCGTTGAAATGGGTCTTCCCATGTGCCTTGGATCACATGTGACAGTGATGCCTCCATAGTCTATATCAGTCGGGCCAGGAGAGAGGAGTATAAGAGTAGGACCTTTGTACCCACCTAGTTATGAGATGTAACTTATGCGCTAAGCATATAGTTAATAAAAATAATATAATTTATAAACTGTAAAGACGTATGCATGGACCTTAACTAATTAATTTCCTGGCATCACAACAGGTAGCAAAGCGATCGATTTCAAATTACTTCCCACTTCACTCATCCAGACTAATTGAAAGCCTGTGAAATCCATCAATACGTATAGGCGTTGATGATGAACTTGCCTGTGGCAAAGACTTGTTATTTAATATTTTCCAGAGGGAGGAATAGGAATTTAGATGAATTTGGATAATTATGGAAACCCCACTGCTGCCAAGTTGAGGAGACGTCCGATCCGAGAAAAATCTGCGTAACATCTACCTACGTATGTGTAGGAAATTTAGATTTTTTTATTTATAGTGTATTCAGCGTAGAATATCGTTTACAGTTTGCTACTTGCTAGTGAACACCATTAACAATAGTTGAAGGTATATAGACAATAGTCTTGTCGCGCTCAATTCGTTTGCCGTTACTGGCCGCAGTCCTCGTGCCCAAACGAGTACAGTCTGGGTTTCGCCGACACTCGCCGATTCTCACGCTACGAATAGGTTTACGAGCAAAAACCATGTTCCGAAAGTTCACATACGCTAATGATCTCAATTAGCGCTAACGAATATCGCCGAAGCACCGAGGTGTGGTGATGACAGACCAGACATCACCAATTAATTTATATATACCTATAGTTTTTGTTAAAACATGGGCCCGTGAGTTTTTTTACGCCAGTTCTTCTCGGCGGGTTATGATTGATCCGGCAGCTTTATGTGTTGACTTCCAAGAATAGAAATTTGTCAAGTTTTATTTGAAAATTAAAATTTCCATTTTTAATTTTAAAGCCTCGTTCTCTCCTCTGATTAATTTCGTCGGGGAGATCTAGCATGTCCCTTGGGCGCCCCTGAGATCATATTAAAGGGTTTTTGAGGTCTGTTTACATTGTCGATCCTGGCTACACAGGAGTTGCAGTGGTGGGCCATTTGCTCGGTAAAAAGGTCACATTTACATGAACTATAAAGTCAACTAATCTCTACATTCTAGATCATCATTGTTAACGGCTATTTTCTTTTCGCAGATAATCCTGGCGGACGAGTGCACGGAGGCGGAGGGGCGCGCGTGGCACATGCGGCACTTCGCCTGCGCCGAGTGCGCGCGCGTGCTGGGCGGTCAGCGGTACATCATGCGCGACGCGCGGCCCTACTGCCTGCCCTGCTTCGACGGCTGCTTCGCCGAGTACTGCGACGCCTGCGGGGAGCCCGTCGGCGTCGACCAGGGTCAGATGTCGCACGAGGGCCAGCACTGGCACGCCACCGAGCGCTGCTTCGCCTGCCACACCTGCCGCGCCAGCCTGCTGGGCCGCCCCTTCCTACCGCGCAAGGGCGCCATCTTCTGCTCGATAGCGTGCTCCAAGGGCGAGCCGCCTACGCCGTCGGACTCGTCCGGGCCGGGCCCGCGCCCGCCCCGCGCGCCCCGGCCCCGGCGCCCGCCCTCCCCCGAGTCGACGGGCGCGTCGCCGCTGCCGCGAGCGTCGCCCACCGTGGACGGCGACTCGGAGCCGAGCGGGTCTCTGGCGCCGCCGGAGTCCCCGCCCCCGCAGCCGCCGCCGCCGCCGCACGCCTGCCTCAGCCTGGACCGCGCGCTGGCGGACCTGCGGCTGGAGCGGCCGGAGCCGGCGCCGCAGCCCACGCCGGTGTCGGAGGAGGCGGCGGAGGTCGAGGGCCGGCCGCCGCCGCCGGTGGAGGCGCAGGCCGTGGTGGCGGGCCACTCGGCGTCGATGCCGGAGCTGGCGGGCGCGGGGCGGCGGCGCGGCGGGCGCACGGTGCGCTTCTGCGGCGACGACAACGCGGCGTTCGAGCCGGACTCGCCGCGGGGCGGGGGCCGGGCGGCGGCGCGCGCGCGGGACGAGGACGCGGCCAGCTACTGCAGCACGTGCTCGTCGTCGTCGTCGTCGGTGGAGTCGTACTCGCTGCCGGCGCGGCGCGCGTACGGCGGCGTGCGGATCTCCTACGTGCCCAACGACGCGGTGGCGTGCGCCAAGCGCGAGCGGCGGCGGAACCCGCGCGAGGACAAGAACTGCATCATCTCGTGATCCTGGGAGCTGATGGTGCCCCCCGCCCCCGCGGCGACCTCCGACGCAAAGACTGAGCTAGCCCCTAACCCGCCATATAGTAGTTAAGCGTGTATGTCTTCCTCGGGACTCGGGTAACAATGTCTCCCGCGTACGCGTAACGCGTTACGTGACGAGGTTTACCCTCTCATAAGAAGTTATCACTTCAAAAAATTTAAGTTGCTCCTGAATTGAGCGAGCTACTGACGACGAATTGTAGCTACGGACATTTATTATTTTGATCACGTGTGCATTCAGACAGCGTGCTAAGTGCGAGTTTTAGCCACTGCTCGCCGTGAGGAAGTCTCCCGCCGTGGTGACCCGAGGCGATAAGGTATCGCTAACGGTAACCGTTTAACATTATCAGGTTCTCACGACGAAACTCTCACAAACTTAATTTCTTATATTATTATATTTCAATAACGCGACGTTCTGGAATTCGAGTGTTTCACCGACTTTCTCGATAAGGGTTCCTCCCGACCACAATGTGTAGGACCGATGATCGGCCCGATTTTTCACCATATTATTTCTGATCGACTTATTGTATGACGCGTGCGTTGCACTATTGCAATCAGTAGGTATGTTATATGTTTCATCAACAAAAAGTCGGCCATTTTGTATGCCGTGGTTGGACACACTAAAGTATAATCACAATACTTGACCTCAACACTCGTCACACGAGGGACGAAAGGAGAATGCGCCTATGGCAGTAAACTTGTGTTCGAAATGCGGTATAGCTAGAACACTCAATACAATAACGCTAATCCATGTTGCTGTTTTTGTCTGACACTCTTGAAAAGCCACTTAACGAACAAAGACTTTGTGCTGTTATTAATTTTTAATAAGAGCATAAAGTACGATATTGTCCTACTCTCTTACTAATAAAAACATCTTCACAATCGACTATCTACTCGATATTCTCAATGTTCCTGTCTTCGTCGGATACTTCAGATCAGTAGTCTTAAAAAGAGGATAATACTCAGTAACTAATCAATACTTTAAATATTTTTATTAGTAAGAGGGTAAGGCAATATTATTTTTACTTAATTAATACTATTGCTGTCTTTGTTTATTGACTTTTCAAGCGTGTCAGAAAAAACAGCAACATTGATTAGCGTATCCAGTTGTGGTATATATGATGTGTGTAATAATTGACGCAAAATATTGAGTCAGGGCAGATCCCAATTGCAATTTTAAAGTATAATGGCTGTAAAAGCAATATTTTGGCACTTAAACCGATTATAGAGATCCATACGTGTCTAACACCATTTGTGGCACAGAAAGGATTAATCTTTTTGCCGAACAATGTATCGAATATAATCGAACTATTACGCGAAGGTGGGTTAACATCAAACGAGTTAATGCTGATTCTATCAATATTTTAGTGTAAACAGAAGAAGAGTGTTCTTCGTTGTTCTATTGTTACTATAAGATCAAGAAAGAATGCTCTTGTTCTAGCTCTAGCTCTTTGTTCTTTTCATGTAAACCCACCTTTAGGCAAATATATTTTCTTTTTTTTCCCAATTGCCGATTTTTCCACCGATTATGCCACAGGTTCCATACAGATATGACCGATTTTGTGAGCTTGTAGTGGGACGTGTATTGAAATCAGTATATTCAATTTTCACACAGTGAAAGTTTTTGTCTTCTGTAAATTTGAGTAAAGTCGTCTTATCAACGACATACGCTAAAATGCGATTAAAATTTGAGCGCTAATAAAGCGACTCTTAGGGTCAGCGCAACAACGAGACCGCAATGCCTATTTTTAAATTCATCAAAATTTATTTACTTACACAAGTAACCTATACCGCGCTGCGTCGCTCTTTTGAAATTATGAACGTGTATGTTATTATGTGATGAATACTCAATAAATATCAATTTACAATCCATTGCTAAAAATGCAATGCTGCGTCTCGTTTCGGCGCGAAACGCTTAAATGAAAATTCAAAATGGCTGCTACACATATCGCTAAAGCTGTCCCAGACATATCTTCGCCACTAGATGTAAAGTATAATGTTGTAATGATAGTACAAACGATGTATTTTTACAATTTGTAACTAACCTGTGTTCAAAGTGTATATAACTCGCGTGCAAGTTAAATTATGTTATACCTAATAAGAGAGTAATAATGCATCTAGTTTAAGGAAAAATTGTAACTTTAATAAATATTTGATTTAATATTTTTTTGTTTTTTTTTTGCCAGAATTTTTATTAATGAGGTTTCATTCCGAGCCGACGACCTCTATGAGCCCAACATAATGGTAATTAGTCTAAAAATAAAAAATAATAAAGTGGCGACCGTTTCACACCATGTTCTTGTCGAAAGCTTGTAAATCTCGTTGCCCCCTGTACATTCATAGAAATTAATATTCCAAATATTATAATATTCACACATCAGAGGGCTACTTTGAATTGGTAATAGTTAAGAAAAAAAACTATAATCCTACGAAACTAGAAAAAAAAATCGTACAGTAAACCGGAAGTTAATATTAAACTTAAATTTTTTTTCAATTGGGCGAATTTTTTTTTTAAGCTTTTAACATGCCCTATGATATGAAAATATTATGTAAAAAATATGTAAATGGTGGCTCGCTAATAAACGCACTACGACGCAGTAACAATAATAATAATTATTATTATTTATTTATTTTCTTTTACACATTTTTTGTTAATATAGAACAGAGAATGTGATCCACCTAGTAAGTATCATAAGACACTGGTGTCTGACTCGCTCTTCCATAACTAAGCAATACAAATACAAGATCTGTCGTAGGTACTTCTATCACCCACATACTTTAGCGCGTGTATCTTCTAAACTATTTGAGCAACCATTCTCATATTTTTTTCATAATATTTTGTACATATTCAATACACATCCATGACCCAAAAACATTTTTACCGGAGGGATACCCCCGACATCTTAGGCGTCCTATAACCACATAGTTACATAGGCCAAAAAGTATCATACCAAATGTCTACCGAGCAACAATGTGAATGAAGGAATAAATGAATGAATGAATACTAGTTAGTGTTTATTTATTCATTCCTATTATTCTATTATGAGCGTGCGGCAGGTGTGCTGATATTAGCATACCAATATATTGGGCTATGACATAATGCCACTACATAACACGACATGACATTACCCCGATACAGATTAACGACCTCTAAGGCCATCCATCATCATCATCACCGAACATTTACAAGCGCAAAGACAACGGTACAGTGTAATGCTACCAATTTAAATATATAGAGGAATACAATCATTATTTATTTATTTATTAGCTCCCCTCACCGATTTCGGTGTTGGTAACCGATTTCATGGAAACCCAGCTACGCAGGAGTTATTTACAGTGCCCAAGTGTGTGCGCAATACACAAAGACACACTCTCTTCCTTTTACTGTCATAACCCAGTGGGACGGTAAACCGACACGACTGGCGAGAGAACAGACGCGGGACCGACTTTTTACATGCCCGCCGACGCATGGATCATCTTTCTTGTCAGACAATCGGGTGATCAGCCTGCATTGTCTAGGACAAACTTGAAGACAACGTTTTTTTTGTTGTTCCAACACGGGAATCGAACGCATGACCTCCAGGTCGAGACCGAAGCTTTGAACCACTAGTGACTAGACCGAGGAGGCGATAAATGGCCAGATTATTATGAAGACCGCCGGAGTTATAGGTTATAGCTGTAATATTATTAGCAATTGTTGGAGGTTTTGTTGAAATGCAATTGCCGAAAGTCACGGAATTTGATATTGCATTAAAATTACGATCGAGGTCAATAGCTCAATAGAAATATTGATACCTCGGTTCAATCAAATGACGTCAGTTGAGTCCAGATATAGAAAATATTAATATTAATGTTCCTTAGGCTCAACTAACATTGACACAGAATCGAAGCGAACTATTTTATAATCATTAAGATTCAAATTACAACTAAGTATTCATATAATTATTCCTACTGAATGTATGTATATGTCGCAGTCATCTTATTTAATCTGGTTATTTAATTGAATCACTAGGCGGTTATTTAATGGCGTCAAACAGCTCGTACAGACAGCAATGTGTTGATATATTTTTTGATTAATTTACTTTAATGTTCGATTTATTACTACTCATTCGGAAATTTGGAAGTTTAAAACTAAAATATTAAATGGCTGTCCTAGTCTCGGATTCTAAAATTTGTTGGTAAAAACAGGATTCAATGAAACCGCTAGTCATTCAATTAAATAGCGGATTCAATCAGATGACTGCGACATATACAAATTACAAGGTATAAAATATATGAGTGATAATACTTTAGGGTGTGTGTGCATCCTACGTAGAGTTTACTGTGAAAGTACCACCGCTGAAAGACATACTTTTAACTTTCATGTTTCTATGATAAATACCGCAACATCATAAAGTTGCCCGTACAATAATTAAAAAAAAACTGTTACGTCGCTGGTACTTTCACAGTAAACTCTATATACGGGACCCATACCCACCCTAAAGTATTATCACTTTAATAATAATAATAATCTATGGACGCTTCACACCACGTCGATCTGGCCCCGTGCTAAGTATCCGAAGAACTTGTGTTATGATGCCATTGCATACATTAGGGTCCATTTACACGTCCAATAACACAGGTGAAATAATTTTATAACTACGTTTATTTAACACATTATACAATATCTTATAGCTAGGTACATAGGTCCCCCCTTAATGGACTCTACAAGAGGATTAATATTTAGACTATTTTATTATATTATACACAAATTTAATACACATCCATGACCCAGGAACATTTGAAAAAATTTTGTTCCCTCGGCGGGATTCGCTCGAGCACCGACGCGCTCAACCACTGCGCTACGGAGGTCGTCAAATTACTTTTTAATATTACAGCCTGTAGAATAATGACGCCCCGCTACTACCTTGCGCCAGTCTGAGTTGAGTCTTAGGCAGGTTAAGGCTCATGACAGAGGTGGCGAAAGCTCACCAGTCATCACCGACAAGAGAAAGACACGAGGAAGAAGAAATAGAGATATAGAGCTCCGTTAGGTTCTGGAAACAGAAATAAAACAACTTGATCCATAACAATATGGTTTTAGTGACCCGTCAATACACATTTTTATAGGTATTTTTGTAGTACTTTTGTACAGTCTGATTCATGGTTCATGTATTAAGCCGAATATAGTGTGAAGAGAAGGACGGGTAGAGCATTTTTTGTTCTGGCACATGACCACAAGGAGTGAATCTTACTGTGGTGGGGCTCGCTGGCTCTTATTCTATACACACGAACGCACTGGTCGTTGACCTAAGACCAGCAAGCAGGCTTACTCCCGACATAATCGCGAATCGAATCAGTTCGATCTCAACAGCTTTTGGTATGAAGAGAATCGTCAGATCTTAAATTCTTGTACTCCCGACCATATCAATCGACTGAAAATAAAAAAATAAAAATGTCAATTTATTAGGAAGTACGCAGCACGATGGAATCTGAATCAAAATCGAATCAGTTTGGAGAGTAAGGCCCCTGACCAGGATTGAAACTCATCTGTGACTTTTATGGAGATCTTCAATCGCGGTTTGTCGCGTTATGGTAAGTAATTTATATGAGGTGCTAAAACAAAAAATGTTCTACGCGTCCTTCTCATCACACTAAATTCGGCTAGGTATGCGACGAATAATTATGTATATTAAACATATTCCCTGTAAAAGAGAACTTGAAGAAGAAGAAACCTTTACCACTGATGTCTACGACAAGACACCTCACCGTTTTGACAACGTCGTACCGTGAACACGCGGACAGACCGCAACATCTATATACCAATCTAGTTTTAACTACGGGGCTCCGATTCTGGTAACTCGGTCGATCTGGTAACGAGAAGCATAGACTGATCGTAACCAAGTGGTTTCGATCAGTCTATCCTTCTCGTGCATGCACGGTTATACGCGTGTAGGAGCGGGACAGATTGACAATCATAGTTCTGGAAACTACAATCAACTCAGCAAGGCGCCACCTAGACTACGGATGGCGGTAATCTACACCTACAACTTTCTAGAATCTGATGACAAAGTAGAAAATTGATAAGGCAGTAGGTGGAATATAATGGGTATACAAATTTGCTCTATAGTCTACACTCTCACTTAAATCACAGAATGTAATCATGTCTCTACTAGCTAACAGGTGAAGTGCTTAAAAAATAACGTTATTCCGACTGAGATCTGGGGGCACGGTCGTGCCCCCGTCAAGACGAGCCAAGCGAAGCGCAAGGGCACTACCTACCTTTTCTCGAAAGGTTTCGTCGTTTTTTTGAACTCCCATAACTTTGCTTTGGATGATGCTAAATAGTTGAAAATTTCAACATATAATGACACCAGTAAATACATGAATTATACAAAGTTTGAATGTCGTAGCTACTATACTTTAGATTTTATCGATGTGTAAAAACCGCTGATTTCGTCACTGACTCATTTATAGATCATCAAAATTCTTAGGTTACTTCCGGGAATCTTAGAAAGCTGAAGTTATGTATGTAAGCTGTTATTGCTACAAAACGAACAAAAAAATTATTAAAATGTAAATGCCGCCATTTTCAATTTGTCAAAAGGATGTTTATTATAAGGATCTGATGATCTTTAATTTATAAAAGGAATATAATATACAAGTACATAAAAAACCTACGACCTACTTTTTGTAGGACCCATAATCGTTCAGAGTTTTGCTCCATATAATTTATGTCCGACTTTATGTATGTTGAGTGCGTTGCACTACTGCAATCCGTATATTATTCTATTATTCATCTACAAAAAGTCGGTCACCAATTATTAATCGGTGACCGACTTTTACCGAAGATGAAAAATATATTATTATATTATTTATGAGAGGAAAATTTGTTTTTTATCCACTTATTTAAAATTAGCGCGAATATGCAGGCAGCTTATAGTTGTAAATTGCTGTCGGTCACAAAATAACTGTCGATGTATGGAACAGGTCCGGCACAAGCTCCATCTGTTGTTAAATTTCTTTTCTGTAAAGTTCTTTGTATGCTTAGCATTATTATAATGTGATTTGTAAGAAACTAGCATGTCAGTGGCTCAAAATATTCTATAGAATTCCTTGTGCTAGTGTGTGTGCCATCATCACTACTACTATTAGATATAAGGTACTGTTGAAAATACTAGCTGGTATTAGCTAATATTAGCACCGGGCGTCGGCAAGCGTCGCGGCGCTGGGCGTCGGTAGGCGTCGCGGCGCTGGGCGTCGGCAGGCGTCGCGACGCTGGGCGTCGGCAGGCGTCGCGACGCTGGGCGTCGGCAGGCGTCGCGGCGCTGGGCGTCGGTAGGCGTCGCGGCGCTTGGCGTCGTGACTCTGGGCGTCGGTAGGCGTCGTGTCGCTGGGCGTCGGCAGGCGTCGCGTCGCTGGGCGTCGTGACGCTGGGCGTCGGCAGGCGTCGTGACGCTGGGCGTCGGCAGGCGTCGCGGCGGTGGGCGTCGTGACGCTGGGCGTCGGCAGGCGTCGCGGCGCTGGGCGTCGTGGTGCTGGGCGTCGTAGCGCTGAGCGTCGCGACGCTGGGCGTCGGCAGGCGTCGCGACGCTGGGCGTCGGTAGGCGTCTCGGCGCTTGGCGTCGTGACGCTGGGCGTCGGCAGGCGTCACGGCGCTGGGCGTCGGTAGGCGTCGCGACGCTGGGCGTCGGCAGGCGTCGTGACGCTGGGCGTCGGTAGGCGTCGCGGCGGTGGGCGTCGGGAGGCGTCGCGGCGCTGGGCGTCGGCAGGCGTCGCGGCGCTGAGCGTCGGTAGGCGTCGCGGCGCTTGGCGTCGCGGCGCTGGGCGTCGGTAGGCGTCGCGGCGCTTAGCATCGCGGCGCTGGGCGTCGGCAGGCGTCGCGGCGCTGGGCGTCGGCAGGCGTCGCGGCGCTGGGCGTCGGCAGACGTCGCGGCGCTGGGCGTCGGCAGGCGTCGCGGCGCTGGGCGTCGGCAGGCGTCGCGGCGCTGGGCGTCGGCAGGCGTCGCGGCGCTGGGCGTCGGCAGGCGTCGCGACGCTGGGCGTCGGCAGGCGTCGCGGCGCTGGGCGTCGTGGCGCTGGGCGTCGCGGCGCTCGGCGTCGCGGCGCTGGGCATCGCCAAGCGTCGCGGCGCTGGGCGTCGGCAGGCGTCGCGACGCTGGGCGTCGGCAGGCGTCGCGACGCTGGGCGTCGGCAGGCGTCGCGACGCTGGGCGTCGGTAGGCGTCGCGGCGCTTGGCGTCGTGACGCTGGGCGTCGGCAGGCGTCGCAGCGCTGGGCGTCGGCAGGCGTCGCGGCGCTGGGCGTCGGCAGGCGTCGCGGCGCTGAGCGTCGGCAGGCGTCGCGGCGCTGGGCGTCGACAGGTGTCGCGGCGCTGGGAGTCGGTAGGCGTCGCGGCGCTTAGCGTCGCGGCGCTGGGCGTCGGCAAGCGTAGTAACGCTTGCCGACGCCCAGACGACTAACCGTTGCCGACTAACCGTTTGCTACCGTTACGAAGATTTTATAGGCATTCATTTATCTTCTTCTGAGAAACTTCTGAAATATCGATGACTAATCATACATATTAGCATATGATATAATATAATTTAGAGGTATGAGAAGAAGGTTCAGGTTTTAAAAGTTTTTTTTCTTCTTATTTCAAACAAAATGTCGATAAAATATCCTTTTTTAAAAAAAGTCGTTGTCTGTTTTACAAAGTTACGATTATTTTATAGTTTAAATAATATACATAATATTAAACTATTATGAATATACGTACCTAATTGTACACTTAAATATTATAATAAAGTTGTATAACTTAGGTCTCATACTGAGATATTTACAATTAAGTAGTTTGAAACACAAGACAACTCTAGGTATTGTATTTTATTTTGGAGAGCTTGTTAACTAAACTTGTATAAAAAGTCTGTTAGGTACATTCGGAATATAATATTGAGGTTAATATTTAATTGTTAGTGTAGGAAAGTTGACAGAACATACCATAATATAAATAGTTGTAACGCCCCTGAGAAACTACAACAATAATTACTTTGATAAAGTATGGCGCGAACCAAAACTTTATTAATTTGACTTTTGAATTTCGAATTTGTTTCGATTGTTTTTTTATTACAAAACAGTAACAATGCAATGGTTGTAAGTTATTGCGGTTTTTAGAGATATAGAGGTAAGGACCTCAAAAGTAAAAAACGGATCACTTATTATCTCGATGGACCCAGTGCTAGGAAAAGCTTTTTCGATAACATTCACCATCGTTTTTCAACTATAACACGTGATAATAATATAAGTATTATGAAGAAAAATTAAATAACTCTATACTATTGGATAACTGAAACAGTTTCGTGAAAGACTGTTAGTTTTGTCTACTTCAAATAACCCCCGAGATCGTTGAACAGTATGTGATGGCTACTGATTTTGTATTTGATTTAGTACTAGCTTCACCCAGATGTTCGGTGCGCTCGACCTATTGTTTTGTCATCTAAGGCCTCATAAACTTCTTATTTACTTCCTTAATAGTTTAATTGTAAGGCTGTGCCGGGTCACAGACTGTCCACCGTCCAGGCCAGGTGGCCAGGGAACCGCTCAACCGGAGAATATATACCGCACAATGGACGAGCAGTTCCCACAGCGTTTACTTTCTCAGCTCTCTGTTGTAATGCATAACTTGACGGCACTCGTGATACGAAATAGCGGGACGGCTATTTATGGTGAAAGATCTGGATATAACCCTAACTAAATAACATTTAAACAGTTAGACAACGTAATAACCTAATTGATACCCCGCCTATTCTGCAATTTTCGTATTAAAGTAACAGTCCTGTCTTATATTTTTATATTTTTGAATTTCGAACGCTATACTTGCTATCGAAGACGTAAGTTTTTACGTCTATTTCTAAATAGGCAGAGACCGCCGTACCAGGAACTAGTGGTAGGTAGAAAATAGAGAAATGATATTATTATATTATAGAATCTGACGAACATATCTGTAGTCTGTGGCCTTATGAATGACAATGTAGATTATTTTACAAGCACAAAATTAAAAACTTAGTGCATCCTGATTCCAAAGCATTATAATTTATAACATTGTAGGTACTCGCCAAACGCAATCAATTTATATCTTTAAATATTATAAAATAGAGACCTTTATCTGTCGGTATGTTTGCGACAACCACAAAAGAAACGGAACAAATTCGCCGCGAGCGAAAGCTACGTACTTCGTTATTTCATTTTACTAATTTATGAAGTATTACCAAACTAGTAAAACTTACTAAAGTTTCTCAATGTTACAAATAAATTGAGCGAGGCAGCCCCAACACAAGTAATATTTAACCTAATGGAGAAGCCTCACGATTTCATGTAATTGATATTTATATGCATAAATCATTTCCCATAAACTAAATCCACTTAACCCGTAAACGTATAATCGTACCGTCTGGTGTCACCGATCATGATATACGGGAGCTCTCACGCAAATTAGCTACACTACAGCCATTAAACTATATTTAACCCCTTGGGGTGATAAATAACCCCGCCATCCCTAATGACATAATCGCCCGTCACCCGTGAAGGGTTGAGCTCAAGGCTGTCTGGGGTTGCGGTAGGTTATTATCGGGTTATTTTGACAAGTGTCAAAACTGTAATTGCACGCACACCGGGGACATACGCTTCATTTAGAATCACCCTTTTTGCATTTTTTTATTTATGATTTGTTGTAGTTTGTGGTGTCAGCGTGTAGATTGTATTTAGAAAAATTGAAGACATGAGTGGAGTTCCTTTCTTTATATTAATTATAGCTGTTCCCGCGATTTCGTTCGCGTGGTTTTTGAGCAACTTAACCCGTTTTTGCAACATTTCTCACTGATGCTTCGCTCCTATTGGTCGCAGCGTGATGTTATATAGCCTAAAGCCTTCCTCTATAAATGGACTATCCAACAAAAAAGAATTTTTCAAATTGGACCAGTAGTTCCTGAGGTTAGCGCGTTTAAACAAACAAACAAACAAACTCTTCCGCTTTATAATATTAAAGTAAGTATTAGTATAGATGCTGTGCTGCCCTGGGTCAGATACCCGCAGTCTACGATTCCAAGTCGAACGGGAAACTTCTAGCTTAAACAACTGGGCCCATAGTCAAGATGCCATCACTATTGTCACTTACGAAGTTCGAAAACACAACCCGACTTCGCAAAGAGGAGTCTCAAAAGATTGAAACAAGAAAATAATTCAGAAAACCAGAATTACATCGGTACTAAAATGCTTAAGGTAGAGCCGTGGTCGCACTGCTTTAGGCATCGAATAGTGTAACAGACTAATACCTATGTATTTTTTTTACCGCATTTCGGTGTAAACTGTCGCTCAGATTTTATTAGTGAATACGACAAGTACAAAAATAGTCAAGGTAGAGCCGTGATAGCACCTGCTTTCGGCATCGAATATTGTAACAGACTAATATGTATTTTTTTACCGCATTTCGGTGTAAACAGTCGCTAAGATTTTATTAGTGAATACGTACTAATGTACGAAAATGATCAAGGTAGAGCCGTGGTCTAGAAAAGGGTAGAAAATATGTAAATTATTTTCTTCCTTCAGCCTTTATAGTTGGGACCGGGTAAAAGCTTTTCCTTTTGGCTTCGCCGAAGTTGGGTGGAAATGTGACATACGAATTCGTGTCACTTAGCGAAGCTTAAATATGTCAAATCCAATACATTTTGTTTTCGAACTTCTTAAGTGATCCCTGTAGTTCGAGCAGTCGAGAACGCTATAAGTTTCAGCAGTGCTATACTCCAACTAAGAACGTTTTGCGTATCTCGACAGATGAATCCGCGGTGAGCGACAAATTTCGAAGTTCATAGTATGGGACATTTGACATTTCCCGATTCAGCTGCTGTCGAGATCCGAAATCATTCTAAATAAATAAATCAATTGAGAACCTATTGGCTATTTGACAGATAAAACAACGTTCCGTTTCTTTTAAAAGTGAACAACTGTAATATTAATGTTACATAGTACTTTAATTTCTTTTCCTTTTATACCGTAACTAAGTATAAGCTAAACTAAACAAATAACTAAGTATAAAAATAAGTATAAGCTTTATGTCTACTTTTTTTAAAAGAAAAAAATGAAAGTTTGTAACATAAGTAAAGTTCTTAATTATTAAAATTGAAACGAAACGTTTTTTTTATCTGTCACAGTGAGGTTGTGATTGGAGCGTCTTTATTAATACGGGACTTAGAGAATAGCACTGCAGCTAAGCTATTTCAATCCGAATCACGTCGGATAACCCTTGGGTCATCGGTGTCGGCCCTGCAGACCGTCACGTCAGCGGGGGGGTCACGGCGCGTGACGCCACCTGCCACGACCCCCCGACACCGTGAAATTAATATTCGATCATTACTGTAATTGATTACCTAATTGATTTCCTGATGAAAACTATTCGCTGGCACTTGTGACGCGTCAGCCTACACGCTAAACACAAGTTAATTAACAAATTAGAGTCATACTTACATTGTTTTGTAGGCCTATTCAAGTATTTGCAGGCTATAATATTAACTACCCAACGTCACGACGCCGACGCCCAACGTAGCGACGCCGACGCCCAACGTCACGACGCCGACGCCGCGACGCCCGACACCGCGACGCCCGACGCTGCGACGCCCGACGCCGCGACGCCAACGCCCAACGTCGCGACGCCGACGCCCAACGTCACGACGCCGACGCCGCGACGCCCGACGCCCGACGCCCAACGTCGCGACGCCGACACCCAACGTCGCGACGCCGACGCCCAACGTCGCGACGCCCGACACCGCGACGCCCGACGCCGCGACGCCGACGCCCGACGTCGCGACGCCTACGCCCAACGTCGCGACGCCGACGCCCAACGTCGCGACGGAGTAAGGGAAGCAATTAGGAAGTAAATAAGTAAGTAAAGTAAATAAAAACATACGATTTTCGTATTTTTTTATGTACCTTCCTTTATGTACCAAAAAACTCAAAATCATGAAGATTTTGAGTTCACAGGAACACACTCTATAATTATGTTATGATTCCGTTGCGAGTGTCGAAAATAACGACAATTTTCCTAAATTCTAAACTGATAAATTTTAAAATAGGTGTAAATAAAAGCGTTGATTTTAAATGGATCCTTACTTACACAAATGATTAAAACTCAGTAAAGTAATGCACGTGAACTGGGCGTAACTGGGAATAGTGATAGTGATGACAACATCTTTCCTAAGTGTCGATAAACGGTGTTCTAAAAGTGCATCCAGGGGCCTGATTCAAGACGCCGTCGCTATTATCACTTTAGAAGACGCTTAACCCTCAACGTCTTCTTCCGGATGTAGTCCACGACGTCCTTAAAGCTATGTGCGCGCGCTAAGTGAAAAATTGAAGTAGGTATACCTGAAACCTATTTTCTCAATACTGGTCTTATTGAAAAATCCCAAAAAAATACATAATAATCTCCATTATATTTATTACAGAATTGTCAGTTTCCAAACTGATATTTTCATTTTTATATAGCCTAAAAAGATATGCAAAGTTCATCCTTTTTTAACGTCCCAACCTTTTTTCTCTTGATATATTAGTGACGCGAGTGTGAAAATTACTTCAGTATTTTAAGTGAGGCAAGACCTAGGGAACTGCCGATTTAGTTTTTTCAAATTTTCTCTTTTTTTTATTTTAAACGAGCTCTTGGCGATGCGATTGTCCTTTCTACCAAACAAATAGTCATTCCATGCTGAACCACTAGACCACGGAGGTGAACTTCTAATGCTTACTCAGTGGTAACTAGTCGGTATTTCACAATGTAAGGCAACTCTCCCCGAAATACTGAGAATATGTTGACTAACTTTGATCTACCCACTCGATTAAAAATTCCTAATTATTCGCAGTAAACAATACCCCTGTATCTGGGGGCACGGTAGTGCCCCCGTCAAGACGAGCCAAGCGAAGCGCAAGGGCACTACCTACCTTTTCTCGAAAGGTTTCGTCGATTTTTTGAACTCTCATAACTTTGCTTTGGATGATGCTACATAGTTGAAAATTTCAACATATAATGACACCATTTAAAACATGAAACATACAAAGTTTGAATGTTGTAGCTATTATAACGTTGTATATAAAAACATAGCGGCCCGCTCCGACTTTGCACGGGCATAAAATATTATGCCTGTCACTCAATGAAAACATGGTTAGATCTCATGTAGAACCAAAATTCTTGATCTATGCGCCCTTACTTCACCAGGCTTAACTTCACTTACGCTATATTGCAGTTAAAACGTGATACTTGACCGTTTTGCTACCGTTACGAACATTACATACGAATTCATTAATCGTGTGCTAAATAAAACGGCCAAGCATCACGTTTTAACTGGAATGTAGCGTAAGTGAAGTTAAGCCTGGTGAAGTAAGGGCGCATAGATCAAGAATTTTGGTTCTACATGAGATCTAACCACTTTTTGATAGATTTTGATTAAGGTGTAGTGTAGAGCTTGGCTATATACTATATCTGATAACTTTTTCACAGGGTAAGCTGTGTAGCCTCGTCTTGACAACATTTTTACATGAAAATGTTTTTGGTGGGATTACAACTACTGATTTCATTGCATGTGATTCACAACGGATACAAACTCATATCGAGAAAAACACATTAATCATAGGTACACAATTCTGGTGTCACCTTCCGAATGCACCTAAAGTCATTCATACCTATGGTATTACCTGCGTATGTGAATCTTAGTAAGTCTAGGGAACATACGTGTCCTAAAAATTGTTTTTTTTCCCTAATAAAACCTAACAACTAGAAGATGAAAGTCGCGTGTAAACTATTTAGCTGACTCCAAAACAAAGAGAGGTTACCTTCTTTTTTTTTCAGCCTGTTTTTTAATGTATGTTTACTGCTTACTCTGAGATTCATGATACGATTTGCGTGATACTTTTTTGTTTGATGCGAATAGTTGCCATAAAAAGCAGCTAAAAAACTACAACAACTGTATAATAATATATATTTTTTTTATATATCTAGTTATAATTTACGTTCTTTTTGAAATCCGTGTCAGCCGAAGTTCTCACCTATGTTCAGGACACCTATATAAACTTTGCTGACAGCCTCGAAAAAGAATATAAATTTTAACTATATTAGATATTTCCTTACTTTAAACCCCCTGGCGCAAAAACGGCGAGGTGTTATAAGTTTGACGTGTATGTCTGTGGCATCGTAACTCCTAAACGGATGATCCGATTTAATGCGGTTTTTTTTGTTTGAAAAGTATATCAGTCGTGAGTGCTCTTAGCTATTTTTGGTGCAAATTAAAGGCATTAGGTCGTATGTTAGGTGTGATAGGAACGTTGTAACGTTATAACTAAATAATAAAAAAACTCCGACTTACCGTGTACGGTAAGTCGGAGTTTTTTTTTTATTTAGTTTATATTTTATAAGAGTTCCAGTTTCTACAGAAAGAAAGAAGCGTATGAAGACTTCACTATATTATGTAATTGGCATTTAGTTTTTTAATAAGTAATTTTATTGTGATATATATATGCTGTAAGTTTTCCTAATAAAAAAAATGTCAATCAAGTATTTAGAACTCAGAGTAGGCCGTCGCGCGTCATTGTCCTACCTGAATCAGCCGCGTCCCACGCGGCCTTACTCACCAGGCACCAGGCACCAGGCGCCAGTCGCCGCTGCTCACCGGTCACCACGCAGCCGCCACGACTCCTGGCGACAAATTATTCTGATTGCGTGAACGAACCTAATGCGAACAAAAGGAAACATTATCCAATTTCCTCCGCACGGCTAGCTGATTTCGTCGGTTCATCTGACATGACACATACTTATTTTGCAGAGGAATATGGAGAATAGTTGTGTAATACCTACCAACTTTTGCCTGCCGTTTCTTAATAAAAGCCTATGTTGCTTTTAATACCCCCAATAGTAGGAGTACAACGTTTGATGATGATCAGTAAAGTATTTAGTTTTTGCATGAAATCGTAACAAATAAATGTTCTTATTTATAATATTAGGGATTTACAATAAAACAAATAAACATTGACACATAATAGAGACAATTTTTTTGACGACCTCAATGTTTGAGCGCGTCGGTGCTCGAACAGGTCGCTGGTTCGAATCCCGCCGAGGGAACAAACAAAAAGTTTTCAATGTTCCTGGGTCATGGATTTGTATTTGTGTATAATATAATAAAAAACATTAATATATGTACACTATAAAAGTATTAAATATATTTCCGTTGTCTGGTACCTTTAACACAAGTTCTTAGGATACTTAGCACGGGACCAGATCCATGGATATTATTATTAATAGTTTTAAGAAAAAAAAATGTGTGTCTCTTAATGTACACTAATGTAAAATGTACAATGTTAAGAAGTGATGGCATTTGGTACAGAACCATAGTAAGTAAGCCACCCAAAAAACCATGGTTTTCTAATGTTAAACTGAAAAAGAGAGATCTATCAGTTTGTCTTCGACTACGTTCTAATCACGTCCCTTTAAACAATTTCCTTTTTCTAATGGGTAAAAATAACAGCCCTAATTGTACAGTATGTGATCGATATGAAGATTTATATCATGTACTTATAGAATGTGGCAGAAATGAATCTCTCAGAAAGTACTTTATGTTGGATACCAAATGCAATAGAATAAATTTTTATTTTTTTATACATAATATTGCAAGTTCTGATTTCAGGATAGAATACAGTGATAGATTGATAAGTTATATAATACATAGTTTACATTTAAGAGATCTTGATAGCATTGTTAACTAATTTTAATTTGTAGTGTTGTTAATAAGGCCGGCTTAATCTTTACGATGTATGGCCTTAATAAAATAAAGATTAAAAAAAAAAAAAAAAAAGAAGTGAACCGACACTACCGAGTTTTGAATATGGCACGTACAAGAAAAATGTGACAGTTAAAATTTGTCTCATACTACATATCAAAAATTTTGGAACTATCGATACTAACATGTCCCCGCAGTACCTCCCTAGTCCGACCACAGAGTATCGAGTTACTGAGGGCCGGACATATCGATTGTACTCGCCTGTACTCTATGGTGCGGATTGTAAACACAACCTAGTGTGAGCACAGAAACTTTGTAGTTTATGACACATAATGAACAATAGCTGGAGTACTACTTATTATATGTGCGTTCCATTTGCAAGTAACATTATCAACGAAATTTTCAATCACATTGCTGTTTATTTAAGGCCGTTTTTCACCAAGCAATGTAAAATTAACGCCATGTTAAACTACCATGCCATCTCATTCATTGACAGGAAATACGAGAGGGATAACATGATATTTAACATGGCGTTAACTTTAACATTGCTTGGTGAAACACGCCCTTAGTCTAAATTTATAACGATAAAAAACGACGACCTGGGGGCTTTTTTCTATTTATAGAGTAGGTAGTGTTACATAATGCTATGCATGTATTTAAAACAACTAGATGTCAAAGATGACATTGACGTTGATGCCTAAGATAGTTTTAAGTTAGTCTCCTTGAGAGGCCCGGATAGGTTAGTGGGGTCAGTGTACCTACATAGTTATTTATAAGATACTGTTTATTGTATTATCTACGTAGTAGAATAAAGTAAAATACGATTAACTAGAAGTGTATTATTGGACGTGTAATTTGAACCTAATAACAATAACACATATGCTGAGGCACTAAACAGGTAGGTCTAGAGGTAGGTTAGGTTAGTTATTATTTGTATATTTTATTATTATTATCTGTATGTTATTATTATTAGAAAATAAATAATATAAGCGTGTTCCATTATTTTAAATAGAGATGTATGTATTTGTAAATAAATTAAACGATTCCGTAGATATTAATATAATGCATAAAAAACTGTGTGAAAATTTCGTTAATTACTTTATTTCCATAACTGGAACGCACTCTTTATCAACAAGAGACATGCTTAAATGTTTTAATAAGTAAACTTTAAACTATGGATGACGTGTCCGATTAAAAGACAATAGGTATACAAGATGTAAAATAAGGTAGTTGATAAGATAATACTTTAGGGAGTGTATGTGCCTCTTTTTGTTTTTTTTTGATTTTCATGTTTGTATGAGAAATGCCCCAACATCAAAAACTTACTGTTTCAGCTCTGGTACTTTCACAGTAAACTCTATATACGGGACCCATACATACCCTAAACTATTATCACTCATTAAAATTACAGTCTGTATAGTGCGCACCGAACATCTGGGTGAAGCCAAGCAAGTGTGAAAACAGAAGCGAATTCAATTTGACAATCAAAAACGACAATTTGACAATTAAGAACTATCTGTCTCTGTCTGTAATAGTATATTGATCTGAGAGAAACAACTCTCAGTATTATATTACGAGTATATTGCGCCGGTTCTTCTGGGTTAGTCCCCGAACCGGTGGTAGGTTACAATATGTTGATGATGTAACCTACCACCAGCAGTAAGGAATAGGCTGTTTCGAGATGCTAACATATTTATTAGGAATATAGCTATGTACTATTTGGAAATAAAATATTTTTCATTTTCATTATAACTCACGCGTCAGTTTGCTGAGTGCAAGCTTTGTTACTATTTTCCGTGAATAATTTATGTTTAATTTAATTGAATCAAATTATTTCCATTGTTTTCCTCTTAGGGAGCTATTCCGATGTAAAAGAAATTGTAGTTCACTTGTTCACGTAGAGCTGTGACAAAATCACGCGCACGACACACTGAATACAGAAAAAAAGAAATGTTTACATTAAAATAAACGACTTAAACAACAAAAAAGCATAAAATAATTTTATAATGTAGTTACAATTATAGTCAGGGTTCCCCCATACATTGTTTTCACTTGATTAGTATCAAGCTAACTTTTCGTTTTTAACCTTCATTTTGATGAGTCGCCCAAGAATTTCTTGGATGGAACTCTTGTTTGTGGAAGCTAACATAGATAGCAAGAATAAAGTTTGTGGATTTGATGATTCCAAAATATTTTTTTTTTTTGATAAATCTCAAGATTCTCTCTCTCTCTCTCTATCTCAATGATCTAAATTATCCGCAAAAATATTTGTCCTACAAAATCTATGGTTTGATCAAAGAGCTCCTCTTGCCAACTTGTATCGATTTTCTTTTTATTGCTTATATTACTTAATTAAAAGTAATTCAACATAATTGTCCTACAAATTGCGTGGTACGTTATTTTTTTTTCTCGATTCTTTCGAGCGTAGGACCGGGGTCCTACGCTCCACTACCTAACTAACTAACTACGCTTAGCTACCACAATCGAGAGTTCCGCCCAAGAAATTATTGGACGTATCATCAAAGTAAAGTTACTCAAGAAAAATTATCTTGATACTAAAAAAATGTATGGGTTAACCCTGACTATGAATGTTCTTTTTGAAGTCGGTGTCAGCAAAGGAGAGTTGTTCTTTCATGAATTACGCTTGGATCGACCTCTATCGAGTATCAGTAGTGTATGTGTGTGAACTGATGATTCACGTTTCGTCGTATTTCGACTGCGTTTCTCGGGACTTGTAGAAAATGCTCACCTTCGGAAATGTCACAATTTGAGTAATTAAAATAATGTCCGTCGCTTAAGTTATTGTTTTAGGACAAATAATAATAAGTGATAATTGCTTGTTAATTCTGTTTTAAACAATTACACAACTTTATTAAAGCGTCTAGCTTGTTGTTAGTGAAGTCGAGTTATGAGGCATTCTTAGTAAGAATTCCTTACTGTTTTACAATTATAATAATTGAACTTAGACTTTTAATTACCTATAATTTACAAGCAAATCATATTTAGGTATATTGTACCAGTTATTTACGTCAACTTATGTCAGTTTCTGAAAGCCGATCATTATGGTTTGGACTAATCAAATCGAGTTTTATTTAAAGTTTCGACCAATCAAAAAGGTTTGACGTTGTTATGAATGAGCATACCATTTCGTTGTTTCAAGTTTTCAACGTAATAAGTACATAATTTAATGTAAGTACTTTATTTCAAGAACCAACAAGAGTATGTGATACAACTGCTACTTGTATTGATAATATATTTACTAATCTTATTCCAAGTAAAAAAGATATAATTAATAAACTCAGCTCTGATCACTACGGACAGTTAGCTTCTTTTAATATATATTGTGACACTAACCTAAACGAAAATCAAGTGTTTATTCCTGTGAATACTAAACGTATTGAGAAATTTAGGAGTAATTTAAGTTCAAATATTAAATTATTAGATGGGTCAAATAGGTCAGATGAAGCTTTTAGTAAATTGTTTAAGATAATAAGAACCCAATTTAATTCAGTATTTACTCCTAAATCGGTTAGAAAAAGCAACAAAAAAGGTAACTTTATTGAGTGGGCAACTGCAGGAATTAAAATAAGCAGACAATGACTATATGAATTATACAGTGAAAAATGTATAAATAACAGTGAAACTTTTAAAATATATGTTAAAAATTACTCTAAAATTTTCAAAAAAGTTTGTAAAGCTGCAAAGGCTCTTCATCTATATCTATATCTATACTTCTATACTAATATTATAAAGAGGTAACGTTTGATTGTTTGTTTGTTTGAATGGAATAGGCTCTGAAACCACTGAACCAATATGAAAAATTCTTTCACCGTTGGAAAGCTACATTCCTAGCGCTGAACATAGGCTATATTATATGTTTAAAAAAAGTAGGGTTCCTTACTAAAACCCCAAAAATGTAGCCCAAAGTGTAAAAAAACGACCTCCAAAATTTGTTACGTCGTGTGCGCTTCGACAACGGCTTGACCAATTTCGCAATTTTTTTTACGGTATGTTCGTTATTGTCACGAAAAGGTTATTATGAAAGTAAATGTTGAAAAAAATAAGCAGAAAATTAGAAAAAAGAAGAAAATACGTGATGGTCACGCGGGGTTTGAACCTGGGCTCAATCGATTCACGTCGTTGCCAGTTTATATGACACGGGTGTCATGGTAACGACATTGTTTACAAATGGAAAATAAAAATTATGAAATGCTATAAATAACGTATTAACATAAACTTAAACTATTTGGATTCATTAAACTATTTGTCCACCACTAATAAATAGTCGGGTCATTTTAATAGGTAACATTTGACAGTTTATCAAAAATGAGCGACGTAACGTTGTAACGACGACATAATAAAATAAATATTTTCTTTTTGTTAAAACTGCAGAATTTACTAAACTTTATTTAATAATTATTAGATATTTATTGTCAACATAACCAATATGAGTTTTTTTACGATTTGCTTTCACTGATAAACGATCTTAAATATAATATACAAATTATGATTTAATGAAATAAACGTCGTGATAATGTTACGTCAGTTAACACTTTTTCTTATTAAACACTAGAGACTTACTCAAAAAATCGATTAATCTTTTAATAACTATAAATATACCTATTTAAAAAAAGTACTTAACTTATAAGTTGTAATAAGAATATATTCTAAATGTTAATTTAAAAATCAGATCGAAGGAGTTAGATCCATGGTCATAATTCACGAACAATTAAAAAAAATCGAAAACGTCATGATAAGACGCCACTATGTCTTTTGTCGTCATTTGTCTTTGTGCGAAGTTAACGTCTGTCTGTTCTGTCTTTTTTTTTTCTTGCTACTGAAAACGAAAATGCAATTAAAAAAAAATGTCTGTCTGTCTGTTAGCGTGTCTCTTTGCTCCGGCTAATCTCTGGAACGGCTGGACCGATTTTAACGAGACTTTCACTGGTAGATAGCTAAAGTTATAAGGATTAATTTAGGCTTCTTTTCATCATCATCATCGTTATCTAACTAATGATCACCGAATCGGCTGGACCGACTGTGACGGGAGCATTCACCGGGCGTTAGCTTATGTTAGTTCCATCTATACATCAGCTATTTGTATTAAAGTAAGTCGTGTTAGTTAAATTATATTTTATAACTCAAGAACGGCTTTATCGATATGGTTGAAAATTGGTGAGGAAGTAACTTAGAGCCAGTAGACGGACATAGGATACTATATATTCCATTTGACAGCGCAGAACCAGCAACGTTCACGGAAGGGTTTGGCGTTGTGGGTTCCGCGTTGCGGGTTCCGGGTTCCCGTGTTGCGGGTTCCGGGTTCCGCGTCGCGGGTTCAGGGTTCCCGTGTTGCAAGTTCCGGGTTCCGCGTTGCGGGTTTCGGGTTCCCATGCTGCGGGTTCCGCGTTGCGGGTTCCGGGTTCCCGCGTTGCCGGTTCCGGGTCCCCGCGTTGTGGGTTCCGGGTCCCCGCGTAGCGGGTTCCGCGTTCCCGCGTTGCGGGTTCCGGGTTCCCGCGTTGCGGGTTCCGGGTTCCCGCGTTGCGGATTCCGGGTTCCCGCGTTGCGGGTTCCGGGTTCCCGCGTTGCGGGTTCCGGGTTCCCGCGTTGCGGGTTCCGGGTTCCCGTGTTGCGGGTTCCGGGTTTCCGCGTTGCGGGTTCCTGGTTCCCGCGTTGCGGGTTCCGGGTTCCCGCGTTGCGGGTTTCGGGTTCCCATGCTGCGGGTTCCGCGTTGCGGGTTCCGGGTTCCCGCGTTGCGGGTTCCGGGTCCCCGCGTTGCGGGTTCCGGGTTCCCGCGTTGCGGGTTCCGCGTTCCCGCGTTGCGGGTTCCCGCGTTGCGGGTTCCGCGTTCCCGCGTTGCGGGTTCCGGGTTCCCGCGTTGCGGGTTCCGGGTTCCCACGTTGCGGGTTGCGGGTTCCCGCGTTGCGGGTTCCGGGTTCCCGCGTTGCGGGTTCCGGGTTCCCGCGTTGCGGGTTCCGGGTTCCCGCGTTGCGGGTTCCGGGTTCCTGCGTTGCGGGTACCGGGTTCCCGCGTTGCGGGTTTCGGGTTCCCATGCTGCGGGTTCCGCGTTCCCGCGTTGCGGGTTGCGGGTTTCGGGTTCCCATGCTGCGGGTTCCGGGTTCCCGCGTTGCGGGTTCCGCGTTCCCGAGTTAGGGGTTGTTTTTGTTAGTTGAATTTCATCATAAACTGTTTTTATGCTCAACGAAGTGGGCAAGGGTCAGCTAGTATTAGAAATAAAATACAAAATTCTAAAAATAAGATTAAAACTACATGGAAGATAATAGCTGGTGAGACTGGAAACGTCACCTGTCGTAACACAAATTATGAACTTAGTTTTGAAAATAAAAAAATAACTACAGATCTAGAAGTTGCGACGGTATTCGAAAAGTTTTTTGCTGACATTCCGGTCTCAACTACAAAAAGTCTAGATTCGTCTCCTGCAGCTGCTGAAAAAATACTTAAAGATAATGTAAAGGAATGTGATGTCAATTTTAAGTTCAAAGAAATTGATTCCAGAGAAATTGTTAATACATTTAAGATGTTAAATATCAAAAATACTGCTGATCTCTGGGGCATGTCTACAAAAATTATGAAATCAATAATTGACATCGTAGCTCCTCATTTAGCAATGATTTTCAATGATTGTACAAAGAGTGGTGTTTTTCCTGACTTAATGAAGCATACCAAGGTTATACCCTTATTTAAAGCTGGGAATAAATCTGATCCGACAAATTACAGACCTATATCGATTTTGCCGACTTTTAGTAAAATATTTGAAAAATTAATTTTAAATCAGTTATTAGTACATTTTAATATAAACAATCTATTACATAATAATCAATATGGTTTTACTAAGGGTCGATCCACAACGGACGCTGGTATAGGTCTGCTTTGTAATATTTTTGAAGCTTGGGAGAGGTCGCAGGATGCGTTGGGTGTGTTTTGCGACCTTTCCAAGGCTTTTGATTGTGTTGAGCATGCTACATTGATCAGGAAATTAAAGCACTATGGCATAAGGGACTCAGCCCTCAGCCTTTTGAGTTCTTATCTTACAAATAGGATTCAAAGGGTGGAGGTAAATAGTAAACGGTCCACTGGGACTAAAATAGAATTAGGTGTCCCACAGGGATCCATTTTAGGCCCATTTCTTTTTCTCATCTATATTAATGACTTACCTTATCTAGTTAAAGATAAACATGAGATAGTATTATTTGCCGATGACACTTCACTCATTTTTAATGTGAAGCGACAACAGTCAAATTATGACGAGGTAAATAGTGCTCTCTCAAAAATAGTACATTGGTTTAATGTTAATAACTTATTATTAAATTCTAAAAAAACTAAATGTTTAAAATTTACTTTGCCCAATGTTAAGCAATTACAAACCAATATACTATTAAATGATGAGAAAATGAAACTAGAGGATTCCACTGTGTTCCTGGGTATAACACTAGATAGTAAATTACAGTGGGGTCCTCACATTGCCAATCTTGCAAGTAGGCTCAGTTCTGCAGCATATGCGGTTAGAAAAATTAGAGAAATTTCTGACGAAGACACGGCGCGATTAGTATATTTTAGTTATTTTCATAGTAGGATGTCTTACGGCATTCTCTTATGGGGAAATGCCGCCGACATTAACACAATATTTGTGCTGCAGAAGCGGGCAATACGTTCAATTTACAAAATGTCCTCTTTTGAATCTCTAAGAGAGAAGTTTAAACAAATTGGTATTCTTACCGTTGCTTCTCAATACATTTTAGACAATGTGTTGTACGTTAAAAAGAATTTAAGTAATTTTAAAATGAAAAGCGACAATCACAATAGGAACACTAGAAATAAGCACAAGCTAGATATACCGGTGATCAGACTGAGTAAAG
This sequence comes from Celastrina argiolus, assembly GCA_905187575.2. NCBI lineage: Eukaryota > Metazoa > Arthropoda > Insecta > Lepidoptera > Lycaenidae > Celastrina > Celastrina argiolus. The sequence goes on from LR994594.1 coordinate 16,471,537, forward strand.
TTAGTAAATCATTTAAAGGTCAATGTATACGCCTGTACAATATAATCCCAAATAACGTTCAGAGCCTCCCTATCAATAAATTTAAAATTGTAATTAAAGAACGTCTTTGTTCTAAAGCTTATTATAAGGTCAATGATTTTGTTGACGATTGCACACCTTGGGAATAAGATATCCACATGCAAGGCTACCTCAATGTACTTTATGTACTCTGTCTTTTGTTATAATATATAGATTAAGTTTTTACATTGTTAACATATTATGTTTACACTTTTTAAAAAAAGAACAATTTTCCATCTTTTTGCTAAAAGATGGCCCCGTCCGAGTTTCTTACGCCGGTTCTTCTCGGCGGGCTAGGGTTGAACCGGTGGTAGTATTTTTGTTGACTTTCCGAAAATAGCTTGTTAAGTTTAACTTGGAAATAAAGTTTTTTGAATTTTGAATTTTGAATAAATTATTTGAATGTTTTTTTTTTCTACGTAATGAGTCCAAAAGCAAATTATAATATTCAAACAATAACTCAATCGTAGCTATACCCCGTTTTGTGTAAATATGCCAGCAGTACACTACTAGTATTTTGTATTAGTAGTTACTACATAGTAATTAGTAGTAGTGTCGCAAGCCGCTGCAGCCTCCGGTGACCGGACCGCCTTGAGCGGCCTTCCTGCGCCGTGACTCATCCCGTGGTAATGCGGCTGCACTGTCGCCAGTCCACCATCACCACTGAATAGTACAGCCATCACCTCTGAGTGCCGGATTTCCATAGCGAAACCAAATCCCGCTTCTATTAGCCGAATTTGAATTTGGAAAAAAATTAAATGAACTAACATGGGATTTTTTTACACAAATACACAAATTAAGAAGTAAGAACGCATATTGAACGCTGATTGGTGGAATATTATCAGACAGAAAGGAACGGACAGATATTTTATAGTTACATCATGCTCGCACTTGCAAGATTACCCCTCATGAAATACTTTGGGGGAGGCATATGTACATCCAGTACATATGCCATAACTATGCCATAACTATTATGTTAAAAGCTAGATATTTCTACTCCTATAATATGACACGCAACAAGTGGCATATCACTTACAATACATTAGATAATGGGTCTCACGTGGACTGCCCTGGACAATGGGCGGCATCCCGTTTAGTCCACGAGTCCAGGTTCCGAGAAGTGGCGCAGGAAGACGGGAATTACAGGTACAGCTCGACTGGCGCGGTGATTCATGTCCTAGATGAAACCACTAGAATATTCTAAGAAGAAGATTGCTGAATGAATATTTACCACCCGACTAACGCGAGGGTAAAAAGAAGGGTAATGATTCCATTAAAAGATAGGTAATACAGATTGGTATAAAGTATAACATATTTTACATACAATCTTATGTAGAACTAGCTGACCCGTGAGCATAAAAACAGTTTATTAATTTATTTATTATGAAATTTAACTAAAAAAAACAACGTGAAACCCGTAACGCGGAACCCGTTAAGATAAACACCATTAAGCGCTTTCCCCGCCCCGAAATTGCAATACCATTATGTGGCCTATAAAATAGTAGTGCTTTGTCATAAAAATGTCCATAAAGTTTATGTCCATTCACACAAGGGTGTGCGATTTGCCGAATTGCCACAAGCCGTATAAATAATGTCTTCTCAATGTACTCTAGTAATGCATTAAATATCCATACTTAATGGTGTGGTATTCCGTATATCAGTGCAATTCTCTAAGCTTGCGGTGGAGGCCGTGCTCGTCGCTGTGATCACGAACGTCATCGCCATCACGTGGTCGGCGATAGTTGTCAATAGCGTAAAAGCGAATCTCTGGGAAAAAAATTCGGCCATCATCGCTATTACAGCCGTTGAAATCTCTCAATCAAGACAGCCATGTCACGATTTTTGCGCTTAGAGAATTGCACTGCTGTAAGGCAGAGTGGTTGGACCAAGTACGCACTGCGCTAGACGCCAAAATCCATGACGCTCTCCATACTGCCAAAGATCGCCATATGTGGCGCAAGATAGTCACAGATAAATTAATTCCGTGCAGGTATCACGCCCCTTAGCAATGAGGAGCGTGAGGAGGGGGAAGGCAGAGTGAGTACCCTTTAACTGCAAAATGCAGGTTGTAAAAAGAACAGTCAGTATAACTTGTGTATATCACTATCAGTTATGCTATCTTTTCTCATTCTAGAAACGTAGTTTTTCACCTTTTTTTATATATTTTTGCTTTTTATTTCTGATTGCGACTACAAATAATAAAGGGTAAAAACCATTTTTTTAGTATTTGACGAAAAAAATACATTTCTAAAACGAGAAAAGGTAGTATAATCATATTCCAATAGTGAATGCTCCTTTTACACCCTGTATAAAATATTCAGTATCTCAAAAGTGTTTTAATAGTGACCGATCCCCACTCTAGACAATGCCTGTGCTATGGGACGTGGACAACATTAAGCGACTCCAAGTCACATCCGTGACTCTCCCAGCGACAGGTCCCATATTTAAGAAGGCTTTATTAATTTGAAGGCCCCCTAAATCGCTAGCTTTGAGAATGAGGATGTGAATCCGTCATGACGCACGAGGCGCGGCGCGCGAACGCACGTCACCGCGTTGACGAAAACTCCCACAACTCACAACAATGACATTACGACAGTTGTGTAATTGTTAATTACTCTCCCAGACACTAATATTTATTGTGAAAAACAAATCGTCAGACCCTATGACGTCCGATGTCATTCTCAATTTAATGTGGGTAGAATAATTTATCTCGTTTCAGAGAAAAATGTTGAGAAGAATAACCTTTTTTTTGTCGCAAGGGAAATGCATTACGCATTAGGGACCCCTAGGGGTATGTGGGACTCCCGGCTCGCTACGGCCAGTTTACCCACTAAAACCACTTGCGGACAGGGTTACCATAATATGACAGGCGTTTGCCGCATTTGACAGGCATTTTAAGGTTTAGACGTGGCCCGGCATTGGTATTAGACATGCATTTTCAAATTACGCGATGTCTTTTACTTATTAGTTATTACCTACAGCGTTTTGCTTTAGACAGGCATTTTTTTTGGAAAATCGGGCACATTAGGTACTATCTACAGGCATGCCTCTATTTACATATGGTAACCCCACTTGCGGATTGCCATCAGCTGTTAAATGGGAGGAGTGTCCCGGATCTTTCAAAACACACGCCCCATGAACGGCCGATCTACCTCATAAGGTTGGACTTCCAGACTCCGGCAAACTGATGCGCTCCCCTCGGCGCCGAGACTGGCTAAGCCGGGGAGGTTAAGGAAGGAACCTTGTTTAATGGTAATTAGCAGGCAATTTATCTATACTAATATTATAAAGAAAAATAAATTACATAAATTTGTGTATAATATAATAAAAAATCTTAAATATGTGTATAGTATAAAATTATTAAATATATTTCCGTTGTCTGGTACCTGTAACACAAGTTCTTCGGATACTTAGCACAGGGCCAGATTGACGTGGTGTGAAGCGTCCATAGATAAAAAAAATAAAAAAAATAAAGAGGTAACGTTTGATTGTTTGTTTGTTTGTTTGTTTGTTTGAATGGAATAGGCTCTGAAACCACTGAACCAATATGAAAAATTCTTTCACCGTTGGAAAGCTACATTCCTAGCGCTGAACATAGGCTATATTATATGTTTAAAAAAAGTAGGGTTCCTTACTAAAACCCCAAAAATGTAGCCCAAAGTGTAAAAAAACGACCTCCAAAATTTCTTAAGCCGTCCGCCGTCAAGCCGTTGTCGAAGCGCACACGACGTGCGCTTCGACAACGGCTTGACCAATTTCGCAAATTTTTTTACGGTATGTTCGTTATTGTTACGAAAAGGTTATTATGAAAGAAAATGTTGAAAAAAATAAGCAGAAAATTAGAAAAAAGAAGAAAATACGTGATGGTCACGCGGGGTTTGAACCTGGGCTTGATCGATTCACGTCGTTGGCAGTTAATATGACACGGCTGTCATGGCAACGTCATTATTTACAAATGGAAAATAAAAATTATGAAATGCTATAAATACCGTTTTTATATCAGCTTAAACTATTTGGATTAAAAAAATTATTAGGATTAACAAAAACATGAATCCAAATAGTTTCAGCTGATATAAATACGGTATGTATAGCATTTCCTAATTTTTGTTTTCCATTTGTAAACAACGCTGTTACCATGGCGACCGGTAGACGTTATAGACGTTTGGCTGCGTTTCCATTGACGCGGGGCGAGGCGGACAGGAGCTTGCGGTACCCGAATTGACCAATCACTATGCTCGAAATCTCTGCTCCACTCCGCTTGGGAACCACTAAGTTCCTATGCGCCCCGCTCCGCGTCAGTGAAAACGCCAAGATTGGAGAAGTTTTCCAAATCTATACATCTATACAAACAAATAAAATTGAAGTGTCAGTAAGTATGTAACTTTCAATTAGCAACGTTTTTCTAAATACTTATGACATTTTAAACGATATCTTCTGCTTTTTTTTGCATTGGCAACGATATTTACTGAAAACGAAAATGTAATTTTAAAAAAAATGTCTGTCAGCGTCTCTCTTTGCTCCGGCTAATCTCTGGAACGGCTGGACCGATTTTAACGAGACTTTCACTGGTAGATAGCTAAAGTTATAAGGATTAATTTAGGCTACTTTTCATCATCATCGTCGTCGTCATCAAACTCATGATCACCGAATTGGCTGGACCGACTGTGACATTCACCGGGCTTAGCTTATGTTAGTAGGAGTAATCTATACATCTATATGTATAAAAGTAAGTCGTGTTAGTTAAATTATTTATAACTCAAGAACGGCTTTATCGATATGGCTGAAAATTGGTGAGGAAGTAGTTTAGAGCAAGTAGACGGACATAGAATACTATTTATTCCATATTATGTCAGCGTTGCGGGTTCTGTGTTTGGGTTTCGCGTTGTGGGTTCCGCGTTGCGGGTTCCGGGTTTCCGTGTTGCGGGTTCCGGGTTCCGCGTTGCGGGTTCCGCGTTGCGGGTTTTGGGTTCCCATGCTGCTGGTTCCGCGTTGCGGGTTTCGGGTTCCCATGCTGCGGGTTCCGCGTTGCGAGTTCCAGGTTCCCGCGTTGCGGGTTCCGGGTTCCCGCGTTGCGGGTTCCGGGTTCCCGCGTTGCGGGTTCCGGGTTCCCGCGTTGCGGGTTCCGGGTTCCCGCGTTGCGGGTTCCGGGTTCCCGCGTTGCGGGTTCCGGGTTCCCGCGTTGCGGGTTCCGGGTTCCCGCGTTGCGGGTTCCGGGTTCCCGCGTTGCGGGTTCAGGGTTCCCGCGTTGCGGGTTCCGCGTTGCGGGTTCCACGTTGCGGGTTCCGCGTTGCGGGTTCCACGTTGCGGGTTTCGGGTTCCCGCGTTGCGGGTACAGGGTTCCCGCGTTGCGGCTTCCGGGTTCCCGCGTTGCGGGTTCCGGGTTCCCGCGTTGCGGGTTCCGGGTTCCCGCGTTGCGGGTTCCGGGTTCCCGCGTTTGGGGTTCCGAGTTCCGCGTTGCGGGTTCCGGGTTCCCGCGTTGCGAGTTCCGGGTTCCCGCGTTGCGGGTTCAGGGTTCCCGCGTTGCGGGTTCAGGGTTCCCGCGTTGCGGGTTCAGGGTTCTCACGTTGCGGGTTCCGCGTTGCGGGTTCCGCGTTGCGGGTTCCGCGTTGCGGGTTCCGCGTTGCGGGTTTCAAGTTCCCGCGTTGCGGGTTCAGGGTTCCCGCGTTGCGGGTCCCGGGTTCCCGCGTTGCGGGTTCCGGGTTCCCGCGTTGCGGGTTCCGGGTTCCCGCGTTTCGGGTTTCGGGTTCTACGTTGTTTTTTTTTAGTTGAATTTCATCATAAACTCTTTTTATGCTCAACGAAGTGGGCAAGGGTCAGCTAGTAAATAATAAGTTCGCGCGGGCACCTATCAGTACTCGGTAGTCTGTTGTCAGTTCTCACAATTCGCGTCCGGTAGACTATTGACGTCAAATTGACGCGTCCCGTGAAAACCCAGAGGTGAGACGCGTCATTACGGAAAATGCACAATTGAGATCTCTTTTGTTTTAGAATTCCAAGCTTCCTTGAATTCAAAGCATTTGAGGACAGCTCCTAAAAATCTCTCAGAAATAAGGGCAGAAATTGTGAGACAAAATATTAAAAATATGTAACAACTTTGTAACCAATTTCTTGGAATAAATAAATAAATAATAAAAAACGTTTTATTTAAAATAAAACTTACCAAGCTATTTTTGCGAAAAGTCAAGACATTTAATAAAAATTGTGCTTTGAAAAATGTGAAAATATTAATTATTGATTTATGATTATGTGACTGTAATATTAATCTTTTATTTAAGTAATTGTAAATCATCAGAACTTTAAGATTTATTGCAATATCTCCACACCTCTATGAGGTAGAAATTGTGAACTTACTAGACTTAAGACCAATTTCTTGGAAATAAAGACAATCTTATTTTATCTTATCAATAAAAAAACAAGCTACCACTGGTTCTACCCTAACCCGCCGAGAACAACCGGCTTAAGAAACTCGCACGGAGCCATCTTTTAGCAAAAAAATGTAAAATTGTTATTTTTAAAAGTATATAAATCTTCATTCACAATCATTTTAATATTATATTTAGTAAATTTGTATATATTATGTACATGTATGCATACAAACGTAAGGCGAGGATCCCTAAATCACTTTCCTGGTGCCGTCCAGCATCATAAGAGAGAGGACGCTAAAACCTCAGAGTGTATTGTCAAGAGGTTGCTGACAATGCCTTACTACTGGTCTGCAAAAGAAACAGCAAGAGTTCCATTGGCACACCAGATGTTTGGGATTAAAAAAAAACAATAACAAATACTCTACGAGTACCTTTTTGTTCTCATTTAAATCTGTACCATATGCTGCAAATGTTTTAAAACAATGCAATAAACTATTTAAATAAAATGGTATTAAGTATTGTTCTATACCTTTTATAATTGCTTACCGGTTAAAGAATAGTGTACTTTTCTAGATCTAAGAATTTTTTCCTGTTGTTGTAAAAAATAGCTTTGTCTATGACTCTATGGCCACATGTTTAGGTTTATGTCGTGGCGCCACAGATAACCGCACCGTTAAATAAACCTTAACTAACCTGATAATGGTAACAGATGCGACGAACAGTACCTGGTAATACGCCTCGAGAATTAAGAGGAAACACTAACTACGATTTTAAAAAATTGGCATTTGTATATCTATTGCCATCCCGCAACTGTCCGATCAAACCAATAGAGACAGCAGCTTTAACTGAAATTATCTTAATAAAACTTAACCGATGTAGGCACTTTTTTCATTATAAACTAATAAAAGGATTGCGTTATGTTCCTATATTTTGATTTGATCATAAAATGTACTCCAATTTGTTTCCTGGATGTTTAAACACAGTCGAAAATCTGACCATATCTTTTAGGTTTTTAAACGTCCACATTTCTTTTAATAACAAGTTTACGAAAAAAAAATAGGAACGTAGTAATAGTAAGTATAGAGAGATACTCATGAAAAAAGTATTAGTCTAGTGGCATTATCCAGGGAGGATACAGGGGTCGCGTGCACCCCTGACTTGTATGGAAAAATGGTTGCGTTTCCTCTTAAGAGGAAACAACACGGTTGAGAGAAATACAAAATAGGTATTTATAAAATATATTGCTGTCTCGCAGTGCCTTAGCTAGCCAGCACTAGCGCGATAGAGACAACTGCAACTTGGACTGAAATTACCTATTAAAAGTACCAGAAATCGACGTTTAGGGGATTCCTGTTTCCTCCTCCAAAACTTAACCGATTTAAATACTTTTTTCTTTATTAGCTAATAAATGAAATGAGCTAGGTTCCTATTTTTTGATTTTGTTGTTTAATGTAGTCAAATCTGTTTCCTAGATGTTTAAACATAGCGGAGAGTCTGGCCAATTTTTTTAGGTTTTTGAACGTCCATATCTCATTAAATATAATCAATTTATTAAAAAAAAGTAAAAAATAGGGACGTACAAACAATATCCATGAATATTCAGGAAAATAATTGTTACTCTAGCAGCATTATCCAGGGAGGAAACAGGAATCCCGTAGACCCCTATTTTTGTATGGAAAAAATTTCGTGGTGTTTCCTCTTAATACCGAATACCTTTTAGTGAAGATACCCATTACTAAATACTACGTAAGTCAATGATAAAGTTAGACGTCAAAGTGTATGGGGATACCACTCCTGTTGCTCATTTTCTACCGGCTTGACTTGGTACTTACTATTTAAAGACCCTCATCTATATACCTATATGGTAGCTAGGGCTTCCCTCTGAAGGAGGACCAGCTTTCGCCACAGGACCTTACTGAAAGAAGTCCCGTAGCAATAGCTGGATCTAAATCTTATCTTATATTGAAGGTCAATACTTAATCATTTGTAGGAATATCCCGTAAATAGAAAAGGGGAAAGTAAATATTAGCTTTTCCCCTTATTTTATAGGACGCATTGGAAGCAGGGATGTTAGGGAGCTCCGTATCCGTAACCGGAACTATCGGATATCCGATAAAAAAAATATCCATTAACCGAAACCGAATCCGAAAATAAAGTTGCATAAATGTAATATCCGTAACCGAAATTATCCGAAACAAACGGATAATCCGATAAATTTAATATCCGTATCCCAAATTTCATATCCATTGGAAGCTATCTACACTACACTCAGCGAACTTATGACAATTTCAAGTATTTTGAATGTCGATGTCGTCATTGTTTTTAAGGTCAGCATTGTCTAAGTCCTGTAGGTAGTTGGTGTCTGGGTACCTCAATTAGGTAAACAAGAAAATCCATACCAGATGTTTAGAATTTTCAAAACAGGTACAGATTACCAGATGGCAATTTTAGGATATTATGTACGCTTTTATTTGGAAATATCGGTGAATATATATATGGCCGTTGCATTAAGGCTTCGTGCGCGCGATAAGCTTTTTTTTAACACTGATTTTATTGAACTGACCCGTGCCCACTTTGTTGAGCATACAAACAGTTTGTGATGAAATTCAATTTAAAAAAACGCTTAACCCGCAACGCGGAGCCCGCAATCACGAAACCCGCAACGCGGAACCCGCAAACCCGGAACCCGTATCGAATAAATACCGAAATCGGTCCAGCCGTTGTCGAAGCGCACACGATGTAAGAAATTTTGAATCTCGTTTTTTTTTACACTTTGGTCTACATTTTTGGCGTTGAGAGGAACTCAATTTTTTTACTATACATTTTTTTTTTTAATCTTTTTACCATTTCTTATTTTTTTGTCGCAATAATAACATGTAAAAAAATATTTTTTTAGAAAATTTTGTAAAAAAAAAAGAAAAAAAAATACATTTCTAGAATGAGAAAAGGTAGTATAATAATATCCCAAAGTTATAGTGACTGCTCTTTTTACACCCGTTATAGCCTATGTTTAGCGCTAGTAGTGTAGCTTTCAAGCGGAAAACGCTGCGGTGTCGAGTGACAACTTCCTTACTTTTTTTTTGGACTTGGCACAGATTGAAGCGAAGGGCGTAAAGTCGTGCTTATGTTAGAAAATCACAGCAGCTACTAATAATTCAACACAATAACGTGGAACTTTTTGTAAGTTGATAAATGTTTACGAAATACGAATTGTCATATCTATACACTAAACTAGTGTATGACCGCCGGCCCGCACCGTGGGAAGGTAATAAAGGTATTGTCCCTCTGTTTTGTCTTTGCCAACTTTGTCCGATAACACACACCTTTGTCCAGTGTTAGGTCTACTGGAAGAAGTTTCAAATTGGAAGCAGCACCTTTGTACATAATATCTGTGTCCTAATTTAAGTTTCTATTGTTTTTAATGTGTGGTAGGTACACAAATTATTAAATAAATAAAGAAAAGTTGATATACCTTTCTTAGGAAATGTATCAGGACTATCAGATCGCCTATTACAAGCTCTTAATTCCGGCCAGTTTACGCCACGTGACACTTGACTTGCTTCCGAATGTCACTTTCAGACAACCAAACTGGGGTGGATCCATTCAGAATAACATGTCGTTGTAATATGAAAAAGAACAAGGCAGTTTAAAGCCGTATTATTGAATTGGCTGGTATTATTAAAGATCATAATACGGCCCCAGAAAACAAATAGACAGATCGCCTGGTAAGTTAATGGCTTGCCGGAACCGCTGACCATGAACACCGGTAATACAAGAAGACTGGTAATACACTTGTCAGTTGTGACTCCTCCGTGTCCTGGTGCTCTACTTCTACCTAACTATACATACATCACACGCCCGGTTTCTATAAGGCCATGAAATTGGTCTGGGGGCCTATTACAAGCTCTAATTTCCAGCCAGTTTACGCCATACAACATGGCTGCCTGGAATTTTCGTATTACGATCAAATAATAACTGCATGATGACATCTAGTTATCGGACACTTGACACTGGACTTGCTTCCAAATGTCACTTTCAGACAACTAAACTAGGGTGGATCCATTTTTATTATATATCCATTACATGTCGCTGTAATATGAAAAAGAACAAGGCAGTTTAAGACCGTATTATTGAATTGCCTGGAACCAGGCTGGTATTGTAAAAGATCATAATACAGCCCCAGGTCAAGATGGGCCGCGAAATTCGTGAGCCTGACGCTCCCAGGTTAAAACGACTATACCTATACTTATATACTCTGTTTGCCTGTCTGTTAGGTCATGACGCTTTATCTGCTAATCTATATTAAATTTTTTATTAACCTACTTTAAAGGAGGTTTCTCTTTTATTCTTTTTTATGTTTGTTCGCGGATAACTTCGCCGTTTATGAACCGATTTTGATGATTATTTTTTGTATACAATTTAAATATATTATATCTAGCAATATCCCGCGAAACAATTATAACCACAACCTGCAAGCAGATGAGTGAGTGTACGCATAGGCATGCGTTTGATGCACCTCCCTCCTCCCACACTGCTTATGCGTACACCGCAAGCAAAAACCATGAAAACACCACCACCAAGCAATGTTAAAAAATTAACATTGCTTGGTGAAACACGGCCTAAAACAAATAGACTACATTCAGTGGCCGTATCGTTATCTCATTCGTCTCAATTCCTTTCTTTATAATATTTACTGTAAATTCATTCATTCATTTGTTCCTAATACTTCCTTTAATGGTAGCTATTGTGCATTGACCACTTTCTAAACAAAATACACTATAATATAGCGTGAGAAAATGCAAATTCTACTTTACCCAGGTTTATGGCACCCACAGGCAGGGTCCATAGTTTTTTTTATCTAGCACAGGTTTGGCATAAAGGTCTCGTTACCATGCCATAAAATCTTTAAAAAAATGACAGTACAGGTAATTCCGATTTCAAAAGTGTGGGAACTCGTTTTATGAATGACAGATAACAATACGCTTTTTGTTTTTTTTTTCATTTCATTTATGCAAAGACACAAAGCCTATTCAGTCACTTCATTGATAGTTTCATCAATGAACTTCTTACAATATTCGCCAGTAAAAATATTGAAACTTTTATGAGAATGTCATATTAGACCATCGTTCTCTATTTTTTTCTCGACTGCGCCAAAAGAAGGTTATGTTTTACGCGTATATGAAAATGAAAATGAAAAATCTTTTATTTCCAAATAGGTTAGTTACTAACACTTTTAGAATTGTCCTACATGATGACCTACCACCGGTTCGGGGACTAACCCGGCGAGGAGAGATATGTGTGTAGGAATGTTGGAAGGGTATCATTAGTGTCGTCGTGAGAGTGACACTCGGTACATATTTAAAATGACGCACTCTGGTTTGTGTCAGCTTATTTTTTGTATAAAACTTTTGGAATAAACCATAGATGCAGTTATTAATCTGAGGAATAAATAGCCATTCATTTTCTCTTTATTTCTAATAACGCCCAGTTATAAGACAAAGGAGTAAAGCCAAAGGGCACAGTGCATTAGGAACCCTAGCCGGGCACCTGACCTAGATTTACGACCTAGGTTTTAAGTAGGTGTGGCGTAAGATAGACTTGTGGAGACCATCGTTATTTCTTATGTAGGACTAATTTTATACTTGAAAAAACTTTCAAAATACTAATCATAAATTAGTTTGCAAATTGAAAATTGTTTCTAATTCAATATGAAAAAATGTAAACAAAAAGTAACTGGCTAAATTCGATTTCAACTTGCGCTGAACATAACGCTATATATATACAAATGCTACAATATTATATAATTCGGTCAAAATATGAATATTTCTTCATTGCGCGGTGAATACGTACCTAACATTTAAATTGGTAGCATTACAGCTGCCCATACTGAGCTTAGTTTACATAATAAATTTTGTATCACTTTAAATCAGAATGGATTATACAAATCAAATCACTCGTGATTTGATTTCGAAATCGTGTTCATTCACTGCTGATGCCACACACCTCTGTTTCGCCGGGGGTCAGGTCTGAGTTTTCGCACTGGGCGCCTCATGGTCACCGCCGCGGCGTCGGAAAACTCGTCACTCCTACGCGCTTCCGGCCGCGGAAGTGACGTCACCGCCCGCCGCGCCCGCGCACTGCAATATCTCTTTATTCTTCTTAATAAGGTGATTATGTTGTTGTCAAATACATTGACTCTTTTACGCGGTGGTTATTGGTTAAAAGAGTCCGCATCCCGCCAGCGGAAATACCATTCGCGTTCTTAGAAAACGCAATTATAATAATAATAGCACCCCTCACCGATTTCGGTGTCGGTAGCCGATTTCTTTGAAACCAGGCCAGCTACGCAGGAGTCATTTTATAGTGCCCTAGTATGTGCGGACACAGACACTCTCTCTTCCTTTTACTCTAATAACCCAGTGAGACGGATAACCGACACGACAGGCGAGAGAATAGCCGCCGGAGTCAGGACCGACATTTTACATGTCAATCCGACGCGTGGATCATCTTTCTTGTCATACAATCAGGTGATCAGCCTGCACTGTCCTAACCTAAAATCCTAACTGGCAACAACATTTTTTCCCCAGGGGTCCCCTAGGGTATGTGGGACTCCCGGCTCGCTACGGGCGGTTTACCCACTAAAACCACTTGCGGATTGCGTTATGGGTGGAGTGCCCTGGATAGGAGCGGCGGCCTAATCTGAGCGATCTTAGTCGCGAACTACTAAGCGCAAGACTGTTTGATCAGTATGTGTCATGAAGTGTGATCGTGTGCGGGAAGCGCCGGCATTAGCCCGCCAATTGCGGGCCGGATGCGCGCGCGCGACATTCGGCACGAGCTAAGTGAACAATTGTCAACTGTCGCCTCTGCTCGGTTACATCATCTTTGGTAGATTACCTTAATAGTTAATACCTAGGGATCCAAACACTAACTATATTCTTTTTTTTTATAAGACCGTTTGCTAACAGTCGGCTCCTCGATGGCTGTTTACCGCCGTCGACGATTGTCGACGATTCATACAAATCTTAATACGGCGACTACTAACAAATAGTCTCGTATGCGTAATAGAAAATGTACAATAATTTGGCGTGCTGGTAGAAAAAATTGGCAGCAGTTTCGCAGCGAAAGAAACGCTGAGTGGGAACTGGGATCGTCGGCGTCGCCTGAAATCTGTGCACCGCGGCGTAGCCGGCGCGGCGCCCATGTCCAGTTCATACTTCGTCGACAGCATCAGTGGCAAGAGATTTCTATAACTCCATTGCATTGAAGTCCTTCTATCATAATGTATAACTACTATACAGGATATGGCTTCCCTCTAAAGGAGAACATGGTGTAGGCTAACTCGCTAACAGCCTCAAACAGCCTAATAGCCTCAGAATCTTTGAAGGACTAATTTCAGCTTCAGGCTTCAGTACAGTTAAATTTGATGATAATGCAATCCAATGTCACTGTTGAACTAGAGTTAAAGACCACATCGTCTTTAAATAGACCGATACACTTGTAATAAATATTATACCTAAATAATAAATCTAAATTAAACAATAGATATCTTTCAGAGAGAAGCCCTATCCTATATAAGTAATAGGTAAGTATTTGGATAAGGGTTTTCAAAATCCCCAGTCCCCAGTCCCCGGTCCCCGGTCCCCGGTCCCCGGTCCCCGGTCCCCAGTCCCCAGTCCCCACACTGTTACTACGCGCTAATACTGTGGCCAGTTCTATTGAATTTGAGTTATTTTATGGAGCAGACTGCTCTACTACTCACTGTGATGACTGATGATGTAGTGGGATCATGGAAGACCCGCACGACTGGCGAGACATCAGGTGACTTTTACATGCCCATCAGACGCAGGGAGGTGTTTCATGTCAGACAATCAGCCTGGATTGTCTAACCAGACTCAAAAACATTTTTCTTTGTTGTTCCAAAGATGAGATTGAACCCTCTACTTTACCTCCAGAGTCCAGACTCGAGAGCCAAGCTCCCCTCCACAACAGGGTGTTCCTGTTGTGGAGAAGAGCTTGGCTCAAAAGAGGAAAGCTCATATTTTTCAACGGGCAAATGGCCCAGCACACATTCCCAGCATTGCAACTCCTGTGTAGCCACTAGCCACTGCCAGGATAGATAGTGGTAACCAACCTCAAAAATCATTTGATCTCAAGATTGGTTCGTTGGTAAATCAGTCTTGGTATCCGCAACAAAAGAAGAATGTAGGAGGAGTAGGAATAATTGTGCGATAAAGCATAATATGCCTAAGAGTATTTTTGGTGTATAAAAATATATAGAACACTGACAACTGACGAGTACCACCTTCGAGACTGTCCCTGGCCAAGGTTCCTCAGGTTAATGAGGCTTACGTGCGTTGCAGTTTGGGTAATACAGTTAACGGACACCCGCCAGACGAAAACCGACCGTATCTTCGATGATTAGGATACAATCTAGTGCATCGGGATGCCGGATTATCCATACACTACGGGACTTGTACCACAAAAGAATACCAACCCTATCTTGAGTGCTCAAGGTAGATAATAATGTGGCAGGGCGCCGGGTTTCCCATACTGTACGGAGCCATCGAAAATCGATGCTAACTAGAAATCGGTGTTTTCTATTTATAGAAAAATTGCAACAGACGTGATTCATTTTTAATGGATTAGCCAAGTCCAAACGAAAAGGCGATTTAGTACGTATAATTGAAAGATTTTCAGAAAACTATGAGTCGTTGAGACGTTTCCTTGAAAAACCCCGTAGAAGATTTTAGAATAATATGCTGCATTTTCCTTAAATACGGATTTTATGTACAAAAATCGGGCCTACAGAGTTCTATAAAACCCTGTCTCTGAGTGTGTAATGAAACATTTGACTCTCCCCCCTAGTGAGACTGAGTATTTGTTCGTTACTTGACTATGCAATAGGAACTCTCGTGGTCTAGTGGTTCAGAGCTTCGCTCTCGACTTGGAGGTCGTGGGATCGATTCCCGCATTGGAACAACAAAAAATGTTGTTTTCCAGCGAATTTCGTATAGCCATAAAATTAAATTTCTTAACACACTGACAGCGGCGCCACCTATCGGGTCCAAGTTATAACCTGCCTCGAGAACCACTCTACATTGGTGAACATAGCATGAAGTTCGGAGCAGTCTTTGAGTTAATCGCGAACAGACAGACAGACGCAGCGCAGGACTTTGTTTTATACGGGGTGTAAAAAGAACAGTCACTATAACTTTGAGATACAATTATACCACCTTTCCTCATTATGGAAATGTATTTTCTTTTGTCAAGAGTGATTTTTTTTAACTTTTACTCTTTTTTATTTTTTTGTCGCAAGAATAACGAAAACGCAAAAAACAAATATATTTTTTAAGTTTTTGTAATTTTTTTAAAGTAAAATTCATTTCTAGAAAGAGTAAAGGTAGTACAATCATATCCCAAAGTTATAGTGACTCTTATTTTTACACCCGATAAGTAAAGATTTGATTATATGATTGTAATTTAGCATAATATGTAGCTATCAGATGGTTTATAATATGTCCTATCGACATACAGATGGGAGCAAGGCCGGTGTATTGTGTGTTGCGACACCGCTGGTGGGACAATACGCCTGTTTATATGTTGATACAATGGACCTAGAGTCTAGATGCTAGACTACATTCCGAAATGAACAACTAAATAAATACAAGATTTTAGTGGTTAGTGGTTACCTGCGACTGGGATCTTGCAAAAAGAAAAGAAAAAGGTTTTTAAGAGCAATAAGTTAGTTTTACAGTTTGCGCGTTTAGTGAGCATATTCAGTGCGTATAAAGAGCAGTCACTATAACTTTGGGATGTGATTATACTACCTTTTGTCACTTATAATTATTTAAAAAAATATATATTATATACATTTCATAAATGAGAAAAGCTGGTAAGTATAATCATATACCAAAGTGACTGTCTTTACACCCTCTATGTCGTTTCAGCAAAATCAGTAGTTTCCTAGCTCACTGCGCGGCTTTTTATGGCAATTTCACCGTGCATTTTGCCGCTGACTACTGTCTACTTTCATTAGTGACTAGGCGAGTTCGGACACGGCAGCGGAGTAGTGAATATATAGCATATTACAGAATCCAATAATACGAGGACGTGCGACCTTAGTACATACAATAATAATAATGATTCGGCGACTGTGGCCGGTTTCATTGAAACCAGGCCAGCTACGCAGGAGTTATTTTATAGTGCCAAAGTGTGTGCGCAATACACAGAAGCACTCTCTCTTCCTTCACTCTGGGCTGCCAGTGGGACGGATAACCGACACGACTGGCGGGAGATCAGGCGCAGGACCTCCTGCATTGTCCTAACTCCTAACCATACTTAAAAACTTTTATTTTTTCAACGCGGGGATCGAACCCACGACTCCCGGGTCGAGAACTATGCTCTGAACCACTAGGCCATGGAGGCGTCTACGAGTACATACAATACTTATATTGAACACCATAAGACGTAACACGTAGCACAAATAACACAATAGTCTGGGAATCTCAGTTATGAAATTCCTCGGCGTGATGTCCTCGAGACTATATTAAATTAATTATTTAATGTTGTAAATTATATTTATTGTAAACGTGCTAACGGTCTGACAGTTGAGAATTCTCTGTTTCTTCACAATTTACTGGTTCTATGACTATTGAATTGTTAAAATGAGGAATATTATTTCGAAAACACTTTTCTGAATTGTAAAAGATAACTCTTTGAGAAAATCTGAGTGAGAGAGGCTTCATGTCAATGATAGATAGTGAGAGGCCAAGCAGGAATAACTGCAATCGCTATTATCTCTAACGAAGTTCCAAAACAAAATGTATGGGATTTGACATAAGCTTCGCTAAATGACATACGAATTCGCTCGTCAATTTTGTTTTTGAACTTCGTAAGCGTTATTATATAGCGATGGCATTTTGAATCAGGACCCAACTCAGATTATCTCCAAAAATATTGCTGCACAATTTGGAAAACTCCAGTAGAGGCACGGATATGATGATAATACGTACAGAGATCATACACAATTAGTTAATAATGAATATACATAATTAGTGTTATTAATTTATCCGTTCACTCCAGACAATAGTTTGGTGCTGCGTGTGCGAAACAGTCGGTGACAGGAGACAGAGCATCATTTGTCAGTCCCTCACTACTCACTACTAATCGCTGTGCTTAGCAGAAGAAAACTTATAGACACGCTTTACTAATAATATATCTTAAAAAGCATCCCATGTTTTTATAAGAGTCCATTTCATAAAAGAATTCCCCTAGATGTGGCGCTCTAATCGCTCGACGGAACGTTAAATCAACCTATCCTATAAGATCCCGAAAGAAAAAGGGGTAAAAGCTAGTATCAACTGAGATCGTAAGTTTTTATGTACTGGTTATCCCTACGACTAGTTAAATCTGACATACAAGTACATAAAAGTTAGTTCCACTAATTGTCGTGGGACTTCTTTCATGAAATGGACTCTACAAAATTTATTTTACCATTTTTTAAAACTATTATTTGAAAATGACATGCAAGCAAAGGCGTTGCCGTTTTTGGCATCTACTACCCCGGGCAATATGGCCGACGCTACGGAAACAGCTGAACGAAACCGGAACGAGTTTGCACTGAAAATACTTGTTCTTTTCGAAACAAATTCGACATTAACTATTTATCCTGCTGTCCTGTACCGGTGTCGTTTTTTAGATAAGCAACTAAAACGACGTTTAAGCAAACGATATACGAAATTATCTACTACTATCCCGAAAAATAACATGTACAGTGTTCCTGTGAAACGCGAGTGGTGCCGCGGGCAAAAACTAGTAATAAATTTTGTAAATCTAGCCTTTTCACGCTAAACATTCATTGTAATTTTTGTTACCCATTAAAACCCTTTTTAATTTTAGAATAATTTCAAATGCCAAAAACTAAAAAAACCGTTTTGATAGACTGAAAAAAAAGATAATTTAAACGAATATCTAATTTGAAATTAGAATTCGCGTCTATTCTTTTCGCTCTGCAAAACTTGTCACCAAAGCCTGTGAGTTGTGACTTGTGGCAGTCGTGTTTTTTTCTGAGAAACAAACGAGGAACCGCCTTTACACAGAACTATTCAGTTTAAATTGACGTAAAAACAACGAGCCTCGCACGATTCATAATAGGCCTTGTTTAGTTTACACTTTACATACAGAAATAGTTGTTTGTTTGAAGGGAAAGTGTTTGAAATATGGAATTGAATGCTTTTTTAGTAATTTACTAAAAACTAATGTTTTGTGTCGTATTTCTTCATGTGTAAAAAATTGTTAAAATAAATAATAAATATTGTTTATTTTATGGAACTACTAGCTGACCCACACACAAAAAGTAATGTCGGCAACAATAATGATTAGGTAAATTTGAAATCAGAGAGCTGTCATACTGACTTTGCACTCCCCTTATACTCTGCGAAAAAAAATTACGCGTATTTTATGAATTTTAACAAAGAATCTTCAAACTGAATTTCATTCGAATAACTTCGATAACAGCAAAGTTTCATATTTACTTGGCACACCCGTCTTACCCCCAAAATCCCTTCTTCGTGAGCACCTACGTTTTAAAAGGAACCGTCATGCAAGGATCTTTTGAGGCTCCTAGCACATTTAGTTTTCGAGATTTCGTGATGAGTTATTGAGTGAATGAGTGAGAGAACTTTCGCTTTTACAAGATGGAAGATAGTTATGAATAACTTTCTGAATTCTGATGCCTATTTTTATTTTTCACCCATCACTTACGTAATTTTCACGATGATTACAACGGTTTTCAGTGACTTCTTTCATTAATTTTCAGTGAGTTCTTATGCAATTCCGAAGTACATGTGCGCAATATACTCTACTAACTCTCTTTACCTTCACTCGTGGGGCGTGTGAAGGACGCGACTGGTGAGAGATGTCGCAGGACTATCTTTTAACACGTCCATCTGACGCATATCTGATCTTGTCAGACTACACTAAGGTGAAATATTTGAAATCTTCGTAAAGTATTCGAATGTCAATTGAAGACATAAACGGATGAAGGTGATATGTACCAAATTAATTATTTTGGAGAAAATTGAGTTGAAACTGTCACTTAAACATTTTAGAATACGTCGTAAAGTATTAAGTTCATTAATCTAAAGATCTTTCTCTAGAATCAAGGCAACACGTTACTAAAATGTTTTAGTGACAGTTTAAACTTAATTTTCTGGGTATTTTTTTTTGCGACATATCACCTTCATCACTCATGTCTTTAATTGTCATTATACCGAACTTTACGAAGCTATCAAATGTTCCTGCTTGACCTTGATCATCCTGCATGGTCCCTCATTGTCCTAACCAGAATTGAAAACAACATTATGAATGTTATTTCACTCTTAGACCAACGCACGCTAGTGTCAACGGCTTATTAAATTCCATGCCTTCTCATTCATTGATAGGAATTACGAGAGGAACAACATGATATTTAACGAAGGATTAACTTAAACATTTCCTGGTGAAATACGCCCTAAACGTCAATTGACGTCACTTGGTGGTAGACACGGTACAATACAACGCCCGGTATAGATTTCAAGGAACCTAATATGGCGTTATGATTTCTTTCACTCGCTATTTATATAGATATGATATAAAATAATTCCCACCGTATCACTTGGCTCCCACAGCTATGAACTTAACACATAATGAACTCATTACTCCGCTGACAATAATGAAATAAACTCTAATGACACAAAACTATTGAACGGTCAAGCTTTCCCCGGGTTCATTTCTGAACTTGTTACTTTTACAAGGTTTTATATCGTGGGAATGAAGTGGAAGCCAGACCAGAGTCAAAGGCAGATCTCCGACAGCGAGGTGGTATGCTCGGTCAGGCCGAAGCCCACTTTAAGTAGTAGTTTTCAGTATATTACACTGTAGTTGTATATATACAATGTTATAATACATCAGTGATAATACTTTAGGTTGTGTATGTGCCTACTATGTAGACTACTGTGAAAGTACCAACGCTGAAAGACTTATCTACTTATTTTTATGTTAGAAATGCCCCAACAACATAACTTTGCCCATACAATAATTTTAACATAGTAACTGTTTCAGCGCTGGTACTTTCAAAGTAAACTCTGTATACGAAACCCATACACCCCATTATTAATATAATATATTAATATAACAACCTGTACAGCGCCGGACTTAAAAAATCTTCTATAGCGCGATATATAATAGTGGTGCCAGTAGTACCGCCTCAATATAAATATTTCAAATTACTTTTATTGATTCTAACCATATATTAATATAACATAATTATATAAATATGTTATATTAATATATGGTTAGAATCAATAAATCATAATTACATAAATAATTATATAAATTATAATATAACACGAAGTCGAGTCTTCATAAAAACGCATCACACAGAAGCAACTACATTCATGTACATCATACACGAACAATCACATTCGCCGACTGACAGGCGGTTCGAACAGAATACGAAATGTCCTAGTTTGATTTGCGTCAATTTCTCACGCATGGCTCACGGCTTCTAGGTGCTATGATAAAACACGTCTGTATCATGCCAGGAATATTCGAAAGATGGGTATCGAAAACGATAATCTCGTAGCTAACTTACGCTGCTTAAAAGCTCACACTTCTCAGATCTAGTGCACGACGTATCGCAATTAAGGTTATTTAGAATCGTTTGATAATTCGATGGTAAAAAGTATTCTGTCAAATCTCTCTAATCTATGCCAATTAGGGATGTGCAGTATCGATGACCAATTAAAGCGTCGACGTGGTGAAGTGCCCTCGACAGGAGGAGCAGGTGGTTGCACAAAAACTGGCTCTCGACACGATCGTGGTCCGTGCTCAGCGGGTCTGTGCGCCATATGTACGAGAAAAGTAATTACGGGTATAATTTTCGCTACATCTTCGCCGTAATATACAATACAACAAATATCGTGTTACAACAAATAAGTTCTTAAGAAATTATTTATACGAGTGAAGTAAAACGTATTAGTGGGTAATATCGCATAAATATAATAATGAATTATCGTTCGTTATTCTAAAACTCGAAAACGGCTGAGCCGATTCGGCTATTTTTGATCTTGAAATATTCGTGGACGTCCAGAGTTAGAAAAGTTATGAGATCCATGTGATGCCAAGCTGGGGTAAGTCGGATGGTCTAACAACATCATATCAGTATTATTAAAAATCTTTTATGTTTTAAATAAATAGTAGAATGACTTGGCAATCGCACTAAGCAATCTGATTTAATATTATGTATCACTTGTAAGATAGATAATAACATATACATTGTATATTCATGCGATTTTATTTACTAGTAAACTATATACCTACTCTGTTAGAGTTAGGTTAGAGTCCGTATCGATGGTTTGAATCTAAATTTCCAATACAAAGTTATAATTTTAAGAATTAACTTCATATTAAAACTGGCGGGCGGATCGAGAGCGTAGCTACTCTTACATATTTCTAATCTTCTTAGATTAGAGGTTTCAGCCTTTGCCAATCACGATACTTGACTGACTTTTGATTTTTATTAACGTCCTTTTCACAGGCTGTCACTCTCCCTGTTTGGTAGAATGACAAGGACATCAATATGTGACTTGAGCTCCACAATTTAGGTATCGTTTCAGTATTGGGCCGTACATGGCTATTGCAGAATGATATATGACAATGAGAGCTGAGACATTTTTTGCTATAATGAAGTCAAAATGATAAATTATAGTTGATAGTAGCAGACGTCGCAATAAATACGGAAATATTCAATAATCGTTTAATGCCTCGACAAGGTAATTACTAAAGAAATTGCCTCTTGACTGAAGCATCGCACGCCACGTTTGACGAGCTGAAGAGCGCCCGTGCGCTACTGGAGGAGGGTGCCGCGCCGCGCACCGGGGTGCTCCGCCCCGCACCGGCCCGCACGTGCCATCTGCGCAGGAAGACGCACTCACGCGCACAATGGGCTTCTCGCAGGTGCCCGCGCACACGCATATTGATCCGTGTCGATCAACATCATCGACAACACTACATCTAAAACCATAAACAATTTTAACTAACCTGCGAGTTGTCAAGCAGCGACAAATCAGGGAATTATAGCTAAGAAGACGCTCGATTACGGCAGCCACACCAAAATTGGTTCATCCTGTTGAGAGATACCACATACACATACACATAGATATAGGCTCAAAATAAGCGAATACCACAGCCCAAACAGTAGTTACATACATTCGCTCGGCGTAGATCTTATTATCAACCCCGACGAATACAGGGGGTGTTATACGTTTGACGTCCCCTGTTTTGGTTGAGGGTTAATGATATGATAAGACGAGGAAATGCTGATACCTGACTTTTATTTATTTATTTATTTATTTAACACAAACTATCATTACAGGCATAACCTAATGCAATAGAAGTGACATCAACATTTTAAAACAATAATACCTTTTCAAACAATTCTTTGAAAAATTTGAAATTGTTAACAATTTCAAATTCAACAAATTGTTAAACAGAATATAAATTAAAAATTTTAATAACAATCAGGATTAAATATATAGATTATTAAAAATAATTAATTAACTTGGGCGGTGGTATTCCGGTGGTATTCGCTTATTTGAGTCTAATACACTCACTTTTGTCCTATGGCTCTCCATTAAACGAGCTTAAACTTGGACGACCCGAAGGTACTCATGTCCCCCCCCCCCCCTAAGGGTTCGCACTAAACCGTTTGAAATTCGGTGTTCGGTAGCAATACTGGATCAAGTTCGATAAGCGATTATCAGTTTTGTTAAAAAGTTTGGGTTTCAGTTTACTGAAGGTATCATTATTGTAATCGAGTCGTTATTACGTACCGATAGTAATAAATGCTTAGAGAAAAACTTAGATTAGTTATTACGTCGTTGTATAAATAAAGCTAGTTAGATGTCATGTGTACTTAGAGTGAGTCATTTACTCTCTACGTAGAGTCGCTAAAAAGTACATTACGAGTATGAACAGCAAATATGGGGTGCGCCGCTATTATGGCTTAACTATTAGGTCTAGCTTTTAAGTTTAATTGCATCCAGCTCTAAACTAAGTATAGGTAGTATATTACAAATTATGTAAGTATTATTACATAATATTGTACACAGGCAGAACATGGCAAAGCGTTTGCCACGGATAATCGCCAAAAATAAAAAGTAATAGTTATTTTAAATTTGATTTTAAATATTAAAATTCAATTTTAATGATTGTGTAATAATTTATTGTACTTTTAGGGCGTGTTTCACTAAGCAATGTTAAAGTTAATCCTTCGTAAGATATCATGTTGTTCCTCTCGCAATTCAGGCTATCAATGAATGAGAAGGCATGGTATTTTAACAAGCCATTAACACTAACATGCGTTGGTGAAATCGGGACTTAGGTAGGTATATTATTATGTTCCATATCGCCTACCAGACAGACTGCGGAGTATACCTGAGCGCTGGCAAGTCGCCAGGCTTAGTAACCCACATCTACATAATAATGATGAAAGCACTTATTTTAGTCGCTTATTGACACCAGAAGCAAAATTTAAACTTTGATAAACTTAATGAACCGCGCACAAGCGGCTGTGGGCCTTCCAATTAAGTAATAGAGTTTAAAGTTGATCGGTACTAGACTTCGTCATAGTAGGATTTCGCGGAGATAATGACAAAGTGGGACATGAACGTAGGCATGTTAATTGGCCGAAATGACCGGCGGTCGACGCCATAACGGACGCCGCGTGGGCCGCGACGCTCCGTCTGCGCGCCGACCAGCGCCCGTGACCTGCGAGCCATCATTGTCTAAAGAGAACCACACACTGGATCCCCGTCGGCGGGGGAAGCGAGGGCTCCAGTAACGCTGGCCCATCGGTGACGTCGGCGAATGTTTCTCCTTGAACAACGTTCATTCACAGATTCGATTCTTAATATAGAAATGCAGACATCGGGACCTGCTGCATACATAATGTACTAGGTATTACGTAAACGTTTGCCTGGCGACAACTGTCAGTAGCTGCTAGGTCACTCATTTACTATAGGCCACAATAACTACTGATCCTAGGAAGAGCTGGTAAGTCCTTCAATTGGTTAGTTGAGGAGTAATCGCAGGCACTTAATGTGTGTTCCAGTTGCAAGGAAATAACGTTATTAGCGAAATAGTCAATTAATTACATTCCTGTTTCGTTCGGTCTAAGTTCATAGACAAAAAACAGACATGTGAAAATTTAATAACGTTATTTCCTTGCAACTGTCACACACCTTTTCTTTGCACTATAGCTATAAAGCTGTAAACTGAGAAACTCAGGTTGTCATTGAACAATGATAAATCAGGGCAATAATTCAAGATTTGACATACGAATTCGCCATTTAGCGAACCTTATGTCAAATCCCATATATTTTTGTTTTCGTACTTCGTAAGCGATAAATAGCGATGACATCTTGAATCAGGGCATTCAGGGCCCAGCTCAATATAAAACGATAGGCAAATGGAACGCACCGAAAATCGAAATCAAATAGTACCTAATAACCGCAATTCCCAAAACTTGTCTTGATTTGTGGCTTCACCTGAGTTTGGTGCGATCTGTTTATTGTTTTTTTTAATCCGAGGCTGAAACCTAACCTAACCCTAAGTAGTTATTATTTTTAAAACTATTCATTGATTCATATAGGTAGTTTATGTTCATTTTACAACCACCGCGCCGATAAGAAACTCATTTAGGTATTCAGGTAAGTACGCGGTAGGCAGTAGGTATTAATGGTTTGTGAAAACAATGCAATTATTTTTTTATGGGTAGTAATCACGTAGTTCATTATTTGGCCTATTAATATATAAACAATGACACCTTCAATAAGATTAGTAACCGAGAAGTAACATTGAGTAATAGTTGCACAACGTTACTTCATATTTATGACTATTCACTACGAATAAACTTTTTTCTCGTCTTTCTTCTTATAAGCCACATCCTGGCGATTTGGAATAAGCACATAAGTATCGAAGTGTGTGATCTAGTTGGTTCTATTTCGGTTTCGGGTTATTCCGGGCGGGCAGGTTTTCGGGAATGTCAACAAACCAACGCAACGGCAACCATTCAATGAACCCGAGGCGCGCGGACCGGTCCTACTACCCCTACCTATTCATAAAAACGCACCGGACCTTCAATGAATCCCGCTTTATACTTACTGAGATCTAACACAGTACTTTTGCCCGCGGCGCTGTCCACGTAAGGATAAAATGCATTTATCGTACCTATAATTATTCGTTGACTCTGTCTATTGTTGGAAACATTATGTATAGTGCCTACTTATAAATATTTACTATATCATTATGTAGGTAAGTAAGTACTTACATTAATGCAAATAAATTAAGAGAGTAAACGCAAAATATTTAATAAATCTTTACTAATTTACCATTGAATAAGCTACGAAACTACTGGACCGAAATATAAGTATGATATGAAACTTGTCATAGACATAGGACAGACCTTGAAAAAGGGTATCTACTTTTATCGCGACAAAATGTACGGTTGAAACGAATTTATTTTTTTAAAAAAAGCAAACGAAGTCGCGTGTAAGATCTGTAAGAAATAAAAAGTATTACAATAATAATCTGTGCAACAGCCTGTGTTGAAACCTACGTCTACTTTCTTTTGCACGATACTCCCAAATCATAAACCAATTTCACGGTATCACGATACCTACTAATTTTGACGTGTTAATAAACTAATTTAAATAACAGGTTGTTGCAAGATGCGGGCAATGCGACTTTGCTCAACCCCTTGCACAAGTCACTAGCTACTACTGCACCGATAGTCTTACCTAAAGTGAATCTTACGGTCATTATCGAAAAGCAGGTCAAGTATTAAGTAATTAGCAAATACCGAATTCACAGTGTTACGTACTAACGTACTGAGCATCAAAACATTTCGGTCAGAATATTTTTTATTACTTTGTGACACAATACGTTTGATTATAATACCCATGTACAAGTCATATTCATTTATTTGCATTAAAAGTGGTACAGAACACATGTTTCTATATTATTGATTTTATCACTACTTTGAGTCATGCAAAATTTTTTGAACTTTCAATGTACAAAACATTTTGCCAGTGCTAGTTTCTAAATATTCTTTTTAAATCATTTTTGTAGCCAAAAAAGACTAGTGAAATGATTTTAAACATCTGAAATGCTTTGTCCATTTACTTGAATATACTGAGGCAGTGTAAATATGCAAGGAACCTACTAAGTTTTAAAGAGTGCAATGAAAAACATATTTAAGGATTTAGTTTCATATAATTTTCTTTTAACAAAATATGATCAATAGAAAACTGTATAATTAACAATGTAGCATCTTAACAGATATTCGAAAATTATTAGATGTAGGTAGACATTTTTACATATATACTTTGGAATGTTCATATAAACTATCTCATATGAATCCAAACAAATAATTTACAATATGTACATGAGAACGGATGAGCGCACATCAGAGTCAACACATTAAATACCCTCACTTCTGGTAAACGGTCTAGAATAAAACAATATTGGCTCCTCCGTTTCCACATACAACTTTAGTACAACAATCCAAATGCTGATTACTATTTTTTTGTATCAACCTTACAGTGTAGTTAGCTAACACAAAAATAGTCACGACAAGAGGATCCATTGATTATAAATTATATATACAGCTGAGTAATATTTTATTTTATGGCAAAATAATTTTATTTATCTTACAATAGACATTGAGATGAGAGAAGTATGTATATACAGAGACAAACCAATAGGTTCTATAGATCAGTTACACTGTAAGGATGCTTTTATCACCATCCAATATTTTGCTATTTTTACATGAGATTCATAATGAGATTTCGATAAAGAATATAATGATACGCGAGGCCATGTTTAGCAAGGTTTAATAGATGCAACCGTTAATAGTTATTAGGCGTTGGATGCAGCTGATCACCGAGTTTTATCTAAATAAAGCAGTCAATAAATAAATGTTTATAAATATCTAATAAATACCTACGCGGGCTATATTTACAAGAAGCCTTTCGTTAAGGGCACGATTCAGCCTTTAAATGAACATAATACAGCCTATCCCAGTGGGATAGCAGGTATACATTAAAAATAAAGTAAAGCTGCCGGCTTAACAATTGTGTTACAAAATAATACTGACACCAGTAAAATACTCTATCCGTGTGATGGAATGTGCCAACGGTACGCCTGCGGCAATAGGAACTGCGCTACTTGCTGCCTTACAAACATCCAAATTCATCACAATTCTATTTATATAGAACTATAAATACAATTAACATTGATTCACAACTATCTAGATGTTCTGTGAACAAGCACTAGCGGCCCGCACATACATTTGGCCTGAATACATTGCTCTCATGTACATTATCACTTACAACTGTTGGCGTTCTTTTTATTTATATTGACAGAGAATATTGCAAGGTATAATGAGCACAAGCGGTGACATGAGGCCCACCCACTTAACATTTACTACAGTACAAAACAATAACATGCAGTGGGCCGGAGCCCAACAGAAAACATTGCCTATCCTAGCCACCCGACCTGTGGCCGACCAGCCCGGACTCCAATAAGGATGCCCGGACCGTAACAAACAGAAACAGAAGTTATTTGTCTAAAATAAGGCAACATCCATATTCTTCAATATGGTGCCAAAATAACACAGCTCTACACAAAGCGAGTAGCAAAAGGTACACAGTCCACTTCACACAAGTCCAGTGTGGCCCACGAATGGAACACACAACGCAATTCACTGACACCAAGACGGAGAATGGAATTTTGCAAACACAACAAACTTGGAACCGCTCGAATCCGGTATATACAAAAGAAATTCCTTCCAAATAAATTAAGAGCTTCATAAAATAATTATCACATAAATTTTTCTTATCTCCCGTTCTCTCCACATAACTTAACACATAATCTAACTATATAATATGTACACGAGATACAGTATAAACAGGTCGCTCCGGTGAGAGTCCAGGTTAGGGTCGCTACTGGAGCTGGGGCTGCGTGCACTGTCGCACGCCGTGGGGCGCTGACGCTGCCACCGCCACCAGCTGCACGGGCACTACTCCGCACTCTTCCGCGAAGGGCGGCGCCTTGCTCCGCCGGTGTAGGCGCACCCATGCGCCAAAGCAGACTAGAATCGCGAGGAACACCGCCACCGTCGCGCCGCCCGCTATCGACGCCGTCTCCATCATCAGGTGCCGGCTCGTCAGCACGTACGAGTCGTCCAGGTCCTTGAACTCGCACCGCTGTCCTACGAACCCGCTCTGGCACTCGCAGTTGTAGATCGGGCTATCGGATATGACGACCGTGAAGCACACGCCGCCGTTGAGGCAGTAATACTCCGAGTAGTCGGGCTCGCACTTGAAGGTGGGGAAGGTGACATTGAGCCTCGGCTGAGGCTGCGGCTGGGGCACGGGCCGCTGCGGACGCGTGGGCCGCGCCGGCCGCTTGGAGATGGAGCTCGAGCACGCGCCCGCCAGCGCCCAGGCCGCCGACACTACCGCCCACCACACTACCAACGATTGCATTCTCCGCTCGCGAGGCGCTCGCGGTACGTGCACGATTTTGACATTGGACGGTGACTTATACGAAATCCGAGAGGCGATGACATGACCGCTTTCGAATTTCAAACTCGAACCCTTCGCTCGTATCCGCGTCGACGGTCCGTCCAGACATGTTTCCTGTGTCGACTTTTTTTAACGTGACGATCACTCGCTCATGACGGAGGCGCGGTTTCTAACTAACACTGGAGATTACTTGTACGACCCTCCGTGGGCATATCGAAGTGAAACACTGATTTTGTCTTAGCACTTAATTCGTGATTGATAATTATTCACGGAGCACATACACACAATGTTCCGTTCGAAACGATGTACACAAAATGGTGCTGAGACGGAATAGCACTGCTCGGTGAGTTGTCTATGCACGACTGACGGAAAGCGTCTACTGCATCCGCCATCTGCCGACGAGTCCGACGACGGTGAATGCGTATATTACGTGCCCATGTGTGCGTTTCGTTGTTAAAACTGTTGAGTGTGAGTAACCTTTCAATGTGTGATTCCAAAGAGATAAAAAACGCTATTGAAAAAACCTGATATCGAAACGAGTGCTGTGCACAGGATTTTAAACTTTATTTATTCAATAGATGACGATGTAAACATTGCATGTCGTACTGTTACTTAATTACCTATTTATTTATAGATTTATACGTACGTCGTGCGCATTATAATATGCGAAAGGAGATCATAATACGATTGCAGTTTTTGCTGTACATGCTTAAATAATATCATACAATTACAAACTATCTAAAAAATAAATATTTATGCCTATTATTATTGAGTTGGTATTAGCGTTGTAATGTCCAAATAAAAAAATCAAAACATGTCTTAAAATCCTTATAAAAACAAAAATGACTATTTGTTTCGTGTCGAAAATTAGTATTGTCGAATGAATTTAAAAATATTTTTATGAAATGTACTTACTGCACCTTAAGTTTTTTGTCTGTTTTAAGTCCATGGGTAGAATAAAGTGTTTTAGTTTTGTCTATTCGTGAATTGGTGTCAACTGTCAACACTGTCAACAGTCAACGTCAAAAGTTCATCAAACTTATGTTGTGAAATTTCGAAGTCCAAATTTTATATTTTGTTTACAAATTACAGTTACATTATAGATATTTTGATGTAAAAATAATATATAATCACAAAACAATTATGTCAGAAAGTTCTAAATCGAAGTCTTCGTCAAACATCAATACAGCACCAACCTTGCAGTGTAAAAATCTTCACGAGTATTTAAAAAGTCGTTCGGCACAATTTTTGGAAACTTTATATAATTATCCCACAATATGCCTAGCCGTTTATCGGTAAAAAACTATTTTATGCTGCTTACTTACTCACATAATATGTTGTATGCGCCGTATTAATCAGATTTCGTTAGCGATTTGTTGCACAATTTAGGTTATTTATTGTTTATTTTTTTTTAATACAATGACGGTTAATAGTCAAGGTCTCCTTATATTTTCCAGAGAACTGCCAGATCTTGCTAGACATTTTGTAATCAGATTGCTATTTGTGGAACAAGCCGTGCCACAAGCAGTTGTTGCTTCATGGATCACACAGACACATGCAAAGTAAGTGTAAAACATTACATCCCACAGTCTCAAACCAATTCAGGAAATAGAGACAGCAAGACTGAGCTTTTCCAACAAAATTCATGTAGTTTTTTTATACATAGTGTATACTTTGTAATAAGAAGGTGTAGTAATGTGTTTTATATAAAATATACTGCACCACCTTACAAGGTAAGGCAGTGGTTACATGTGTGCAGTGTGTGTTATATCATGTAATGTGAGGCAAAGAACTCTAGTTTTCCCCATTTTATTTGAAATAAGTCATATAGTGAGGACCATTCTTAAGTTTTAATTATATATATTAATACTTATAAAACCTTGTAATTTTTTTATGAACATTATTAAAAGGTTTTATCTACTAAACCCCCTACTGAAAAAATTATACACACAAACAATATATTTAAAACCTTTAAAAACAAAAAGTTCATTATGGCCGGCTACAGTACTTCTTGTATGGAAGCAAATAATTTTTTTTAAATGGTATCTTTTTTTTCAAATCATAATATTCCATATTCAATTATAAATGTATTTAAAATAATTTATTAATTGAAATATTACAGGGAGCAGTTAAAAGCTTGTGAGGCTCTGTCGGAGCTGAGCGTGTGGCAGGAGGCCCCCATCCCCGGAGGTCTGCCGGGGTGGATGCTGTCACACTCATTTAAGAGGAACCTCAAAGTAGCACTACTGGGAGGGTGAGATTTGAGTTTGATTATATCAAATATAAAAAGTAGTAGTATGTAGTAGTAAAAAAAATCTGTAGGAAAGGAAACTATTTTTGCCTGAAGGGTATGGTATCCTAATACAAAGAAACTAATGTTTAAACATTAAATGAAATTCTTTCACAGAAAAAATATGCCATTTTGACACTGCCGATTGTAGAATATAAGCCTACACTCTATGGATTCATAGCAAACAATAATCTTTGTATTAATATTGGCCAATAGGCATCACTGACCAGTCTTTGGTTGTGTCATAGATGGGTTTGTTTACGTTTGGATTAAATTTATCTTGGACGTACTATAATTATAATTGAATGTATGTTAACGTGCCCAGCGGCCGAGCATGGAGCCTGTCGTCCTCGCTGGAGCCGGACGGCAAGGCGCGCGACGCGGCGTTCCTGGACGCGTACGCGACGGAGCGGTGGGAGTGCGTGCTGCACTACATGGTGGGCTCGGCGCACACGGAGGGCATCAGCGCGGACGCCGTGCGGATCCTGTTGCACGCGGGGCTCATGACCAGGTGTGTCAAAGTCAAAGTCAAAAATTATTTATTCAAAGTGGGTATAAAAAACACTTTTTGCAATTGTAGAGCAAAGTCTATTAAAAGCCACTCTGACATTGGCAACTCACTGAGGCCGCCATAAACGAAAGAAGAAGAAGAAGAACATTTTTTGACGTCAATAAACAATTAAAGATTAGAATACATTTCAATACAATTTAAGCCGGCATAAATGTTAGTAGCATTACATTTATGTTATATTTTATGTCAAGAGATTAAATTATTACAAATTCCATTTAACAGTAAATAAGACGACCAGTATGAAAGGAGCGTGAGCAGAATATTTACTAATCTATGCTATGTGCATGCATATATTATGCTAATTTTTGTTTCAAATTGATTTTATATGGACACAATAAAAAACATATGATAACTAAACTGTGTCCCCATTCAGACTTACAAATTTTGGCAAATACTACAAACAGATAGACGGCAACAAAAGCCAAACTAGTTGGAAACCACTGAGGAATCAAATACTGAAATGTCCAGCCAAAATAATTATTACGTAAAACCTCTTTATGACTAAGTCAATCGCAAGAAAGAGAAAAAACTAATAAATAATTGTGATTATTTTCTTCGCAGAGATGCTGAAGATGGTTCCGCCGTGATAACCAAAGCTGGTTTCCAGTTCCTGCTTCTTAGTACAACTAAACAGGTACAATCATACAACAAAAGACAAAAAGTTTAAAAAGTGTCAAACACTAATACTGTTAGTTTGTAAAATTTTCATTAACATTTAATTTGATTTAATACAATTTTTTTTTACTAGAATATTACTGACGCTTCGCTCCTATTGGTTGCAGCGTAATGTTATATAGCCTAAAGCCTTCCTCTATAAATGTACTATCCAACAAAAAAATAAATTTTCAAATCGGACCAGTAGTTCCTGAGATTAGCGCGTAACAAACAAACTCTTCCGCTTCATTATATTAGTATAGATTTATCTCACTTCCTGCAGATATGCGGGTTATGTCATGTAATATATCCATATAAAAAATCACAGCAATTCATATAATATGTCGGAGCCGGATATGAACATGGACACAAAACGAGACGGAAGCGCGCCCCCAAGTGGCAAAATGGCGCAACTTGTCTATGGCGCGCTTTGACATGAGTCGGCACCTTCTCAACGAGACTGAAGTCATTCGTGATTTGGTCGCCGAGTTGAGATGTCTTGAAACGTGTCATGTTTCGTTAGTGTCAATACTTGTAAAGTAAAGTAAATTCATAAAGTGTAGTGAATAGTGAATTTATAGAGAAATTGTGATTACGAATAAACGAGTGATATTGTTACTCTGTTCTCTTTTCACGATTTACCCACGAAAGCCCACAGTATCCTAAGGAATGATACTAAATCATGGGAGCCCATCCGACATATAATTTTAATTTGTCCAACACCTGCAACCTACAGGCGCGACACCCGAGGAGTTACAAGTGCGTTGTGTTCCAGGTGTGGCTGTTCCTCCAGCACTACCTGCACACGGCGGAGAAGCGGAGCCTCAGCGCCGCCGAGTGTCTCGCCTTCCTCTACCAGCTGAGTTTCAGTACTCTGGGCAAGGTGTGACACGTGGAGTATTATTCAAAGCTTTAATTTAATATAATAATAATAATAGCGATTTCGGTGTCGGTAGCCGATTTCATTGAAACCAGCCCAGCTACGCAGGAGTTATTTTATAGTGCCCAAGTGTGTGCGCAATACACAGAAGCACTCTCTCTTCCTTTTACTCTCATAACCCAGTGGGACGGTAAACCGACACGACTGGCGAGAGAACAGGCGCAGGACCGACTTTTTACATGCCCATCCGACGCATCTTTCTTGTCAGACAATCAGGTGATCAGCCTGCATTGTACTAACCAAACTTGAAAACAACATTTTTTGTTGTTCCATCCCCCGATAATCGAACCCACGACCTCCGGGTCGAGAGCGAAGCTCTGAACCACTAGACCACGGAGGCGATTTAATTTAATGATGAAGAATGAAGAAGTAGGAAGTGTTTCAGTTTCCATCAGTGTGCTGTGTGCGAGTTTTTGTAGCTGCTCACCGTGAGGAAATATATAAATAAATACCCTTTATTTCAGGCTGCATAGGCCCATATTATAAATACCTTACAGACTAACATACATAAATTATAAACTTAATAACTACACTTTAACACGTGTTTTTATTGATCACCAATTTGTATAGCATCATATTAGTTACCATAATTTGTTTTAATTTGGAAGGAAAGAATAAAAAACATTTTCTTTTCAAATGAATCATAACAAACTGTTTTCGGAAAATCAACAAAAAAATCAAACTACCACCGGTTCAACACTAACCCGCCGAGAAGTAGCGAAAATTTAGAAATACAGTACGTCCGAGATCAATTTAATATAAACGTAAACAAACCGAAACATCGATATTTTCACATATTTACCTATTGTGCACACTTATTAACACTTTAACCGGAATGTTAAAGGATTACACTTCATTATCCAATACGTTTTATAACAATTAAACAATCATTAATATGTTTAAGAATTAAATTAAAATCTTTTACAGAAAAAATACGCCATTTTGACACTACCGATTGTCGAATAGTCTATAGTCTATGGATTCATAGCACACAATATTCATTGTATTAGTATTGGCCAATTGGCATCACTAGTCTATGGTTGTGACACCAGTTTGTTTACGTTCGGGTTAAATTAATCTGGGACGTACTATGAAAGGTCGAGGCCGCTAATTTGAGGGTCGTTCCAGGACTACAGCACGGAGGGCATGAGCAACAACATGCTGGTGTTCCTGCAGCACCTGCGGGAGTTCGGCCTCGTCTACCAGAGGAAGGTCGGTCGTTTAACGTGTTCCTGTGCACAACTGTGACTATTGAGCTTAAGTAACAAACAAATATATTTTCACGCGGTTTTAACACTGGCAATAGTTTAATGCTGTACCGCAAATTAAAAAAAACAATAACTTGACATAATGATTAACCTGCTTAAATAATTTTGTTCGACTATTCCCTTTATTCGTGTTCGGAATGTATGGATGGCTGTACGTATGTGACGAAGCTAGGACCCCCCTTCATCCCCGTCTTGGAAATGCCCAAGATGTGGATAGTAGGCGTTACCTTCAGCAGTGGACGGCCATAGGCTGATAATAATAATAATAAAAATAATGCCTCCCACACCGATTTCGGTGATGGTGGCCGGTTTCATTGAAATCAGGCCAGCTAGGAGTTATTTTTATTGTGCCCAAGTGTGTGCGCAATACACAGAAGCACTCTCTCTTCCTTCACTCTCGTAGCCCAGTGGGACAGATAACCGAACGACTGGCGGGAGATCAGGCGCAGGACCGACTTTTTACACGCCCATCCGACTCATGGATCATCTTTCTTGTTAGACAATCGGGTGATCAGGCTGCATTGTCCTAACCAAACTTGAAAAACAACATTTTTGTTGTTGCAACGTGGGAATCGAACCTACGGTCGAGAGCGTAGCTCTGAACCAATAGACCACGGAGGCGTTAGGGCTGATAATAGTGATTGTAACGTGTGTGTCTTGTGCAGCGTAAGGCGGGTCGCTTCTACCCCACCCGGCTGGCGCTGGGCCTGGGCGGCGGGGGCGCGGACGAGGGCGGCGGCGACGGGGGCGGGGGCGGGGGCAGCGGGCACCTGGTGGTGGAGACCAACTACCGCGTGTACGGGTACACCACCTCGCACCTGCACGTGGCGCTGCTGGGGCTGTTCACGGAGCTGGTGTACAGGTGACGTCGCCACCTCATGTTGTCAGTGTATAGGGAACGTGCAGAAACTATATATCTAGGGCTGCCATCCGTCCGGGTTTCCCCGGATTTGTCCTAGTTTGGAGGCCGTCCGGGGAGCGTCCGGGCGAGGTTTATGTTGTAGTTCGGGTAAAACCCGGCGAAACGAGCACTCCCGTGCCCCCAGATTTTAAACAAGACGTAAGTTAATGAAAAAAGTATTGAAATGTCCGGGGTGAAAGCTCCAAAGTCAGGGGAAATTACACTTCCGGTACTGGGTGGCAGGTTTTGGAGATGGCAACCCTATATATATCCCATGAAAAACATAACTTGTAAAAAATGCCAAGTCTCGCTACTTCTACCGTAAAAACTTGTGAGATCCATGTTGTGCCAAGTAGGGGTTAGTCCACCGACAGTAAAGTCTCTACAGCTTGAGCGGTGTCGATACATTGGTGTTTACTGTAAGTGACAGTGGCACTATATCAAAATAAAAAACGCAGGTTTTTTATAGTTTAAATTAGCGTATTTTATTGTATTTCTATTTTATGTAGTGTCTAAATCGTTAATTTAATAATTAACACCATTGCCCGATCTAAACTAGGCCTTAATATCCAATATTGGATGATAGCTCTGAGCAAAGTAATCAGTCTTTAAATACTGTAGTGCCTGGGACGGGCAGTTTTAAATGTCGCATGGTCGCCCAGCGCATACGGCGCTCTCACAACAATCCAGAGGAGTGACTGGTCAATACGTCGGGGCCAACCATGTGCGGGTTTCCTCACGATGTTTTCCTTCACCGTATAATACACTTGAGCACAAAGTAGATATATAACAGAGACACGACATAGTACTAGAAAATGGTATCACTCTAATACTGGCAATTCGACTAGCTATTTTTGTTTTCTTCGATTTCCAATAGATAAAGGGTGACACATTCCGGAAACCGCCATCTAGTGCCACTATTGGAAAATACTAATTTTGTTTCGTATCTTCTTCTGAATTAAGGAGTTGAATTTAGCTTAATGTGATCTTATGCTTAAAAAATATGCTTATCTTTGTTTTAATGTCAATTTTTGTACTTAATTCGGCATATTTAGTATTTACATATTTTTATAATTTACAAACATTAATAGTAGTGACATCTAACGCATTTTTTTTGTACTAAACATAGATTGTAGGGGATGGTAGGCCATGACTCGAGATCTGAAAAGGGTACATGCCACAACCTGGGTACCGTACCTGCACTCTTTCGAGTGATAATCGACGGTCTACCCACTAGACCTAAAAGTTTTTTGACGATTGCACACCTCGGGAATAAGATGGCCACCTCAATGTACTTTATGTACCCTGACTTTTGTAACAATATTATATATAGATTAAGATATTACATTGTAAACATATTCTGTATACATTTTTTTGATGAAAGATAGCCCCTTCTGAGTTTCTTACGCCGGTTCTTCTCGGCGGGCTAGGGTTGACCCGGTGGAAGCCTTTATGTTGACTGTCCAAAAATAGCTTGTTCAGTTTCATTCGGAATATTTTTTTTTGTTTGAGACCCCCCCCTCTAGCCGTGAGTGTAACATGTGTGTTGTGTGCAGGTTCCCCAACCTCGTGGTGGGCGTGCTGACGCGGGAGTCGGTGCGCGCGGCGCTGCGCGGCGGCATCGGCGCCGACCAGATCGTCAAGTACCTGCGGCAGCACGCGCACCCCCAGGTATGTACGCACTACACACGCCCACCACCAGGATCCCGAACCTGGTGGTGGGCGTGCTGACGTGGGAGTCGGTGCGCGCGGCGGCATCGAGACGCGTTTCGCTCCGACCCCGGAGCATCCTCAGGATGTAGAATCTGCGAACAATGTTCGTTAAATTGAGGGTCTTAGCGAAACGCGCGTCGAGTTTTGCAACCTGCATGGTGGTGGGGCTTTGCACGATCGTGTTAACATTATTGCTTGTGTGGTGGTGGTGTTTTCACGTTTCTGCTTGCGAGTGTACGCATAAGCAGTGTGGAACGAGGGTGGTGCAGGTATAGTTTTTGCAGAATATTGCTAGATATAATATATGTAAATTATATGCTATGTATTTCCGCCTACCCCTACGGGAAAGAGGCGTGATGGTATGTATGTATGTATGTATGTATGTATTTCCGCAAAGTAACGCCTGGATCCATTGACTATATGCATCAGAATAGGCTGTGTCTTAGATAAACGAAACATAATATTGGCTGACAGAGTAAGAATGTGTACGCGTACTCTCTCTCTCTCGCCCCCAGAGTAACATACTAAATTCTCTCTTCACAAACTTATATCTCGATCTCAACTTCCGTTCGCCTCGCCCGATCACACATTTTGCAGGCATTTACTTCGTTTTCGTTCAAACCGTTTTACCGCTAGCGCTAATTTAACGTTGTTTCCAGGTTTGTGTACATAATATAAACGTCCCTGTTTGGCAATTAAAACTTTTTTTTATCCAGATGCTGCAGACGGAGATGGGCGGCGTGCGCGCGGGGTGCCTGCTGCCCCCCACCGTGGTGGACCAGATCAAGCTGTGGGAGGGGGAGCGCAACCGGTTCAAGTACACCGAGGGGGTCGTGTACAACCAGTTCCTGTCGCAGGCCGACTTCACCGTGCTGAGGTATACATACACACACCCTACTACAGACACCCTATACATACACACACCCTACCATAGTTCGTCCCTGATCAATTTAATCCAAACGTAAACAAAGCCTAAATAGTTAATGGAATCAACCGTTACTTTGCGGAAATCCATAGCATAAAATTTAAATATATTATATCTAGCAATATCAAACAATTGTTTCCGGGATATTGCTAGATAAAATATATATTTTTTTTTGTAAACAAATCCGTCTATGACACAACCATAGATTAGTCAGTAATGCCAATTGGACAATATTAATACAATGATTATCGTTGGCTACATGAATCCATAGACTATAGACTACATTCTACAGTCGGCAGTGTCAAATAGCGTATTTTTACTGTGAGGATTTTTCATTTGATAATTGAATATGATCCTTTAATATACCTGTGAAAGTGTTGATAAGTGTGCACAATAAGTAAATATGTAAAAAAAATGTTTTCGCTTTGTTTACCTTTAGGTTTAATTTATCAGGGACGAACATTAATCAACAGGTGTGGCTGTGTTGCAAGTCACGGCCGTTTTACGTGAATACGGTATTTACGTAGCGTAATAATTTCGTTGATTATTTAGCTATCCAGTGATGAAATTGAAATTTAGATGAACATTTTTGATATCTTGTTTTTAATTGCGTCCCTATTATAGCCTCTTTAAAGTTAATAAAAATATATGCTTGAGGGGTCGCTAGAATCCTGCGCCATGTATAGGTTACTACGCGCCCGCCACATACAAACAACCCATTGATTCAACAGGCTAATAAAATATTAAATTCTTTTAATATTATAATAAATACATATATACAGGCAGAACATAACATACATGTAACTTTCTCCAGGGACTACGCGCGCGGCGCCGGCGTGCTGACGTGGCAGAGCGAGCGCTCGCGCACCATGGTGGTGACGCGCGCCTCGCACGACGACGTCAAGCGCTTCTGGAAGAGGTACTCCAAGGCCTAGGCGGGAGGCGACCGTATGTCGTGCCTCATGGTACAAGGTTCGAAAACAAATGGATACCCCAATTGAACCAAGATCGATGATGCTAAGAAAGCTAAATGCATCAGTTGAGTCAAGATTGCTGATGCTATTATAATTAATAGTAAAAAAATTCATAATTGAATATGCAGCTTAAAAAAGGACAAATTAATAAGGCCGCCATTTGTGTTGTATATTGTTTAACGTTATTTCTCGAATTGTTTTTTTTGTTAATATGTGTGCACAATAAAGAGTATTTCATTCATTCATTCATTCAAAGTAGGCCGTGAAAATTGTCCTTGCAGTGGCATATCTACGAGCAACGAAAAAGTGAGCTTGTTCGAAGATATAAACGGACTAAGTAA
Organism: Celastrina argiolus; assembly: GCA_905187575.2. Taxonomy (NCBI): domain Eukaryota; kingdom Metazoa; phylum Arthropoda; class Insecta; order Lepidoptera; family Lycaenidae; genus Celastrina; species Celastrina argiolus. The sequence goes on from LR994594.1 coordinate 16,511,167, forward strand.
AATTGCATGAAAAATGACGCCATTGGCTGCAAACAGAGTTAAAAATTTGATTATATTTACTTAAATACTGTGTTTATGCATATGATTGTTATAAGAAAAGGTGTCACAAATAACATGTGAATCATAACGTAATACTCTTTTTTTTTAACTTTTTATTGTTGCTGGTTACTGTACTTTTTGCATTTCGATTATGTTTCGGTTGCCTTTCGGAAAATGAGTTGTTAAGATTCTATACTTTCCGATTCGATGTGGTACAACATATGTAAACAGTGCTCAGTATCGGCGGCCATACTGCTGCCAAATTAAATATCACTTGTTTACCACAAAATTAATAAATACAATTGTTTTGGTCAGAGTTCTTTCTTTCTAGACAAGTTAATTAATGTTATGATATATGCTGGGGGTATTTTCAATAAAAAGGTAAGACAACTGTCTGTATAACCTTGACAAGATGAGAAATGCAGACATTTTTTTTTATAAAAAATTTTATCACATAAAATGTTCCTAATAAATGAATACTAATTGAAACAAGGAATAATTAAGAATATTTTAGATCATTTCTTGATATTGTGTTACATTGCAAATGGTTTGTTGTGAGAAATTTAACATGTTTGCTGCAATAATGCCAAGTATTTTATTTTATAAAACTTTCGTCAAACAAAATAATGTATGAGTGCCTTGTACATTGTGTGTGTGAATGTACTTTTGATAACAAAATAAATCCTTAGCGTGTACCGTTAGTTACATAAGCGATTGTAAATATTATTGTAAATAAAATAATTATTTTGTATTTTCTTGTTTTATTATTATAAATAACAAAATGATATAAAACACTTAATTACATTCACAGCTTCATTTACTTTTCTGGCAAAAATACATCACTGATTGAATATATTTTGGGTCCTACCTGTGATAAGTGAGAAAAGAAATCCTCACCCATGATGTTCATCGGCTGAACTTGTAGCTGTAAGGAATTCAGCAGTTCTGTCGGTTAACCTTGCCAGGCTTTGACGCAATAGTATATAAAAATGAATCGCTCTTCGTTAGTCTCGCTAAAACTCGAGAACGGCTGAACTGATTTGGCTATTTTGGTCTTGAAATATTCGTAGAAGTCCATGGAATGTTTAAACGGTTTTTTTATGCTCAACAGAGTGGGCCAGTAATATAAAATATATTTTTGCCACAAAAGCTGTAATTAGCTAAACCTATTAAAACATATTTACATTGGAAATAATACATTGACACTAATATGTACAACGTAGCAACTCGAGAAAAGAACATATACATCGCTGAACATTGGTCTGAACTTTAGGGCCAATATTTTTTGGCCTATGAAGTGTAAAAAATAAAAACAGTCCCCTGTATCAAGCAAAATGTATACATCATTATCTTCTCTTTTTGCTACTGTATTGTCACTCGTGTAACGGCACGGTCCGGGCGTCTAACGTCACAACGAGCTTAGTGTGAACTGAGAAAAACGTTATCGAATGAGAATTTTATGAAAACCATGACAGCATATATACCATTCTCATTGGAAAACGTTGTCTATGGTTCGTGCTAAGGCAGTCAGTCGATCCGTACGACGTCAATAATTGTCAGTCGTGTGACGTCTGTTGTCAGTCGTGTGACGTCTGTTGTCAGTCGTGTGACGTCTGTTGTCAGTCGTGTGACGATAGTTGTCAGCCGTGTGACTTTACTTGGCAGCCGTGTGACGATAGTTGTCAGTTGTGTGACATCACCCGTGTGACGTCACTGCACAGCCATGTGACGTCACTGCCCGGCCACGTGACGTCACTGCGCAGCCATATTATGACGTCGCTGCACAGCCGTGAGCCGTCACCGGTCAGCCGTCAGTGGCGAGCACCCCGGCGTCGTCGTCCGCGGGCGGCGGCGGCGGCGGCTTGGCGGGCGCGAGCGCGGCGAGCAGCTTGCTCACGGCGGACTGCACGACGCGCTCGAAGTTCGCGTCCTCGCTCGTCACCTCCTGCGAACGCAACAAGCGAATATTACGTTTAAACATTATGTATTATGTAGGGGTGGTTCCCTACAGATGCGTTGATGTTGATTCTGGATGTGCTTAAGCCAAAAATTTGTTGAAGTTAAGGAATGACGTCAGCAATAACCCGTCCATAATAATTGTTTATTGTCATTAAAGTTATTATTTTGCTTTATATCGTTAGTAAAGTGTACGGTCAGCGGTTATATTAAACAAGTGCTTATACTCCGTTCGTACATATTAGTTATCGCAGTCGGTAAAATTAGGGAAACACTACACACAAAACGCACATTTCACTAATAACTAAAAAAAATATATAAAAGACTAATTAATAAATGTATATTATTATTTAAATATATATATATAAATATATATATATACATATAATATACAGTAAAATTGTTCTTGTGGAGAATTATTTTTACATTTATTTACTTATTCCGAGTAATATAAAAAAACCAGCACTGAGGGTGGTTAATTTTTTAATCTAGCAATCCTGAAAAAAATGCTTATTAAGTCGGTTTTTGGACGATAGTTTAACGTGACAGCGTCATAACAAAACGTTGATAAAGCTCATTTCGCTCGCTCGTTCTCGCTCCGACCGTAACGTTACAATGAATCTTCCTTTTTCGTGCAGCCGGCGTTATCGACTTATGGGTTATATTTATCTCGGACGTAAACAAACCCGTCTATGACACAACCATAGACTAGTCAGTGATGCCAATTGGCCAATATTAATACAATGATTATTGTTTGCTATGAATCCATAGACTATAGGCTTATATTCTACAATCGGCAGTGTTAAAATGGCGTATTTTTTCTGTGACAGATTTTCATTTGATGTTTAAACATATTAATTATTGTTTAATTGTTATAAAATGTATTGTGTTCTAAAGTATAATCATTTAATTTTCCGGGAAAAGAGTGCACAACAGGTAAATATGTGAAAAACTCAGTGTTTTTGGTTTGTTTACGTTTAGGTTCAATTAATCTCGGCCGTATTATAGACGCCGTCACAGGAGCTACACTGTACCAGGGAGAGCAGGTCGATGTCTGCGCGGCGGCCGCCGACCTCCACGAGCAGCTCGTCGCCCTTGAACATCTCGGGCACTACTATAGACGCCGTCACAGGAGCTACACTGTACCAGGGAGAGCAGGTCGATGTCTGCGCGGCGGCCGCCGACCTCCACGAGCAGCTCGTCGCCCTTGAACATCTCGGGCACTACTATAGACGCCGTCACAGGAGCTACACTGTACCAGGGAGAGCAGGTCGATGTCTGCGCGGCGGCCGCCGACCTCCACGAGCAGCTCGTCGCCCTTGAACATCTCGGGCACTACTATAGACGCCGTCACAGGAGCTACACTGTACCAGGGAGAGCAGGTCGATGTCTGCGCGGCGGCCGCCGACCTCCACGAGCAGCTCGTCGCCCTTGAACATCTCGGGCACTACTATAGACGCCGTCACAGGAGCTACACTGTACCAGGGAGAGCAGGTCGATGTCTGCGCGGCGGCCGCCGACCTCCACGAGCAGCTCGTCGCCCTTGAACATCTCGGGCACTACTATAGACGCCGTCACAGGAGCTACACTGTACCAGGGAGAGCAGGTCGATGTCTGCGCGGCGGCCGCCGACCTCCACGAGCAGCTCGTCGCCCTTGAACATCTCGGGCACTACTATAGACGCCGTCACAGGAGCTACACTGTACCAGGGAGAGCAGGTCGATGTCTGCGCGGCGGCCGCCGACCTCCACGAGCAGCTCGTCGCCCTTGAACATCTCGGGCACTACTATAGACGCCGTCACAGGAGCTACACTGTACCAGGGAGAGCAGGTCGATGTCTGCGCGGCGGCCGCCGACCTCCACGAGCAGCTCGTCGCCCTTGAACATCTCGGGCACTACTATAGACGCCGTCACAGGAGCTACACTGTACCAGGGAGAGCAGGTCGATGTCTGCGCGGCGGCCGCCGACCTCCACGAGCAGCTCGTCGCCCTTGAACATCTCGGGCACTACTATAGACGCCGTCACAGGAGCTACACTGTACCAGGGAGAGCAGGTCGATGTCTGCGCGGCGGCCGCCGACCTCCACGAGCAGCTCGTCGCCCTTGAACATCTCGGGCACTACTATAGACGCCGTCACAGGAGCTACACTGTACCAGGGAGAGCAGGTCGATGTCTGCGCGGCGGCCGCCGACCTCCACGAGCAGCTCGTCGCCCTTGAACATCTCGGGCACTACTATAGACGCCGTCACAGGAGCTACACTGTACCAGGGAGAGCAGGTCGATGTCTGCGCGGCGGCCGCCGACCTCCACGAACAGCTTGTCACCCTTGAACATCTTGGGCACGCAGTGCTCGCCGAACATCTCCTGCAGCATCTCGATCGCGCACTCCTGGGGGCCAACGGCTTTGTGAGGGTTGGGTATAGAATTAGATGTTGTATAATATACAAGAAAACACAATTACCTAGTCTGGCCATAAATACTGTTACAATTAAAAAAAAATAAAATATTCGATTTAAATTTGTAATCTGTCATTTTTACATGATTATTCATTGTGTTTTCTCATGTTGGCGCCATTACATTGTTTATTATTTTGCGATATTGAAATGGAGTGGGGTGATAAAGAGAACAGAATCGCTGTGATTGCGTTACACAAAGTAGGTATGGAGCCCAATGCAATTTTTAAAACTCTCCATACACTTGGTATAAGCAAAATGTTTGTGTACTGGGCTATTAATAGGTACAATGAGACCTCCTCTGTTTGTGACAGAAAAAGATCTGGCCGTCCACGGTGTGTTCGTACGGAAAAGGTGGTTAAGGCAGTAAGAGAAAGAATTCGAAGAAATCCGGTTCGAAAACAAAAGATTTTATCTCGGGAGATGAATATAGCCCCTAGAACCATGTCGCGTATTTTAAAAGACGACTTAAGACTTTCAGCCTAATAGAGACGTACTGGTCATTTTCTAACTGATAATTTAAAAAAGAATAGGGTGCTAAAATCAAAACAATTACTGAGGCGGTGCGCAAAGGGAGGTCACAGAAAAATTTTGTTTACTGATGGGAATTTTTTTACAATTGAACAACATTTTAACAAGCAAAATGACCGTATTTATGCTCAAAGCTCTAAGGAAGCTTCGCATTTGGTTGAGAGAGTGCAACGTGGGCACTATCCGACGTCAGTGATGGTTTGGTGGGGTATTAGCTACATATGAAGGAGTGACTGAGCCATACTTTTGTGAAAAAGGTATCAAAACGTCGGCACAAGTGTATCAAGATACCATTCTTGAGAAGGTAGTGAAACCCCTTAACAAAACTATGTTCGATAACCAAGAATGGTCCTTCCAACAAGACTCGGCACCAGCTCATAAAGCTCGCTCTACGCAGTCTTGGTTGGAAACGAACGTTTCGGACTTCATAAGAGCTGAAGATTGGCCATCGTCTAGTCCCGATCCTAATCCGCTGGATTACGATTTATAGTCAGTTGTAGAGAGTATGTCTTGCTCTAAACGCCATGACAATTTGGAGTTCCTGAAGCAATCCATACGATTGGCAGTGAGGAATTTTCCCATGGAAATAGTGCGTGCTTCTATTGATATCTGGCCTCAACGTTTAAAGGACTGTATTGCAGCCAACGGCGGCCACTTTGAATAAACTTTTCATATTTTAAATACCTTTTTATTTATGAATAAAACTAACACACTGTAAAAGAAATAAATTTTATTTGCAATAGAAAAAAAACTATTTTTCTTTGTATCAGTATTTATGGCAGGACTAGGTATATCGAAAGGTGATATAATTTATTACACCCTTAAGATAAAAAGTAAATCTTGGAATGTAAATCATATAACAAACACAAGGAAAGTGCATTTTTATAATATATTTTCTGATGTGAAATCAAAATTTTTTGTAAAAAATTAGCACTTTACTTTAGTTAGTACGGTATGTTTTGCTTTCAATTTCCATTGCTTTCTAGGATTTCATCTTTATCAGCAACACTATAGAAAGATGCAATATTATAAGGTATGACTTTTTACAAGAAATCAGTCGGTTCTATTCCCGACGAGGAAAATAGATTTATGAACATGTAATGATGCAGTTTTAATTTTTATCGAAATCAAGCTAGCAACTTCTTTTAGCATTTTTCCAATAGTTTCGGATATCGTCTACCTTGGCCTTTTTTATTCACACCGAATAGCGGGTCTTATCATGACCTATATTATACGTCGGATATTCCAATAGATTAGGATCTATGCTGGTGCCATTATCACAAAATCAAGTCAATTCATTTTATCAGGGAAAGTTACAGCATTTAAAATCATTACAGCAAATGAAAATAATATGGAAAAACCAAATACAAACAAGTACTTCGCGAAAGTGATAGAAGGGCAGGTACTTTCTAACATCATAAAGGGTGCATTGACGTTACGTTACTTTAAAATGGACGCGATCAAGTTTGAGCGCGCCCATATTAAGCTTTATTTGCATCATATTAAATTGTAACAGAGTATAGTTACGAGCTGCTCCCCTCGATAGCTATCTGAGAGGTTATGCAGTTGTTGCAGTTACCTTGAAGTGCATGCGGTCGAGCTTGTGGGCGGTAGGCGCGTGCGCGGCGGCGGGCGGCGGCGCCAGCAGCGCGGCGACGGCGGCGTCCGCGTACATGTCGGCCACGGGCGACGCCGCCCACTCCAGCGTCACCAGCGGCAGCTCCGCCGTCAGCCACACGCAGCCGAACAGCCGCCAGCGCGCGCCGTCGAACTGCATCGGGCCCAGCCGCGACAGCGCCATGCGGAGCGCGGCCGCCGAGCCCGCGTACTGCAGGGACTGCCGCTGCCGCACCTACACATAGCTGTGTTTATCATCGTCGTCTGAAGTATGTAGCCGATAGCTGTTACGGGACTCCTTGGAGGGTTCAGGCACACTATATTCAAATATTTAAAGAACAGAAATAATTAAATGTAATTAAAATTATGTTATTTTCAGCACCAGCGGCAAGTGTTTAGTGTGGTGTTCCTCTTCACCAGCACGCCCCGCAGCGCAGCCAGCACCTCGTGTTCATACCTCGGAGGGCGCCAGCTCGGTGTAGCGCGGCAGGTCTGCGGGCGCCAGCACGTGGTAGGTGAAGTTCCTCTTCACCAGCACGCCCCGCAGCGCAGCCAGCACCTCGTGTACATACCTCGGAGGGCGCCAGCTCGGTGTAGCGCGGCAGGTCTGCGGGCGCCAGCACGTGGTAGGTGAAGTTCCTCTTCACCAGCACGCCCCGCAGCGCAGCCAGCACCTCGTGTACATACCTCGGAGGGCGCCAGCTCGGTGTAGCGCGGCAGGTCTGCGGGCGCCAGCACGTGGTAGGTGAAGTTCCTCTTCACCAGCACGCCCTGCAGCGCGGCCAGCACCTCATGTACATACCTCGGAGGGCGCAAGCTCGGTGTAGCGCGGCAGGTCTGCGGGCGCCAGCACGTGGTAGGTGAAGTTCCTCTTCACCAGCACGCCCTGCAGCGCGGCGCCGGCGGCGGGCGGCCGCTCCGCCAGCGTGCCTAGCACCTTGAAGATAAACATTTATTTATTCCAAGATTAGGATACCCCGATGTAAAAAGAGGGTTGTTTGACATGTCTATGTGACTGTCTGTCTGTGGCATCATAGCTATCGAAGGGATAAAGCGATTTCAAATTAGTTTTTTTTTTGTATTAAAGGTAATTTATGTGCGAGTGTTCATCATTATATATTGTATATTTGTTCATTAGATATATTTGATAAAAATCGGTTAAGCCATTCAAAAGTTGTTACTATTTCTTTCTAATTCCCTATCCTTCCATTGTTGTCTCTCCATTAACAGCGACGCGACGTCACAGCAGTCGTTGTCTGTCGCCCGTCAGTGTAACACCGGTCGATGACATCAAGTGTGTGCCTACCTTGGCCGTGGTGTCGCCGCGGAAGGTCAGCGCGAGCGCCTGCGTGTTGCGTGGCGTGTGCACCAGCAGGCGGCCGCGGTGCTCGCGCGTGAGCGCCGCCCGCAGCCGCGACATCTCGTTCTGCTCGCCGTGCACCAGCACCACGTGCGGCGGCTTCAGCAGCGATATGAACTCGCTGGTCTGCGCGTAGTCGGTGTGCGCGGAGAAGCTGATGTAGTCCACGGACATCCGCAGCGGCAGCTTCTGGCCGGCCATGGTGGTGATCTCGTCGGGCTCGGACAGCACGGTCTTGGCCAGGGTGCCTTCGACGCAGTAGCCGGCGATGATGACGCCGTTCTTGGGGTCGGTGCACCAGGACTCGAACAGCTCCCGCGAGAGCCCGGACTGCATCATGCCCGGCGAGGCCATGATCACGCACGGCCCGATGTCCTCGAAGTGGTCGATGCCCTGCAGACGGTGGACGAGAGATTTATATTATTTTAATAAGAGATAATTCATTTAATTTTATAATTTACACACGGTTATAGTATATCCCGTTTAATCTCAACCCAAACATAAATAAACCCGTCTATGACACAACCATAGACTAGGCAGTGATTTGAATACAATACAATGATAATTATTATTTGCGACTATGAATACATAGACTATATTCTATACTCGGCAGTGTCAAAAAGGCGTATTTTTACAGTGACATATTTTAATTTTATGTTTAAATATATTAATTACTAGCAGACCCGTGCCGACTTCGTTGAGCATAGAAACCGTTCAAACCTTCCCAGGACTTCCCCGAACATTTCAAGACCAAAAATCGGTTCAGCCGTTTCGAGTTCGAGTTTAGCGAGACTACCGAATAGCAATTCATTTTTATTTATAAGACTATTTTTATTTCATGATATCTTTTGAATGGAATGTCCGATTTCAATAATTTAAAAAGTAATCGTCAGGTATTGAGACAGTCTTGAATATTAAATTATTTGTTTGGATAAAAATTTATAAATGGTATGGATAACACGGTCTGATTTTGATCGGAATTTCTATCGATTAGTTAAATGTAAAAAATTTGTTATAGTGACGTAACTACAATAGTTAGACATGGTATAGCGAAGTTTTTTGTAGATATTGATATATTCTATAATATTGTCGATCATTTTTTTGTCCTATCATTGGATAGCAATTTTTTTTTACACCTTCGGTTTTTAATAGGAATTTCTAAAGATTTCTATAGTAATCTAGTAATAAATATAGCCTATGTTCCTCAGTGATAATGTAGCTTTCTAATGAAAAAAGAATTATTAATATCGGTCCAGTACTTTTGCAGTTTATTCGTTACATACAAAAATACAAATCTTTCCTCTTTATAATATTAGTGTAGATTGTTTAATTGTTATAAAATGTATTTAATGTTTTCACATATTCTCTATATTATGTGAAAAATTTCGGTGTTTTCAATTTTTTTAGGATACATTTAAAAAGTCGTAGTATACAAGCTATACGATATAATATTGTCTTGATAGTTTAAAAAAGTCACTTGAAAAACAGGGACAAACATTCTATAGCTTATCCAATACGTACGACATTAGAAATATTATAAACATTAATGATTTGTTTGCTCCAAAACTACGAGTACTTTAAAGTATCTGCACAGGGTCCCGTTTCTACAGTTTGGGTACGGAACTTTAATAACATATTTTGCAATAAAATATTCCTGCTCATAATATAGTAAGAATAAAATTCACTGTACGACCAGAACTTAAATGTCATGCAGGAAGACATTTAAGTTCTGGTCGTACAGTGAATTTTATGGTTTTAGTGTTTCATACATCGTCTGTCATTTCTATTAAAAACTAGAAAAAAAATTTACCGAGGGCCATTAAAAGTTTACATTTATTTTTTAATTAAACACACAGGGGCAGGGGCATAGCTACCGCCGTATCAATTGTACGGGGCGGCCGGCGTGCGTGAACAAAAATTAATAACAACTTCCTAATTTTTTTAATTATTTCAGAAATGACAAAAGTAAAAGAAAGCAATTACTCTTTTTCCCGCGTAAAGAGTACGTCCAAAGGTTGGCAACCCTACATCGGTTGTAGTGGGCTTGTTTATTTATGCAAACATTTTTTTTTTTCTTTTATGATAAATTTTTACCTATATTTAATTTTTATACGGGGACCCGCCAAGGCACGCTACGCCACTGAATACACAAGTAGATGCAGTCGAATTGAGAAACCTCCTTTTATCGAATTCAGTTTGATTTTTAGAAGGTGAATATATAACGGTAATGATCTCCAGCAAGAATTGAATATTAGGTCATCGGCGGTGAAGGTCAGCCCGAAATTATACCGGCCGGCGGGCGCCAAGGTCGCGCGTTCCGTTACATGACAATGTCAACACGAAATCGTTATTCATTTTCAACGAAATTATTTACAGCAGTTTATGTTCATTTTACTAGTATATAAGTCGACGCGCTGGACTTTGTCTACTTAATTCTTGAGCAGGCAAAGTGTCCCCTTAATTGAGAGTAAATTAAACCAATAAATACGAAATTTATTGATAATTTCGGCGCGCTTTCGCGAAACGGAACGCAGTTTTGACAGCTACTGAGTTAACTATATATCATGTTAGTTTATCAGTAGCATACAACGCCGGCTGGATTGTAGTGTTTACGTGTCTGTTATATATTGTGCCGGTACACGTGATCTAGTAATTAAACAGTAAGTACAGCTAAAACAACACTCGTATTGAGTCAGATGTGAAAATAATGATCTTTAATTAACTTATGAAACAAATATCTTTCCTATGAAATTGTATGAAAAACATTTTTTTTCATGTATTTTTATCTGTATTAATCGAAGTAATCACCCATGCTATCAATTCATCTTTGCCAACACAGTGACAGTTTATTGATGCCCTTCATAAAGAAATCAGCTGGACGGGAGGGAACAAATTGTTTAAAGGCATTTTGTACTGCCTCTCGGGTATTGAATTTTTTTCCCGCCAAGAAGTTATCCAAATACTAGAAAAAGTAGTAGTCTGTAGGCGCAAGGTCTGGTGAGTAGGGCGGATGACCGAGAGTTTGAATTTAGAATTCATAGCCAAACAAAAATTAATTTGATTTGTAATGGCCAGTACTGCAGAACAGTTATGGATAAAATAGATCTAGTTTCTTTGTATACTACATAATATAGTAAAAATACTTAAGATTTGATTTTAATTGGAAAAAATTTTGATGACAATATAATGTGTGTTTAATTTGAAATTCTGAATAAACTATTTCGACATAGACAATAGGCAGAGGAAAAAGTATTTTCGGATTATATTATGTATGAACTTGTCACAAAAAAAAATCTCTTGGGCTATACCTACCAATTGTATCTGGCTGATTTTGATATCATCAGAAAGTTTTAATTTTATAGAAGACAATTCCAAATTCAAATTAGGTAAATGTGAGATTTTCATTTGTTTTTCTTATTGTTAAAATCAGTGATTTAAAAAAAATAGGTACACAAAAAAGCTCGATATTTGAGTGCCTCATGAGCTCACTGAAAGAAACCTAGAACCGTGTACTCATTTGTGATTCTTTATTACGACGTAATGAAATCGAACTAGTTTTTGAAGAAGCTGAAAACTGGTGATGAAGAGTGGCTCACGTACGACAAGAACGTGCGAAAGAGATCGTGGTCAAAGGCCGGTCAGGCTTCACAGACTGTGGCGAAGCCCGGGTTAACTCGCAACAAGGTGATGCTGTGTGTGTGTTGGGATTGGAACGGCATTGTTCATTATGAGCTGTTACCGCCAGGCTAGACCATCGTTATCTGAACTGTACTGCGAACAACTGATGAGATTAAAGCAAGAAGTTGAGAGAAAGCGGCCGGAATTAATCAACAGAAGGGGTCTGGTTTTTCACCATGACAATGCTAACCCTTACATATCTTAAGTCACTCAGCAAAAATTACGGGATTTTGGCTGGGAGGTGTTAATGCATCCACAGAATTCCTTAGGCTGTGTCAGGTTGACATCACAAGAGGACTGCCAAAACCACTTATCGCAGTTTTTTCATCAGACGCCCCAAATTTTTTATAGCAATGGGATCAATATGTTCATGGCAAAAAGTTATCGAACAAAATGGCACCTATATACTTTAGTCAATTGTAAATAGACTTTATAAAAAACCTTTTGAATTTTTATATAAAATGCGAAGAAACTTTTTACCCGACCAAATATTTATGAAATGGAAGAGGAAAAGATTGGGTCACCTGGTGGTGAGCTATTATCACCGCCTATAGTATCGCCAGACGAGCCACAAGAGGGTTCTCAGTAACACACCAACTACACACCACTAGACCACGGAGGCGTATAGCAGTAATAATTGAAGACATGAATGGATAACTTGACTTCTAAAGGTGATATGTCACAAAATTCCGATTTCGAGAAAATTGAGTTCAAAATATGTCGTAACGTACATTAATCTAGATAACAGTCATCAGAATCAATTTACTTAATACATTACGCCATATCCTAAAATGTTTAAATGGTATAAGCTGTCTCTCTCTCTAAGCTGTAACTCAATTTTGTCGATAAAAAACTTTGCGACACATCACCTTCATCTATTCATGTCTTCAATTGTGAATCACCTGCTGATAGTGGCACCCAGATACTCCACCAAATGGTGCTTATCTAATCTGCTGCCAGTCGCTAATTCAATCTATTTGCGATTTATTTATCAAACACGAGAATGGATTACAATGTCCTAATCAGAATCAGTAGTTAGGAACACTCTTCGTCCCTTGAATAAATATTTGGTGAATAATATAAATTTGTCACGCTCATAGCTTGGGTACATCTTTTCTCTCATCTTCTGTATGTATCTGTATGAAATCTTTGAACATCATTTGCACCAAATTTTCAGAAGTCTGATTAATAATTATGAAACGTATCATTCGTATCTGGGACCAAATTCAATGACAATGCAATTAAGCGGATTTTTTAAATTATTATGTAATCAACTTGTTTTGTTAATGAAGTTAGACTAAGACCATATTATTAGGACAGTGCAATGAAAATAGGACTCTCGGCCAATACAATAGAGCTGATTTTATTATCAATGCTATGTTTTTCTCCGGTCCGTCGATAGCCCGGATGAGATAGTGTCTGCCTTCATTATTATTTATTATACATTGTTTAAGTAACAATAATCTGTCACACCGATTTAGGTATCAATGGCCGGGATCTTTGATACCAGACAAACTCCACACAGCGCGGGACTGACGATTTACATGCCCATTCGACGCATGGATCATCTTTCTTGTCAGAGAAGCACATTGTGCCTACCTAACCGTAAGTTAGGATAATGCAGGTTGATCACCTGATTGACCTGACATGAAGGATCTAACCAAACTTGCTTTTTTTAAAATTGTTTAAGTAATCACTCGAGACTAATGCATTTTGTATATCCAGCACCATCCACGATGTTGCCCGCGTCCCTCAAGCACCGCCTGGTGACGTGGCTGGAGGATCACCGCGAGCTGGTCGTGGTAGTCTTCTGTCTGCCCGCCAGCTTCATGTTCGCTCTGCTGATGAGGCTGAGAGCTTGGCTGCGGCGGCTGGCCAGCGATCCCACACGGCACGACGGAGCAGTCAAGAGGATACAGGGCAGAGTAGGTAGCAATGGCGTGGGGTTTCTATAACCTCATCCAAATTCCTACATATTATACAGGGCAGAGTGGGCAGCAATGGCGTGGGGTTTCTATAATCTCTAAAGCTTTCCTATGAAGGATATACCTTCGCCACTGTCGGGTAAAGTTTCCCCAGTGGCCAATACACAGGGAAAAGGTTTAAAGCTGACAAGAGTGGCAATATAAATGGAATCTAACTTTTGTAATTTAAAAAAATAGCCTAAATCATTGTATATTCTACTGCATAAATTCTACGCATATAAGTAAGTTCTCAGAAGAAACCGCATATTAAAAATCAATATTTTCAAAAGTGCAGTGATTTGTTAAAGATTTCTCATGAGCTCCAAACAAAAGTAGCCAAGTTGTGACTTCTTAAACTTGCATAAGGGTCGTAGGAGCTAATTTGATAATATCTCCAAAAAATGTTGTTCCAAAAAGTTTTACACCGAAATAACTTCCTTATTTCCTAACTCTCAGGTGCGCAGATGGAACAAGCTACCACCCAACGAACGCCGCCTGCTGTGCACCGCCCGACCCAACTGGCAATCCCTGTCCACCACGTTCTTCGAGAAGCATCTCCATCATCAGGTCCCCGTGCCCCTGCACGATATCCTAGAGTTGAACGAGCCGGATATGACGGTGAGGGTGGAACCCATGGCAACCATTGGAGACATAACGGAGTACCTCATACCGAGGGGGTACTCCTTGGCCGTTACTATTGAACTGGTGGACGCGACTCTTGGAGGTATGTTGTAACATCCTAGTATTATTATTGTTAAAGGTTGAGAGGATAGATGGAAGTTTGTGTGTCACATACCCACTTACCCCACTACCACTAATTACCAATACCACCTTTTAATAATAGCCCATTCAATAACCGATCTATCTTTTTTATAAATAGGTCTAATACTAGCGGTCGCCGATAACTCTCTATGTGTTTTGGTGATGATGAGGATATTAACTTTAAGTACAATTGAATAATAATCATTTGCAGGTCTGGCTATGGGTACCGGCATGTCGACGCACTCACACAAGGCGGGGCTCTACCACGAGACCGTTACCAGCTACGAAGTGGTTCTGGGTGATGGGTCTCTAGTCACCGCTACGGCTGACAACGAATACTCCGACCTGTATTACGCGCTGCCCTGGTCCCACGGAAGCCTGGGGTTCCTGGTGGCGCTGACGCTCAAAATTGTCAAGATAAAGCCCTACATCAAGATAACCTACACCCCAGTGACAGGACAGGCGAACTACTGCAATAAATTACGAGAACTGTCCGGTTCCAACGAAGCTAGGCCTAAGAATCACCCGGACTACATCGAGGGCACGGTGTTCAGCAAGGACAAGTGTGTCATAATGACGGGCGAGTACTCGGACGACGACGGCACCGAGGTGAACCACTGCGCGCGCTGGTACAAGCCCTGGTTCTACAAACACGTGGAGTCATTCCTCGACAAGGGGGAGGCGACCGAACTGATTCCCCTGCGCGACTATCTACTCCGGCACAACAGGCCGATATTCTGGGTGGTGGAGGACATGATATCTTTCGGCAATAACCCCATTTTCAGGCTCTTCTTTGGCTGGCTTCTCCCACCGAAACCGGCCTTCCTCAAGTTTACCACCACGCCGGGGGTTCGCGCGTACACCTTCACGAAACAGGTTTTCCAGGACATCGTCCTTCCGTTGCAAGAGCTGGAACGGCAGATAGACCTCGCCAGTGAGTTGTTCGAGAAGTTTCCGCTGCTGGTCTACCCGTGCAAGATCATAGACCGCGGTCCGTCGTCGGGGCAGCTCCGGCGAACGCCCGCCAAATATCTGGTGCCCGGGACCGACTACGCGATGTACAACGACCTGGGCGTATACGGCGTGCCGGGGAAGGTTAAAGACAGGAAGCCGTACAACCCGGTAGCGGCCATGCGGAAGATGGAGGAGTTCACTCGCGACGTGGGCGGGTACTCGTTCCTGTACGCGGATATATTCATGACGCGAGAGGAGTTTGAGCAAATGTTCGACCTGTCTCTGTACGAGAGGGTCCGGAGCAAGTACAACGCGGTTGGCGCCTTCCCGCACTTGTACGATAAGGTCAAACCTGAACTCGACGTGTTCAAGATAGGCGAGGAGAATGCTTTGTCGTAGATTTATTAAATTTCAGATATTTATTATTTAATATACCTTTTATATTCCTTAATGTATGTCTATTTTACTTAATTAACAATACAATCAAAAAACAAACGTGCCTATGTAATTAATAACCTTATTACACCCTAAATTTAAATTAAATACGTTTCTTACTCTATAATTAAAGACATGAATATATGCAGGTGATATGTAGTAAAATTGTAATTTAGAGAAAATTGTGCTCAAACTGTCACTTAACCATTTTAGAATACGTCGTAATGTTTTAAGTACATTAATCTAAAAATTCGTCTTTCAAATCAATGTACATAATACGTTACTATACGACGTCCGATATAAATTCAACAAACAAACCAAAAACACCGAAATTTTCACATATTTACTTATTGTGCACACTTATCAACACTTTCACCGGAATGCTAAAGGATCACACTTTATTATCCAATACATTTTATAACAATTAATTAAACAATAATTTATATGTTTATGGTTTAAACATCAAATGAAAATCTTTCACAAAAAAATACGCCATTTTGACACTGCTGATTGTAGAATATAAGCCTATAGTCTATGGATTCATAGCAAACAATAATCATTCTATTACTATTGGCATCACTGACTAGTCTATGGTTGTATCATATGGGTTTGTTTACGTTTGGGTTATCTCGAACATACTATACATAATATCCTAAAATGTTTAAGTGTCAGCCTAAACCCAATTTTCTGGGTAAAATTTTTTTGGAACATATCACCTTCATCCATTCATGTCTTCAATTATTGTATTTAATACACCAATAACTATTGTGTGTAAGTGGCCTCGCACTAAACGGACGGACAGACCACTGCAATATTATGTATACAGTAGAGACTATATTAATGCTAAATATGTTTGTGTTTAATACCAAGCCACAGGTAAGAGCTAGTGAAATACTAATAGTCAACATGACTGACCTTGAGGTTAGATATGTGGCGGAACACGAAAGGGTTGTTCACAGCGATCTGCCGCCGGATGCGGTCGTTCATGGCGTTGACGTACGTCTGGTACACCGCCATGCACTTCTTGGCCAGCGACGACGCGTAGTAGATCGGCACCTGGTACAGGACATTCGCGTTACAGGTTGTAATAGAACCTCAATCCTTATATGACACTCCACAGTGTGAAAAAGATTTTCACAGATTGTTCAAACATATTTAGAATTAAGATAATACTTAGTTAGCTAACTAATATCATGGATAATAGTTAATTAAACGAACGATTCGTATATTACGCGATGTAAGAAAACGGAAATACCTACATCTTTCATAACCATGGGGTTAGACAGGGTACAAACTTTTGATAATTGCGTATACTTCGCAGGAGGGTTGGCGAGCGCAGTGGTATAATTGTAACATCATAAGTGGCAACGCTGCTGTCTATTTCCAGATATATTTTCCCTCAGTCGCCTGTTACCATACCCACGGGGAGGTGCTATTCTTATTCGGCCCCCGGTCTCCGCGTCACGTACCTGGTGCAGCTCGGGGTGCTGCGACCAGAACTCGTCCAGTATGAGCAGCAGCTCCTGCGCGCGGCCCAGCGCGAACACGGGGATGAGGCAGCGGCCGCCGCGCGCCACGATGTCCGCCACCAGCCCGGTGAAGCGCGCCTCGCGCTCCTCGCGCTTCTCGTGGATGTGCGTGCCGTACGTGGACTCCTGTTGACAAGAGAGACCATCTCAACATTACATCCTCTACAACATTGTTATAATAATAATATTAATAGCTCCCCTCAACGATTTCGGTGTCGGTAGCCGATTTCATTGAAACCAGGCCAGCTACGCAGGAGTTATTTTATAGTTCCCAAGTGAGTGCGCAATACACAGAAGCACTCTCTCTCCCTTTTACTCTCATAACCCAGTGGGACGGTAAACCGACACGACTGGCGAGAGAACAGGCGCAGGACCGAATTTTTTACATGCCCATCCGACGCATGGATCATCTTTCATATCAGACAATCAGGTGATCAGCCTGCATTGTCCTAACCAAACCTGAAAACAACATTTTTTTTGTTGTTCCAACGCGGGAATCGAACCCACGATCTCCGGGTTGAGAGCGAAGATCTGAACCACTAGACCACAGAGGAGTTATTGTTATATCAAGTGACTATAAATAATAATAATAACAATGCCTCCCACACCGATTTCGGTGACGGTGGCCGGTTTCATTGAGACCAGGTTTGCAGCTGGCCTTGTGGCTAGCGACACGACCGGCGGGAGTTGCGACACGACTGTCGGAAGCCGACTTTTGACATGCCCATCCGACCCATGAATCTTATTTCTTGTCATAAACAGGAAATCGCAAGCTGATCACCAGTAGCTTGCAATGTTCCTGTAACCCTTGTCCTAACCAAACTTCAAAATAACATTTTTTATGTAATAAGGAACAATAAAAAAACACGTGGATCGAACCCACGATCTCCGAAGTCGAAAGCCAATCTCTAAACCACTGGAACTACTCGGTTGTGTAAATATTAGTAATAGTAAGGAGGTTAAACTATAGTGATAGCCTCCTTTGTCCAGAGGTATAGAGCATGGTTTTTGCTCCAGTTTATTTCTTATATTAGTTTATGTCAACTAATAAAATAAAGTGTTACCGTTATAAGAACATCTGGGTGTTCTGTTGGTATTTCAGCTGCCATCAGATGTCTGTCTTCTTGTCTTGAAAAGTCACCGGTATATAGAACCTGTAACAATCAAAATGAAATCTACATTCCCCAAGCTATATATCATAAAAACTTGCATAGAAAGATTGCAATAATTTATACAGTGTGTAAAAAGAGCAGTCACTATAACTTTGAGATACGATTATACTACCTTTCCTCATTTCGGAAATGTATATTTTTTTTTTGTCAAAAACTAAAAAAAAATTTTTTTTTTCTTTTTACCATTTCTTATTTTTTTGTCGCAAAAATAATAATGAAGCCAAAAAAAAAATTTTTTTTAATTTTTGTAAAATAAAAAATAAAAAAAAAATACATTTCTAGAATGGGAAAAGGTTATAATATCCCAGTTATATGACTTTATAGACTTTACAGTTATAGTGACTGCTCTTTTTACACCCGTTATATGCAAGAAAAACATAATTATACTATATGCCAGTGGTGTAGAGTTCCTATAACTCCATTCCTATCATCTTCACCTACCCCTTTTGTCTCCTCCACATCGTCACCCCTAATCTTAGGGCATACAGCCTAGGGTTTCCCACTGTATGAGACCCAGCCTTCGCCACTGCTACATAACCACTTTTAGGATCAATTACAATATTATATGCCAACTGCTGATCAGGGATGAAATGGATATGATATTTCGGATACGGATATGGATATTAAATTATTTCAGTTTATCCATTTGTTTAGGATAATTTTGGTTACGGATATTAAATTTTGGTTTCCTATTTACGGTAGCAAAAGTTTCGGTTACGGTTACGGAGCTCCGTAACATCTCTGCTGCTGATGTCCCTGACGTCTTACCTTGACTCCGGCAATCTCGATCATGAACATGGCGGCTCCCAGCACGTGACCGGCGTTGTACGCCCAGAACCGCACGCCGCGGATGTCCTTCTCCTCGTGGAAGTTGATGGTCTCTATGCGGTCCATGGAACCCTCCAGGTCCGATTCCGTGTACAACATTTGCTCTGTTGATATGTTGCTGGAAAATTGTATTTGTAAATAATAAGTTCTTTAAAAATGTGTCTTTAATTCTAAAACTTAATTTGTGTGCATCATTTCTAAACTAATCAATTCAGATTCTATGTTATAATACTGAAGTCCCGACAGTTGTTTTAAAATATCTACTGCTGGAGCTGGACATAAGAGTCCCCGAAAGTAGTCCACTCAGGCATGGTTGCAACTTGCAAGTCAAATCAAGTCTTTTTTATTTAAACTCAATAGATACATATTAGGGGAGATGAATACAAAATACCTACAACTGGTTCTCATGCTCACTTGGCAAACAAAAATGATGTGTAATGATAAGCAATTACTGTCACAACTTTACAAGACCAGAGAAGTTGCCAGCCTTAAAAAGAAATATATACTCTTACTTTCCAAAGTTTTATTATGCCACTCACCTAACTTTGATATAATCTGACACCAGCCACCTGTAGATGGCTTTGGTAGCATGCGTCATGAACACTCTGCCTTTGAATGAGGTTTTTGTGAGGAACCATGGTAGGGCTCCACTGTGGTCCAAGTGGAAACTGAAACACAAGAAAATACATGTAGACAAAAGATGTGATAATCATTCTAAAGAAAAACTGGCCAAGTGAGAATATGTACAACAAAATATGTTTCCTACAAAGCAGCAAGTAATCAGAATAATCAAAGACTAAAAATTTATTTAGAAAAAATCTCACAAAATGTGTTCTGTACATTTTTTATGGTGATTCAGGAACTAGCTAAATTTATTAATGTAGTATGAAATTGTATTATTTTATGATGTTATTACAGAGTGAATAAATTTTCAATTGTGATATTAACATTATGCAGGTATACTTATAATAATTATAACAAAGTAACAAGAAATATTAGCAAGATACTAAAAATTTTAGATAGAGTATACTCACTGTGAAATGAGTAGAAGGTCAACCTCATCTGCCTCAATCAGGTCCACGAATGGGAGAGCATCCATACCTGAAAGACCAGGATGGATGCCACAATCTAGCTGAAAATAATAATTGGAAATTTAAGGTCCTTAAGGTAAATGAACAAAAAAAACTTAATAAAGCAGCAAATCATTTCCGAGTTCTGAACATCACCAAAAATTTATTTACACAAAATTGTGTTTAAAATAGCTATGTAACAACATTTGAATTATTGCCTTTTATTGTATTTATTCAGTCATTTTCTTATTTAAATACAAATAAAATTCTTGAAAATAGACCTATATATTCCTATCCAAGTAACATACCTAAGTAGCTAAATAGTCAAATACCAGGGCATGGATGATGGATCCCAGCCTGGTGTAGAGTGTGTTTCTGTTTAGAATGCTGTGACATGGTTTGGGTTTAGAATTAACTTATGAAACTCTTACCATAATTTTCTTCCCTTTGAATTCGAGCATGATACATGATCGACCAACCTCCTGCCCCGCACCTCTGTAAATACAATGTTATCATTATGTGTTTGGGTAGATAATATATAACGAGAAAATGCTAAATACACAAATACTATCTTGTACTACAGGCGGACAATTTTTTTTTCTTTAACGAAAATAAAAGAAATAATAAATGTCTGTAAGATAACAAAATTATTCAACTTCTGTACAATAATAAATGTAATAAAAATAAACCACAATGTGTTGGAGTATAGTAGGCTAGGTGATAAAATAAATTAAAATAATATAACGATTCACGAAGCCTAGCCTTTTCTATTACAAAAACAAAGAATTAAACTTACAATGGTCGTATAATAAGCTGGTCACTTTCTTCCAAAGGCACTGGATCAGTACCTTTCCGGGGATTAGTCGTCATGATTAGTGCTTCTTAACAATTCATTTACTATCACAATTTACTACTGTATTACAGTATTTTCTATTGTTACTATCAAACTTAGTGAAGAAGAAAACAAACATTCAAGTTTCAACCGGTACACAATTTTGAGGTTAGAATATCACAGATAAAATAATTACTCTAATCTATGATCACAGATTAAAGTGCTTATTTGTGTTGTTGGCAAAAAGGTCCAGTCTGAGTAATAATGATAAAGATAGTGTTGTAAAATGTAGAAAATAATAATATAATATGAAAAATATGTTTATAAATAAAATAATTTTCTACTTTCTTGAATTAAATGCTAGAAACAGAAAATAAAATTTAAATTCCTTTTAAAAGATGATAAGAACTGGCAACATTATTTTTTTTTCACACGTCAAATAGATTTTGACAGTTTAAAGATGTCAAATAGAAGAAGAAGAAGAAATCGTTTATCAAGAAAACAAAAGCATGTGAGAAACGTGAATTATTTTTAATATATTTCAAAGTAATTTAATTAACATGCCTAAGAAGAATAAACTATTTGATGAAGACTCAGAAGAGGAAGTTATAATCAAAACAGAAAACGAGTATGCTAAAAAATATGATACTTGGCGCGAGAAGGAAGAATTGCACAGATGTAAGTTCAGAAATTTAACAATTTTCAAGCAAAGCAAAGCAAATTTGTAAGGAGAGTTTATAATGTTTATAAAATTTTGTACAATATGTATTATACTTAAGGCCCTTCATTGCATATTTTATATGTATGTACGTAAAATAGTGTTGATAACATAGTATTTAAACCAATGAATGCTTCTTTCTATCTTTCTTGTTTCCAAATTCCAAGTCTCATTAGGACGATGCAGGCTGATCTCTTGCCAGACGTGTTGATCAACCGTTCCACTAGGTTACGAGTGTAAAAATTAGAATCCAAACTGACTGTAAAAATAACTTACAATGAAACCAACTATGTACATACAACCAAATGCCCATCATACACTTTTTAACCAGACATGATAATAATTAAATTACCCAGGACATTTATATAATTGTTTACAAAGTTTACCATGGCTTTGGTCAAACTAAAATACTAGGGACTATTATTAATGATCATGCCATCCGTCTGGGTTTCCCCGGATTTGTCCTAGTTTGGAGGCCGTCTGGGGAGCATCCGGGGGAGGTTTATGTTGTTGTCCTGGTAAAACCCGGCCGGACGGATGTGCACTCCCGTGCCTCCAGATTTTAAACAAGATGTAAGTTAATGAAAAAAGTATTGAAATATCCGGGGTGAAAGCTCCAAAATCCGGGGAAATTACGCTTCCGGTACTGGGTGGCAGTTTTAAAGATGGCAGCCCTAATCATGCCTACTAATATAACTGGTTAAATCTATTCCAGTGGAGCAAAAATATGGGCCCAAGGGTCACAAATCAGGTGACACCGGCAGCTCCGACAGCGAGGATGAGAGTGATGAGCCACTAGAAGTGTCAGAAGAAGTGGAGAAACAGTTCCTCAAAACATTATCATTGTTGAAAACTAAAGATCCACGAATTTATGATGCAAACTATAAATTCTTTGATGAGAAAGTTGAAAAAGTGAAAGGTGGGCTTAAAAATCATCTAAAGATGGTATATTCAAATTCATTCAAATTGAAATAATTTATTTCAAATTAAGAAATCCACATAATAGTGTGAGTAACACAGGTATTAAGTGTAGTGTTAGTATAACAAATTTATAATAGCATATATAAAAACATTTACAATTTAAACATAAGGGAAACGAGCTGCTGGGGCATGGAGCTGCATCCAATGCCTCAACAGCCTGGAGTCCCATTGATTGCCCAGTACACTCAGGAGAGTTGAGACACTGTTCTGGCTGCCCCGCACACGAGACCACAACGAGGCACATTGCTTTCTCATGATCGTGTAAAAACAATCTGCTCTTACCTCAGCAAATATTGCGGAAGCGCTACAAAACCGAGGCAGCCCAAACAGCATCCGAAATATATTTTTGTATTGCACTCGTAGAGAGCTGTATGCCCATGGTGTGAAGCTGACCCACAGAGCACAGGTGTAGAATGATTGACAGAAGGAATTAAAAAGATACTTATATACGTTAGTAATAATAGTTAATATGTATAAATACAAACTAGATATAATATTTGCAGAAAAGAAAGTTGAACCTAAGGCATTAACATTTGCTGATAGTGATGATGACAGTGATGACAACAAGGACATCTTTAGCATTGAGAAGAAGGCTGAAATATCTGATGATGATGAAGAAGACGATAAAAAGAGGAATAAGGTTAGAAAACTCTACTAGGGTAAATCTAGTAACTAAGTAGGTACCCTAGTATTTTTTTTTCATAGAACCTGCTTTATATTCAAACTTTTAGATTTCCAAGTATGTATGTTGTGGCACTCTATTTATTCTCCTTTTCAAGAAAAAAATCTTTTAATAACTTCAGCATTAAATGTAAATACAGGTATAATTTTTTTGCTACTTTACTATTTACAAAAATGTCTTATCTTACTGTCACATTATCAAATAAGCCATTAATTAATCATGAAAGCCTTCATACATTGATCACAATTTTTTTTACATAATATTGATTCTAAAATTAAAAAAATATATATTTTCTTGATTTATAAAACAATTAAGTAGTTTTCAAACTACCTTAATAATTTAATCAGCAACCATTTAATTGGTTTTCCCTTGACATAGGCCTTTGAAATAACTTAGTTGCAAAGTTTTGTTCTTCAAAGTTATAACAGCGAGTGTCGTTGTAGTAAAAAAACATTGAGTTTATCTGAATATAATAACTTTTGAAAAGACTCTGAACCCGTGACTTGTCATATGAAAATACAAAACAGATGTAAAATGTTGTTTTAAGGATGGAAAGCTGAAAGATTACCTGGTTGGTAAAGTGAAGCATGTAGATGATGAAGTGGCAAGTGACCTCGCTCCTCTTCGCGAGCTCTGGTCTGACCCCAAGCTGAACGATGGAGAAGCATTCCTGAGAGATTACATTCTGAACAAACGGTATCTCTTTTTGGCATTTTATTTTTGCACAATTTTTTTTTAGGAAGAGATCTAATCTGGATTTACCATTAAGCGATTTTAAAGCAGTTAGGCTTATACATGGGACTTATTTTAAATGACAGAGCCATGATAAGCTCTAATATTCTTCTCTTCTTCTTCTTTTTCTTCTTCTCTTATTATATAAAAATGAATTGCTGTTCGTTAGTCTCGCTAAAACTCGAGAACGGTTGAACCGATTCGGCTATTTTTGGTCTCGAAACATTCGTGGAAATCCAGGGAATGTTTAAACGGTTTGAATGCTCAACAAAGTGGGCACGTGGCAGCTAGTGTTATACATAAATGGTGGCTAAAATCATTTCTTTTTTTATTTATATACATTTTTAAAATCGCTTTCATGGGGACAAAATTAAAATAAACAAATGATAACCAATCGGGGAGTACATTTTAGTGCTGCCGCTTCATATCTGTCGTCTCCATCCACATTTACACCTCTGTATAGCTTAAAAATCAAAGTATTTATTAAGCTATGTAAAACAAATGGTCTATAACACAGGAACTGCCAATTTTTGTTTTTATGGAATATAAATATCTACAGGTACATGGAAGACGGTGACGCTGGCACCGCGGAGGACAAGCTGCGAGACGACGAAGACCTGGAGGAAGACGAGAGGAGAGTGGAGGAGCAGGGACAGTTCGAGCGCGCGTACAACTTCCGCTTCGAGGAGCCCGATGAGGAATACGTGAGTACTGGCCACGTAGCTGCTGCGTCACGGATTCCGTCGTCCCATTGTGTGTGAATACGCGTCAATAAGCGACGCTTCGTACTCAGTAGTAGGTCTCAGTGAGGTGATGCGTCACACTCCTCACTTAGCGTGTATTATGCTTTGTAAATTAAAATATTAATTTTATCGCATTTTAGTTTAATTTATGGGCGATAAAAATAAAAAGGATCACGCACCTCAGATCATTAATCTCATATCGGTGTAGGGTAAAGTACCCAATTATCAGCACTTTAAGAGTTACTTCCTACTTAAGCCTATTTTATGATTGCGTAAAATAGTTCTTTACCCGTTAAATCAATTTTTATTTTTCTAATATTTAATAAGGAAGACGATAGTAAAAGAAAAACATGGTTAACTTATATCCAAGATATTTTAGACAAGTAATAATAAAAAATGACCCTCTCCCCATTTACTGGCATCATCGCCCCCAATTAATAGCATAGAGCGACCCAATTATCAGCACAATACTTACTATCACTGTTAGGAATTGAATTAAAAAACATATTTTCATTCTTAAAATCTATTTTTTATTAATTTTTTTGTATTTTTAGTAAGTACCTAGGTACCCGGAAACTCAAAACAATCACTTATAATCTAATAATACTTTTATAAAATTTTAACATTAGTAAAGTCATCTTAGAAATGAATTTAAATAACGTGTTCAGACTTTCAAGCGACAATTGCAAATGGTTTCAGAACTACTGCCTTATGTCCCTGGAACTCTGATACAATAAATGTCTGGGTAAAGGAAGTAAACACGATGAAGAACCAAAACAAGACGATTTAAATTTACAAGACAATTCCAATAAAGAAATATGTATGGCACGCGATATTTTAGAAAATATTGTAGGACAAGAAAAGGTAACATTTCTGCAAAGAACTTCTTCTTGTTTTGTAAATTTAAATCGTCTTGGTTCTTCACCGTGTTTACTTCCTTTACCCAGACATTTATTGTATCAGAGTTCCAGGGACATAAAGCAGTAATTCTGAAACCATTTACAATTGTCGTATCTTTAATTCCAACCTCTAAAGCCTCTTTGAGAACAGGTACGAAATTGTTCTTTGTGAGAGTTTCCAAAGGAAGATCTCTCCTCCATTTCAGGACACTTTCTTTACATGCAGTTTTGAGAGGTCTAAATGCTGACACATCAGCCGGTTGTAGTATCCGTGTGGCGTTGGGAAGCAGTGCTATTAAAACAATCTTCTCAATCAATCTCAAAAATTCAGCACCAGTGTTGATAATTTGGAATTTACAAAATATTCGATCCATTTATCAGCACCACGCATTTTACTAATTTATCACCATAACCTCAAATTCTACTCTTCAGATTATCCTCATAAACTATCTCAAATGTTAGAAAACCCGGTAGTTTAAATATAAAATACCGAAAAGATCTAATATATCATAAAATTTAAACACAGTAACTTACCGGCGATCACAAGAAACAGGCAAAAACAGCTTAAACCGTAAGACACAAATGTTTGTTTACATAATTTCCGCTATTTTGAAGTCTCAAATTATGGTGTTGCTGTTAGTAATATTCCATAAACATACATTTATTTATTTATTATTGTGGTAAACCAAAATAAGTAGGTGAAAACCTTGTAGTTTGACAATTTATTCGGAGTGATGATAATTTGGTGCAGTGCTAGCGTTTGGGTTATTTACCCTACATACATAAATAAAGCGGCCGATTTGAGTTTGGTTAATGATAGATTTTATGATTAACCCTTTGTCTTCCACATATGAAATGCTTTATATGTTATGGACTTATCTCTGTCGGGCTAGTTTTAAGTAAAATGAGAATTGTTATTAAAAAAATGTTTTATTACTCTACCACAAAGTAGATATATAACAGAGACACGACCTAGTACTAGAAAATGGTATCACCCTAATACTGGCAATTCGACTGGCTATAGGTGAAGTCCAGGCACATTCCGGAAACCGCCATCTAGCGCCACTATTGGAAAATACTAATTACTAATTTCGTTTCATATATTCTTCTTAATTAAGGAGTTGATTTAGCTTAATGTGATGTTATGCTTAAAATATGCTTATCTTTATTTTAATGTCAATATATTTTGTACTCAATTCGGCTTATTTACATTTTATAATTTATAAACGTTCATCTATTGCAATTTTTTTGTATTAAAGATATGTTGTATGGGATGGTAGGCCATGACTCTACTTAAAAGGTGATATATTAAGTATAATGTCTGATATAAATTTAGTCTTTGTATATTATTAAATAACATCTCTTTTTTGGGGATTATGTATAATGCTCAATTTATTACTTGGTCCATAACATATATACTGGCATGTTGCACACATATTCATATGTTGCCGCACTGCAATCGCAGGAAGCGCGCCCCTCACCGTTGGTCGCGCACTCGAGTGCAGTAAACATATTATTAGTATTATTTTCTGGACTGGTTTCCTTCCATGTTTTTCATTAACATGTTGCACATTGTGATACGAGTTTATATTTGTTTCGACTTTCCAGTTGAAACGTTTCCCCCGCACCATGAACTACATCCGGCCGAAGGACGACTCGCGCTCCCGCAAGCGCGGCGAGGTGCGCGCGCGCAAGGAGGAGGAGAAGCGGCGCAAGATGGAGGAGATCGCCCGGCTGAAGGCGCTCAAGCTGAAGGAGATCCGGGAGAAGATCGAAAAGATTAAGGAGGTCACCGGCAACCAGGAGCTGGCGTTTAAGGTGTTTTGTTTTGCTAAGAGAACCACACATTATTGCCTAAGGATTATCTATACCAATATTATAAAGCGGAAAAGTTTGTTTGTTTGTTTAAACGCGCTAATCTCAGGAACTACTGGTCCGATTTGAAAAATTATTTTTTTGTTGGATAGTCCATTTATAGAGGAAGGCTTTAAGCTATAACATTACGCTGCGACCTATAGGAGCGAAGCGTCAGTGAAAAATGTTGCAAAAACGGGGAAAATTATTCACATTTGAGGACTTTCGTTGCGTGCGCTGGACGGTTTAAGTTACTCAAAAAACATGTGGGAAAGAATTATTCCTTTTTAATTATCATAATAACGAAAAGCAACGTGAGCAATCAAAACAAAATCGCGATAGTGTTTCCGACAATCACCCGAACGAAGTCGCGCGCACAGCTAGTACTTCATACATGTCTGAGCCTCTTCTTAGTGGGCCGGCTGTTCGGCCCAAAATTATCCTTGTCCTTTAGTATAAAGCTATAGGTATAATACTGTAAGCCAATAGCGCCAGTCCCTCATACAGTTCAGTCTCGAGAGAAACGAACATGTACTTTCAAACTATTTTGACGTCGACGCAATTAGCACGACAGTTCGATCTATAATCGTTATACTTCAAGCTTACTCATACCATTACACTACTTACTCATACCAATACATTAGACAGAGAATTATTGTTCGTTTTATGTAGGTACTATGTTTAAATATCATGATGTTAATAATAATTGTGTAACAACACAAAAAAAGTTGGTGACCTGCAGGACAGGCCAAGCCTAGTGCAGGCGCCAATTATAATACTTTATATGACACTGTTAAATATCTATCTTATTAATATTTTTGTTGTTTATTTTAAGGCAATATTTATAACAGAAGCTTATGTGTGTGAAATAAAAATTTATGATTATGATCATATGTCAATGTCAGTTTGATATTCCATATTTTTAATAAAAACAATACTGCAGTATGCATATTTTTATTAAAAAATATATCTATATAACAATACGCACCACTTCATTTATCACAACCGCCGTCTGTGCAGGAGGAGGACATAGAGAGCGACTTCGACCCGGCCGAGCACGACCGGCGCATGCGCGACATGTTCGACGACCAGTACTACGGCCACGCGGACGAGGAGAAGCCGCACTTCCCCGACCTCGACGACGAGCTGGAGATTGGTAACTACAGCCTACAACGCGCAACTCGTAACCTACCACACGCGACTCGCATCCTACAACGCGCAACTCGCAACCAACAACGCGCAACCCACAGCCCGCAACCCATAACTCGTCGCCTAAAACCTACAACGCGCATACCATAGCCTAAAACTTACAACGCGCAACACGTAACCTTCTGTATTCATTGCACCATCAATCACCACTGTTTCAAGAACAGACTGGACAAATAGATAATATCATCTTCAAACTATTTGATACAGACGCATCAGCGTAATAGTTGCTAGTGTGGTTAAATAATGATAATAATTTGTGTAATAGTTAGGCCTCGGCCCCGAATTTTGCGGGGAGCGGGGCGGGAGCGGCGCGGGTGCGGTACTCGTTGCCCGCTCCCGCGCCGCTGTTTTCGAGATCCGGTCCATTTGATTATACGCAAAAGATCCTGGCGCTCCCGCGCCGCCGCCGCTCCCGCTGCCCGCAAAATTCGAGGCTGAGGCCTTAGGGGTATGATGTTAGGGCGTGTTCCTTTAAGCGCTCTTTTTACACTGAACGCTCAGATCATTCATAACGCACACAGTCGTTTCTTTAGCACAATAATGAAATTTTCGATCTGAACGTTTCAACAAACTTTACTGCTAGTGGAACGACTGACAGATGTCAAAATTTAACATTTCCTTTTTATCTCATAAATTCTATTTATATTTTAAATTAACAATAATAACTACATTATAAAAGAATCTATACTAAATTTGCTTGATCCATAACTTAAAAATAACATCGAGATCAGTGAAATCTAAGTAAACGTCAAAAACAAGAAGTTCAAAAGTTTAAGGAAACTGGAATACTAACTGTAGCATCTCAGTATATCCTCTCTAATGTATTATATGTCAAGAAAAATGTAAACCTGTTTATAAGAAAATGTGATAATCATAATACTCGGAATAAGAATAAACTTGTTGTTCCAGTAACAAGACTAAGCAAAGTAAAGAATTCGTTTAAAGGCCAATGTATACGCCTATACAATAGGATCCCAGAAAACGTTCAAAATTTTTCAACCAATAAGTTTAAGAAAGTAGTCAAAGAACGTTTGTGTGCAAAAGCTTACTATAAAGTTAATGATTATATGAATGATAGCACACCTTGGGAATAAAGTAGCCCCTACTAGGCTACTTATATATAGAATGTTATTTAGTTTTAGTATTGACATATTTAAATATGTAAATTTATACTTTTTTTAAAAAAAGAGAAATTTTCCATCTTTTTGGTAAAAGATGGCCCCATGCGAGTTTCTTACGCCGGTTCTTCTTGCTGGGCTAGTTCCCGAACCGGTGGTAGGCATCATATAGAAACGACGTTCAGAAAATATTTTTTGTAAAATTTACTCTGAATAAAAATATTTGATTTGATTGATTTGATTTGATTAGATGGGATCATTCTGAGCGTTTTGAACAGTTTTTGACAGCTGACACCTGCTTGTGGAACACGAGTAAGAACAGTTCAAAACGATCATAATGATTCTTTAAAGTGCTAAAGAAACGCGAATCTGAACGAAAAAAACGTTATTTTCGTTTACTATTAGCTCCTGGAACACAGGGTTAAATGATAACACACTAAATTTCCTAAAAATCGGTCGAGTACTTTCGTAGGAGTTACAAACACGTGACACCAGAATATATTCGAATATATTGGAAACTTGTAATTGGCATTAAGTTTTTTAATATGTAATTTTATTGTAATGTTAAAAGCTTTAAGTTGTTGCGTACGAAGGCGCAGGCGCCGTCATATTTATATTGACAATAATTAAAAGCCTTTTATATTATATAATATTTTAAGTTTGTCACAGGTTACGGAAGCCATTACAAGACAAAGTTCGATAGATTCTCGACAGATGGCGTCAAATTCTTTGATTCCTTAGTGTTGTGTGATTGAATTTTAGGTGCGGATGATAGGTATAGTGAACTACTAGATAGATATAATAGAAGCTGCAACACTTAACTGTTGCCACTAATATTTCATTACCATTGTGGTGCTGACGCCACGGTGATATGCCTGAGTGGTTTCCTTTTTGGCAATTTAGGCATTACAATACGTCCAATACCCATTTCAATACCTGCATGCAAGCTCATATATATATATATATTTTTTTTCTGTATTTTTAATGTGCGTTCTATTATTATTTTTTTTATCGTTTTGTTTATGGTGTAGGTAATTAATCTGTTTTTTAATGTAATTTTTTCGTTGTGTGTATTGTAATGTCAAAATTTGTTGAATAAATGTTCTTTATTTTTTATTTTTTTTATTTTTATTTGTTTTTTTCGAATTCCGTCCTTATGACTGCAAATTTAAATCAAAGTCAAAATGCGTGGTATTTCAGAAAACTGGGAAAAGTACAATGAGGAGGTTGACACGGAACCAGCAGACACTGAGCTGCACTGTGAGGACGAGGACTTCAATGTGAGTATTGCGCGAGACCAGAGTGATGCCACGGCCTGACAGAAACGTGGCGGCAGAATATCTATAGACGCTTCACACCACGTCAATCTGGGCATGTGCTAAGTATCCGAAGAACTTGTGTTATAGGTACCAGACAACGGAAATATATTTAATACTTTTATACTATACACATATTCAATATTTTTTATTATATTATACACAAATTTAATACACATCCATGACCCAGGAACATTGAAAACTTTTTGTTCCCTCGGCGGGATTCGAACCCGCGACCTCTCGCTCGAGCACCAACGCGGTCAACCACTGCGCTATGGAGGTCGTGAAGAATGTCCTACAGCTTTTTGTGTTTTACCGAGTGTGACTATATAATACATATTTTTTGTTTCACGATTCTTATTTAGATTTTGTGGCAAGGAAGTATTGATATACTTATATATTAATAGCAATACATAGAAGCACTCTCTCTTCCTTCACTTTTGCCCAGTGGGACGGATAACCGACACGACTGGCGGGAGATCAGGCGCAGGACCGACTTTTTATATGCCCATCCGACGTCAGGATCGGCCTGCATTGTCCTAACCAAACTTGAAAACAAAATTTTTTGTTGTGTCAACGCGGGAACATATCCTCAAAAGCTGAAGTTTTTTAACAATATCCACTTTCAATTACAGATGGACGCCGACTACGATTCGAAACAACCCAAACAGAGCCTCCTAGAAGAA
The DNA here is from genome assembly GCA_905187575.2 of Celastrina argiolus. Lineage (NCBI taxonomy): Eukaryota > Metazoa > Arthropoda > Insecta > Lepidoptera > Lycaenidae > Celastrina > Celastrina argiolus. Next base: position 16,543,286 of record LR994594.1, read on the forward strand.
CTGCAGGCTATGGGCAAGAAACGGAGAAACAGAAAACGGAAGTCCAAACTCGCAGAACTTTTGAGCACGGACAAACCCAAGTTCGTGCCGGACATGGAGAAGACGTACGACCAGTTCATGGAGGACTACTACAAGATGGACTGCGAGGACGTGGTGGGGGGCGACCTGCCCACGAGGTTCAAATATAGACAAGTGGTGCCCAATGACTACGGACTTACCGTTGAGGAGGTAGGTTCTTTGTCTATGGTTTTTCATAGACAATTCGTATATATTGTTTCCGATTGTTTGTTTTAGATTTGTTTATAAAAACATGTGAAATAATCATGTTAACATTAATAAACTAATAATCTCTATAAATTTCCCTTAATAACCCGACTGTTTTTGTAAAGATCAAGGGAGTGTATACCATCTATAGTACGTCCGAGATAAACTTCCTCTAAAAGTAAAAATAATAAACCGAAAAAAAATAAACCGAAAATATCTAAATTTTCACGTAATCACTTATTGTTCACACTTATCAACGACACAGGTATATTAAAGGATCATACGTCACTATCCAATACTTTTTATAACAATAATTGGCATATTTAAACATCAAATGAAAAACCTTCACAGTAAAAATACGCTATTTTGACACTGCCGACTGTAGAATGTAGTCTATAGTCTATGGATTCATGTAGCCAACGATAATCATTGTATTAATATTGTCCAATTGGCATCACTGACTAGTCTATGGTTGTGTCATAGACGGCTTTGTTTACGTTTGGGTTAAATTTATCTCGGACGTACTTTACATTAGATTTTAAAATATTTTCAACAAAATCTTACCACAGTTTTATCTCTTTAATTTCAAACATTTGTACAAATGTACTACATATTTTTGTACCGTTGATACTATAAACCAAAGTTGTTTGACACTCGGAAAAAATATACCGCAACACATAATCGCAGTAACAATTCAATCATTCCAGATCCTTCTAGCAGACGACAGAGAACTGACTCAGTGGGTTCCCCTCAAGAAGATAGTGAAGTATCGGCCGGAGAACGTCGAGAAGGGGGAGGTGAAGACGTACGCGCAGAAGGCGGCCGACAGGAAGCTCAAGAAGAAAATACTGCCCAGCCTGTTCAAGCATGTGCCCGAGTAAGTTTTTTTTATTTTTTTCCTCTGTTCCAGGGATGTTAGGGAGTTCGGGGGAGTCGCGGTCTGTGCTCACGCGATCCCGTGGCCCGCATGGCTGGTACAAAAAGTACCGCCGAGTTTTTAGTGAGTAGGGGCTGCGTCCATTCTTAGGGAGCAGCAGAGACTCACATACCCACAGTTAGGTTCACCATCCCCTGTGCTAAAAAGCATTTTCTCGGCGAAAAAAAAAAAGGGACTCCGTAACCGTAACCGAAACTATCGGATATCCGATATTAAAAAATACAATACAATACAATGTCTTTATTCGCATAAAACATGTTTTAAAAGTTGTTACAAATTAATTATTTAGTGCATGTTTTGCCGTTTTAATGGCATGCAAATATTTTGCTTTACAAAGTACCTACATTATTAATAATTATATACAATATATTATTATTATAGGTACAAAATATTAATATACAGAATTCATTTTTATATTAACATCTTTATATTATTTTATATTTAATTAATAAATATCATTATACAGTATACACTATACACACTTAAATATTTATTTATTACATCAATTATTATTATTAGTTTCATTTCATTTTATGTTTTATACACAATATGAGATTCAAGGAACGGTCCAATATATTATTATTAATAAATTCTGCATTTCGTATATTCTCATTTAAATATTCTCTCTAATTTTTTTCGGTTACGATTATGGATATTTTTATCCATAACCGTAACCGAATTATCCGAAACAAACGGATATTCCGAAATAATTTAATATCCGTATCCATTTCATCCCTGCAGTCTGTTCTACATAATATACCAACCAAATGTTTGTTCTATTTCTCTTTCAGCAGTCAAATGCCAAACTTTTCAAAATTTCAATCAATTTTTTTTCTCTTTCTTTTTCCGTCCGTCAAAACAAAAATAAAACTAAATACTTGACACTGGCAGTATGTTGCTAAATGCGATTGCCTATAATAAAAGAATAAGTTTTTATTTTCTATTATAGTTTGTCCCTGATAAATTTAACCTCAAGGTAAACAAACCGGAAACTTTCCCTTATTCACTTATTGTGCACACTTATCAACACTTTTACAGGTAATATATTAAAGGATTACACTTCATTATCCAACACATTTTATAACAATTAAACAAAAATTAAAATGTTCAAACATGAAATGAAAATCTTTCACAGAAAAAATACTCCATTTTGACACTGCCGATTGTAGAATACAAGCCTATAGTCTATGGATTCATAGGAAACATTATTCATTGTATTGAAATATTGTCCAATTAGCATCACTGACTAGTCTTTGGTTGTGTCATAGACGGGTTTATTATTATTATTATTTATGTATTAATAATTGTGTTTAGATTTAAGTTAATTGATGTAATTAAGTTAATGAATGTCACCCGTTTTAATTAACCATAAGTATATAAAAAAATCCATCCATCCATTCATACTTGCAAACTTTCACGTTTAAAATATTAGTTTGTCTATGTCTCTATAATATACGTGCTATAATATATGAATGATAATATTTTAGGGTGTGTATGGATCCCGTTTATAGAGTTTACTGTGAAATCATCAGCGCTGGAAGAGGTACTTTTTTTAAATGATTGTGTAGGAAAATTTATGATGTTGGGTCATTTCTCATACAAACATGAAAGTCAAAAGTGAGTCTTTCAGCGCTGAGACTTACACAGTATACTCTAGTATAGGAGGCACATACACACCCTAAAGTACTATCACAGATTTATTTAACACCTTGTATACTACATTTTTAGCCAGTACTCGCTTACCTTTAGATAATGTTTCACTACATGTGCATAGTGAGTGTCATGTTCTTCTAGCATTACCTGTCTCAATCGGACGACACAATGCAGACTTTGTTTGAAACAGACTATATTAAAAATTTAAGAAAATTTAAATTTTTTACAAGACATAATAAACAAACATACTTTTTATTTTGTAACACATAATATTTAAAATCAGGGCTTGTCTAAGAACTAACTTAATTATCTATACATATCATAAGGCAGTTAATTATCATTTTTTTTATTCACTTGTTTTAGTGAACCTGAAATAGTTGTGCCTGTGGAACAAACAAAGAGGAAAAAGAAGAAGAAGAAAAATAAAGAAAAAAGCGAGGCGTCCGAAACTGTGGCTGATGATGATATCACAGAGCCCACAGCAAATGGTGACAATGAAAATAATATAGAAGACGTATCAACCACAAATGGTGACAATCAAGTAGAACCAACTAAGAAGGTTGAAACAGCTGAAGTCGAAACTGGCGAAAATGCCAGGAAAAGAAAGAAAAAGAAGAAGAAGAAGAGTGAATTTGTTGTAGAGAATGCAGCTGATGCTGCGCCAAGCCAACACACAGACAACAAGCAGACAGTAAATGGTAAAAACAATGGCAAAAAGAACTTAAAACGTAAGTTAGACACCACAGACGAGGCGGTCTCAACAAAGAAAAGGAAAAGGAACAAACAAAATACAAATAAACAGGACAAAAATAAATTCAAACAAAAGAAACACAATGACAAAGGAAAAGATGCTGATCCGATGAGCCACTTGTCGGACGAACGATTGAAGGCGTACGGGCTGAATCCCAAGAAATACAGAAGTTTCTTGAAATATAAAAAGTTCTAGAGTTGTTACTGTATAGTAGATACTGTTGTATATATAACATTTGTTATGTAATTATAAAGTTTTGAGATATCTTGTGTAATATAATGCCTCACTATTGTTAGTCACAGTGTATAGCACATTTAAACATTTTGCAGTTTTGTAATATTTTTTTAATACCTACTAATATTTATTTATTTGCTTAATAGTAATCCTGATTTCTAGCGTTATACGGAAAGGAAAAGCTAAAATAGAATAGCAGAATGGGAAATGATTTATTGTACACAAAAATAATAAAGTTATTAGTGGAACTGTACAAAACGCCTGACGACTTCAGAAAACCTAAAAAGAAGAATCTATTGTCCGTACAGAATTTTATATTATTATTTATTCGATAGCGGACCAACAATTTAAAAACTAGCTGAAGGCTTTTATACAATTGAGTTAGTGGATGTTTTCAATATTTACCATAGACTAGAGAGTCGCAACGCGATATCGAAAATCAGATTAGATATTGATAACCTTCGATCGTAATATACTCTGGATAAATTATATAGCAACAAAAAGTACATTTTAAAGAATTACAATTCATTATCAATTTTTAAACATCAAATGAAAATCTTTCACAGAAAAAATACGCCATTTTGACACTGCCGATTGTAGAATATAACCATATTGTCTATGGATTCCAAACAGTAATCATTGTGTTAATTTATTAACCAATTGGCATCACTGACTAAGTCTATGGTTGTGTCATAGACGTGTTTGTTTACGTTAGGGCTAAATTTATCTCGGACGTACTATACATTTATTTACCCATTGTATACTTTAAAACTAGTGGTATAGGTTTAATATTTTATAAGATGTTCTTAATTTTTACGTCTTTTTTTAATATGAACGTAAATAGTGCAAGTTATGCTTGCGAGCAAAAAAATAGCTTATAGTATGCGTTTGTAACCACACAATCCTCCCTGCACCAAAAATACGTAGAATGTTTTGTTAGATAATTTTCATGCGCAAGGTACCCATGACACCATAAGTAATATAATCTAGAAGATAATCGATATCGTGGCACGTAAAGGGAAAACGCTCTAATAATGCTAAATCATTGAATGGTTACTTTCTTAGATTATATACTGAATGATCTAAGGTTACTTCAAAAAATAATAACTAAGTATCCTCTGTTATTTTTAATTAAAAGTTTTGTTCATTAAACGTTATGGTTAACAAATCTAATGCCCGCTACTTACATATCGTTTAATCGATAGGACAACGTTGAAGCCGAAAAGCGCCGTTTTATCGATGATCTGATCGTGCTCGTCCCGTTTAAAAGACTGCAGTCTGCCTTCGTGATTTTTTCTCTCAAACCCCCCTTTCTGGGGCAATGGATATATATCGGTATCGGGGCTATGCCCCCTCACCGAGGGAAGTTCCTCATCTCACTAATATGAGACGGTCTCTGGGGTGAGTTGATACTCTTCATTACTGCGGTGTGCGCGACATCCTTGGGAGCAAGTGGGCTCTAATCTTTCCCTGTACCACTCCGGCGGTCCACCCCGCCAGGTGAGATCCCCGGTAGCCCCGGAGAAGGCCTAGCGGAGGCTGCCAGCGACAGGAGCGGTAATCTCAGGTAGGTAGGGAAGGAGAGCGTCTTCTGGCCAGTGGCTGTGGTTTCAGAGCTGTGTATTTATCAAAACATATGATTTTATATTAAATTAGAATTATAATATTATATTAATATTATTATAATAATTGGGATTAGAATATTTATTTATATTAAGAGGATTAAATAAGATTAATTGGATTAAATAGAATAAGATAGTTAGTTAATTAATTAATTAGTTAGGTTAAGCATAAATGATTTGACCTGACGATCGGAGGACTCGATCGACCGGAGAATCGAGTAGTCTGCAACCTCAGGGCTCTTTATTTATACTGTATTATCTATGCTCAGGGCTGTAATAAGTTTAAAAAAATATAGAATTGACAATTTGACATTGACAATTCCCGAATTGTTCTTCTTTTTGCAACATTCTATTTGATGACAGTTGACACTTGACGTTGAGCGTCCGTCATAAATTTCTCTCTTTCTTGGTGAGCCGCTCGCGTAGAAGGTATGTATTGTTAAAACATGACAAAGTTTTTATTTTAAAATCTGCGAGTTAAATATATGTTAAAATATAATAGTTAAGGTACATTTGTTTCAATACAATATTGATCGGTACAGAATATTTGCTTTGTATTACGATTCAATTCGATGCAAATTTTATGCCTTCAAGTAGATCATGCCATCTAACCTCTATTGGATGTCGTGAGTGGACAATAAGGCAATATTAACGCCACTGACTAGATTCCCAATTGTACGTTAACTAGATACCTTGGGAAGTCGGATTTAGTGTTTACAGTTGCAACTGTTAGTGGCGACAAACCTCTCTAAAGCTTTAAATCACTTTTACTTACTGGATAACCTTTGAATGTTGTACTAAATTAATCTCATACTGTAGCTCGCCAACATGGTGAACAACCGTGTGCCGTCAGTCTTCTCCAAGACCTATGTCACCCCGCGCCGTCCCTTCGAGAAGGCGCGTCTCGACCAGGAGTTGAAGATCATCGGAGAGTACGGTCTCCGCAACAAGCGTGAAGTGTGGAGGGTCAAATACACCCTCGCCCGCATCCGTAAGGCTGCCCGTGAGCTGCTGACCCTTGAAGAGAAGGATCCTAAAAGGCTTTTCGAAGGTTAGTACAAAGTGTATAGGCTTATTACAACCACATGGTTACCACATGTTTATTGTTTGTTTACTCTAAAACATTTATCTACCTACTTTCTAAGTAATGTATTAAATTATTTATTACATTGTGAATGCTTGCCATTTATTAGTTACCTTTATTTATCAAGTTTCTTATTTGAGGTTACAAGTACAGTAATGGGATTTTTTGGAAGTACTTATTAATATAAAATGATGATAAATATCTGGCAACCTCTTGACAGACTCCCACATGTTGATATCACAGTATCTGATCACTTACTAATATACTTTTATGTAATGTACATTTTCAATGATTCTATGTACTTATTAAGTATGTAATCATTTCAGGAAATGCCCTCCTCCGTCGTCTGGTGCGCATCGGAGTGTTGGACGAGAAGCAGATGAAGCTCGATTACGTGCTGGGCCTCAAGATTGAGGACTTCTTGGAGCGCCGTCTCCAGACCCAGGTGTTCAAGGCTGGTCTCGCCAAGTCCATCCATCATGCCCGCATCCTGATCAGACAGAGGCATATCCGGTAAGCATTGCCAATGGATTTTTACACTATTAACCACCATTTTTTTCAATAACCTACTTTAAATTTCTGCTTAAATTCATAGACGTTAAATTAAACCACAAGTTTTGTAAAACCTGTTGGCTAATTTTGATAATATACAGGTGAAATGGAGCTCAGCATATGACTGCAAGTCATCGGTTATAAATTTGATCTAAAAGACCACTTGATTTCCAACCACGTTGGTATCAATGTCTTGAAAATGTGTTTTTACACAATACAAGAGAGGTAATGTATGATTTTGTTATTTATTTCAGCATGGATATTTCGTGCTAATTTTAATTGCCAGGTTTTATTATGCAGGCAATTCATAATTAAAATAAAAAAATATAAGCACAGACCTGATTTATAATTGAAACCTACAAATAAAAAATACAACATTAATCACTTCATGAAAAAGACTATTTGTTTGTCGTTATATTATGTTAGTTCTTAGATGTATGGCTACATAATGTAAAATCGTAACTTAGTAAAACCTATTAACATTTTCACAGTGTCCGCAAGCAAGTGGTGAACATCCCCTCGTTCATCGTGAGGTTGGACTCGGGCAAGCACATTGACTTCTCCCTGAAGTCACCGTTCGGTGGCGGCCGCCCTGGTCGCGTCAAGAGGAAGAACCTGCGCAAGGGACAGGGTGGTGGCGCTACCAACGATGAAGAAGAAGATTAAGCAATAAATGACTAACATCACTTGTTTTTTTTTATTTAAACTGAACTAGCACTTGTAGAGATTAGGCGCGTATCCACCGACGATTTGCCACACGAGGCTGCTCGCTCTGTAAATACACGCCTGTGGGCTGGGAGAATCTCCGAAGAGGCAGATGACAACTGCAAGAGCAAGTTTTACAAAAGTAACTGTGTCCTAGTAATTTTTTATTATTTACGAGGACAATATAGTTTATAAAAGCAGGACACGCTGCAACACAATTACTTACGAGCTGCGAGGCTCATAACGTTAAGATTTTAGGAGATTGGGAGACGAACAGGTCGCCGCTAAAAAAATTATTTAGGACGACCTAGGATTTGTTGGCAACTCTACCTTGATGTAGTTGATTTTGGGTGAACATTTCCATCAGATTTCTGCCGTGGCGGAGCACTCGTAACGCATACGATAAAATATGTTGAACCTTGTTCATCATTTTTTTGATTTATCACTAACTCTAAGCGGTAGTTTTTTTTACTTTAAAATTTTCTTATCTGATGCTAGCTAGTAGCTACCTTCATATTTGCAACACTGGCCTGGATCTAGAGTTATACATTTCTCGTTCGTATGTAACAAGAGAATATTCGGTAGGTACATTGCAACAAAATTTATGTTTCAGAAAACTATCAACATTTAGGTAGGTCCCCGATTTTGTACAAGATTTGTTAGGTTAGCATTAAATAACATATTTGTATAGAGAAGACCAAGGGAAATAATAATGTAGCCTACGTTTTATTTTTATTGATGTACAATTCTCTTTTGCCCATGTGAACGAGCGTTATCTTGTGTATAAGTATGTAAATATTATGTTAGTATTCACATAGGTACTTTCTGTTTTGTTCAGTCTTAACACAACTATGCTCTATCTAACTCACCATGGGTTCATAGGAAATGGAAAATACTCCATATGTTGCTGATTAAGTATTTATTTATAATAATTTATAGGTAAAGAAATACATGACTCCACTCATGTTAATATTTTAATTGAATATTTTTAACAATTCCAAACAGCCTTAATTTTGTAAGTTCATAATTTACTGTGCAAAAATTATATTTACTCTGTATCTCACATTTAGTTTAGGGGGTAATTTGTTACAGTACTAATTGTCATTAAATGTTATTTGGATAGATTAGCAGCTTGTTTCTTTGCTTTGACTAACTCAACTAATTCTTTATACCTCTTCATACATTCCTTCTTTGTGCGGTTTGGTATACAGTCCGCGATCTTTTCCCACCTTTCAGATGTGCTTGCCGGGAATGTTTTAATCGCCTGTTCCAACAACTCCTGCTCATGTTTAGTCCAAGGTATAGCTTCCTTTACTTCTTTAGGCACATCTCCATTAACTGGTTTTGCTGTGCCATTGACTAATTTTGTATCACTTTTGGATATACTGCTGTCATCAACAACACTTGCAGCTTTCTTCTTGTCCTTTTCAAATTGGTCAAAGGCCTCTTCGTTTGCTGCTTTTTTAAGACTGCTCTTTGAGAAATCAGCACTTTGCAGATCCTTTGCTTTGTTTAAAACCTCCTTGGCATTGAAACGTCTCTCATCAGTGAATGTGCCATGTTGGTTTAAGAAATTGGCCACCACATCCCATCTCTGATTGGTGCCGGCAGGAAACAGGTTGACAGCTTTAATTAGCAGCTGCGTCAACTCAACGGACCACTCGACAGGGGCTTTTAGTGCTGCCAGTTTCTTAGCTTTGCCTTCCTCAGATTTTTTGGTCTCAAACAATGCTTTACGCTCTGACTCCAGTTTCTCCTCTGTGTCAATCATGGCTTTTATGAAAGCATCTCTTCCGTTGGCTTCTAAATCCTTGGTCAAGTCTTGTAGCTCAACCATTTGTAACATTTCACAGATCTTTTCTACCGCAGCCATATGTGATACAGTTTCACCTTCAGATTTGGCATAGTAATCATTGGACTTGCAGAGGTCTCTCAATTGTTTGCGCTCTTTACGAAGATTTTTCTTTTGTTGCTCACGTACAGCCCGGGCGGCTTCTATCTTAGCCCGCTCTGCTTCCTCTGCTTTTTGTTTAACAAGTTGTGCTTCTTTTAGTATTCTGTCTTCTTCTGCTTTTTTAGCTTGTACAGCATCCTGAAAAAATTTAAAATACACATAAGCATAATTGTATTTGTATTTTGTCAATACAAATTTAGTGGCTACGACCCTTATAAATATTTCCAATTCCCAGACAAAAAGCTAAGAACAGTAGGTTTTTACAGCTCAACTACTTAAGAGATTATTACAATTAATTGGTTACTGTGGTAGTTACAACAAGTGCATCAATAGTATTTATATTTTATACATATTACCTAAAATCAAATATTCTAACGAGGAAAGAATTGTTATATAGTATTGTTTGTTATGGATATACACAAACACTTTTGACTATTACAAAGCTACATTATCCCTAAGCTGATAGATTATAATTTTTATAAATTATAAAAGAGAGTATAGACCCCACACATTGCAGGCTAATTCAAAAGGACAAAAACCTAGTTTAATTAAATAAAATCATTAATATATCATACCTGTCTAGCTCTCTTGGCGGCTAATTTTTTATCTTTGTCCTCCTGCTTGAATCGCTGAATCCTCGGATCATTGCTGTACGCTAGATCAACCAAACTTCTGATCCTAGCCATTTCTTCCTTTTTTAGCTTAGCCCTGGCAGCTTTGTTTTGTTTTTCTATCCACCTCCTCTCCTCCCTATCCGAGCCCTTTTCTTTCTCCTCCTCGTCCATATAGGAAAACTCACGCCACGATTCAAATTCATACCAGAATGAGTAAAACCTTTCAACAAATTCACGAGAGCTATTTTCGTCGCCTACCAATGGTGCATTCCTCTTTTCCGACCATCTGGCATTAATTTCGAAGTACTTACTAAAGGCTTTGAAGAACCCGTCCTTTTTAATCTCGCTCGGCGTAGGAATGGAATCATCGAATTCGGGGTCTACGGAGTCGTACGATCTTCTAGTTTTGGGTGTGCCGAGGGTCTCGTAAGCTTTTGTGATGCACGTGAAGTAGTCGTCGTCGCTCTTCACGTGTTCGCCCTGGGCCTTCCGCTTATCGGGATGATGTTTTAAAACCTTTTGCCTGTACGCGCGTTTTATGTCCTCGTCGGTGGCGTCGATACGTAAACTTTTGATACCTAACACGGCGTAGTGGTCCTGCTTCTTCCACTCCTTGGGGTCCAGGCTTCTGAGATACTCCACGTCGTCCTCGAACACGACTTCCTCGGCCTTATTGTTGGACTTTGACGTCGATAACAAAGCATCTTCGCCGTGACATTTAATTTTATAGTAGCGAAGAAACGGACCGCCAGCGCATTCTACTTTCTTTTTTATAAAAGGAGAAGGCAGTGATATAGTACGACATTTTCCCTCGTTCGTCATTGTATCTTTAATGTAAAAATGAACTCGCTAACATAACCTAAAAGCGAGTGAGGACGTCGGTATACCTTGCCCCTGTTTATGAACGCCTATTTTATTTATTAAACTATCATAAATACCACATTGATAACAGTGTTATTAAATTAAGCACATACACCCTATTATAATATAGTATTAAATTTTATTCGACACACCATCAGAAACATTTCCGTATTTCTCTGACATATTTGACAGTTTTCAAGTTTGACATTTGGTATGTAATTCTTCTTTGTCTTTTTCATTTAAAACTATTAAATAATGTAATCGTCATATGAAGCTCCTGAAAATACATCTAACCATCTAACATCCGCTTATTGAAACGTTTAAAATTTTAAGCTAAAAACCCTTTTATTTACTGAATTGGCTATCACAGATTGTCTGAATGACAAGGATAGCTTCTTATCCAATTTGAGCGCCACATCTAGTGCATTATCTCGTTTCGTAATATCGTTTCAGGTTTCATTATTCAGTCATAACTCGAATAACTCGGTTCATGTACTACCAACATTATGTAATAAATCAGCTGACAAGTGCCAAAATATTTCAAAACACTTGTTTTTAATTTTTTATGTATTTTTCTAAATGTACTTTCTCTTAGGTACCTACCTATTTAAAATACATATATACATTTTAAATAAGTTTTAGGCTTACCTTATAAATAACTTGGTTGGTCTGTACAATGGAGGACATTTCGTTTATGTTCAAACCGATAGTCCTAGTGACCGGTTTCGGGCCATTTTTGAACCATCCTGTAAACGCGAGCTGGGAAGCCGTGAAGCTGATGAATAAAGAGGAGATAGAGAGCAAGCACAATGTGGAGCTGGTACAGCTCGAACTGCCCGTGACGTACGAGAATGTGGATGAGTTTGTTCCCGCGCTTTGGGAGACGCATGAACCGAAGGTAGGACCGCCTTTTAGTTGGATTTTTTCACGAAATAATTAAGGTCAAATGTCCCTTAAGCAGGAACTAAATAAATTAACCTCGACTTTTTACATAAATATCACAACTTATTTATATAAATAACTTGATCAACTAAAAATCGTAACCGCCAATAATATTTTTATGTTAGGTAACTTAAACTTAAAATAATGTTATTGGAGTTAAAAAAACATACCTAGTTTCTTTTTTGTTGTTGCGTCGACTATACACACCTTTTAGCCATATAAAAAGTTACCAGTAATATGTATTATTATTATGTAGAGCAATCACACACTTTATAAAGTATATAATACTTTAGTATTCAAATTATTTCAAGATTATATTATATTATGATTTATTTGAAGCTTAAGAAAAAGTGATAAATCATAGCTTACGAAAATAATTACTGGTATACAGTATTACTTTGTGGCTCAAAAATTGATGATCAACCATGTTAAAAGATAACCATTTAGATGTTTCTAAACTTAAATTAATATTAAAAACCCTTTAAAATGAATATTAATCATTCATTTATCTTCAATATATTTTTTTAATTATAGTATCTACATAAATTAATCATCATCACTATAATAATGATTAGCGTATTGTTATATAGAAAAAAAAACCTGTTTTGTAGTAGGTTTTGCTAACTATAATATAAGTCTACCAAAGGGTCTACCAAACTTGCAATTACCCCTTAATTATCTGGATAGGTAGTCATAGCCTATAGGGTGGAGGTGGTGGTCTTAAAAAGGTGGGTTGGGTTTCTCGAGGGGGTTACTGGATAAAGTGATAAAAGTTATTAATCCTGGTTATGCATTTGTGACCAGTTTGGTATTTTGTTTTCATCAATGGGAGTGGCAATTGCTTACCTTCAGGTGACCCATCTAATTGTTAAGACTATTATTAGACCTGTCAGTTATCATAATTATTGTTATATGGTATGATTACCCTACCATACATATGCTGGTATCTCTTTTTAAAGCTTTTGCTAAGCATATTTATTTTCCAAATTTAATTATGGATATTTTTGTCAAAATTGTACATTAGGATACCAGTCAATAGACATAAATATCATAGTTTGTCTATGATTTTACCCTTATTGTGACACACCTTGTTAGTCATAATTGCTTCATTATAATACAAAAGGTTATGTTTAGCAAAAGGGAATATAAATTTTTTATAAATGTAGTTTTAAGTCAGAAAAAGTGGTAAACTTTCCTTAAGGATATCAAAAAGTGCAAAAAGCATGGTAGTCAGTTGCTTAATTAAAAAGTTATTCTGTAACTCTTTTTATTCCCGACACAATCGTGAATCGAATCAGTTCGATCTCAACGGCTTTTATTTAGTACTTTTAAATTAATCAGGATAAAGAAAACCGTTAGACCGTAACTTTTTGTGCTCCCGACCATATCAATCGACTGAGAATCGTATTAAACAAACGTCAATTTATTCGGGAGTACGCGGCACGATCAAATCTGAATCAAAATCGTATCAGTTTGGAGAGTAAGGCCTTGGGTTGTTGCTTTCCTGAGAAAGCAACAACCCAAGCGTGGCGACTATAAGCAACATTTGAAATACTGCTTATAGTCGCCACGCCACAAACTTTGAAATACTTTGAGGAAGGCTTATGTTATAGCTGAACCGACGACGAGTGACTAATAACGTCATTTGCCATTTTTTGTATAGCTCGTCCCTGATAAATTTAACCTAAAGGTAAACAATTGCCGTGTGGTGACGGCATTAGAATACAATTATCACCACCCCCGATACTATCCTAGAGGAGTCGTAAGAGGCGACTAAAAGGAAACACACACACATCAACAGCTAGTGTGAGAGAAGGAAAACTCGAAACAAAACCCTGTACCAACCCGTCTAGCCAGCGTGGTACCAGTAGGCTTAACTTCCTTCAATAATGTATTGGAGAGGCCTATGTCCAGCAGTGGACAGTAAAAGGCTGTAACGACGAAAGGTAAACAAACCGAAAACATCGAAATTTTCATTTATTCACTTATTATGCACGCTTATCAAAACTTTCACAGATATATTAAAGGATCATACTTCTTTGTCCAATACATTTTTTAACAATTGAACAATTATTAACATATTTAAACATGTAATGAAAAGCTTTTACTGTAAAAATGCGCTATTTTGACACTGCGGACTGTAGAATATAGGCTATAGTCTATGGATTCATATAGCCAACAATAATCATTGCGTTATATACAATAGTCTATGGTTGTGCATAGACATAGGTGTGTTTACATTTGTGTTAAATTTACCCCGGACATACTATAATATGGCTAATCTTAATTTACAGCTAGTAATTCACGTGGGTGTATCACATATTGCGAAGTGTATGACAATAGAGCAGCAAGCACATAAGAAGGGTTACCAGAAGAAGGATTACCTGGACAAGTGTCCCGCCAACAACGTGTGCTCAGCGAGCACCGCTCTCCGGATATGTACCAAGCTGAACGTGCAGGACATATGTGATATGTTTAATGATGGAACCACACCCGACACTAGTGCAGAATTGTCCCTTGATGCTGGCAGGTAATAAAATGGACACTATTAAGACTCCTGTAATAAAAAAAAATATAATTAGATTTAGTTTTAATTTTTTTTGTCTATATTTACAATTTTTTCTTCATTTCTTGCTTAATACCACTTACACAAAAAACTATTTATTTAAAATTACTATAACAAGCATACCAATAGGCAGGGTTACTCCCGACACAATCGAGAATCGAATCTCAACGGATTTTAGGATTTTATTTGGTGGATTTCTTTGAAACTAACCAGAATAAAGGAAATAGTTATATCGTAACTTTTTATACTACCGACCATATTAATCGACTCACTGAGAATCAAAGTAAACAAAAGACAATTTATTGAGAAGTACGTGGCACGATCGAATCTAAATCAAAATCGAATAAGTTTGGAGAGTAGGCCTCAGATTTAGTTTGGTCTTTTTTCCTATTATTGTTTTAACCCAGAAGGAAAGGTAATGATTTTGGCGTATGTAGGTATGTTTGTTTCTTCCACCAAAGTCCATAGACTACTGATCCGATTTGCTACTAAATCTGTTGCTACTTCAGTAGCTATCAACAGATTTGTAAATATAGTACAGGTGAGATAGAAAATCAAGTAAGATCTTGAAAGAAATTTTTGACATAATATTTTCATACCACTGGGCATGTTAAAAGCTTAAAAAAACGATTGTTTCGTGTGTGATTGAATGAATGAGTGATGCGATGAAAAATTTTTCTTGCCTGCTTGACGAGAAATGCCCCATAGGCTATACAGGGTGTAAAAAGAGCAGTCACTATAACTTTGAGATACGATTATACTACCTTTCCTCATTTTGGAAATGTATTATTTTAATTTTTTTTTTGGCAAAGATAAAAAAAAAATACTTTTCACCATTTCTTATTTTTTTGTCGCAAAAATAACAATGAAGCAATTTTTTTTTGTAAAAAAAAATAAAAAAAAATACATTTCTAGAATGAGAAAAGAGGATAATCATATCCCAAAGTTATAGTGACTGCTCTTTTTACAACCGTTATAATTTAGTTGGGTAAAGTTTTCTATATAAAACGGAGGTTATTTAATTTCAGATTCCTCTGTGAATACATCTACTACACCTCGCTGAGCGTGGACAACCGCAGGACTCTGTTCGTGCACGTGCCGGACCTGAACGTCTACTCCTCGGAGCAGACCGCCGCGGCCCTGGAGAGGATACTCGACCTGTGCCTCCAGCAGGTGAAGGAGATGGACGCTGTCACTGACAAGTTAAAAGCCGCCAAGATAGAGGCCAAGTAAGCCTACTCTTGAACATAAATCCATTGGATCGATATTTGAATTGGATGGGTATTTGACAGTAGTCTGACCGCGTCGTGTTTAAGTACTTCTGTAAAATTAAAATCTGATTCCTAAATCGAGTCATTGATATAAGATTAAATAAAATAATGTGTCTTTGTACTTCTATATTGTATGGATAACAAGTGACATTTAAGTTGGCAGTATTGTTATTATTAACATAAATCCATTGGATCGATATTTGAATTGGATGGGTATTTGACAGTAGTCTGACCGCGTCGTGTTTAAGTACTTCTGTAAAATTAAAATCTGATTCCTAAATCGAGTCATTGATATAAGATTAAATAAAATAATGTGTCTTTGTACTTCTATATTGTATGGATAACAAGTGACATTTAAGTTGGCAGTATTGTTATTATTAACATAAATCCATTGGATCGATATTTGAATTGGATGGGTATTTGACAGTAGTCTGACCGCGTCGTGTTTAAGTACTTCTGTAAAATTAAAATCTGATTCCTAAATCGAGTCATTGATATAAGATTAAATAAAATAATGTGTCTTTGTACTTCTATATTGTATGGATAACAAGTGACATTTAAGTTGGCAGTATTGTTATTATTAACATAAATCCATTGGATCGATATTTGAATTGGATGGGTATTTGACAGTAGTCTGACCGCGTCGTGTTTAAGTACTTCTGTAAAATTTCAATCTGATTCCTAAATCGAGTCATTGATATAACATTAAATAAAATAATGTGTCTTTGTACTTCTATATTCAATGGATAACAAGTGACATTTAAGTTGGCAGTATTGTTATTATTATATACCAGTATAGCTTTCCAACGGCGAAATAATTTTTCATATTGTTTCAGTGGTTTCAGAGCCTATTCAATTTAAACAAACAAACAATCAAATGTTTCCTCATATATATTTTATAGCATATATAAGGATTGTATGGCATATATTGTATAGCATAAACACGCTCCTAGTGGCAAATAATGGTGTGAAGGTACAACTGGAGCTACAGTCCTGCATCGCGCTATCGAAGTTTTTTAAGTCCAGCGCTATATACGGCCTGTAAAATGAATTAGTGATAATACTTTAGGGTGTAGATGGGTCCCGGATACAGAGTTTATAATTACTTTTTTTTTTTAATTATCGTATGGGCAAATTTAAGATATTAGGGCATTTCTCACAGAAACATGAAAGCCAAAAGTATTTCTTTCAGCGCTGGTGCTTTGACAGTAAACTCTACATAGGAGGTGCATACACACTCCAAAGTATACCACCACGCTCGATCGGAGATCTCCCTTTTTGGCTTCCACTTGTATTTCCACTATATACCATAGCATTGGTCATATACTTGTTAATGTTGTATTCTCCAATCGAAATAATCGCTCTTCAAAGTTCAAATACTTTAGTGCCTGGGACGGGCGGTTTTAAATGTCGCATGGGTTGCCCAGCACCACAAAGTAGATAATAAACCCAGCACACACGGCATTCTCACAATATAGTGGGCCTAATCCAGAGGGATGACTGGTCAATACGTCTGGGGCTAACTATGTGCGGATTGTATTAATATTTAGTGTATTCCGACTAGTTCAGTGTACTGAAGCAATTGAAATAAGCATTTAATATATCATTGTGTTCGACATTCCGTTAGTAGATTTGTAATAAGTGTTATCATAATTTTATTTGTAATATACTATTGTTGTGTTTATCGTTGTCTTATTTACTATGTATATTATGGCATGTATTATGTAAAATCACGTGCTCGCGTGTTTACTGTGGCAACGATTGAACATAAACCTACTATAGACTATAGTAAGTTCCGTTTAATTTTTAACCGACTTCCAAAAAAAGGAGGAGGTTCTCAATTCGTCTGTATGTTCTTTTTTTTTTTTTTTTTTTTTTTGTTTGTTACCTCAGAACTTTCGCCTGGGTGAACCGATTTGGATGATTTTTTTTTTTATTTGAAAGGTTGTGCTTCCCGTTTGGTCCCATTGTCACCAAAGTGGTGACCTGATGATGGGATCCGTGAGGAATCGAGAGAACTCCTCAAAATTTATATGGAAACATATATAAATTTTGATTTTTTCTGAAGTAGCCCAAGCATATGTTACCAAATAGTAAGATTTTGCACCATATCCTGGACCTAAAGTACTGAACAGAACTTCTGAGTCCTTAGAGATACACGTTTGAAGATTGCAGCGTTGTTTAAAGAAATGCAAGCATACGCCACTACGTCAATTACAGTGTTGTACCAGTGTTTACCAAAGTGGTGACCTGATGATGGGATCCGTGAGGAATCGAGGGAACTCCTCAAAATTTATATGGAAATATTTATCGATTTTGATTTTTTCTGAAGTAGCCCAAGCATATGTTACCAAATAGTAAGATTTTGCACCATATCCTGGACCTAAAGTAGTGAACAGAACTTCTGAGTCCTTAGAGATACACGTTTGAAGATTTCAGCGTTGTTTAAAGAAATGCAAGCATACGCCACTCCGTCAATTACAGTCGAACTTGGTCTCATAGTTATCAAAGTGCATGCCTGATGATGGTGTCGTGAGGAATCGAGGGAACTCCTCGAAATTTATAGGAACACTCATAGTAATTTTGTATTTTTTTCGAGTAACATGCTTATGATACTCGATATGCTTATATCCGTCTAAAAACACACATCATTTTGAATCAACTATCAAGGTATACCGCATAGATCAGAAACAGGCATACAGGACTGCTTAGTCTTTGAAGTTATACGTTTGGAAATTACGACATCGCTTAAAGTAGGTACTGCAAGCATACTTTAAGCGATGCCACTATATCAATTACAGTACTCAACACCACCTCTGTCTTCACCAGATAGTAGCTATCCATATATACTATCATAACAATATGACGAAATAGGTAAATATTAAAAAGGGAAAAAATTGTTTTAAGCCAAATAAGGAAATGTAAATCGACTAAAAATAATGAAAGAGTTATATAGAAATCATATTCAGTTTGGATGGTACCGTCTTTGATATTATTAAAATTTGTATATCATTTTATAGTCAATCAACTTGATATATATAATTTTTGCGCTGCTCTGGCGGTAAATATCCCTACTCAGTCTACCCATAACTAAAAATCTTAAAATAAAATAATTTTAAACAAAAAAAAACCGACTTCAAAAGGTAAACTAAAAAGCAAAAAATAAATTTACTTCGCACAAAGTAATACTTATTTTCACTTAAGTAAATAAATTTATTCTATAATTTTGAAGTCGGTGCCAAGTAAGTACTTCAACGACCTTACTGCAATATCAAATTACTAAATATATGTAAGCAATCACAGAAAAAAGAATCAAAAAAAATATACAACTATCAATGTAACTATTACTATATATTATGTACCTACCAAAGTACTGGCTTACAAACTAATATTAAATGAAAACAAACTATGAAAGAACGCTGGACTTGGCACCGACTTCAAAATTATAGAATAAATTTATTTACTTAAGTGAAAATAAGTATTACTTTGTGCGAAGTAAATTTATTTTTTGCTTTTTAGTTTACCTTTTGAAGTCGGTTTTTTTTTGTTTAAAATTATTTTAACACATACGTAAACAAACCCGTCTAAGACACAACCATAGACTAGTCAGTGATGCGAAGACAATACAATGATTATAGTTGGCGACTATGAATCCATAGACTATAGACTATATTCTATGGGCACCCCAAGCCTATACATTAATATAAACAATATATTTCTAATACTTACATATTTAAGTCCAGTCATCAACGACATTTGTTTCTTAATGTATTCGATTTGTTAAAGACAGGGCCTCAATTCTCGTAACTTCGTTTCGAACATAGATTTAGAATATTATACAAGTTTATGGTTTCGAATGACAGTCTGTCTCACTCGCTAGCGCGTTTATTCATGCGTGCACAAGCGAGACGGACTTACATTAGTTTCAGAATCGGGGCCCTGGGGCCCAATTACCTAACTCCGGTCGCTTTCCCGTCTCTCGAGATCAACTGCCATTGTGACGTTACATCTTTTTAAAACACGATTTAAAGAGTTAAAACGTCAAAATTATG
Source organism: Celastrina argiolus (assembly GCA_905187575.2). Taxonomy (NCBI): domain Eukaryota; kingdom Metazoa; phylum Arthropoda; class Insecta; order Lepidoptera; family Lycaenidae; genus Celastrina; species Celastrina argiolus. The sequence continues at coordinate 16,563,348 of LR994594.1, forward strand.
ACATATTAACTTTTTAAATCGTGTTTTAAAAAGATGTAACGTCACAATGGCAGTTGATCTCGAGAGACGGGAAAGCGACCGGAGTTAGGTAATCAGGGGGCTGGTATATTATGTCGAACACATAATGACGACAGTAGCGCAGCGCGCGTTGGCGCTCAGGCCGGAGGTTGCGGGTTCGAATCCCGCCGAAGCAAATGTTTTTAATTTTCCTGCGTCATGGATGTGCATTACATTTTTGTACAATTGAATAAAAATCTTAAATATTATATGTATAGTATAAATGTATTCAATATATTTTCGTTGTCTGATTCCTATAACACAAGTTTTTTCAGGTTGACGTGGTGTGAAGTGTCGATGGATATTATTATACTATAGCACAAAATAGATATATAACAGAGACACGACCTAGTACTAGAAAATGCTATCACTCTAATACTGGCAATTCGACTGGCTATTTTTGTTTTCTTCGATTTCCAGGCACATTCCAGAAACCGCCATCTAGCGCCACTATTAGAAAATACTAATTGCTAATTTCGTTTCGTATCTTCTTCTTAATTAAGGAGTTGAATTTAGCTTAATGTGATGTTATGCTTAAAAATATGCTTATCTTTATTTTAATTTCAATATTTGTACTTAATTCGGCATATTTAAATTTTATAATTTACAAACGTTAACAGTAGTGACATCTATTGCATTTTTTTTGTATTAAAGATAGATTGTATGAGATGGTAGGTCATGACTACAGTAAAAGATGTTCATAATGTTGTGCGAGTTTACTATCAATAAAGCCACGAAGGCGTTGTACTCCTTGCGTGTTGATGGCGTACCACGGTTCGTCCTCAAACCGCTGCATCCACTGCAGCACGCGCGCGTGGCGACGCGTCACCGGCACCAGGTTCGCCATGGAGGTGACGGTGGCGACTACGCAGAGGTCGCATACACTCATCTAGAAGAACGGAAAGTTTTAATTCATAGTTACTAGCTATTGTATTAAATGGTAATACTTATTTGGGTAACGGGTAAGGTATTTATTATATTAGAAACTAGCTGACCCGTGCCCACGTCGTTGAGCATACAACCGTTTAAACCTTCCCTGGACTTCCACGAATGTTTCAAGACCAAAAATAGCCGAATATGTTCAGCCATTCTCGAGTTTTAGCGAGACTAACGAACAGCGATTCATTTTTATATATAAGGAGAAGAAGATACAAGATTTTAATCACTTAACCATTATACTCTTCAATATTGTGTCCGGGATCAGCACATGACAGAATTGGAATCGCATTGATTTTGGAATTGAAATGAGTTTCAAGTGTAAGCCCCTGAGTAGCAGTAGCAGTGGCAGGGGGGGGGGGAGTTGCTATACAGGGTGTAAAAAGAGCAGTCACTATAACTTTGAAATGAATTTTTTTCATTATTATTTTTAAAAATTTTTTTTTTTTACAATTTATTATTTTTAGTCGCAAGGCTGAACTGTTTGGAACAACGTTCTGCATTAAATTACACATTCTACATTTTAAAACAGTGGATTAAAAGCAAATGACTAGTACCAATGGATATATCTCTTGCCTGGTTATTACCCCACGAAGTTATAGTGACTGCTCTTTTTACACCCTGTATAACTCCCCTTCTATCGGTTTTGAAGATCGGCCTCATTCCAATCCTTCCCCAGTAGGTACGAGGCGTACCTGGTCACCGGCCAGCCACGGGCGGTCGGTCAGTTTGTACTCGAGGTGGTCTAGGGCGCGCCGCCATTCTTCTATTTTCTCCTGCACTGGCCATTTGTCAGCGAAAAATGCGGACTGAAAAATCAATGGATTCGTATTTTAATACTCATATAAACGTGTAACTTATAGTGTTAATAGTACTATCGTCGTCGTCGTCGTCGTTTCAGCCTTTTATCGTCCACTGCTGGACATAGGCCTCTCCAATACATTTCCAGTGCGACCGGTCCATTGCCACCTGCATCCAGCGTGACCCGGCAGTTTTCACCAGGTCGTCGGTCCATCTGGTAGGTGGCCGTCCCACACTGCGCTTGCCAGTACGTGGCCTCCACTCTAGGATCTTTTTGCCCCATCGACCGTCCAATCTTCGTGCTATGTGGCCGGCCCATTGCCACTTCAGCTGACTGATCCTACGGGCAATGTCAGCAACCTTAGTTCTTCTACGGATCTCCTCATTTCTGATTCGATCACGTAGAGAAATACCGAGCATTGCCCTCTCCATAGCTCGCTGAGCGACATTGAGCCTTTTGAAAAGATCCTTCGTAAAGCACCACGTCTCAGAACCGTAAGTCATCACTGGTAACACACATTGGTTGTATACCTTTGTCTTAAGGCACTGAGGTATTTTGGACGAGAAGACGTTGCGTAATTTACCGAACGCTGCCCAGCCGAGCTGGATCCGTCTACTGACCTCTCTCTTAAAGTTGGACCTACCTAATCGGACAGCCTGCCCTAGGTATATATATTCGTCAACAACTTCAAGAGTAGAGCTCCCAACAGTTAGTGCGGTGGGTGCAACATGGACATTGTGCATGATCTTTGTTTTGTCCATGTTCATTTTAAGACCCACTTGTTGAGAAACTCTATTGAGGCCACCGAGCATACACCCCAAATCTTCCAGCGATTCTGCCATGACTACTATGTCGTCGGCAAATCGAAGGTGAGTGATGTATTCGCCATTAATGTTGATGCCAAGTCCTTGCCATTCCAGGAGCTTGAAGGAATCCTCCAGAGCAGCGGTAAACAGTTTCGGGGATATGACATCTCCCTGTCTTACTCCTCTCTTTAAAGGGATATCCTTCGTGCAGTACTCATGTACTCGGACTGACATGGTGGCGTTATTATACAAACAATTCAACACTTCGATATACCGATAGTCAATACGGCAACGCTGGAGAGATCTAAGGACTGCCCATATTTCGACGGAATCAAAGGCTTTCTCATAGTCCACAAACGCCAAGCATAATGGCCGATTATACTCTTCGGTCTTCTGTATAATCTGCCGCAGCGTATGTATGTGGTCTATGGTACTATAGCCTTTTCGGAAACCGGCTTGTTCGGTAGGCTGAAAGTCATCCAGCCTGCGTTCGAGACGCATCGTAATTACTCTCGAAAACAGCTTGTAGACATGGCTCAGCAGTGTTATGGGCCTATAGTTCTTCAGTAAGGTTTTGTCACCTTTTTTGAAGAACAGGACCACAACACCCCTGTTCCATGCCTCTGGCGTTTTCCCCTCGAGTAAGGAGGAATTGAAGAGTTTCTGAAGGACTTTTAGTACCGGCGTGCCGCCCGCTTTCAGAAGCTCTGTAGTGATTCCATCCTCGCCCGGCGCCTTGTTATTCTTAAGCTGTTTGAGAGCTATTCTTATCTCGTACAGGCTGATGTCCGGGATGTCTTCGGTATAGTGTCGTGTTAGCCTGGCTCTTGGGTCTGCAGCTAAACTAGCAGGTTCAGCCGAGGTATACAGCTGTCCATAGAACCTCTCTATCTCCCGTAGTACCTCGGACTTATTTGACGTTACGCGTCCATCTTCGGTCTTCAGCTTTGTCAACTGGCTTTGCCCAATAGATACGTCTCTTGCAAACACTTTGGAGCCTTGGTTCCGCTCTATTGTCTCTTTAATACGCTGGGTATTAAAAGAACGGATATCGTGTCGCAAGGACTTCGTGATCTGTCTATTGAGCTGCCTATATGACTCAGCGTCACTCGAAGTTTGGAGCGTCATTGAACGTCGACAAGCCATGAGGTTCCGGGTTTGGTCGGATAGTTTCTGAGGTCTATTTGTACGGTGGGTCTTGAAAAATTTGGACCCCACCGTATGGACAGTTTCTACCAGCCTGCTATTTATATCGTCCACTGATGCGCAGCTGTCTAGCCATTGGAAGCGATTTGACAGTTCAAGTTGAAAGCTCTCGGGGTTTTGGATATGGGCATTGGACGGTCGGAGCGTAGACTTCATCAGACGCGATCTCTCAAGTTTGACGTTGATATTCAACATGCCTATGACGATTCGGTGATCACTTCCGGTCTTAACCATGTTGATCACAGAGACATCGTTGAATATCTGCCGCTTGGTGCTCATAATGAAGTCAATCTCGTTTCTAGTTACACCGTCGGGACTCAACCAGGTCCATTTCCTCTGCGGCGGCTTTTGGAAGAAAGAATTCATCATGAAGAGTCCTTCTTTCTCCATAAAGTCCGCCAGCATCTGTCCTCTGGGATTCCTCTGCCCAAATCCAAATGGCCCCACTTTCAGCTCATCATCGCTTCTGCAGCCCAGCCTCGCATTGAAATCTCCCATAACAACTGTGAAGTGTGTTTTAGGGCTACGTATGGCCCTACTGACGTCCTCATACGTAGCTTCTACTTCATCGTCTGGATGTGTTGACGATGGGGCGTATACCTGTACAATCTTCAACGAATATCGTTTTGAGATTCTCAGTACAAGGTATGCAACCCTATTTGACACACTCTCGATGGACACAATGTTGTTGATGAGAGATTTGTGGACGATAAACCCAACACCACCTTGGGACTTCTGTTCTCCCTCCCGGTAGTAGAACAAGTGGCCGGACTGTAAGGTTATCGTATCCTCGCCCTCTCTTCGGATCTCCGATAAACCAATAATGTCCCAGTGCAACTTGTTCATCTCCTCTTCCAGCTCTACGAGCTTCTCGTCCAACCTCAAAGTGCGCACGTTGTGTGTTACCAGGGCCAGTTGTCGTTTAGAAGGGGGGTGGTAGCCGGATCTCTTCCGGGGATTCTTAGCACCCCCCGCCCCGCCGTTACCGTGGCCGCTACCGTAGCCAGGAATAGCGGGGCCGCCGGGGACTAGGGGCCTGGTTATCTGGTGCGTTAACATTGAAGGTATTAAAGCCTACTGGTACCACGCTGGCTAGACGGGTTGGTACAGGGTTTTGTTTCGAGTTTTCCTTCTCTCACACTAGCTGTTGATGTGTGTGTGTTTCCTTTTAGTCGCCTCTTACGACTCCCCTAGGATAGTATCGGGGGTGGTGATAATTGTATTCTAATGCCGTCACCACACGGCCAATAGTACTATAGTAAAAACAAATCACAAGAAATATAGTCTGTAATATTAATTCTCCCCTATATATAGTTTACTGTGAAAGTACCAGCGCTGTATCAGACTTACTTTTTTTTTCAATTACTGTACGGACAAATTAATGATGTTGGGGCATTTCTCATAGAAACATGAATGTCAAAAGTAAGTCTTTCAGCGCTTATACTTTCACGGTAAACTCTAGATAGGAGGCACATACACACCCTAAAGTCGCTCATTTATTTTACACCCCGTATATTTAAATATCTAATCTAAAAATAGATTACAAAGTATACCTACTAGGTATTATATTTAGTATATTTTATAGTAATAGTATATTTAAAAGTAAGTATTTACATTGTTACCATAATTTTATTATACAAAAAACGAACTAAACGCACAAGGGGTTCCGTATAAAATAAAAGAATGTTCGAAATTTTCCAAGCACTAGCTCAGTTTACAAGTTACGACTCGATAACTCCGGACCTAAAGCCACGGAAGAGAAGGCCACGGAAGATATAACTGTCCCTCTCCTTTTTTACCCCCAAGATCCTATTCCGCAAACCAATATAATTTAGTAATTAACTACCTAAACTGAGTACAAAAATATATATTCCTATTTCGAATATCGAGTTTTACTTTTTTTTTTACAAGTGTCCTATGAACAAAGTCTCTACAAACCTAATGGTTCCTTGACGCGAACTACGGAACACTAGAAGTATGATGATTCGAGATTGATAAATTTAATTATCCTTCAAGGGTCAAGGGTCCGTCGAGATGCGTGGGAAAGGAAGTGCCGTAGGACTCGTAGGGCGGCGAGTAACACGTCCCTGCGTCCGCGACGTCGGCGGCGCGCCGTGACCGCCCCGCGGGATGTGACCCGTGTCGGCTCGTAAAGGGCCATCCGTATATGAGTCATATAGAATCAAGCGCCTCCGTGGTCTAGTGGTTCAGAGCTTCGCTCTCGACCCGGAGGTCGTGGGTTCGATTCCCGCGTTGGGACAACAAAAAATGTTGTTTTCAAGTTTGGTTAGGACAATGCAGGCTGATCACCTGATTGTCTGACAAGAAAGATGATCCATGCGTCGGATGGGCATGTAAAAAGTCGGTCCTGCGCCGGTTCTCTCGCCAGTCGTGTCGGTTTACCGTCCCACTGGGCTATGAGAGTTATAGGAATAGAGAGTGTCTTTGTGTATTGAGCACACACTTGGGCACTATAAAATAACTCCTGCGTAGCTGGCCTGGTTTCAATGAAATCGGCTACCGACACCGAAATCGGCGGGGGGAGCTGTTATATAGAATCAAAAACAGCAATCTTACTTTTGACTTAGTATCGGTACCCATAATAAGTCAGATTACTGTTTTTGATTCTATACGATTCATATTACGTGTTTTGAAAAGTTCAAACGTGTAAATGACCGTCGATTTCCAGAAACTGGAAAGCCATCGAAGTTAATCAGGAATCGGTCTGACACATGCACATTTGTGATACCTACTCCCCCACGTCCCTTGTGGCGTCACAATTTTACACCAATAAATTATTATTGAAGAATAGCAGTTACGAATTGTGTTTATCTCCATTCAAATTATTTTGTAATAATTCTCAATGACACGCTAGTTTTGTTTTCCTGTGATAAAAATGAAACTAGTATATTTTGAAATGTGAAGTCACGAACCTTAGAAGTCTCAGAACCCCTACCCTCCCTTAACGTGTGTCGTAACTTATGGATGGCCCCTAACTATAACAGGTCCTACACGCTTAGCATGACCACTGTAGACACGCGTTTCGTCTACACAAGCGTAGAAAACCTTACACCACCTATGTAGGGAATAAATAATTTTAAACAAAAAAAAACCGACTTCAAAAGGTAAACTAAAAAGCAAAAAATAAATTTACTTCGCACAAAGTAATACTTATTTTCACTTAAGTAAATAAATTTATTCTATAATTTTGAAGTCGGTGCCAAGTCCAGCGTTCTTTCATAGTTTGTTTTCATTTAATATTAGTTTGTAAGCCAGTACTTTGGTAGGTACATAATATATAGTAATAGTTACATTGATAGTTGTATATTTTTTTTGATTCTTTTTTCTGTGATTGCTTACATATATTTAGTAATTTGATATTGCAGTAAGGTCGTTGAAGTACTTACTTGGCACCGACTTCAAAATTATAGAATAAATTTATTTACTTAAGTGAAAATAAGTATTACTTTGTGCGAAGTAAATTTATTTTTTGCTTTTTAGTTTACCTTTTGAAGTCGGTTTTTTTTTGTTTAAAATTATTTTATTTTAAGATTTTTAGTTATGGGTAGACTGAGTAGGGATATTTACCGCCAGAGCAGCGCAAAAATTATATATATCAAGTTGATTGACTATAAAATGATATACAAATTTTAATAATATCAAAGACGGTACCATCCAAACTGAATATGATTTCTATATAACTCTTTCATTATTTTTAGTCGATTTACATTTCCTTATTTGGCTTAAAACAATTTTTTCCCTTTTTAATATTTACCTATTTCGTCATATTGTTATGATAGTATATATGGATAGCTACTATCTGGTGAAGACAGAGGTGGTGTTGAGTACTGTAATTGATATAGTGGCATCGCTTAAAGTATGCTTGCAGTACCTACTTTAAGCGATGTCGTAATTTCCAAACGTATAACTTCAAAGACTAAGCAGTCCTGTATGCCTGTTTCTGATCTATGCGGTATACCTTGATAGTTGATTCAAAATGATGTGTGTTTTTAGACGGATATAAGCATATCGAGTATCATAAGCATGTTACTCGAAAAAAATACAAAATTACTATGAGTGTTCCTATAAATTTCGAGGAGTTCCCTCGATTCCTCACGACACCATCATCAGGCATGCACTTTGATAACTATGAGACCAAGTTCGACTGTAATTGACGGAGTGGCGTATGCTTGCATTTCTTTAAACAACGCTGAAATCTTCAAACGTGTATCTCTAAGGACTCAGAAGTTCTGTTCACTACTTTAGGTCCAGGATATGGTGCAAAATCTTACTATTTGGTAACATATGCTTGGGCTACTTCAGAAAAAATCAAAATCGATAAATATTTCCATATAAATTTTGAGGAGTTCCCTCGATTCCTCACGGATCCCATCATCAGGTCACCACTTTGGTAAACACTGGTACAACACTGTAATTGACGTAGTGGCGTATGCTTGCATTTCTTTAAACAACGCTGCAATCTTCAAACGTGTATCTCTAAGGACTCAGAAGTTCTGTTCAGTACTTTAGGTCCAGGATATGGTGCAAAATCTTACTATTTGGTAACATATGCTTGGGCTACTTCAGAAAAAATCAAAATTTATATATGTTTCCATATAAATTTTGAGGAGTTCTCTCGATTCCTCACGGATCCCATCATCAGGTCACCACTTTGGTGACAATGGGACCAAACGGGAAGCACAACCTTTCAAATAAAAAAAAAAATCATCCAAATCGGTTCACCCAGGCGAAAGTTCTGAGGTAACAAACATAAAAAAAAAAAAAAAAAAAAGAACATACAGACGAATTGAGAACCTCCTCCTTTTTTTGGAAGTCGGTTAAAAACAGATTTCCAATATCGATCTATAAATTATCATTTTCTTTATTCTTCTGTTGAGTTCTTATGGGATGAGTCTCGAAGTATAATTTACTATACCTACATACTAAACAGGTACATAGTTACCAATCTAATTGATTACAAAATATTTAAAATTGCAACGCTGAAGGCGACCGGATATGCAAGTACGTTTTTGCTGAATTTTGAGAAAACATTGGTGACAAACCTTGGTTTTACGCAACTTGTAGTAGAAATAGGAATGTTTCCTTTTTGTAATAATATCTATTGACGCCTTCACACCATATTAATCTGGACCCGTGGTAAGCATCCGGTGCACTTGTGTTTACGGGTACCTTCGGGTACGCAAATAGTTAAGATTTTGACTATAATATTATACACATCCATGACCCAGAAACACAAAACTTTTTTTTGGAGAGATTCGAATCCGCGACGGATAGCACAAGCGCCCACGCTCAACCCAAACCTCATCTCAGTCTTACCAGCACGTAGCTGTCAATGGGGAACAAGGTGGTGGCGTTGTAGAACAGCATCTCGTGCACCCCGGCGCGGCGGGGCTCCGCAAGCAGCAGGCGGCGCCCGCGGGCTCCGGCGAGGGCGCACAGGTGCAGGGCGATGGCGTGGCTGTCCGCTATCACACCGAGCCGGGTGACCAGAGCCGGCACCTTCTGGAGAGGGTTGATCTGTGAAACATGTACGAGATTAGATCAATGACAATACTACTGACCCGTGGCCACTTTGTTGAGCATAGAAACCGTTTAAACTTTCCACGAATATTTCAAGACTTAAAATAGCTGAATCGGTTCAGTCGTTCACGAGTTTTAGAGAGGTCAACGAACAGCAATTCATTTTTACCCGACTTCGGCGAAGCCAAAAGGAAGGGTAATGATTTTGGCAGTCTATGTATGTATGTATGTATGTATGTTTGTATGTATGTATGTATGTTCCCTCGTAGCGGTTAAACTACCGGTCCGATTTTAATAAATAAGGTGTCATTCGATTTGTACTGATCCCGCGAGTAACATAGGCTATATAATTTTTCGGAAAATTTTGGATTTTGAAAATTATACCTCAAAAACTATCTCCAAAAAAAATTAAATTAAGATAATTGTATCGTGTTTGGTATCAAAAGATAGGTCTTGGCAAGCACAATACAAATATGTATTTAAATTTTTATAATTTATTATATTTTATTGTTAAATTGAAAATAAATGTTTAAAATGCGGTCGCACAAATAGTATCTAGGAGTTGTTTAGTTACTTACTATGTGTTAATTAAACGTTAGTTTAGTGAAAATATAATGTTATAGTTTATAGGAAAATAAAAAAAATGTAAAATAAAATAAAAGATTAAAAAAACTATAACCCGACTTCGCAAAAAAAGGCTCTAAAAATGCTGAAACAAGAAAATAATTCAATTTGAAATCCAGATATGCATAGGTACAGATATGGTCAAGGTAGAGCCGTGGTCGTACCCGCTAAACAAATCTATAATATTCGTCTGCTGTTGAAATATACAATCCCAATAGCGGGTACGACCACGGCTCTACCTTGACCATATCTGTACCTATGCATATCTGGATTTCAAATTGAATTATTTTCTTGTTTCAGCATTTTTAGAGCCTTTTTTTGCGAAGTCGGGTTATAGTTTTTTTAATCTTTTATTTTATTATATATAAGAGAAGATTGGAAATGAGGAACTTTGTAAAGATGGATGTTCGAAGTGTTTATGGAGTAAATTGGGACTTAAATGATAACTGATTTCAATGAAAATTTGACACACATGATTACCAATAAAGACTTATATTTATCCCGTCAAGGATAAGTATAGTATAGGTACCATACAGGTAGGTAAAATATTCTAATTCCCGCGCGGCTACGATAGATAACAATCTACGTAAATGAAACTAGAGGTGAAAGGTAATTTAGGAAAACATCAGCTTTAGTCGCCTGCGGGGTTCGTCGATTTGATTCCCGACTCAACCCGAAGTGAGTTAGGATCATGCTTCAGACGATGCAGGCTGATTGTCTGACAAGAAAGATGATCTATGCATCGGATGGGCAAGTTATTCGGTGTAACGGCTAATATTTGCATTCAGTACGAGTACCTACTGAGTGAGTCAAATCTCTCGACTGTTTATAAGTGACCCACAATCATACTGTAGGACACTGCACGCTGTGTGATGTGCGCCGAGCGTACTACACCGCGTGCCGAAACACGTCGGAATACATCATTACAATGAGATTTATTACAAAGGACGCTGCAACATCATTTGACTAATTACGTTGATAAGCATCTAAAGTGCACCTGGATTTTATTGTTGAGTGTTGAAATTTACGTAAATGTAGCTATAGTATATTCCAACGTGGCAAATGCCTACAGATTAGGAAAATTCTTTATTTTTTTACCGAAAATTGTATAAGTAGGCCAAAATCTAGCATTTTACTACGCATTACGCAATAAAAATAAAAATAACTCCTGCGCAGCTGGCCTGGTTTCAATAAAATCGGCTACCGACACCGAAATCGGTGAGGGGAGCCATTATATCCGGAAATAGGCTACAGCATTTCTGCTTAAAACTACGCTCCTGCCCAGCGTGGTGAGTATAGAGAACTACCCCCATGAGATACTTTGGGGAAGCTATGTCCAGTAGTGGACGCCAGCTGAAACGATGATGTCGATGTTGAGCCGTGATATTGATCTAGAGGTCTAATGTTTATTACCTTCTTGTATTCCGTTGTCCTGTGCTCCCCCTTGAACAGGTCTACGTGTGTATAGTCCAGCTCCAGCTCCAGCGCGGCGGCGGTCATGCGCACGAACCGCACGGGCGGGGACGCGTCGTCGCCGTACAGCACGGGCTTACCGCAAGTTGACGTCCTACAAGTTACAACTAAATTAATACAAGCCCTAGAGCCTAGGAAAGGATTATATTTCTAACGTAGGGACTTACGAATTATCTTCTTCTTCTTATATATAAAAATGAATTGCTGTTCGTTAGTCTCGCTAAAACTAGAGAACGGCTAAACCGATTCGACTATTTTTGGTCTTGAAAAATTCGTGGAAGTCCAGGGAGTGTTTAAACGGTTTTTTATGCTCAACGAAGTGGGCACGGTCATTTTATCATTATTATAACCTATTAGAAACATTTTTTTATAATCAGATATTTTATAAGGCCTACTATAAGTAGGTTAGGTTGCCTTTAAAGTTTAGGTAATATCTGCTTTTATCTAGACAAGACTGTCGCATTCTACGAGTAATCACACTAATATTATAAAGGGCAAAGTTTGTGAATGTGTATGCTTGTTACTTGTTCATTCCTAGATGGCTGGACCAATTTTGATACAATTTAGCATGCATTATTCCAGAAAAGTACAGTGTTCCTGTGGCACACTAAAAACTTTGAAAATATGTTTTGGCATATATTGTACCACGTTTTTTAATACTTGGTGGTCTGTACATAACCTAAAGTAGTGAATGGTGTCTACTTACATTCTACACAGGCGATGCGTCGTGTTACATATTTTTCTGAGAACCATGCTCGTCGATTCCCACACGTGCGATCTATAGACTACAGACACTAGTCACAAATTCACAATACTCGAGTTCTCTGGAATATTACAATTGCAAAGCGAAATGAATTTGAATAGCGTCCAAACATCTTAAAAACACTCGACGTCTCCGAGACAGAATTTGAATTAGGGTCCCCAAATACAGCTTGCTTTTTGTAGGACCAATAATGACGCAATTTTTTTCTTCCAGAAATGATTTTCTGACCGTCCTTTTTTATGTCGTGTCCGTTGGACTATTGCAATCAGTATTTTTGTAGGATTAAGCAAGCGCGGGGCCCGTAGCAAATTCTCTGACCTGCATATACGGCAGACATTTTGTAGGGCTTATTATCAGGCCGACTGAATTTCTACGCGTGTATACAAGCAACTTTTCGTAGAACTTATGCGTTTACGGTATGAAATTATTTACGCCAAGAAAATAGTCGGGTACTATGTCTGGAGTGGATTGTCTCAATGAAAAGTAGTAACGTTTCACGTTTTTGTATAGTATATTTATAAGAATCACGTAAAAAATACGCTCAGGCAAAGATGTGCGTTAAATATGCGGGGCCCCTTTCGCGCGGGGCCCGTAGCTATTGCTACTCGTGCTACGTGGTTAATCCGGCACTGGCTCGTGGGTACTCTTCGACTGCTTCCGTTGCTGCTTGTAATACTATGTTTTCTCTGTTAAATCAGAGAGAAAAAATAATATTTCCTTGTAGCAGTATAGATAGGCCTCCGTTGGCTTCCCTCTCGACCGAATAAAAATTGTTTTCTTGTTTGCTTAGGACAATGCAGGCTGATCGAAAGATGAATTGTGCGTCGGATGGGCATGTAAATTCGGTCCTGCGCCTGATCTCCCTCCAGTCGTGTCGGTTATCCGTCCCACTGGGCTACGAGAGTGAAGGAAGAGAGAGTGCTTCTGTGTATTGCGCACTAATAAATAACTCCTGCCTACTGCCCTGGTTTCAATGAAACCGTTAATCAACTTCGTCAACCGAAATCGGTGTGGGAGGCATTGTTTCTTTATTTACGTTAAGATCTATCCATGGTTGATAAAAATCAGTCGATTCTCGTCTGTCGGTATTATAAGGCCAACTTATAAAAAAATCCAAATTAGGAAGTATTGAAACACAACATTAATATAAAGTAGGTTTATTAGAATTATAAAAATAAAAAATTAAACACATGTTTGGTTCAGTTACAGTAAGGCACACAAAAGGCCATAGATTGCAATTAAAGCTTACGATTACTTACAGTAATATATACTCTTACATTAACTATACTTACTCTAACATTATATAAAAATAAATATAATCGGCTCTGTGAAGAGTGTGGCTAGTGTCCTTCTAGAAGGGGCCTTAGGCACAATTAGTTAGGATATACATAAGTACATAGTGGCCTACAATGTTAGCTAAATACTAAACGTTAGGAGGATGAAAATGACTACGATTAATAGAGTTAAAATGACGCCAAAATGACTTAACAAATTGGTTTTACGCGTCAATGATTTAATAGACATAAAGTACCTACTAAGTTATTATCATTGGCTTTTTTCGTATTACTTACATTTATTCAAGAATACACATCAAATTATACAAGAAATGTATAAAGCAGACAACGCAATTCACATACGAATGTCGCAATCAAAAAATCTTTTATAATTTGTTGACAAATTGCATGTATACATGTTATTGCTCGTGTTAATACAATTGCTCATGTGTGCGTGTTCGGGCTGTACTGTTCCAACATGAGCATCGAGGACGGCCATATTTTGCAACTCTTCGAGCATCCTTTGTCTTTGATCATTTTATTTCTCAAGATAATGTAATATTATACATGAAAATAAAGTGTAACAAAATGTGCACACCACACAGTCCAATTTTAGTTGCCTTGGCCCTTGACAAAGTGTTAAACCATAGCTTATTAATCTATGAATGAAACACAATAAATTTGACTAATTAAATTAAGTAACTCATATAGATTCAACAGTATTATATTAACTATTTTTTGAAATGAATATAATAATTGTTAGTACAAACATTTAGAAAACTGTGCTAATACTTTTCTTCTTTACTTTGATATAATTTCTGTGATGTAGACACATTACACAAATATCATTATGAATAGGTAATATATTGTTATGTATGTCTTCATTATATAACAATAGGAAAATCTCAGATTCAGTTAGATGAAAAACATTGTAGAGGTGCATAATGCTCGGTAATAATTAAAATTACTATTCAAGAATACAATTGTTTGTCATGGTAAACAAAGTTGTTGATTACATTGTTAGATCAATAAAAGATAAATAATACAACACTGAGTAACTGACACATGTATGTTCTCTTTTACAAACATGATTACATTTCCAATGTGTGAATATCGGTCCTCATAAATATGTTTTAATAAAAATAATCTAGGTGAAATAAGAAAATAAATTCGATAATTCTACATCTACAACTAACACTAAGATTATGTTAAAGCACCAAATCAGGCACCAAATAATACTAGACTGGAGTGATTATTTTGAGATAGTAAATGAATACCAATTAGAAGAAAGTAAAAAAAAGTAAATTAATGATAATTAGTACAAAGTTATTATCCTGTTTAGTAAATGAGATGGCTTGATATATATATGTCAGCTTAAAGACATGTTATGAGTTCAGAATCATAAATGTTAGGTTTATTATTGATCTATGGTTATCTCTATTGCATTTTAAATTGTATTAAAATGTATAAAATCAGTCTTAAGTTGTCAATAACAATTAGGTATTTAATCATAGAAGAACCACACTATAATATTTTAGTTCATCATAATACAATAATTATGATAAATATTATAATGTGGTCAATAAATAAGGTAAAATATAGGTCATCTTAATAAAATCTTTGATATGAAATGAGATATAATAATATAGTTCTGTTAGAAATTATTATTATTACCTACCCACATATGTATTTTTGTTTATTGTAATTTTAGTACCCTTGTTAATAATATACAACAAGTAGGTAGTTGTAATTTAAATAAAGTTTAAGAGTCATTTAAAATTGAGAAAGATATTTTGCTACACTAGTGTTTTTTTTTTGTTAGACCTGGAATGTCTGCACGTATACATACTTGAAATATTATTATTAAATATAAAATTGATAATCACTAGACTGGAATGCTTAGACTCGAGATATTTTCTTAAACATATTATTTTTATAACTAGCTACACAGACTCATACAATAAAAAAATTAAAACCTAAATGGCTCATTGGTCCCTGCAGGTACATCTACAGTCAACTAAAAATAAATTAAACCTTATGCAATAACACAGTTAATATTACAAAATAAAATATAAAATTGTACAAAAATGTAACAAAATTTAAGTCAATATCAAAAGATTGAGCTTGAGTTTCATTATGAGAGCAGAAATAGACATATTTAGAGATAGAGATTCAAATAAAATCCAACAGACTTCTGTTTTTTTGTTTAATTGCTTGTACAGCAAATAATAATCTTTTTAAAACTATTGAATTTAATGGAAAATTAGCCCCACCCCAATCAAGGGCAGTTTTTTTCATATTTGATAATATAAAGTTGCCTTACCAATGTTCGTGACACTGTGTAGTTGATTTTTCTATTGGATCTTGCATCCTCGCCGCTTCTTTTGTATGGCAGCTTGCTTGCTGTTCTTTTTAGCTAGGCCCTCAGCTGTGATGTCTGATATAACCGACAGCCTCTTGGATGGGTCCGGGCGCTCAAAACTATGACTGCCTTGACTAAGATTGGATTGAAATGAGGCATTGTAGAGATTGTTATTCTCACTGACACTGTGGGACAATGATGTGTTCGGGCTATCGTTACTGGGCCCATCGGTCGGGTAGTGTGATGCAGGTCTGATGCTCACGGGATCTGGAAATCTTGGCTTCTTGCCTGTAGCAGGCGGAGGCGGAGGCTGTCTGTGGTGCACCGAGGTACTGGGGGTGGACTTGTCCAAGTCAAATGATCGTGCATGTACGTGGAAGTTGTTTGTGTTTGAGCTGCCGGATCCCTGTGTGTAATATTGTTTTGACATCTCTTTGGACAACAGGGCACTAGCTTTAGACTGTATCTGCTCCTTCTCAAAAGGTTCAACATAATTTAAATCTGAATCCACTGATTTGCAGAGCCTCATACCATTTTCTCGGATCAGGTCTCGTGGATTGCTGTAGGCGTCACAGAGAGTTGCCTGTTGTGTTTCTGGCAACTCCTGCTGCTGAGCCATACGCTGCTGCTTTTTCAACAAAGCTTTTTGCCTTGCTTTTTCTTTTGCCCTCTGTAGCTTCTTATACTCTCTCTCCTGAAGTAACCTAGCAAGTTCGCCATCCTGGGCCTCCACGGCGCATCTCATGTCAGCTAAAATATCGTCTCGACCTTCGGCTTGCTGGCTCAGCTGCCTCGCTAGTCGAGCGTCTTTTTCTTCTTGTTCCAGACGGCGTCTCATCTCCTCCAGCTCCGACGCGGATAGGCCCAGCTCGTCTGGGTCGATGTCCGGAGGCGGCGCGCGCCGGGCCGAGGAGCCGGGCTGAGGCTGCGGCTGCTGCGGCTCGGGCTGCTGCGGTTCGGGCACCGGATGCCGTCGATGTCTGCGCAGATTGATCTCGGCAATCTCGCGCGCGATGTCAGCATCCTGCTCGGCCTGGCGCCGGCGCGACTGCTCCCGCAGCCACACCTCGTGCTCGATGCCGCGCTGCTCGCTCAGCGCCACGGGAAAGTCCTCCCGGATCTGTTGGTTTCTGTACCTATTCTCGCACAGATGGGACGATATCTCTCTGTCTTGCAGTCGGTGCGCTAGAGCTCCGTCTGTCCGCACTAGCCACTGCTCCCGCAAGTCGGTTACATGACCGATCTTGGGCATTGTGTCCCTTGTTTGTATGCCCGACATACTTACAAGGTCGTACTGTGTATAAAAATTTTTGCTATTTTTAATTTTTGGTGTCTAATAAGTTCATAATATTATCTTTTTTATTTTGTTTGTATCACAATATAGCAACAATACAGTCTGTCTCGTTCGCCAAAAGTGTATTCATTAACTTTCCTCGTCGTTCGTGAGAATAAAAGTGCACTTTAGTTTCACAACGATCGCAAAATTAACAATGGGTTTGATTATCTACATAATTAATTATCAACTTCCACATGAATGTACCAGTCACACAATCACTTCACCTCCCTTCCTATTTCTTCGTTTTTAATTTTATATTCTTGAGAATTTGATTGTAGAATGCAGAACATTTCTGTCATTTTATACAGAAGAATGAAGACATTAGACAAATGAATACCTTCTTCTTCTTTTATTTTTGGCAACAGAGGTTGCAAGAAAATGAATACCTACCTACCTATTGAAGATTCCACTTTTGAAGTTTATATTTTGACGTTTGATTAATGCTCTATGGTCATTTGGATTTATGCATAGACTTTTTTATTCTGTCTTATCTCGTAGTAACTAATACTTAATCTGTGCTTATCACATAATTATTCTGATCAAGTGTGTATGAACAATCACAAACGACGACTTAATAATATAAAGGAAATTTAGTAAGACAAAGAAACAGAAAAACTAATTTGACTCCGCAACTTCAGGATAGCTAGCATATTAAGAGGAAATACAATGGGAATACACAAGGACAATGAGGGGTTTTCGAAATGTCACTTTTAGGTACAGAGACTACCGTAAGATGGCGCTTGCATAATGTAATATGTCAAAAAAGTGGTTAATAGTTGCCAGATGCTATTTCATATACAAAAATAATCCTTTCAAATTCCTTTCTTAGTGATCTCCAACAGTTCTGAGGAAACCTACATACATTACAGCTCTCTGGCTTCGATATCTTTGATTTTTGAAACAAATAATTAATCACACTTTTCTCCCGTTTCCGTAGGGATTTCGGGAAGTTCTTGTTTAGTACTCCCCTATACTTAGATTCTAAGAAATATACATGCCGAATTTCAGCCTGCTGGCGAGTATTTTCGACTCGACGCTAAGATAAATATTTTACCTCTTGGGGCTCTTGCCAAATGTGATGACGGAGAGGTGAAATCTGCTGGCGTAAAGTGAGTTGAACATAATATGAAGGATTTTTTTCTTATAGTTAATCCTGTTTTTATATGTTTGATAGCCTCTATCCATCTTGATCTCCGAGTTTCATCTTGGGGAAAGCGGTGGTTACCTATATTTTTACAAAATTGTACTGCGCATGGACTAGCCATGTTTAGTTTAGTTCTCAGGGCACAATTAATAAATAATATAATAAACTATTGCAAGTGAAAGAAAGAAAGTTGAAAGGTAAACAAACAAAAAACAAAGCGGAAATTGACATTTTACACAGGACTTGACATATTACTTAGGTTTAATGCCATCTATCAGCAGTTTTCTGAAACTAGTAGAACTGTCAAAATAAAAACCGCTCATTAAATAGACTGGCTACGGCCACGGGTACTTGACGTCATTTGTCAAAAGAAGAAAGACCGTTTAGTCTATGCCCTCTATTGATTGGTCGACGGGGAAATGTAAAAAATGGCTGCCTTGCCTTCTCCTACTCAGGTAGAATTTACGCAAATTAAATTAACAGTGTAGTGTTGACTATAAAATATACAGTTTCTTATCCAAGTTAATAAATATATCTTCTAGTTGGCGAAGTTCGAATCGCATCTAGGACCTTTGGACAGTAAAATTTCGGCTCAAAAGTGTCGCGTACTTGTCGGGAATAACTGCTGTTAAAATTGATAAAGTAAAGTTGTTTCCTCGTTGAACTATGGGATTTTGTGTATCGAAATAGGAGTGCGGTGACTGTTTGTGGTGTTTATAGTAAATCTTTTGATAAAGTACAGTATAATCTGCTGTAATTACATTAGTTTTTGCGCGAACAATAAATGTCAGTAAGACTAGACATGTCACACCCATACAACAAGCGAGTTTAAATAATTTACATTACAATCAATTTATAATCGTGCTTTCAAAATGTGGATTGAACCGTTGCAGGTGGCAGGGACCCACAGCTCAATATACGAAGCGTACTATCACCAAGTGAGTATCACCATAAGTTCTACATGTACCTATAAATTCTCCTTATAAATGTATAGTAGCTTTACTCGTTGCAAATAACAGAACAACAGATATTTACATTAGTTCACTATCGTCGTCAAGTATTTGTATTGAGCAATTATAAAGGACCACACAAGGTCATAACAAAAATCAATAAATTTCATATTTCAGGAATACAAAACAGTCATGTACCTATATGTGTTACAATAATTTCTTTTGCATTGCTTACTAATCTCAACTTTTCGATCGTCAAATAATGTAATGAAGTAGTTAAATTGTTTTTTCAATGGTGCTGGTTTCTTTCTATCATGCAAGTAACTTGGATGAAGATGCAAGGGGTATTAGTGATGAGAATTAGTAATTAACTGTCTATAAAAATGGTGTAAATATTGTAAACTTGAATATTCTCATACATTTTGTATATTCTTAAACTATAAATAGATTCACCATGTACTATTTTTGAATCTCTACACAAAATATTTTTTTGTCAAATGTTCAATCAAAATATAATAAGCAAGAAGAATTGTATGAGCCTGCATTATATTAATTTGACATCACACATTCCTTAATCTCTTTTTATACTGTGCCAACAATATACACTAGACTTTTTTTAGACAAACCATTACAAATATTATAATAAATCTGATTTCATATTGTTAAAGAGTCTCGAAATATTTTTCCTACCTAAAATTTCAAATAAGTAGTTATCTAAGATTCTACCCTAATGCAACTTTCAGGTTGATCCTAGTGGTACAGGAGCTATACAGGCTCTAGACGCTGCAAGATTTCTTAAAAAGTCTCGCCTCAGCGATGTTGTGCTCAGCAAAATATGGGACCTCTCAGATCCTACGGGCAAGGGGTACCTGGACAAAGTAAGTACAAGCTCATATTCTTGCTTGTGTTGTACAAGGCCTGCTATTTAAGTATATTCTAACCTATGTTGACTTATTGTGACATTCATTATGTTCTTGACAGTGTAGAAAGTAAGTATTAAATAATTTAAATTATTAGCTAGAAGATGCTGTTACCAAGGAACTATTTTTTATCTTAACAAAGACAATGTTAATAAACAGTAAAACTTAATCAACCTCACTATATTGCGTGTACAGTGTATCCTGATGATGCATAGGTCACCCTTTAAGTATAGGTAAGAATCTGGGCGCATGGTAGTGCCCCCACCAAAACGATCCAAGTTAAAGTTACTCCAAATACTGTAAAAAACTTAGGCGTTTTAACCCACAATTCCCACATTAGGAAACATATTTTAAGAAGTAGTTCATCATATTGCATAGCCTTCTGTTTGAAACTTAAGTTGTGTGTTGCCCACACATACTGCAAAATTTTTATTTCACCTTATAAAGCCTGCACATACATTTACAACCTAAATGCGTAGCTACTTATTATTTACCTTTGTAGTACATGCAAATGTGTTACCAGAGGAGTTACAAGGGTGTTGCTGATCTTTAAAACCCCTCTCCCTTACACCCTCATTCACTTGGTGAGACATAATGCATTTGTTTTCAACAGTTATTGGCAGAACACTTTGTAGAAGCCTTTAATTTCGAATTATATCCATGTTAACTCTGGACGAAAGCAGAGGGTTGTTATAATTTAGCCGTGTCAGTCTGCCTGTAATATGTTCGTAGCTGTAGCTCGCAAACGGATTTGATCTAGTTTGAGCCCCCGACGCAAAAACGACGGGGTGTTATAAGTTTGACGTGTCTGTGTAAATGTGTATGTGTCTCTCTGTGGCATCGTACCTCCCAAACGGAAGATCCGATTTAAAGCAGGTTTTTTGTTTGAAAGGTATATCAGTCGACAGTATTCTTAGCTATGTTTGGTGGAAATCGGTTCAGGTCTTCAAGGTCATCAGGTCGTTTGTTAGGTGTGATAGGAATGTTACACTCTTAAGTCGGGAGTTATTTTTAATTCTAATTTAGTTTATTATATTTGAAAGCTGACGCGAACGAGTGTGCTTAGCTATAATTCATTACTCTCGGTTCACTCACTGCTGGAAAGGGCGTTATATAGGCTGCGTTTCCACCAATAAAGTGCAAAGAACGTTTATTTAAGAACCAATACAATCACTTCGCTAGGTACATGTAGCGATTCGATAGGATCTTGAAAATTCCTCGCATCACATTCTTGCACATTATTGGTGGAAACGTAACCTTTATTTTTTAAGTTTTTGTAAAAAACGGATTCTGAACACAAAAGCATATTGTAATATATATGTATTAGGTATTATAGTAATCTTATAGGTCTTGAAATGTTCGTGGAAGTCCTGGGAAGGTTTAAACGGTTTCTATGCTCAAGGAAGTGGGCACGGGTCAGCTACTCTTATTCTTATATGTATATAAAAATGAATCGCTGTTCGTTAGTCTCGCTAAAACTCGAGAACGGCTGAACCGATTCGGCTATTTTTGGTCTTGAAATATTCGTGGAAGTCCAGGGAAGGTTGTATGCTCAAAGAAGTGGGCACGGGTCAGCTTGTATGTGTAAAAGTTCTCCTTCAGGGCCGACGATGCATTGGTGATTCCTCTGGTGTTGCCCATGTTCATAGGTGACGGTGACCGCTTACCATCAGGTGGCCCTAGGTGGCAGGTGCCTTTTTGTCTCGCTCTATAAAATAACATATAAAAAAGAAAAAAAAAACAATTAGTAGTAGTTGGGTGCCCACCGCTCCGCTGATTGAGCCTATTGTGACGAGGGGCGACCTTTGTCGATGTCTTGTTCACGCGAGCTTCGATCGTGGTTTTGTTCGGCGTATAACGCAATACAAGTTATACAACTGTAGCCCGAGCGGGAACATTTGAAAGCTCCGTAAAGTAACAAATAATAATTGTATGAAAACCTTGACAGCCCCAATACAAATTATAAATTATGGATAAAGTGACATAATATGGCATTAGTCTATTCTTCCGAAGAAATGAAACATTTTTATGGTTAGTATGTTTTGTGTGTCGATTCTAACCCCGGCTCCACACTACTCGCGAAGTTGAACGAAGTTAGACGAATAGGATAGTGTAGAGATGCACTTCGGCTTACCTCGTCAAACTTCACTAGTACTTCGCCGTACTTCGCCGAGGAACTCCGCGAGTAGTGTGGAGCTGACTTAATAAAACAGACGTCAAAAGATTCGTAATAATAGTCCGAGTAAGGCTATAACATTACCGGGGCCGTGTTTCACCAAGAAATGTTAAAGTTAACGCCATATTAAAATACCATGCCATCTCATTCATTGACAGGAAATACGAGAGGGATAACATAATAATATTTAACATGGCGTTAACTTTAAATTTTAGGCTTGGTGAAACACGCCCTTAGTCTATACAAAGTCTATAAAAATGGTTATAACTAAGTAGTAATTGTGAACCAGAAAAATATTTAAGTGCATATAGCGAATAGCGATGTGTATGGTTAGTAATACACGCAGACAAGGGTCCTCGTGGGCTCTCGCGGCGAGAGCTCTCGCTACTCGCTACATAATACAGCCTCCAGGGCGGAACCTGTCAATGCCGCCGGATTTAGTTTTACGCACAGAATCAGGGATGTTAGGGAGCTCCGTAATCGTAACCGAAACTATCGGATATCCGAAATAAAATTATCCGTAATCGTAACCGAATCCAATATGAAAGTTTGACTGTGAAGTGTAAACTGTCAGAGTGCAAGAAGGTTGGCAGTGGGTTAATAAGATCTTCACGCGAGTCTCGTGCTGATAAAAGTTTTAAAATAGTTACATAATTTTAAATTAAATTGTTTACCTACATATAAGATGTTTCTTAGCCTTTTAAGAATTCAAATAAGATTAAAAAAAGTAAAAATATTATATATTTTTATAGAATAATAACCAACGTCAATTATAGTATAATAATACATTTTAAAACTGCAAATGAACATAAAGTTTCTACAGTAGTTCCTCTTAAGGCGTTACGAAGTTGAACGAAGTTACGAATTTTGGTAAAAGATGGCCCCATGCGAGTTTCTTACGCCGGTTCTTCTCGCTGGGCTAGTTCCCGAACCGGTGGTAGGCATCACATAGACACGATGTTCAGAAAACATTTTGTAAAAATTTATTCTGAATAAAATGTTCTTTGATTTTGATTTGATTTGAATTGAACCAGTATATGATGTCAAATGTATGTAATGTATCAGAGTATATTGCGCATGTCACAACCCCGCAGTAATGTCATAACAATCAGGCAGAGTGCCACGTGTCCACCGGCAGGTCGCGTGCAATTTATTGGGTTTAGACTCGTTGACCGACTTGCATGAAATATTGTGCATATTCCTCGCGAACTCTGTTATGAGGTCACGAGAATTGCTGTTGAATTCTAGGGCATTTGGCAACAATTTCCCAAGGATTCGAAGGATCTTAATCCTTTACATCATACCAAAGGGGTTTTGAGTGTACCATTGTCGTTCCTGGCTACACAGGAGTTGCAATGGTGGGAATGGGTGGTGGGTCATTTTCCCGTTTAAAAAAAAGGATCTAAATCCTTAAAAAAGATTTGTCTTATAATAATAATAGTAGCAGGTAATAATCTTTATTTCGGGCTGCATAGATAGGCCCATATTTTAAATAGGTACCTTACAGACTAACATACATATATTATAACTAAACCTCCGTATCCTGTTTGAAAGACGAAAAACATTGCATTGCACAAAACTGTTTTCTGTATAATATCGATTAAAGAAACTCTAATTAAAGTTAGGTGCCCTCCCACGGGCTGTCGCTGTCACTTCGCAGAATAACAGCAAGTGTTTTGAGCGCCACTTACTTAAACTGTTGTTTGAGTATCCAGGCGTAACTGAATCAAAAACATACTTATCGCCTGTTGAGGTCACGACCGAGTTTTCAATAACTAATTAATGTTTAATGGCGCTGAGGGTTGCCATTTACGATCAATGAAGTTAGCCCGTTGCGATTCGTGGCCCATGGGCGGGACACAAGTTTTTATATCAACCGATACGATGTCGGTGGACGTCGGTGATACGATATTCGATCGAGGAAAATGTTTGAAGCCTAATGTTATATCGAAGCGATTGTGTATAATAAGACAGGTACAAATCACACTAATATTGTTAGTGTAAAATTCAAAAAGACACAATGGAGATTTTTATTCCTTCGTCACACCAGAGATTAATATTATGTGTTACGTTTAATGTCTCTGTTGGACTATCTTTCACGCTTAGGCTCTAAACTGAGTTTTTGATGGATACCTATGGTACAGTAGGCCTTAGATTACCATTTGTTCTGGACTGTTTTTTTATCCTGGTAAAATGTAGTTACTGCGCGATAGTTGGACTTCGTGCTGCGCGAATTAGCGGACAACTTAGTTTTATATACTCACTCCGATATCGTATCAGCGTACGATGACAATGTCGTATCGGTTAGTGGAAACAAACTCGAACCCCGTGAATTAATAACGAGTAAGTCCCATTCGAGTACTCAAGCTTCAGTTAAGACTTGAGGGACGTCTTAGCGGTTTACGTGGAATTGTACATGAGGCATGCAGGCAGTAACATGGATCCCATCAAAAACATAACTTGTAAAATACTGTACTTCTACGGCTAAAAGCAGATTGACAAATTTCTTAAAATCTTTTGATTACGAAGCTACGGAGAAGATTCTAAACAACTGATACCGAGATTAAACTTCTTTGTTAAACCACACCAGCTCTCACAACACAGGATATCCTAGTGTGAGAGCTATAGTTAATATAGCTTCTAGGTAAATTACACAGCAAAAGGGAAACATTATAATTATTACTGTCAATATGAACAAATTGTAAACACTATTTTTCCGTTTTTGCTAAAATAAAGTTTTTTCATATTTTTCAAAAAGTGCCAAGTCTCGCTGAATGCGACAATACTTATCTCACAAGAGATAAATATTAAATCAGATCGTTTTTGCCAAGTCAATCTACTATTTATTTAAAGCATGTAAGATTTTTCATAATATTGAGTATTGACTATGATCACTATAATAAAAGATATTGTTTGACCGACCGACTAACCCCTACTTGGATTAACATGTATCTCACAAATTTTTACGGTAGAAGAACTAATTAGCGAGACTTGGCACTTTTTACAAGTTATGTTTTTAATGGGATTTTGTTTTCTAACTTTTTTTGTTTACCAGATTTGTATTGCGTCAGAGTTGAATTCGTATTGATATAGGGCTTAGCTTGGAATACAGTTAACGCTGTAATCAAACAAAACCTTTTATCACTTCCTAGCGGTTTGGGGGACGGAAATTCAATCTGGCTCCGTGCTAAGTATTCAAAAACTGGTGTTACAAACAACGAATGTAAAAAGAACAGTCACTATAATTTTGAGATACCTTTCCTTATTTTTTTTAATCAAAAAATAAAATACTTTTTTTTTACTTTTTACCATTTCTTATTTTTAGTCGCAAGAGTAACGAAAAAGCAATTTTTTGTGAAAAAAAGCTGGAAGCGAAATAATGATGATGAAATAGCTAAGAACACTCGATCACGTCAGCTTTCAAACAAAAAAAAAGAAAAAAAGCAGGAAGGGAAATAATGATGATGAATAGCTAAGAACACTCGATCACGTCAGCTTTCAAACAAAAAAACTAGATCCAAATCGGTTCTTTCTTTTGGGAGCTACGATGCCGCAGCCTGACACACACATACATGAAACTTATAACACCCCCACGGGGGTTGAAAATCTCAAACGTTGGACAGTTGGCCAAGTGCGTGTCGCGTGTGGACTGTAGAGTTTCGTAATTAATCGATGTGTCGTGTTGTAATGCGATGTAAGCGTTAACGAAATTAAACGAATAGACTAATGAGCTTGTCATTTAGCGAACCTTAAGTCAAATCACATACATTTTGTTTTCGAACTTTCTAAGTATTATATTATTAACTAGCGGACCCGTGCCCACTTCGCATA
The DNA here is from genome assembly GCA_905187575.2 of Celastrina argiolus. NCBI lineage: Eukaryota > Metazoa > Arthropoda > Insecta > Lepidoptera > Lycaenidae > Celastrina > Celastrina argiolus. Next base: position 16,589,549 of record LR994594.1, read on the forward strand.
CAAACCGTTTAAAGTTTAAACCATCCCTGGACTTCCACGAATATTTCAAGACTAAAAATAGCCTAATCGGCTCAGCCGTTCTCGAGTTTTAGAGAGACTAACGAACAGCAATTCTTTTTTTAAATATAAGATAGCCCCCTAATTTAAGATGCCATCGATATTTATCGCTTACGATGCTCGAAAACAAAATGTATGGAATTTGAAATAAGGTTCGCTAAATGACATACGAACTCGCTCGTCAATTAGCGAACCTTATGTCAAATCACATACATTTAGTTTTCGAACTTTCTAAGTGATAATAGCGACTAAGACATAATCTTGAATCGGGGCCCATATCTTAGTAACTTTATGACAACGATATCCGACCCGAGCTCGTTTATGTACGAGTGAACGGCCTCCGCAATTGGGCATCTCCCAATTCTTTGTGTAATGTGTACACAGGGTGACCTAATATTTCCCAGACAGTAATGCCGACGCACATCTCGATCTTATTACTATTGTGATAGGGTCTATGGTTCTCCGCGGGTGTCTGTACAGTGTGGACCGTATACTATGGAGGAGGCGAAGGCGCGCCTACCCGTCTAGTGTGCGGAGAGCACCGGAGCGGCGCTACAAATTATACCTACGACATTTTTATGTGCTGTAGCTGCGTAAAGTAACGTTAACGAATAATAATTGTATGAGAAGCATGACTGCGCCAGATTATTGACAATCGACTACTTTATTTTACGGAACATTCAAAGTGCTTGGTCTACTGAGCGTCGGCGGGTGGTCGGCGGCTTATACGATAGACCGTTGATTCGCACTTGAGTGTTTTAGTTTCAATTAGGTACATGATACGGTCTAACGATGAAGGAAGACATCGTAAGGAAACCCGCATGTGGTTGGTCCCAAACGTTGTCATACCTCGAGCCTAGGTCGACTATGTGTAGAATGCTATATGCTGTGCGACTATACAACATTTAAAACTGCTTGTTATACACTACATACAGTATTAAACCGGTGGTGACTTGGCTCAGAGAATATATTCTGTACTAGCTGACCCGTGCCAACATCGTTGAGCATCCCCGGGACTTCCACGAACATTTCAAGACTAAAAATATCCGAATCGGTTCAGCCGTTCTCGAGTTTTAGCGCGACTAACAAACAGCAATACATTTTCATATATAAGATAGAGATAAGATATATATTAAATAAATAGAATAACGATGAAATTGATAAATTTGACAGTTAAAAACAACGTTTCCTTCCACTTTAAAAATAAAAGACCAGTTAAGAATATATCATCGAGTTATTTTTTTTAATTTGGGCTCCATAAATCATCCAAAATTTGTATTTTTTTTTTAAATAAAAATGTAATATTCCATTTCGAATTAATAGCGTGTATTGTATATAGGAGTTTGTTTTGTGCAAATAAATGATGTTCCACATCAAAATTTCGCATTATCGCATAGCATTAGACGTGACCGGCTGATAACTGATAAGGTAATGACATAACAACGAGAGCAAATACTCCGCGATTGTGCCGGCTGACAGAGACAGCGCAGAGCACGGCGCCCGCGAGACACATCTCGCCGTAGCGATATGGGATATTGCATACGGTTTAATTTTGGTTTGGTTTGACCATAAGTTCGCAACTTAAAAGGTCCTCAAAATGAGGACATGACGTGTCACACCAAATGTCAACTATGTACTGTACTATCTGGGCGAGCTGTTTGCCGCCATTTTTGTTTTGGTGACTACTAACGTTTGGCGGGAAAAAATGAACAAAATTTCAATAACCTGATTGATTTTACGTCCGCTCTGTTAAAAGGGCTCTGTTGAGTGACGCTTGTTCAATCAACGTTCGGCCTAGTCAATCAATTAAATGTGGTCATTCAATAAACGCGCATGACATTTAATCAAATAGCCGATTCAATCAGATGACTGCGACATATACATTGTGGCCGTACAAGTAGCGCCACATACCTATGCATCGCGCTGTCGAAGTTTTCTAAGCTCGGCACTAATTAAATTATACAACATCTACTACTAAACTAATACAGTGGTCTTCGGCCTGACCGAGCATATCACCTCGCTGGGTCGGAGATATCCCTTTGGGGCTTCCACTCTGTTCTCACAACATGAAAGAAAGGCAAAGTTTGATAATAGTAAAAGAGACAGCAGATTACATGTTGTTTCGCGTCTTCAAGTGGTTTAGTATTTGTGGGAATACTAGTGGAAGCCCCAAAGGGAGATCTCCGACCGAGCGAGATGCTCGGTCAGGCCGAAGCCCACAGTTTTCAGATGTCGTATATTATATATAGCGCCGGAGTTATAAAAACTTCGATAGCGCGATGCAGGATTGTGGCGCTAGTAGTACCGCTACATATTGTTTTTGAGCTTCCATATCTTCATAGAGATAAGTGCCAAAACTAAAAAACAGCTAAAAAGAGGAAGTATCGAAAAATCAGACTTCTCTTTTATTCCCATTAGCATGTGTGGTGTAGGGTGATAAGGACAGATGTCGCTGCTCTTGCTAATAGCCTGGTATCTATGCTATAGTTATACTGAGCATCCCGCAGTGTGCGCAGCGGCGCGAGGATGTACAGATAGCTCTTATCGCGGTACGGTATACAATTATACGTACAACGTGTTCACACCCAATAGTGACACTGAACAGTATGACAGACGTGAATATTGATGGATCAGCTCAAACCACTGAGGTATTTTTGTATATGGAACTATATTAGAGATACAATAATAATATCTATAGATAGACAGAGCGCTTGAATGTTACGATCTTTGCCATGTGCAATGCCACCCCCTTGGAGTTCCAAGTTCTGCTCAGTGTGAGACAAGTGCTATTTTACGCTGATCTTTCGCGAGACCCTTGCATTAATATTGAAGAGCCAAATGACTGCTGCGCTGTGTCCGAGTTTTTAAGGAAGTTGACTACGATTCGTGTGGCATCGAAACAACGCACGCGAACTATGGTAAATTCGATGACATGCAAATTATGGCGACATAAACTCGCACACAGCACACAGGTCGACAAGTTTTGAAGTAACTATGTGTGTATTGTGTGAACCTGCCCCCTCCCACTATTTCGCCCCGGTGTTTTGTGATGTCGCCGTGTCGGTAACCCCGTGTGTGTGCGCAGTCGGGGCTGTTCGTGGCGCTGAAGCTGGTGGCGTTGGCGCAGGCCGGCAAGGACATCAACATGAGCAACATACACGTCGAGGCGCCGCCGCCCAAAGTGGTGAGTAAAGTCGACGATAACTATCACATTTTAACAAAAAATTCAGCTAAAATTAAATATTTCCAAACGAATATCTAATATTTATTATAGGATAGTCGCCACGACATCTCCACTTTATGACTGTGTAGAGGACTCCCAAAAATATTTTTATAAAAAAAATATTTTGATAAAATTGCTTTAGTCACACGTACTACGTCGGATGACGAGACGGCCCAAAGAAACCAAAATTCACGCAGATTCTGCAGGAAAAATATAGTTAACGAAACCTCTTGTATGGAGTTTGCTTTAGTATCATATACAAAAAAGTTAATCGTTGATAAAATAAAGTCATGATAACATATGTATCTCATAAAATGTATTAATTAAACGAAAGGTATGCTAAATTAGACAAACACCGTTAACACTAACTAATGTTGGTTTTCACCGTGAGGCAGTCCCGATTTCACCATCGCTTGTTGGTTTAAATTGTTACGGTGTTAAAAATTAAAATACCATGCATTCTCATTCTTTGATAGGAATTACGAGAGGAACTGTTGTTCCTCTCGTAATGATAATTATGATAATTAACGAAGGATTAACTTTAACATTGCTTGGTGAAACACGCCCTCAGTCCCCGTTTCACCAACTTGTTAGTTTTAACGGCTTGTTAAAATACAATGCCTTCTGATTTATTTAAGAGAAATAACAAGTATTAACTTTAACATGATTGAGTTGGTGAAATTGGCTCTGAACCTCGATATCTCCTGTCTTCACCCAGGGCGAGCTGCCGAAGGTGCCGCCGCCGGTGTCGGGCGGGCTGGCGCCGCTCTCGGACTGGAGCGTGCGCCCCGGCGAGCGGGACAAGTACAGCCAGCTGTTCGACTCGCTGCAGCCCGCCAACGGCCTCCTGCCCGGGGCCAAGGTCAAGGGGGTGCTGATGGAGTCCAAGCTGCCGCTGGACACGCTCGGCAAGATATGGGACCTGGCCGACCAGGACAAGGACGGCATGCTGGATAGGCACGAGTTTATTGTGGTGAGTCACTCGGTTGGTCGGGATCCTATAACTGCATTTCTATAGGCCTCACTAACAGCTGAGCGTAGTTTTTGCTGTTTTGTACGAAATCCTCGTGCTCGAGCCGGTCGCGCACTTGACCGCTAATAATTGAAGTCCCTACATATTATATTATAGATGGATGCCATGAAATTTTGTGAGGGAAAGTACGAAAGAGTTTCTTCTATAGTTAGTTACCTAATTGTATTCTAAATGTATATTGTGTTGCCTATTACTTACTTTGTAATTTGTAAGTATGTTATTGTAACTACTGAGATATAAAATAATTAATGTAATTAGGGTCACCCGTTTTAATAATTAACTATAAAATATTAAATAAATAAATTGTACACAACATCTGAAAACTACTACACACCACCAAACATACCACCGGGTCGGTCTGATATCTAGTTTTGTGGGTTCCTAACCTGATTTTAATTCCAGGCGATGCACCTGGTGTACAAGGCGCTGGAGAAGCACGCGGTGCCCACCACGCTGCCGCCGGAGCTGCGCGCCAAGCCCGCGCGGCCCCCGTCCCGGCCCCCGTCGCGGCCCCCATCGCGGCCCCCGTCGAGGCCCCCGTCGCGGCCCCCATCGCCGCAGCCGCGCGCGCCGCCGCCCCGCCCCGGCCCGCCGCCGGCGCAGTCCAACGCCTCGCTGCTCGAGGGCCTACTGGATCTGTCTAGTGTGAGTGATAAATGTGTGTTGTTAGTATAATGTTGCGAACTGTCCCGTCCAAAACAATTTGATACAAAAATTGTCTGTAAAGTTGGTTTACGGACGATCGTGCCTTTCGCTCGCTCGTGCAGCGATCTTGCTCCGATCGTAACGTTACATTTTAGGCTCTCATAGATTTATAACACGTCGTCTACAATATACCCCCGGTTGCCCGTACTCTATTTAAATGAATGATCAACTAACATGGCATTCAAATCAACGACCCATATTGACGTACGACACGTACTTTATGACGATTATTATACTCATGATGACATGTGAAATGCGTTATAATAAGTGAACTGTGAAATTATTTTTTGTACATTCCCCGCAGCCCACCGGCCCCGCTGCGCCTGTTGTACCCCCCGCGCCCGCGGCCGGTGCGTGGATCACGGCCGCGGACCGCGCGCGCTACGCCGAGCAGTTCCGCGCGGCGGACGCGGACCGCGACGGCCTGGTGTCCGGCGCGGAGGTAACGCCCGCCCTCCCCCTCCCCGGCCCCTCGCAGGCAGCTCGTGGTTCACGGCTATCATGGAGATGAGTTCAAAGTCGGTGTAGCGTACGAGAGTGCAAGGCTGCCCATACTATACTTATCATTAATCATCATATTTTTCTGTAAATTACGAAAATAAAACGACACCCTAAGTTTAAAGTAAATTTTTGGGGATTCCATCCCACCAATCGTTGTTGACCTCTCACCCGCCCCCAGGTGCGCGGCCTGCTGCTGTCGACGGGCCTGCCGCAGGGCACGCTGGCGCAGATCTGGGCGCTGTGCGACGCGTCCGGCGCGGGCAAGCTCACGCGCGACCAGTTCGCGGCGTGCATGTGCCTCGTGCAGCGCGCGCTGCGCGGCCTCGCGCCGCCCGCCGCGCTGCCGCCGGAGCTGCTGCAGCCCGCCGCGCCCGCCGCGCCGGTCATGCCCGCCATGTCGGCGCCGCCGCCCAAGGTAACAATACCATGTGACAGGAAAGAGGATTGACCAAATGTCTACAAGGTGTAAAAAAAGAGTGATAATACTTTAGGATGTGCCTATGTAGAGTACCAGCGCTGAAAGACTCTTGACTTACATGTTTCATGAGATATGCCCCAACATAGTAAATTTGTCCATACAATTATTTAAAAAAAGTAACTCTTTCAGCGCTACTAATTTCCCATTAAATTGTATATACGAGATCCATACACACCTTAAAGTATTATCACTCATTAATATTACAGTCTGTATATAACACTCATAATAATTATGAAACTTTTAAATCCGAATAAGTGCACAGTTTCCGTAGGGTATTCTATTTACGCGGGTGGTGCCGCGGACAATAAAAGTAACCGATAAATACAAGAGACAGGATTATGTCGCCTAAACAGCTCATACTATAAATACCTTACAGACAAATTTACAGTTTTAAAAGAGGAATGTGAATAATATTGTGTGAACTGAATTTGACAAATTGATTAGAGCGTAGCAGGTGAACAAATATAACAATGAATTTATTTTTCCAAAACTTATAATCATTGTTGTTGTTTTTATTATACAAGGTTATCTGAATTCAAAGTACGAGGAGAGAGTGGCCATATTGTAAAAGGTTTCTAAGAGACTTGTCTACAAATTATTATTTGAATGAAGGTTGAACACATAATTATTTTTTGGGTTCCTTACCTCAAAAGGAAAGAAACGGAACCGTTATTGAATCTCCCAGTTGTCTGAAAATTAACTTCCGATTACAACCAACCAAATGACATTTGCCTATACAGGGTGATTCATGGGTCATATAGGAAGCCGAATATAGTGTGAAGAGATGGACGCGTAGAGCATTTTTTGTATTGGCTCCTCATATAAATTACTTACCGTAACGCGACAAACCGCGATTAGAGTCCACAAGAGTAAAAAAGCAGATGATTTTCAATCCTGGTAAGGTCTTAGGTCAACGACCAGTGCTTTCGTGTGTATAGACGAGGAGCCTTCGAGCCCGATTTTAGACCTTTGAATTTTTTTTGTGAAAAAAATCATACAAAAAATATATGCTCTACGCGTCATTCTCTTCACACTATATTCGGCTTCCTATATGGCCCATGAATCAGCCCGTATATTATACTATACAAATATCTATGTTATTATAATATATTGGGGGCTAACTGCTAAGTGGTGGATATACAATAATAAAAAAAAATGTAGTGTAATCGTCGAATAGTATGTGTGTCCTGTGCGAATGTAACTCGTGGCCACCGCGAGCCGTCTGCTGCACTCGCCGCTCTAAATGACCGCGAAATTGGTCTCATTTGATATCGAGTGCCCGACTTGTACTGTGTTACTGAGCATTTACATACATATCAATATGGTGCTCTCACATAGTGTAGCTATTGTAAGAAAATTTGTTTACTACATACTCCACTCAATACCGATTAAAAATATATCTATTTTGAACACAATAATGTGTCATTGTTTTTTTATAGTGCGGTAAACGAGTGCTATTTGAAGTGGAACCATTAAGGTCGATTTACATCCAACGAACATACAGCTAGAGCTTGAACACAGGAACGATGAGAGCGCTCAGTGGCGTGAGCACGTCCGAACACGCTACAAGCTCTCGCACCATTTTCATCGAGCGAGCGAGCATTCTTACAATATTCTATAGAAACTTAGCGAACGCACTAAGAACAACGAAAGAATGCTCTACGCCTGTTTACACTAAAAGAATTAGATGTAGGGGGGATAACATGCAATGAGCATTCGCTCGTTTGATATAAATCGACCTTCATAGCCGTCCTTAATTACATTTGTTTATATCTAAATCAGATTGAATCGGAGCAGACTATAGCTGTCCCGTTGCTTCGTCCGTCGTAAAATTTTTACACCGATAATACTTTATTTACACCAATAGAATTAAGGATATGTAAAGGTATAGTTCTTTACATCACCTTAATTGTACTCTATACCCGTCTCTATCGCACCCGCTGCTCCGTATGCGACTACATGTATCTCTCGCAGGCGCCGTCGCCGGTGTCGCTGGGGCCGCAGCCGACGCCGGAGCTGGAGGCGGTGGCGCGCGAGGTGGAGGCGCTGGCGCGCGAGCGGCTGGCGCTGGAGGCGGAGCTGGCGGACCGGCAGCGCGACGTCACCGTCAAGACCGGCGAGGCCAACAGCCTGCAGGTATAAAATGTATAATAACGATTTCGGTATCGGAGGCCGGTTTTGTTTATAAAACAGACCGGACGCAAGAGATATTTAATTCTGCCGAAGAGTTGTGCACACAAGAACACTCTTTACTTTACCCAGTGTGGCAGTTACCCGACATGTCTGGCGACATTAAAGAAAGCCATAGGACCGATGTCCATCCGTCGCATGGATCTTCTGTCTTATCAAACGACCGGGTGGTCAGCCTGCATTGTCCTATTTAAACTTGAAAACAACATTATTAGTGGTATCATGCCACGTAATGAAAAAAATGAAAATCTTGGTTTTTTTATTACATGGAATGGTGCCATATTATGATTTTCTTGCCAATACTTTCCAAAAGTACCATAAAAATAGGAATGACTGTAATAACATGTCCTTATGGTCACAATGTCAAATGTAAGGCGATGTAATGTTCCAGAACGAGCTGGACACGTTGACGGCGACGCTGAAGCAGCTGGAGAACCAGAAGGGCGAGGCGCAGAAGCGGCTCGGCGACCTCAAGTCGCAGGTGGACAAGCTGCGCTCGCAGGCCGCGGCGCAGGAGGCGGCGGCGGCGGAGACGGAGGCCGAGGTGCGGCTGTATTTATGTATTTTATTTTGAAGCCTTAAAGAAACCTGAGGAGTGTACATATAGGCGTGCTTGCGTGTGAGCATATGTGCGTGCGAGCGAGCGTGCGTGCACGCACTTTTGTTTAATGTATACGAGAAGTTGTTCGGGGTAGGGCTGACATCCGTTTCCGGGTTTCCCCGGATTTGTCCTAGTTTGAAAGCCGTCCGGGGAGCGACACGGCGGGTTTTAAGTGTAGGACTACAACTTGCCCGTGCCCCCAGATTTAAATCAAGATGTAAGTTAGTGAAAAAAGTATTAAAATTTCCGGGGTGAAAGCTCCAAAATCCGGGGAAATTACGCTTCCGGTCCTAGGAGGCAGGTTTTAGAGATGACAGCCCTATTCGGGGATTACTTAAAAAAACATTTTGCTTATACTATGTTATTTCGAGCAGAATATAAACCAACGACCTATACATTTGTTATACTTTCATAATTCAAAAATTCATCATAATTATGTCCCCAGGTGGCAGCGCGGCGCGCGGCGGCCACGACGCTCCGCGAGCGGGAGCGCGCGCTCGGCGCCGACGTGGACGCCGCCAACGCCGAGGCGGACGCGCTCACGCAGCAGCTCAGCAAGACCGTGCTCGCCGTCAGCCAGGTGCGGAATAGCTGACTGCGTTATGGACCACTTCCATGCCTTTTTACTGTATAGTCCGCCCCCGGAAGGGGAGGACTTAGGGACAAATAGAAGGAGATTAAATAACTTGTAACCGTATAACGACGATAAATAGTTGTGACATGGGTTGATTATTGGAGGCATTAGTGCCTTGTTACATCAAGGTACAAGTTTCATAGGTATCCTTAGCAAAATGACCGGAAAAAAGTATCTTTCGTATTAAGTCCTTGTCCTCACTCTTTTATTTTTATTAGTTTATTAGTGTAATTAAATAGTGTAACTTATACTGCGAAACCCAACAGTATATTATTTCACTTTAACATAATTCGTGTTTTGATGTCCAACGGGGTGGGGGTCCACGAAATTTATATCAAAGGAGTTTTGATGTTAATTTAAGTCACTCGTTTCTCAGGCGAAGATCAAGATAAGCCACCTGGAGGAGCACCTGGGAGCGGTAGAGGCGGCGTCGGCGGCGCTGGCGGCGGGCGGCGCGGCGGCGGCGGGCGCGGCGCTCACGCTGCAGCCGCTGCACACGCCGCAGCACCTGCAGCGCCTGGTGCGCGGCGAGACGCCCAACGACCTGGTGCGTGCTTGTGTTATAGCACGTGACAAATACTTTAGTGATAATACTTATGTATGCATGTGTCACGCACAACGACGGTGTTTTGTGTGCGCCGGGCAACCATGCGAGCCGCAATTACCGCCTGTCTCAGGTACTAATATATTTGCTCACGCTCGAAATTAAAAGCCTAACCAAATCATCAAGAATATCTACTGTATAAATCATATTTCGGACGAAAAGACCAAAGTTTATGATACATATTATAGTTCTATAGTAAAACACAAAGTACTTGCACTTTTTACACACACAAAAAAGTTGTGTTTTACTATTTAACATGAATTTCCACCAAGAACCAACAGTACATTCAATAACACATATTATAGTTCTCTATGTTGATGCTGATCTCATGGTGCTTCCCTAGTCTCCCTCTTCCCTCGTCTAGTTTAATTTGAAACGGCAAAAAAAGCATTTTTTTTGCCGTTACAAATTGGTGTCTCTCGCAGTTTGCTTGGGAAGGGAAACCGAAGCACTTCCTACTTCCCCTACATTTTTTTAAAATATTGATTTGGGTCCCAAGGCAGACGTCGATCCCCCATTCATATCAAAGGTTGAGGTTGGTCCACTGTCGATTCTGGCTTCAAAGGAGCTCATGTTTCCTTTTAACAAAAAATGTTGACGCTGATATAATTGATGTGATATCTCAGGACGACGAGGAGGAGTTCAGCAAGAAGGAGTTCGGAGCGATGAACGGCTCGGCCGGGTTCGACTCTGACCCGTTCAAGGACTCGGGCTTCGGCGGCGGCCAGCCCGCCGACCCCTTCGCGCCCAACGGCTCCGCCGGCGGCAACAAGGTATCATTCAAACGATTTTTTGACCACCTCTGTAGCCCAGTGGTTGAGCGCGTCGGTGCTCGAGCGAGAGGTCGCGGGTTCGAAACCCGCCGAGGGAACAAAAAAAGGTTTCAATGTTCCTGGTACACATGTATGACACATGTGTATTAAATTTGTTTATAATATAACAAAAATCTTAAATATGTGTATAGTATTAAATATAATTCCGTTGTCTGGTACCTGTAATACAAGTTCTTCGGATACTTAGCACGGGGCCAGATTGACGTGGTGTGAATCGTTCATATATATTATTAGAATTATTAAAAAGAGTCTTTTAGCCCCAACTTCGCATACATGCTGTAACGACGTTCAACACTAAGCTAAGGTTACGATATTGTCCAGTAAGCAGGAATATTTTAAAGTCATTGGTTTGATACAATTATTATCATTTGACGTCGTTTTATGGAGCTGTCAAATGTTCCTGTTTGGCCTACTGATCTGATGTCGAATTCGGGTTTAGAAATGGCGTTTGATGAAATTGGGGCTTATATTCCGGGTAGAACTCGTTTAATAGAGGAACTGAAATTAGATCTAGATGTGTATGTAATCATTAATTATTTCTCAATCTTGCTCTCTATTTTAACTTTTTTTCTATTAATATGTGTGCAATATACCGGCACTCAAATGAGAAATATATATATGTCGCGTGGAATAAAGAGTAATAGGTACTTTTTATTCCACGCGGGCCAAGCCGCGGGAAAATACTTTATTTCTAATATCTCTAAGAATATGTGTAAAAAAATTAACGATGATATGTTTAGTAGTTTTCTTGTAAAAGCGTAACAAACAAACCAACATTTAAATTTATAATAATAGATAGAGACATAAATAAAGGAGAAATTTAAAGTAGAATACACACAGTACACAATCACACATAGCATTTTAAACAAAGTATTATAACTGTATAACATTAATATCCACATTAACATTATATTACCGTATTGCAGATGGCGGACGGTTTCGGCAGCGACCCGTTCGCGTCCAGCGCGGACCCGTTCGCCGGCGACGCCTTCGCGCCCGGCCGCCCCGCCAACCCCAACCCGGACGTGAGTAGCATCTGTTTACACTGCGGCATCTCGCATATATATAGACAAATAAATAAAATTGAAGTGTCTCTAACCTTCAATTAGCAACGTTTTTCTAAATGCATATTACATTTTAGAGGATACTGAAAACGAAAATGCAATTTATTTTGTCTGTCTGTCTGCATGTCTGTTTGTTCCGGCTAATCTCTGGAATGGCTGGACCGATTTTGATGAGACTCACTGGTAGCTAGCTAAAGTTAGGCTACTTTATATCAGCATTATCATCATCATTTTCATCAATTGAATCCAAATCTCGGTCGACAGACCAGAGTTATCCGCGAGCGAATCCGCGGGCAAAAGCCAGCTTACATTATAATTGACGATCTCGTGGTCTAGTGGTTTAGAGCCTAGCTCTCGACTCGGAGGTCGTGGGTCCGATTCCCGCGTTGGAACAACAAAAAATATTGTTTTCAAGTTTGGTTAGGATAATGCATGATGATCACCTGATTGTCTGATAAGAAAGATGACCCATGCGTCGGATGGGCATGTACAAAGCTTTTTGCAAAAAGATGGGAATTGTTTCTTTTTAATTCCGGGGTCGTAGATGTGTATTAATGCAATAATAATCCATATGTGTATTGTATAAAATAAAAGTAGATAAATATATTTCCGTAGTCTGGTACCTGTAACACAAGTTCGTTCAAAGCGCGGGAACCAGACTACTGTGGTGTTCAGCTTCCATAGATATTATTATTATTAAAAAAATATATAATAAATTGAAAAAAGTAGTTAAAGAACGTTTGTGTGCTAAAGCTTATTATAAGATAACTGATTTTGTTAATGATTGCACACCCTGGGATTAAGGTGGCCAACCATGATGGCTGCTTATATTTATTTACTATATGTACCCTAACTTTTATAATATTAATATTATTATGTATAGACTATAGATTAAGTTACATTGTAAAAAAATATATACTCTTAAAAAATATCAATTTTCCATCTTTTTGCTAAAAGATGGCCCCGTGCGAGTTTCTTACGCCGGTTCTTCTCGGCGGGTTAGGGTTGAACCGGTGGTAGCTTGTTTTTCTTGTTGACTTTCCGAAAATAGCTTTTTAAGTTTCATTTGGAAATAAAACGTTTTTATTTATTACTTTTTTAATTATTATTTATTGTTTCTTTCGTTAACGTTACGTTGCAATATGTAATAATTCGTATAATATTTGCGATCCCAGCCGGCGTGGGAATCCGACCCGTTCGCGGTGCTGCACGCTCCGACGCGCGCGTCCGCCGGCGCCGCGCCCGCCGCCGCGCCCGCCGCCGGCGGCAAGCGGCACAAGACCCCGCCCCCGCGCCCCGCGCCACCCCGCCCCATGCCCCCGCACAAGGTGAGCACGCACACGCACACGACACGCACACGCACAGTACACGGACAGCAGACTATACATCTACGCAAACAATATTTTATATTGTCCTTTGTAATATGTTATTCAAAGTTGACATGCAATTTTCTTTACAATTTTCAGTTTTTGCCATTGACAATAATTAAAATCAGATTAAAATTTTGTACCCACTTTTATTCAAAATATTGAATAAATGTTTTTTTATTTTAGTGAAAATCAACACATACATTTTTTGTATAGTTATAATCCTGATATTAAAATTATAAAAAGCATACTACAGAACATAAAGAAGTAAACAACACAGTTGAATCACAGTATTTATAACACTCTTATCAAAACATGTATACTTGCAACAAACACAAAACCACAAAAATATTTAAATAGTTTTAAGTAATATTTGAGAAATTATTGATTTTTTGTTTAGTATTTTATATTTTTTATATTATGTAGTATGAAATGTTTAGTACCTAGTCAATTTTATTTTTTTAATATAATTATTTTCAGAATGAGTTTATATTAGTTATGTTTCCCCGACCCCTGCGGCATGAGTTGAGACACTTGAGAGCGGATAAGCTAATTATTATTTATTTTATTTTTTCGCTGCAGAGAAAGTAAAAAAAATTAAAAAGTACGTAAAACATTTTAGGTTTCTTTCTTAGATGCACGTCACTCTAGTTGCGAGAATGGCATTTTGGTTTTATTTTTAATTGACGCCATTAAAATTTACTATTTAGTGTTACCACAACATTCTTCACAAATACGTGAAGTGGCGTGTCAATATTTATTGGTTTATTTGTATTAACCTTTGTCGTGACAATATTTTGTTTGGTATTTTTTTAATGGTGGTAACACTGAGTACGACGTGCTTTTTTATTTTTGTTGTGATATAGTTTGAATGTTTGTTACTTTCTCTGTTGCGCATAATGCCATTCTCCAGTATGCACATGTGTTCCGAGGTATCTGTCATTATCACATAGACAAATATCTTTGTTTAGCCCAAAGACAATTTTATTTTTATTTTTTTTGTGTGCATTATTTCCAAAGGGTTTCTATTATTGTAAATACTGTTTGTATCGGTTTGTTTTCAAAATACCCTCAGGAAATATTGCATATTTTTGTGATTGCTTCGCTTAGCGCGCTTTTTGGGACGAGCTTTTTTCATTTCCTTTCTCATTATATTTTATTATTAATAATTATTATTTATTTATGTATGTAGTTTTGGCTAATTTTAAGAAGTTGTACCGTAATTTAAAAGAAAAAACAATACATAATCAAATTGAACTATTGAAGTTACTCGCGACCCGCAAGTAACTACTGTATAGGTAGGTAGACGGTACCGTAGTGCTTATTATTGCATGCATCCTTGTTACATTACTATTTATTTTCTTTACTATGTTTACAATATTGATATAATCTAACTTTCATCATGTAAATAATAATTCTATTGATGTGCACCGGACGTTACATATTTGTTGGTGTCCGTTACTGACAGACCTCAATAATACTATAACGTTCTACTTTAACATTATAATATCTAGGAACCTAAAGTTGATGATATGTAACGTTCGGAGCGCATATCTCATGTACACTGTCACTAACCAACGCTAACCACGGCTCGTGCTTGTCCCCACATTGCAGCGCTAAGCGGACGAGGCGGCGGCGGGCTCACATGTGCGTACACTGTCTCTCCTTCTCGCTCCCCCGCGTACACCCGTCACACTCACCCGCTCTGTGTTACGCCCAGACCGAGCCCGCGCTGGACTTTACCGAGGACCCGTTCAAGGACTACCGGTACGAGGACCCCTTCAACATCGAGGACCCGTTCGGTGACGCGCCCGCTCACGCCCCTTGCGCCGCGCCCGCCCCCCGCGCCCCCCGCGCCGCGCGCCCTATCTCCGTCGCCGGCTTCGACACCGACGACTTCTTCGCCGCCGCCGACCGCCCGCGAGCCAGCGGCCGCGTGTCCGCCCCGCCCCGCGCCGCCCCCGCGCTCGCGCTCGCCCGCGACGCGGACGCCACCGACTCCTGGGCCGCCTGGCCCAACGACAACTGGACCGCGGACGACGCCTGGGCCAAGCCCGCGCCGCCGGCCGACGCCTGGGGCGACACCGGCAAGTCCGACGCGTGGGGCGGGGCCAAGTTCGACGCCTGGCCCGACTCCGACGCGACCGACCGCAAGACCGACAACTGGGCCGCCAAGACGGACGGCCGGGCCGCCGACGCGGACGACTGGGCCGGCAGGGCCGACCGCAAGGTCAACAATGCGGACAGCCGGGCCAACAGGAGCGCCGGCAAGGCGGACAACTGGGCGACGGACTGGGCCGACGTCAACCGCAACCTCAACGAGACGTGGCCCGCGAGCACGCTGCCCGCCAAGAAGGAGAAGTCGCCCAAGCCGGTGAAGTACGCCAAGTCGCTCGTGCACACCATCGGGGGCATCGGCCGGCGCAGGAAGACGGAGCGCGCGGCGGCGGCGGGCGCGGCGGGGGCGGACCTGCCGTCGGAGGAGGCGCAGTGGGCGTGGGCGGCGGCGGAGTCGGAGCGGCTGGCGCGGGAGGCGCGCGTGCGCCGCCAGCAGGAGGACGCCGAGCTGCAGCTGGCCCTCGCGCTGTCGCGGCAGGAGCGCTGACCCCGCCCTCTGCGCGTGCGCACACTACGATTCCGTTGATATTATATTGGCATTTCTTTGTTTCCTAGTCATTGTCGAGCGGCGCCCCGGCGCGGGGGCGCTGCGAGGCGGTCGATCGCCGTTATGTTGCTCGGTACCCTTTACTTTAGGCTGGCCTAATTGATGTATAAGTCGTGTACAGCGGTTGCGTCGCGCGTCGGCCGAGTGGTGTGTTGTGCGTGTGTTGTATAAATATTTATTAATATATTGCGAGATAGTTAAGGTAGGGTAGACGAGTGAGGGCATCCCCGGGCGTTGTTTCGTTTCGATCGAATGTTAATTTTACTCTTAGATGTATGTATATACGTGTATCGGAAATGCATTAAGTTTTAAGGATTGTTCGGTTGATAAATTAATTTATTGTAATGATTTGAGTAAACATACGGCCGCAAGAGTGAGTATATGAAGTTATAAATTAATAACGTAATTAGTAAAATTTTAAGGACATATCATTCATATTGAAGATATTTTATAGTTTAACATTGTTGATTCATTTTATCGCTTATCGTTTAAGTGTCGTACTCAATTAGCGCGGGCGATGTCCTTGTCGATGTTATATATCGGTTTAGTTGTACGTTTGTGTTGTATATAATAATTACTATCGAAGTTATTCCATTGTATACCTTGGTTAGTTCACAGCGGCCCTTGCCACGGGGAGAAGCGAGCGACGCTGTAATGTCAAAGAAGACTTATATTCATATATTTTATAGTTTACTCGATAAACAGCTAATGGTTAAATTTAAATAAAATGAAAGCCCAGTGACGAAATAGAGGTTTGACATTGCAGTGGCGTCCAGAATATTATGTAACGTTTGTTATTGTTTGAATTGTTTAAGTCGTGACATCTCGTCCGCCATGTTGTTGTCGTCACAAGATGGCGCCGACGTGCGTTTGTGTTCGCATGCCGTTCATGTCAGTATACCCATAATAATATATTGTGTTAGACCTGATGTAGTGTGTATAAAATAAAAAATAGACTTTGTCTATGATAACGCCGATAAATGTGTATATTTTTTAATTTATGATATTTGGCTGCGACGATGCCAAATATATATTATGTGTCGTTTACCACCGAATATACGCTGTTTCCAAACTATTTCCAAATGTTATACCTTTCTGGTCGGTGTCAGCCACCCAACACAATTGCACGTAGACGTGGCGCGACGCGACATACTTCGAGATAGATTTAAAGCGCTTTTCGCGCCAATGCATTTTTCATTCGGGTCGAACGTCGCGTGGCGGGCGCACGTGGAGCCCGGATCACCTGTAGGCGCAACATATCTCGAATTTTGTCTACGTGTTGTGTGAGGATGGCGTATACTACGTTGGGTGTTCGATGTGTATCTTAGTATATGTGTACTAAACTTGTGTCTCGGTGCCTTTATCTTGCTCGTGTTCCGGTCGAGAGTTCCGTTACCTGTCGACGTCAGCCAGCGCCATCTTGTGGACGAAAGTTACATATCCAACGAGTTCAAATAACCTTATCAAAGCTACTAAAAATTATTGGTAAATTATTAAAAAGCACTTATTGGATTTCTAGAAATTATATTTAAATACCACCAGATGGCGTTGCTATAATTTTAAATCTTTCGGCGTGTAATGCAAAATATTGTTTCGGCTTTCATCCCAGATTGCACGCTATATTATATCATGTCGATAGTATAAGACTATGAATGTAACCTGTCTATATATTGAATGTTGTATCTTTCGTACCAAATCGGTAGTTTTAGCTCGGTATTAAATTTAGCTACGTAGCTATAGAAGCAACACTCGCTTCGTGCGCACGAGCCGCGAGCCGCGAGCCGCGAGCCGCCTCCGGTACAATAACTACTTTAGTACTTTAGCCCGCGGGGCTCGCTCTAGGTAAGGTGTAAATTAAAGTGTAACTATTACCGACACGTTTATGGGTATTATCCTAATGTTGTTATCTCTTTCTTAGGAGCTGTTGTTTGCGACGTCGGCCCGCGCGGACCGTAGTGTTACCGGCTTTCAAATAGTTTTATATATCTTGTAAAAACCACCAGAATATATTCAAATGGCGCTTTAACGCTTTCGATTGTA
The DNA here is from genome assembly GCA_905187575.2 of Celastrina argiolus. Taxonomy (NCBI): domain Eukaryota; kingdom Metazoa; phylum Arthropoda; class Insecta; order Lepidoptera; family Lycaenidae; genus Celastrina; species Celastrina argiolus. The sequence continues at coordinate 16,607,544 of LR994594.1, forward strand.
CCGCCCGAAGTATGATCGTCTGGATTGCGTTCGCGCGCCGCGGCGTCCGCGCGGGCCGACGCGCCCCCTGTCTGTTAACGAACATGTTGTACTTCATTTATAGTGGATACATAGTTCTCGACGTTCAACTGTATATGTGTACTTAAAGCTATTGATAAATTTGATATGAATAATGTTAACGGTCGGGGCCGCGCGTCACACCGTGACCTTCCACCCTCGCCTCCCCGAGCTCGTCGCGCGCGTCGCCCGTCGCGGCGCGGTGTGACCGCGGCCCTGCAGTCGGTAGTGACTGTGCGCGGGGCAGAGTGGTGCCGTCTCGCTCGATCGCGTACGGTCGGAGCGGGACGGGGACGTGCCTGACCGCCGATCAGTATTATATATCGCGCGCCTAGATTTAAATAATATTTAATCGTTAAAATTGTAAAGTAATAAATTATTTTATCTGTATAATGTTTACTTTGAGCTCACATATTTTTGCTTCGTCTGAGTAGTCGAAAGTATTTACGTAACTGAATGGCGCCTGTCCGCCATTTCGTATCATATCCGTTGTAAATGATTGTTTTTCTGTATATTATGAGCGTGTAAATTGAATGTCATTAGATATAAATTGTTATGTACTGCAATTTTAAAGACTCTTCGTTGTTTATTTAATAGTTTATGTATTTATTTATGATGTGTGCAACGAAACGGTATAAATCGTATTTCGTGTGCTCTGTGTCGCTAGCGGTCGTGCGATTGGTCGACGTGTGTTCAGTGCGACTTCTAGCTCCACGGGGTACATACTGGAAACGTGCATGTTATAAATTATTGTAGACGGCTATCTTCCAAATCTGCTGTTACAAATATCCAAAACAGTACGTAGGTAGTTAATTAGACTGGGTCAAAGAAACCATAGATATTCCTCATTTTCAGATTCAAATATTTTCAGTATTGTTTATATATTAGCATTGATGTCTTGTGACTAATTTAATTCTGTTAAGTTAATTATTTGGAATATTCTTGGCTTGTTTGGTCCATGTTGCTAGATACAAAATATATATCGGTAGTTCTGTTGAGATGTTATGACGTAGCATTAGCGTCCTGAGCGCGTCCGCCACTCCCAGCGTACGTGCGTACATGTGTGCGGGTATGCGAGCGTGCATACTTTACGTGCATGCGTGCGTGCGTGCTTGCAGAGTGCGGGCGCCTCGCTCACTTCACTCACCCTACAATACTGTCGAGTAGCTTTTATATAAGTACGACTGGAGGGACCTTTAATAACGTTTTTGTATATTTGTTACTTCGCTTGTACCCTTGGATTAGATGGCCACTGTGAGATTATTTTATCTAAAGTTGCATTTTAGTTAATAAAAAAATACTAACACATTACTTGCTGCTTATCACAATATGGGACATATAGGTAACCCACTGAAATTTAACATTTTCTTCGGTCGGCAATGGGGTAAGAAAGTTGTGTGAATAGAGATTTGAGGACATTCGGATTAATTATTAGATAATACCTCCAGACTGCCGAATGCAAAAACGCTACAGTAAATTGGGTGCCCCTAAATCACAGGCTTTCACTGTCTATGCTTCGCAAAATGACAAGGACAGCATGTGAGTTCAGTGCCACTAAGTTTTAGTAACACTTTAGTATTCGGCAAAGTGGACTCTGTGGTGGAATTTTAAGCGTCACTCCAATCTCACACTGGCCACTTCGCTGTCGTAAACGGACCTGTTGCACTAGTAAATGTTGGTAGCGAGGTGTAGGAGTCGTGTGCGGTTGCGGCGTCACTCGCCGCGTGCGGTCGGCGGTGTGAGTAGTGCGTCCCCGTGGGGCCGGCCGCGCGAGACCCGTAGGTTAGCTGTAAGTGGTTGTAAGGCTCCTGAGCGTATGTACGGAATGTACCACTGAATTTACTGAGCATTTCTATTGGATAAGGCGTTTGTTATCATTTGCTAATATTAACACTTCAGCGTGATGCTTTTCAACTGAAGTTGTGTTTAAGGCTTTGTTCGACGTTCTATGCAATTGACTGTAAAATGAACCAGACCAAAAGGCAATTAACGTGCATCTAATGAGGCATTTATAATGTGGGTAATGTTTGGTTGAAAAGCATTGCGCGTGTGGCGGCCGAGTGCTGATAGATCGACGGCGATTGTCGACTGTCGACAGTCGAATGACGACTGTCGAGGGTAATTTCGACAGTCGACAGTCGGCGATGGTCAACGGTCGGTACCAGCTCGTCCGAGCATGCGTCATTATCCGCGACAATACCTACCATACGATGTAATGAAACTATGAAGTTATTATACGAATTCCTGATAATAAAAGGAACAGCATACTTTTGAGTGAGTTTTATTTGTTTCCTTTTTTAACCGAGATAAAAAAGAGGGGGTTTCTCAATTCGACCGTAGATTTTTTGTGTCTAAGTATATCTATAGATAACATTGTCGTCTATGAATCAATTCTGATGATTATCTTAAGTTGAGCATGGGATATAGTCTGTTCCGTAAAAGAAGCGGAATTAGTGAAACTAATTCTTATCCAGATATGTCATAATAAATAGCTCCCCTCGCCGATTTCGTTTTCGGTAGCCGATTTCATTGAAACCAGGCCAGCTACGCAGGAGTTATTTTATAGTGCCCAAGTGTGTGCGCAATACACAGAAGCACTCTCTCTTACTTTTACTCTCATAACACAATGGGACGGTAAACCAACACGACTGGCGAGAGAACAGGCGTAGTACCGACTTTTTACATGCCCATCCGACGCATGGATCATCTTTCTTGTCAGACAATCAGGTCTGCACTGTCCTAACCATTGTTGTTCCAACGCGGTAATGGAACCCACGACCTTCGGGTCGAGAGCGAAGCTCTGAACCACTAGACCACGGAAGCGATAGATATGTCAGGTCAGTACGTGACTATTAGGAAAAAAAACACAGGCCTCAGTAAATAATAACTTTTACATTCTATACATACATATGTTGATTTACATTCGCGCGCTCACAGCGCCGCATCCAGGGTCTTCTTACACGGAATGAACTACCAGTCAGGGGTAAAAACCTTCATTAAACAAATCAGTCTTACAATGAACACAGTAAGCGATTAAACCACGACACTGGAGGAGTTCACTAATCTGCATTTCAAAAGATTCTCCGTATATCACAGGCACCCCATCGAACTGTAAAGTCGAACTTTTCGATCTTCGTCGAGCAAATGTAAGGGATTTGACATAAAGTTAAAAAAGTCAAATCCCTATACATTTTTTTTTCGAACTTCGCAAGTGATAATAGCGATGGCATCTTGTCAATCAGGTACCTGTCATCCGATTTATTAACGGCATCGCCGTATTTCTATAATTGTTACACAAACATGGTTTAAAACTTGTAGCCCACCACCAAATCGCATGGCAGTTTATCGGTGAATTTTCGAATCTATATCTTAAAAAGAAACCATTTCTATTTGACGAATCACCACGATTCATCTTACCCATTACTATAGTAGTAGTATACGCGTGCTGGCACTAGATGTTAGTAATTATAACACCAATCAACGCTTTTACATCTGTCAATCTAGTCTCGTGCTAAGTTTTTGAAGAACTTGTGTTACCGATACCAGACAACTTACTAGTTTTTTATACTATAAATCTACCTATTTGGGATTTCTAATATGTCATACCTACACATACATGACCTTAGAACACAGATAACTCTATACAGGCTATAATATTAATGAGTGATAATACTTTAGGGTGCGTATGGGTCCCTTATATTATTATAGAGTTCACTGTGAAACTACCAGCGCTGAAAAAAAAATATATGGAAAAATTTATGATTGGGCGTTTCTCATACAAACATGAATGTCAAAGGTAAGGCTTTCAGCGTGAGTACTTTCACAGTATATTCTACATAAGAGGCACATACACATTCTAAAGTAATTATCACTCATTTATTTTACACCTTGTGCAAAGCTTCATTGGCGGGAAACGAACCTCCAGCTTGAGCACCGACGCGCTCAACCACTGACACAGAGGTACACACTGTATTGACATGTATCTACACGGTGGAAATGCTCGCAGTTGTCCCGACATTCGATACGTGCAATTGTGTCGGATGCGCTTTAATTGCCGTTAATCTATACCACAGCTATCTTATTTCTGTTCATTGAGCACGAGGCTGATTGACCTACACATGATGGAATGTTTCTGGAAGGGAAGACCCCATTGACGCATGCAGCTGGTGGGAGCTGGCGCCCCTTGCGCCTTCATTAGTACGTTTTTTTTAAACTTAGTACTAAGTACCTCGTACACCTTCCGAGGGTTACGTAGGGTAGACTGGGTACGGTTGAAACATTTTAGCATTTATCATGCATAGCATCGGGATTTGTTAAGCGAGCGATGTCGGAAATATACTAAATAAAAGACCTTATATCTGTCTACTATAGGGCAATGTTATTTAAGATCACTCTATAGTATTTTTTGTGTAAAATCAAATTTAAAAAAATCAGTCTATTGTTTCAACCGTCCCCATGCCAGGGTCGGTTGAAACAGTGTCTGGGGTCAATTGAAACACATGCAAATAATACAAAATATAATCAATTATAATATTTTATTAATCATCTAATAACATTTGTCATAGTCATTGGTTATATTTATAATCTAACATTATTTTTAATCAGCCTTCAAAGTTTTATATTAAGTACCTACAACTTAAATAATAATCAGATGTTGGTGGCGATAATATTTTTAAAATAAAGTTACCACGCAAACATGCTATTATATTTCTCAACTGTCAACACTTAATTATAGACTATAAAAACGAAAGACATTAACTTTATCAATTAAAATTTTAAACAAAAATACTTCAATGGTTACGAGATCATTCGGAGTCACAATTGTGGCAAACATAAGTAAGGCTACCTTTTGTGCACTCTTCATTTTTTTCTGCCGCTGTTCTTAACGAAGATCCCGCTTTCACATCCTCATATGCTTGTTTATACGTCGATAATTCGGTTCGACCTTTCGTAGTTTTTCTTTGGCGTAACCTTGGCATCTGAGAAACAAGAAATTTTAATTAATAAACTGTTTCAACCGTACCCACAAATAATGTTTCAACTGTCCCCACCCCCCGTCTTGGTATAAAACGGTTCATAGTAAGAATGATAGTAAATTAAAGTAAAAACTAATCATACTACAATATTGTACAAACTTAAATTCAACTGTACCAAAACTCTCAATCATCTCACTATAAACGAAATCTTAATAATTGCAAAAATGTAGGTAGAAAAATACTTACTTTTCCGTCAAAAAACACAATGGGGCCTCCTACAAACGACCACAGCGCCCGAAGAGTGACGCAATTTAGTATTGCGTCACTTTCAAGTTTCGACTTGTCGTCCGCTTCGTCCCTTGTACCCCTCACCTCATCAAGCACTATTCACGAGATATGTCATTTGTTTCAACCGTCCACCGTTTCAACCGTACCCAGTCTACCCTATATACAGTGAGAGCATTCTATAGGTAAAAGTATAAGAAATCGTGGAAGTCATACATTTGATTTTCTTAAAAAATATGTTTTCGAATGCGCACATCAAGTTTTTATAAACATGCTAGCTGACCCGAGCCCACTTCGTTAAGCATACAAACCGTTTAAACCTTCCCGGGAGTTCCACGAACATTTCAAGACTAAAATTGCCGAATCGGTTTAGCAGTTCTCGACTTTTAGCGAGACTAACGAACAGCAATTCATTTTTATATGGGTACTAGCTGACCCGTACCCGCTTCGTTGAGCATTCAAACCGTTTAAACCTTCCCTGGGGGCCTACTCAAGATGCCATCGCTAATTATGGCTTACAAAGTTCGATAACAAAATGTATGGGATTTGACATAAAGTACGCTAAATGACATACCAAATCGCGATCATTTAGGGTAGCTTATGTCAAATCCCATACATTTTGTTATCGAACTTTGTAAGCGATAATTAGCGATGGCATCTTGAGTAGGCCCCCGGGAGTTCCACGATAAATTCAAGATTTATAATAGCCGAATTCAGCCGTTCTCGAGTTTTAGCGAGACTTACGAAAAGCAATTAATTTTTGTATATAAGATTATGTCCATTCGACTTAGTAGTTTCGACAGAGGGACGGACGGGTCGACGGACAAACGGAGAACAAAGAACAAATAATGTTCCCCGTTGTTACACGAACACGTCCTAACTACTAAGAATCTGCCATATTAACGATTCATAAAATAATAGTTGAAAAATGTTAGAGACGAAATTTCATCTTACGACCAAGTATCTATTTATCATTGTCCATCCATACCTATACCTATAAGCTTTTCAATCAGTGCTCTGATTGAGTTGCGCTTTGAACAATGTCCTTTGTCCTTTGATTGCTAAATCTAATAACAAAGGGTCGGACCTCTCAATTTGGGCGGATGCTGGGTGGGCGGAAAGGTCGTGTACATCTTATGTGTTAACGATTTTTTGGTAAGTGTTTCTGGTTCGTACTTAATTGCGTACCTACTTACTTTTCATTAGAAAATATTTATTTATCTACCATTTGATCAAGAAACCACAGATATTTAAAGAAGGTGATATTACAAATTTGCATGAATTTTTTGTATGTGTTTAATTGGATTCAAGAATGGTATATAAATATAGGGTGTAAAAAGAGCAGTCACTATTTTTAGATACAAATTTGAGATACGATTGTACTACCATAACTCATTTTGAAAATGTATTTTTTTTTAAATTTTTATTTACTTTTTACCATTTCTTATTTTTTGTCGCCAAAATAAGAAATGGTAAAACTTTTTACCATTTCTTATATTTTGTCGCATATAAGAAATGGTAAAAAGCAAAAAAATTTTTTTTTTAATATCTTAAAAAAAAAAAAACATTTCTAGAATGAGACAAGGTACGAGGGCGGGTCAATAAGTCCGTGACTTTTTGAATTTCTAACCTCCTTACTGAATAAAATAAAAGTTTAAAAAACTATAACCCGACTTCGCAAAAAAGGGGTCTAAAAAGGCTGAAACAAGAAAATAATTTAATTTGAAATCCAGATATGCATAGGTACAGAAATGGTCAGGGTAGAGCCGTGGTCGTACCCGCTATTGGGATTGTATATTACAACAGCAGACGAATATTATAGATTTGTGTAGCGGGTACGACCACGGCTCTACCCTGACCATTTCTGTACCTATGCATATGTGGATTTCAAATTAAATTATTTTCTTGTTTCAGCCTTTTTAGACCCCTTTTGTGCGAAGTCGGGTTATAGTTTTTTAAACTTTTATTTTATTTTACATTTTTCTGTTTCCACATGAACTATAACATTATATGTTCACTAAACTAACGTTAAATTAACACATAGAAAGTAACTAAACATCTTACATACACCACTCTAGCTTGCGTGACCGCTTTACACCGAGCAAATATCTTAACATCTATAGATATCGAGTGGTTGGGACTATTTGGGAGGTATTGGAAAGTGTTGAATCTGCTAGCTAGTTAGGTAATTGGCTCATTGATAGACAGATTAGTCTATTAATTAACTGATTATCTCATAGTTTCTGTATCTTAATAGATTATCATGATGACTAGAGGAAACCTGGCCCGTCAGACTGAGGAGCAACTCCGTCTGACGCTTCAGGAACTAAAAGATTACAAGAAACAAAATGAACTGTTGCTTTCTGAACGTGAAGATAGTGAAAAAGAGATGTTAAGAATCATTAATAAAAATTCTGAGCTAAAAATTGAACTTAGTAGGTTAAATGTCAATTATGATAATTTGTATCAAAAAAGCACAGAATTACAAGATATTGTGGACAGTTTTGATCAGTGTAGGGATGAGTATGAGGAAGCCCTGAGTAACACTAGTATGTGGAAGCGGAAGCTACATGAAGCCCAAACTCAAATCAAGTCATTGGAAAGTCAAATACAGGAGCACAATTCCTCAAAAACACAAAACTTGTTCCAAGAAATGTTTGGAAGGGATCCTAGTATTTTTGAAAAAGATGTCACTAATAAAACAATTTTTTTACCAACTATTGACTTGACAGGTGACAATACTATGCCCTCCCATACATTTCCCAGCAAAAATAAATTAAAAAAATATGTTAAAGTCAACAAGCACATTAAAAAAACCAGAAAACTGTTGTTAAAAAATAAGAAAAATATATTGAAATTATCCAAGTTAACAAAGGATAAATTGTATTTTAAAAATCAGTACTTAGTTAGTACTAAAAATCTAGAAGATACAAAATGTACATATGAGGCAGAGGTATGCAGTCTCCAAACTGAAATTACAGAACTACATAACTCCCTAAAGTCGATAACTAAAAAATATGAATTGGCCCAATTAGAGATATCTAGTCATATATCTGCGTTGAATACCTTACTGGAAGTTTCACATTACAATGAAGAAAGGGTTGAGTCTTTATTGAGACTTAACTCTGTGTGTAATTGCAAAGTAAGCTATTCAATGGATAATTCTTATAGTGTAGGTGTGGAGACTCCTACTAAACCCTCCATGAAAGAAATCTTGATTGCATCATCTGCTTCAAGCTCAGGCTTAATCAGTATTTACAGCGATGAGCTTGGTCGAGGAGTCGGGGTGCAATTGAACAAGTTGTATGATGGACAGTCGGTATATAATACCTGTATGCCAGGTGCAACATTTGAACAAATAGCTAAAAAAATTTTATGTACAGCTCACTGTCCAAATACAACACTTATAATATTAGTGGGGAGACGAGGAAATGTCAATAAGACAAAAATGGATAATTATATAGAATTATTAAACAAACTTCAGAATATTAACAAAATTATATTATTTACATTTCCTTACACAAAGCATTTGCCACGGGAAAATCAAATTAGACATAATCTTAACAGCCAATTGTATGCTGCTGTTAATAATAACTGCATATTATTAAATAAATATGACAATAAGATTAATATTATTGACATTAATAATATTTTAAATTATAAATTAGGTATGTAAGTTGACATTAGATAGATATTTTCTATCTTTTTACTTTACAAGACTGATAGCTAGTGCGCTATTAACTTTTTTGTATATAAACCCAGCCAAGAATTTGGCTAGTAAGACAACAACTGCTTCTATTGAGCAGTCTAGTTATAATATGACTAATTGTAACAGCTTGGAATATGTTCCAAATAATAATAATTTAAATTAGACTTTAAGACAACAGAGGAAGTCTCTAGCACTATAGATTTAAGAAATCATGAAAATACCATTATTCAATATAATAAACAACATTCACTTAAGCTGGTGCATCAAAATATACAAGGAATGGCTAGTAAAGAACTAGAAATTGAATTATTTTTAAATAATAATAATATAGATATTTTGTGTCTCACAGAACATTGGTTCAAGAAAAATGAAATTTTGTTAAATTTTAGTATGCACCAGCTCGCAAGTTCTTTCTGCAGAGCAAAAGCGATAAGAGGTGGTTCGCTTATATTAATTAACAAGAATTTAAAATATAAAGAACGTAAAGACATAGTGAGCCTCTCTACAGAAAGAACAACTGAAATAGCCTGCATAGAGATGGGAGACTTTATTATTGTAAGCGTATACAGGCCTCCATTAGGATTATATGATTCATTCGAAAAAAATATGGAAATATTATTAACAAAATTATGTGAATCTAACAAACAAATACTATTATGTGGTGATTTCAATATCAATATTTTATAAAGTAATTCTACCACAGTTAGATTCACATCCTTGTTAAAATCATATTGTAGTGTCCACATAGTGTGAGACCAAGTACTCATATTTACTTCTATAAAAAAGTATAATATAATCTGTCGTCTCGGGCAATACACAACGCGGAACCGGATGGGATATGGCGGTTTGACCGGGAAAGACAAAGACGTTGTGTATAGCTGGCGAGCCGTTATTATATATTATAATTGTAAAGGTATACAGAACAGTACATATTTTGGCGACGAGGATGAAAGAACGGTAAGCTTTTAATGTTTTATAAGAAAAAGAGCAGATGGGTGCATGCGTTTGCATTATTTTTAAACATTTTAAGGTGATTGTGTATTGGCGGTCTTTACATACTAAGTATTACAAGTATATTAAAATTTGTTTTATTATTTGTGGTGAATTTCATAATTGGATACAAAATACAACAAAATTCACGTGTTATCTTAGAAACGTGAAGAAAAGCAAAATGTACAATAATTAATAACAAAATATTTTTTAATAATAATCATAATGGCGGCTGCAAAAAAAATTAAATGTTTATACGAAAGTATAAGTTTCTTATTAGTTTATTTTAAAATAATAATTTTGATTATGATTTAATAGGTATTTAATCGAAATAATTTGTATCTATTTTAAATTTAGAAAATAAAATTTTTAAGCTTATAGGCGGGAAGTATGTTTTTTTTTTAATTTTGACATTTATGTGGCAAAAGAAAACTGACAGATACAACCTAAGCGGGCTGTCAGGATAAGATGTTTTATTTTAATTTTAAAAGGGAATGTGGAATGGAAACGTAAAATATTTATAAAGAAGACCTTTATAAATATTAAATATATATATATATATATATATATATATATTTAAAAAATTTAGCATTAAATTGCGAAATGGTGATTTTAGCATTGAATTGAAAATAAAAACATAAGAGTTTTATTTTTATTAAATTTCTATAAATTTTGAGATGGTAATTAAAGCATTAAATTGCGAAAAGGGTAGTTAAAGCATTAAATTGCGAAAAAGGACTTAAGCATTAAAGTGCGAAAAGGGTACTTTAGCATTAAATTGCGTAAAGGGTGGTTAAAGCATTAAATTGCGAAAAGGTTGGTTAAAGCATTAAATTGCGAAAAAGGACTTAAGCATTAAATTGCGAAAAAGGTACTTTAGCATTAAATTGCGTAAAGGGTGGTTAAAGCATTAAATTGCGAAAAAGGACTTGAGCATTAAATTGCGAAAAAGGTACTTTAGCATTAAATTGCGTAAAGGGTGGTTAAAGCATTAAATTGCGAAGAAGGACTTGAGCATTAAATTGCGAAAAAGGTACTTTAGCATTAAATTGCGTAAAGGGTGGTTAAAGCATTAAATTGCGAAGAAGGTACTTTAGCATTAAATTGCGTAAAGGGTGGTTAAAGCATTAAATTGCGAAAAAGGTACTTTAGCATTAAATTGCGTAAAGGGTGGTTAAAGCATTAAATTGCGAAAAAGGTGGTTAAAGCATTAAATTGCGAAAAAGGACTTAAGCATTAAATTGCGGAAAAGGTATTTTAGCATTAAATTGCGAAAGAGAAAGTTAGAGCATTCAATTGTGAAAAAGGTAGTTAAAGCATTAAATTGCGGAGAAGGTACTTTAGCATTAAATTGCGAAAAATATACTTTAGCATTAAATTGCGGAGGCTTGTGTGCTAAAAGAGTGATAATGTTGCATTAAATTGCGAAAACATTAGTTTATGTGATCCAAACAGATTAATACTGTTTGCTTAGGAGTATTATGGCTTTGTTACAATTTTAAGAATTGGCACTGTGTACCATTGAAAAATATGACTGTGAAGGTGATGTAAGTTCCGTTGCTATAAGATGTAAACGATGGAAACGAGGCTTAGATATATATAGTGAGGCAGCTGTTGTTGAGCGTGCATGTCTGCTATATTTCGGTGGTCATGAGTTACAATATATTTTATATAATCCATCCATAATATATTCCATGTGCCAATTTTGATAGCAAAATTGGTGATAAAGACGTCTTAAAGGTTACAATTGAAAAGTTGAATGAATATTTTGCACCAAGACAATGTAAGGTCTTCGAACGTCATATTTTAGGCTCCTTAAACTGGAACCTCAAGAAAACTTTGAAAGTTTTTAGTAAGATTACGAATACTGTTAATACATGTAGGTTTACGAATGCTGAGAAAAATATTATAGAAAAATGTGCTTCGGATGACCTGCGTATGATATTAAAAACAAGAGATGAGATATCACTAGAAATTGTATCTGAAGAGAACGCTCTATGAGCAGTTGACCGTCAGTTAGGAAATTTTCGAAAATAAAGTAAAGTACCTAACAGATACAACGATAGTAACAGAAGAATATAATAACAAATAATAATATAGACATTAATTCGAAGTCTAAATCATGGGACAGATGCGGAAGAAAATACCATCGTGCATAGCATAAAAATTGTTTTGCAAAAGGAAAAACTTGTTTGAATTCGGAGTAGAAGGACATTTTCGAAATTAATTCCGGGCAAAACAACCGAAAAACACAAGAAGAAGTGAAGTATGAAAACTAAGGAAACATATTAATGAAGAGCTACGAGTATCAAACCCGTCATGTAGGAATAAAAAAGTAGAGTATATTTTCAATATTGATAATGATGCACTTATTAAGGTGTAAAATAGGAGGAATTTATGTTGACATATTAGTAGATTCTGGTTGCAATGATAACCTACTTACATAATATAAGACATGGAATTATTTAAAACACAATAATATATTGATTGTTAATCAAGAATCTAACCCTAATATGAATTTTGTGGCATACAGAAGCAGCTCTCCTTTAAAATTGTTGGGATCATTTCAATCTGATTTACAAGTTGGTTTAAGAAAATAAATGCAAACTATTTACGTAGTTGAAAATGGTCGCGTGATTTGTTACGCAAAATAACTGCAATGGCATTGGGCATTTTAAAAATAGTCTCAGTGTAAATGAAATCCAAAACGAGAAATTTCCAAAATTTTCTGAAGACCTATTGATAGAACAGTACCTAAAGCCTATTGCTCTACAGTATAAAATAATAAAATAATGCCTATTCCATTATAAGAGAAAGTTAATAAGAAAATAAAGGATCTATTGGGAAAAGGTATTAAATAGGAAGTATAAGATCCGTCGACATGGATATCGCCCATTGTGCCCATTTTAGAAGAATATGGCGACGTGCGGTTGTGACATTAAAGAAATCAGGGGAGGAAGCGGCTTTTGATGAGTTAAAAGAGGCGATAGTAAGAATTCCGTGTTTAGGATATTACCATCCTAAGGATAAAACCATAGTGGTAACAGATGCCAGTCCTGTCGGCTTGGGAGCTGTTTTATTCCAAATTGATAATTCAAGCCCCCAGAATTATTGCTTACAGAAATAAAACTTTAAGTAACTGTGAACGACGATATTGACAAAATGAGAAAGAGGCATTAGCTTTGGTTTGATCTGTTGAAAATTTTGTTTGGAAAAGAATTTGAGTTGTTTCGGTATGGAAAAGAGTTCGAGTTGGTTACAGACCACAAACCCCTCGAAACAATCTTTGCGCCCAAAGCTAAACCGTGTGCACGTATTGAGAAATGGTTTTTGACATTGCAGTCTTACAAATTTAAGGTAAAGTGTAGCCCAGTAAAAACCAACTGTCGAGGCTTATTGGTAAACAACCTTGATTATAAAGATAAGAAGAGAAGCGTACAAAGTATAGTAGAACAGAGTAAGACGATAGCGGAAACATTAACAGAAATAGAAGAATATTCACGCCAATATCCAGAATTTACAAAAAGTTAAGGTCTATATAATAGAACTTGGGACATTTTGGTAAAAACACACAAAATATTTGAGAATTTAATAAATTTACAAATTAATTGTTAAGAGGCATGAAAATAGTTACTCCTGAGAAGTTGAGAGATTCTGTATTAAAAGATGCACATGCAGGGTATAGTTGCAATGATGGCACGACTAAGGACTAAAGTTTGGTGGGCTAAATGAGATAGAGATGCAGAAATAATAAAGCTTGCAAATGCTGTATTTTAGTTTCAGCGCCAAACCCCTCTCCTAGTCCGCTAAAACGAAAATAATTACAGTCTGAGCATTAGGCAGACATACTATTGACTTGATAAGTCCTTTACATAGTTCCGACTACCTGTTAGTAGTAGTGGATTACTATTCGCGATACAAAGGGATAAAAAATTTACGTGTAAATTTAAAAGATATTTTAGCCGTTTGGGTATTCCAACGTCAAGGACAGTCGATAACGGTAGACAATTAACAAGTAGCGAATTTGTATATTTCTGTATTGAGAGAAACATTAAGTTATTATTTATAGTACGTTATTACAAAAGATAAAATACAAAAAGAAAAGGGAATGGAGTATGCTGATAAAGAACGAAGAAGGAAGTTTATGTTTTAAAAAATATGAACCAGAGAAAGAAATTAAGTCTGAATTTTGAACCAGCTATACATACGGTAGAAGCAAAAGAAGGAGGCGATATTGAGTTATGTAATGATGAGACCGGACAATAAGTACAACGTTATGTACTCGTAGTACATGTGAAGGAAATTCAAGGTGAATGGCAAGTGGTGGATCAAAACAAAGGGTTAGAAAATAATCAATTTGTTTTGATAGTAGTTGAATAAATAACGAAGGGTGCAATAAAACAATTGATTCTTAATTAATAATATTATTGTTGTTTAGTAGTAGCATTAATAATTAAAATAAAAATGTTTTGTTTTATTTAATATTATACATAAAATAGAGCGCAAAGATTATACTTAAAATAAAATAAAACAAGGAAGGGATGTAGTGTCCACATAGTGTGAGACCAAGTACTCATATTTACTTCTATAAAAAAGTATAATATAATCTGTCGTCTCGGGCAATACACAACGCGGAACCGGATGGGATATGGCGGTTTGACCGGGAAAGACAAAGACGTTGTGTATAGCTGGCGAGCCGTTATTATATATTATAATTGTAAAGGTATACAGAACAGTACACATATAATCTGAGTAATTTATTTCTAGAACCCACGAGGATCAGTACCAACTCTGCTACATGCATTGATAATATATTTAGTAACATAGATCCAATTAATAAAGAAATTATCAACATGCTAAGCTCTGATCACTGTGGACAGCAAGCAATTTTCAATATAAACAGTAAATGTAAACAAATAAAAAAAGACCGAAATACATGTATACCAATAAATGTTAAACGTATTGAGAAGTTTAGAGGTAGAATTAAGGCTAACATTGGTCAATTAGAATTTCATTATAGCCCAGATAGGGCATTTGATAAACTATTTCAGTTGATTAAATATCATTTCGATACTATTTTTACCTCTAAGACAGTAACAATTAACAATAAAAGTAAATTCAGTGAATGGGCAACAACGGGTATTTTGAAAAGTAGATTCAAAATGTATGAACTTTATAATGAAAGAACATTTAAACAAAGTGAAGAATTTAAAAATTATGTAAAATTATATTCTAAAATATTTAAGCAAGTTTGCTCTGCAGCTAAATCTCTTCACATTAAAAATAAAATTAAAAATTCAAACAATAAAGTAAAAACTACATGGCAAATAATTGCAAATGAAACTGGAAAAGTCACCAGTCGCAACTCAAATTTTAAATTGAATATAGATGATAAAATCATTAAATCTGACATTGAAGTTGCTACTGTTTTTGAAAAATATTTTGCTGACATTCCGGTTTCAACTACAAAAAATTTAAATGCCTCTTCCGTTGATGCTGAATTACTTCTGAAAGAAAATGTAAAAGAGTGTGAAGTCGACTTTCGATTTAGAGAAATAGGGCCCCAAGACATAATAAAAAACTTTAATTTGTTAAATATTAAGAATACTACAGATTTATGGGGCCTATCAACGAAAGTTATCAAATCGATAGTCGATATTATTGCACCTTACTTATCAACTGTTTTCAATGATTGTATAAAAAGTGGCTCTTTTCCTGATTTAATGAAACATAGTAAAGTAATACCTCTGTTTAAATCTGGCTGTAGGTCGGATCCATCTAATTTCCGACCTATATCTATTCTACCAACGCTAAGTAAAATATATGAAAAAATAATACTTAATCAATTGCTAGCACATTTTAATATCAATAACATCTTGCATGATAAACAATTCGGGTTTACTTACGGCTACGGCTTGAAATCATACTTATCAAATAGAACTCAGAGGGTTGAGGTAAATGGAAAAAGATCTGTAGGCTCTAAAATAGAGATGGGGGTCCCACAAGGATCTATTTTAGGTCCTTTTTTATTTTTAATTTATATAAATGACCTACCATACCTCATAAATGAAAAACATGGGATAGTATTATTTGCTGATGATACGTCTCTTATTTTTAATATGAAACGACAAAATACATGCCACGACGAAGTAAATAATGCTCTCTCAAAGATAGTACATTGGTTTAGTGTCAATAATCTTTTACTAAATAGTAAAAAAACAAAATGTGTCAAATTCACATTGCCAAATGTAAGGCAATTTGAAACCAATGTGCTATTAAATAATGAACGTATGGAACTAGTGGATACAGCAGTATTCTTAGGTATAACATTAGATTCAAAACTTCAGTGGGGCCCTCATATTGCTAGGCTGGCCGACAGACTCAGTTCAGCAGCATACGCAGTTAGTAAAATTAGACAATATTCAGATGAAAGTACAGCACGTCTAGTGTATTTTAGTTACTTTCATAGTATAATGTCCTATGGCATTTTGCTATGGAGCAACGCTGCAGATATAAATAATATATTTGTGCTGCATTGAAGCGAGCTGTTCGGGCAATCTACAAACTGGCCCCTAACACCTCACTTAGAGAAAAGTTTAAGGAAACAGGAATCTTAACTGTACCTTCTCAGTACGTCCTTTCAAATTTAATGTATGTTAAAAAAAAATTACACTTATTTAAGAAGAAAAGTGAAAACCATAATAGAAATACTCGAAATAAGCATAAACTTGATGTACCAGTGACTAGACTTAGTAAAGTAAAAAAATCGTTTAAGGGCCAATGTATACGCCTATACAATAGGATCCCAGAAAACGTTCAAAATTTTTCTAACAATAAGTTTAAGAACGTTTGTGTGCAAAAGCTTACTATACAGTAAATGATTTTATGAATGACAGCACACCTTGGGAATAAGGTAGCCCTCTGCAAGGCTATATTTAAATACTATAAAATTACTGTACTTTTGTTATTTAGTTTTAGTTCTGACATTTGTAAATCTTAAAAAAGAGCAATTTTCCATCTTTTTGGTAAAAGATGGCCCCATGCGAGTTTCTTACGCCGGTTCTTCTCGCTGGGCTAGTTCCCGAACCGGTGGTAGGCATCAAATAGTCTCGACGTTCAGAAAACATTTTGTAAAAATTTATTCTGAATAAAATGTTTTGATTTTGATTTTGATTTTGATTTGACTCCTAGATACAATTTGTACGACCGCATTTTAAACCCTTATTTTGAATTTAACAACAAAATATAATAACTAATTAAAATTTTAAATACATATTTGTAATGTGCTTGCCAAGACCTATCTTTGGATACCAAACACGATACAATTATCTTAATTTAATTTTTTTTGAAGATAGTTTATGAGCTATAATTATCAAAATCCTAAATTTTTCGAAAAATTATATAGCCTATGTTACTCGCGGGACCACTACGAATAGATTGACACCTTATTTATTAAAATCGGACCAGTAGTTTAATCGCTACGAGGGAACATACATACATACATACAAACATACATACATACATACATACATAGACTGCCAAAATCATTACCCTTCCTTTTGGCTTCGCCGAAGTCGGGTAAAAAGCAACAAGTTACTCCTGTCAACAGGAGTTGCTGCGTCAGTTAGTTTGTGTTTTACAGCTATCTTTTGGGGAGGCATATGCCAAAAAAAGAAGAAGAAGAAGACAGCTATCTTTATCAGACTATCCAGTACCTAACTTAAGGAAACAATGGAAAAAAGTGAATTTCGTGTGCTTATTAAGCATTATTTTTTGCGAAAAAAACTATTACCGAGACCAAGGCTAAGCTTGATAAATACTATGGGGACTCTGCACCATCGACTTCAATGGTAAAAAAGTGGTTTACTGAATTTCGTTGTGGCAGTACAAGCACTGAAGATGCCGAACGTCCTGGACGCCCAGTTGAGGTCTCTACACCCGAAACAATCGAAAAAATTTACGATATGGTGTTGGCCGACCGAAGATTGAAAGTACAAGAGATTGTGGATGTGAGCCATAGGCATCTCGCATGGCTCAGTGGTTTCAATTTTGAATGATCACTTGGACATGAGATAGCTTTCCGCAAGATGGGTGCCGCGTTTCCTCACAGTCGACCACAAACGCAATCGTGAAACAACTTCACAGGAAGGTTTGGCGTTGTTTAATCACAATATGGAGGAGTTTTTGCGCCGTTTTGTAACCGTTCACGAAACATGGATCCATCACAACACACCAGAGACCAAACAACAGTCAAAACAGTGGGTTTCTAAGGGTGAATCGGCGCCAAAGTCAGCTAATAAAGTTATGGCGACTGTTTTTTGGGATGTACGTGGGATAATCCACATTGACTATCTTCAAAAGGGAAGAAAAATTAATGGGGAATATTATGCCAACTTATTGGACCGCTTCAATGAGGATTTGAAAAAAAAACCGACCTCATTTGGCCAAGAAAAAAGTTCTTTTTCACCAAGACAATGCAAGGGTGCTCACATGTGCAGTTGCCATGGCAAAAATCCCTATGAATTGCTCCCACATCCACCCTATTCTCCAGATTTGGCTCCGAGTGACTACTTTTTGTTCCCAAACCTGAAAAAATGGCTCGGTGGAAAAAGATTTGACTCCAATGATGAAGTCATCTCGCAAACAAGGCCTATTTTGAGGACCTCGACAAATCATATTTTTTAAAAAATTGAAGAAGCGTTGGACAAAGTGTATAGAGCTCAAGGGGGACTACGTTGAAAAATAAAATGATTTATTTATCAAAAAATCTGTGTTTTATTCCAAAAGTCACGGACTTATTGACCCGCCCTCGTAGTATAATCATATCCCAAAGTTAAAGTGACTGCTCTTTTTATACCAGTTATATATAATTAGGTAGGTAAGTAACGAACTTGTGTAACGGGGTCCCAACAACGAAACATTTTGAATACTTTTATAGTATACTAACTGACCAGTGGCCACTTCGAATAAATAGTTTTACTTATGATCAAATTCAATTACATCCACCACCACCAACCGCAACACTCAACGCGACCACAACGCGGAATCCACAACCCTGAACCCGTGACGCGGAACCCACAGCGTGGAACCTGCAACCCGGAACCCTAAACGTGGAACCCACAATACTGAACCCGTAACCCGGAACCTGCAGCGAGGAACCCGCAACCCGCATCGCCGTACCAGCAACGCTGAACCCATAACGCGGAACCCGCAACTAGTCCTCTACCAGCCTCGATTACAATAAATACCCTGGATAACGTATCCTATTTAAATAACAAGGCTAAAATCTGTCAGAAAAAGTTTTAAATCGTTTCAAAGTTGAAATTAGTGAATTGAAATCGTCAGTAATGACACTTAAAACTTTTAAAACCAAATTTAAACACACACTGCGGCATGACAGCACACATTCAAGTGAGGTGGTATTCGCTGACACGGGTTTCTTGTGTTGACACGATATCTTGTGTATTGCTGATCAAAGTGTCGCGGGTCGCACGTCGGTCCCATGAACATAATGTCGTATCCATCAATGCCGGGCCGGGGTGACCTAAAAGGATTGTGATAGATGACCCCTTATATCGTCGAGGGCTCTTATGATAAATATACTTTTTATAAGGTCACAGCTGACCCAATTTCGTTACATCATCTTCGTTATGCGATTTTTTGTATCTTGAATGTAAGTGGCTAATGCGTTATTGCTCTATGGTAGTTGAATTTGTGTGTATTTTGTATAATTGTATTAGATATTGTGTGTATTGTAGTTGAAGTCACCTGTGAGCAGTGGCGTAGCGTGCCTTGGCGGGGCCCCGTATAAAAATTTGTTTGGGGGTATTTGTATATTTTTTATTATATATATGCCCTATGAAGGTTAAAGATTTCTCACAAATTAACAAAGAAATGTTTGCATAATTATCTGCAGCTTATTCCAAAAATTTTACAAATTATTAAAATTAAACGTACATACGGGGCCCCCTTGCCAACGTGGGCAACGGGGGCCCCGTATAATTGACTAGCAGTTCCCGCGACTTCGTTCGCGTGGTTCTTGAGCGACTTAAACCATTTATGCAGCGCATGCAACGAAAGTCTCCCCGTTTTTTGCAACATTTCTTACTGACGCTTCGCTCCTATTGGTCGCAGCGTAATGTTATATAGCCTAAAGCCTTCCTCTATAAATGGACTATCTAACAAAAAAAGAATTTTTCAAATTGGACCAGTAGTTCCTGAGATTAGCGCGTTTAAACAAACAAACAAACAAACAAACTCTTCCGCTTTATAATATTAGTATAGATACGGCTGATACGGCGGTAGCTACGCTACTGCCTGTGAGGTGCTGGAGAAAGAGTAGCACATCTCCATCAGCTATCCCGTAGTCGTAACAGGCGACAGATGGAATATATATCCGGAAGTGGGCAGCAGCGTTTCCGCGGATATTGTTTTTTCTGAAAACTGCGCTCGCCAGCCCGCCTGCCGAGCACGACAGGTATAGACAACTACACCCCATGAAATATTTTGGGGGAGGCTTGTGTCCTGTAGTGGACGTTAAACTGGAGAGGTTTAACGTCCAGCTGAAATAATGATGATGAGTTGAA
Source organism: Celastrina argiolus (assembly GCA_905187575.2). Classification (NCBI taxonomy): domain Eukaryota; kingdom Metazoa; phylum Arthropoda; class Insecta; order Lepidoptera; family Lycaenidae; genus Celastrina; species Celastrina argiolus. The sequence goes on from LR994594.1 coordinate 16,628,147, forward strand.
GTTGAAGAAGAACTATGAAAAAGACTAATTACGCATCAGTCTTTCTCATAGTGCCCAAGTGTGTGCGATGCCATTCTCTTTTCCTTTTACTTTCATAACTAGACTATGACTGGAACGGTACCCGAGACTTCTGGCGAGAGAACAGGACAGACTTTTTACATGCCCATCTGACGCATCATTTTTCTTGAAACAATCGGGAGCAGGCTGCATTGCATCCAAACTAAACTTCTAGGTTTTGGTCAGGAAGGTATAAAGTGTCTGCTAACTTAGCAAACACCCTAGATATAAAACTAATTGTTATTACAAGAGCCACTTCACTCTGAGAATACAGTAGATACTAGATACTAAGTAACAATTATCCAATAAGATGCAGCTTGGCTAAATTACTATTTTCGACTGTATCCTTTCTTAACATACCTACTTATAAACCTTGCTTTCACCGAGTAATACTCTTTTTTGCAAGCTGTTAGATGGTAGTATGTACAAGTATTTTATATATTTTGCATTCAAATGCTACGAGCAGACAAGTGTAGAGTCAGGCGTACAATCGAGTACACTTGTGTCGTGGCTCAGTAGTCGCGACTGTACAGGACTCGGCGGAAGCGGCGCGGATCAATCGCCCCCCTCCCCCGCGGCAGGACTCCGCCGCTGCCGCCCGCCGCCGCCGCCGCCGCCGCTCAGTCCGCGCTCGCCCGCACCACGCAGCGCACGGTATGCGCGGCCCCGCGCTCTAGTTGTAGTGAACACGAACGAAATATAAACGGTAAGTCTAATATTCTAATAATTATGAATTAAAATATTCTTATATATAATATTCTAAAATTTTGTAAGGTTTTGTTAGTGATGGCGGTATAGACTTATTGAAATTTTCGTGGATTCTGTTGTTTTATTTTGATAGTGTGTGCGCAGTTGTGTACACTTGTTGCTTGTATACCCGAGTTGCCTGTTGCTGTACGAACACAAATATAAACAGCGGGGACTCTGAGCTCCGTCCCGCGCTTCCGTGCGAGCGTCGCTACGGCCTACGCCTGCCAGGCTACAGGCTACAGGCACTACGACGCGCTACGGACCGACGCCTAAATATTATTGTTGTTCGATATCCTCTTTTTTAAAACCGCTTTTATAAGCTTGGGTTGTAAACAAGCGTTGCATGTAATGCAATATTTGAGCATAATTTTCACCAGCTTCCATAAATCTGAATAAAGGAATTTTACATTCGTATGAAGGACCAATGACAATAAAATAATTTGTTAAAAGTTTTCCGTTGCGCGGGTTATTTTAGTTTTTTAAACTATTCCTTTTATTTTAGATTTAAAAGTGGTAATTTTTATCCGAATCCGAAGTATTCTACTAAACCTCAGTATAATAGCAAAACTAGAGGTTTTAAAATGTTTTCTGATTACTCATAAATTATCTTTACAAACATAGGAAGTATTTAGCTCGTTTAATGTGACCTAATAAGATCAATTTATATTAAACGCTAGAGGCATGCAATTACTGTGGAACTAATTCCTTAATGCTAGTGCCTGTAATCACAGTTTTTCTATGGAAATGATAGACGGCGCGTGACGAAAAATATATTAGAAAAGTGGTTGTACTGTACAATGATTAATATAGTAAAATCTATTCTCCTGGTGGGTAATTTGTGACGCTTTTGGTACCTTGTGATGGTCTTATCGTATCAGGAGACCAAGAGAAGGGCGGAGTGAAGATAGGAATGGAGAAAACTCCACCGATAAGCTCTTAAATTAAAATGATGAATTGATACCTTGACTTAGCTTTTATGTCGACGGTGGACTAGTGGTAGTAGCGGTACTAGTGGTAGTAGCGCTACTAGTAGTTGATAATAGTCAATAAAATAATTATCTACATAAAAAAATACACCTAGTACATTGTGAAGTCAAATGCGTGTTACCGTCTTTGTCTGATACGCGATAACAGCTACACGGGTGAAGCATCCGCGGTGTAAATATTTTGTTAATAAAGGGTAAAGGTTTTTACCCGCTATTTAATAACGAAAATACGATTAGAGTGTACATTTAATTTGACGTAATTATTAAATTCCGTTCCATAGAGAAATTGGGTTAATGAATAAATGGTTTATAAATATTTACATTGGGAACAGTTTATAATTTTTAATAATATTATGAAATTGAATGAAATTTAGATAGTTTTTCTTTACTCCTGTAGATATAAGACCCATAAGGTACCTTGTATTGTAGATCTAATTAAGCTTCATTATCATCTAACCTAATAGACTCTACATAATAGCCTCCGAAACTACTGAACCTATTAGGTTCATAGTTTATACAAGCTTTTAAGTGCAGAGTAGTTGCTAAATTATATATTATGCTATTGCTATTCTTCAGAGAGTAGCTCGCTTTCCATTTAAGCAAATAGCAATAAAATAAAATGACTTTATTTAACTCAAATACTATAAGATATAGTTATAACAATAAGAGCGAACTTCTATACTTATAAAGCGTGTCTCATTGTTCCTATATGAAGCCGCGTAGAGCATTTTTTGTTGTGGCACCTCATATGAATGACCTCCCATAACGCGACAAATCACGATTAAAGATCTCCATAATAGTCACAAAACGGACGACCAGTGCGTTCGTGTGTATAGAAATGGAGCCCGCGAGCCCCAGCGTAGTAAGATTCGTTCCTTGTGGTCATTTTTTACATTTGTATTTTTTATACGTATTATAAGTAATAGAAAAGAGGAAAGGTGGATTCGTCGTCAAATGTGGATTTCGATTCGGGTATTGTCGCACAAAGTCGCGGTCAACGTGTAGTCATGAACTCATAACTGAAATGCTGCCAACAAACCGTGGCGAATGTGAGTCGTGTGCGGCGGGCGGCGGGCGGCGGGCGGCGGCAGGAGTGAATTTATCAATTGACACGAATCTACTCATCCTACTACCGCGTGCCGTGAGAACTGACCCACTGCCATCAGCGTATCGCCGCTGAACGTAGACCCCCGATGAGTGCCAACCATCCACATGTTAGGCAGTCCTCATCCATCCGTCGCGACCTTTATAAATGTTTGGTCCTACGCTACGTTTGACTAAGCTTGGTTTCCAATCAACGCTTGTCCGCTTCATTGACCATCTGTACGTCTGCAGACGAATCCGGCTTACCTGATACCTCCAGGAGAGCTGGGTACAGGGCCACGATTCAAGGTACAATCGCTATCATCACTTAGGAAGTTCTAAAAAATGAATGGGATTTGACATAAGCGGGTGGGATATGTGGCACATACGAAGCCGTATGTCACCTAGCGAACCTTGTGTCAAATCCCATACATTTTTGTGAAGTAATAGCGATGGCATCTTGAATGAGGACCCTTAAATTTTAAAGTCATTTTTAATTTGAGTAATTTGAGTAAACCTTGATATTCGGAAACTCTAGAGAGGTCACTTGATATAAAGTTATTAAACAGTCAGTTATTTTCTTGGAAAGCCCTCGTGGTTCAGTGACTTTGAGCTTGGCTCTTGACTCTGAGGTCATGGGTTCGATTCTGAAACAACTAAAATGTCCTGATTGTCCGTCGAAAAAGATGATGAATGCGTCGTATGGGCATGTAAAAGTCGGTCAACGACACCGGCCACCGACAACGTAATATACTTGGAAGCTTAAAAAATCAAATAATTTATTTCATAAGCAGTTATATTATATATATTACATATCGTACTGATTTATCATTTCAATAACGGTTGAATGTTACTAGGTGTACAAAATTGCTCGTGCTTAAAACTCTCAGTAGGGCTTTTATGTACAATGCACTAGTTTTTGTTTCATTGACAAACACCAAGTATTAATGAATTTGTACACATTTAAAATTTACAGACATTTGGAATTCTTGTTTTCGTGGTTTGTAGCGGCCTTTGGAAAAATTACATAATCGCGTCGAGAAATTGAAATTAAATATTTTGGAACTACACGACGTATAATAATAAATTTTCACTCATATTATACATACATACAAATACACTAGTCGTTGTATTTATTAAAAATACCTTGTATTAATGAATTTACAGACATTTCAAATTCCTGTGAAGTTCAAGCGTTAGAAAATGACGTCATCGCATCGAGAATATAAAATAATCTCGCCCTGTAAGAACCTACATACAATATTTTAAAGTTGCACATTGAGTTAAAAAATCGTGAAAGAACCGTATTTTACATGCCCATCCGACGCACGGATCATCTTTCATAACAGACTATCAGGTGATCAGCCTGCATTGTCCTAACCAAACTTGAAAACAACATTTTTGTTGTTTCCAACGCGGGTATCGAACCCACGATCACCGAGTCGAGAGCTAGGCTCTAAGCCACTGTCGACGGAGTCGCGGAAGTTTTGTTGTCCCTGTGGCTTCGTCAACGGCGGTGGAGTCGGAGTACCGCCGAGTTGTAGTGGGCGGGGCTGCGTCCATCTACCATCTTTCGGACGCAGCGAGTCCTACATATCCCTGGAGGGAATCCCCCATCCCCCACAGAATGCTTAAAAACATTTCTCAGAGTTGAAAAAAAAGGCTCTAAGCCTCTAGACCCCGGTGGCGTTATTGAAAATAATAATATACAAACTGTCGTGCACATTCCTATAACAATTGGCCGGGTATATATGCAAGCGCTCGTAACAAGTGTGTCACTGCTCTATATCTTTACGAACTGGGATTCTCGTGCCTAACCAAACTATTGGTCAGTTATCTTATGTACACGAGCGGGACATACTGATACTCGAAATCAACTTCAAAGCTCGATAATCGAGGCCCTGGTATTAATGGTACGTGAATAAAAAAAAGGTTTAAAAAACTATAACCCGACTTCGCAAAAAAATGGGTCTAAAAAGTCTGAAACAAGAATATAATTCAATTTGAAATCCAGAAATGCATAGGTACAAAAATTGTCAAGGTAGAGCCGTGGTCGCACCCGCTATTGGCATCGAGCCTTGAATTTTTTTTCTACCGTATTTCGGTGTGAACTAATGCTTAGATTTTATTAGCGGGTACGACCACGGCTCTACCTTGACCATTTTTGTACCTATGCATTTCTGGATTTCAAATTGAATTATATTCTTGTTTCAGACTTTTTAGACCCATTTTTTGTTAAGTCGGGTTATAGTTTTTTAATCTTTTTTTTATTTAATATTTTTCTGTCTCCACATCAAATATAATAATTATTATATTTTTATTTAATTGTCCATTACATAGAAAGTATCAACTCCTAGATACTACTTGTACGACCGCATTTTAAACCTTTATTTTGAATTTAACAATAAAATATAATAATAAATAAAAAATATAAATACATATTCGTAATGTGCTTGCCAAGACCTATCTTTTGATACCAAACACGAGACAAATATCTTAATTTAATTTTTTTTGGAGATAGTTTTTGAGGTATAATTTTCCAAAATTTTTCAAAAAATTATATAGCCTATGTTACTCGCGGCATTAATACGAATCGATTGGCACCTCATTCATCACAATCGGACCAGTAGTTTAGCCGCTACGAGGGAACATACATACATACGTATATACATACATACATACATACATACATACATACATACATACATACATACATACATACATACATACATACATACATACATAGACTGCCAAAATCATTACCCTTCCTTTTGGCTTCGCCGAAGTCGGGTAATAAAAAAGGCTAACACAAAACATTTGTGTACCGCCATGTATAGTTTACATTCGTATGACAATTGGCCGCGTATCTATGTCAGTGCTCGTGACAAGTGTGCCACGGGCCGCGACCTCCGCACCTCCCAGCATCCCGTATCCTGCCTGCCCCATATTTCATCTCACATAAATAACTTTCAAGGAATATGCAGATTTGGCAATTTTCTAATACCGAGAAGAACTTCACTCTATTAGAGATGATTGAGTGAACGTTTAGGATGAATGAATTCAACACAATTGCTTAATTTAGGAGCAATTTTATTATAATCTTTGTGACTTTTTTCAAGAGTTTGTTTCCTTTTCCTGTTCCTAACTTTGAAGTATTAGCCAGTGTCATAGCAACATATTTAGTACATGACTTGTGCTAACACTCCGTAACTTATAAAAATATTAACATTTTACACACAGTGTAACCTATGCAATGTTTTCTCCTTGTACTTAGATGTTTTTTAAATATTATTGTTGAAAATAGGTTGTTCGCGTTGATCGTTCAGTCGACATTCACGAACGGCGAGCCGCGGCGCGCGTTGATATCTTTCTCTAGTAATCCTGCGGTAACTTGATTTGTTAAGTTGTTATTGTAAGTCATGACTCATGGCTAATGCGATATGCTTAAGGGAAATTGTAATTACTACAATTATTATTCAATAGTAATATATAACTCTCTTAAACTATCCTCAATGAGTCTAGGTATTTTTAATGGAATATTGGCTGAACCTAATTCGACAGCACCAAAATTATTATATAGTTTTATAATTAATAAAAAGTAATAAGTCCATTTTGTACGATGGGATTGGCATAGCCACAATGTGTGCTAAAATCCCTAAATTTATTTAGAATAAAAAAAAAAAATATTAAAAAAAATAATAATATCCGTAGTGCCACACTTTAACCCCCCCGTTAACCATCTTGCCCGTGGATTAAAGGCGACAGAGACCAAGAGGGGCGAGTATAGGAAACTACCTCCCTCCTCCCCAGTTTGGGGGAGGCTCATGTCTATTAATGGACGACATGGCCGAACTGATTCACTCACCAACCTCCTCACTAAAAAAACGACCCTTGTCGGTCATCGTACGTAATCTCGATAAATTAATTCTTTATCATAAAATTTAAATATATTATGGCTAGCAATATCCACGAAAATTATAACCACGAGGAAATACACCATGATGTTGTGGGGTTTTGGACGATCGTGTTAACATGTTGCTGTGTGGTGGTGGTGTTTTGCACGTTTTGCTTGCGAGTGTACGCATAAGCAGTATGGGTAGGAGGTGCATCAAACTCATGCCTATGCGTACGCTCACTCATTTGCTTGCATCATTTTTCGCGGAATATTGCTAGATATAATATATTTAAATTTTATGCTATGGATTTCCGCAAAGCAACGCCTTATTCCATTAACTAATACTTTATCTCACGGGAAGACCTTTGCATTTATGATATTTATTGTTATTAGTGCTTACTAGGTAATAGGTATATTAGTATTGGTAATATGCAAAATACCTATAGTAATGCTAAATGATTAAATTATACTAATACGTGGTTTATGTTAATATTATTAATATGTACGGACTCTTCATATCACGTCAAATTGGCCCCGTGCTGAGTATACGAAGAACAGGTACCAGACAACAGAAATTAATTTAAAATTTTTATACTATACACAATATATTTTTAATATATTAAACACAAATTTATGTATCCTTGACCGAGGAACACAGAAAACTTTTTGTTCCTTCGGCCGGATCTCAACCCGCGACCTCCAGCCTGATTACCGCTCGCTTGACCACTGCGCTACAGGTACGTCAAACGTAGTTTATGTACCTACTTGTTCTGTTGCGCGAGTGATTTGTGAAAGTGAAAAAAAAAAAATTTTTTTTGTGATAGTGATCACGACAGTAAGTCTTAGGTTAAAGTTAACGCCATGTTAAAATACCATGCCATCTCATTTATTGACAGGAAATACGAGAGGGATAACATGATATTTATCATGGCGTTAACTTTAACATTGCTTGGTGAAACACGCCCTTAAAGTTGATTTGGTGACTTGAAATCGCTAACTAATTTTTTTTATCTGAATTTAAACAACGCAATGTATGTAAATTAGATAAAAAAAAATTCAAGTGACATTATTAGCAATTTCAAACTAATTGTGACGCGTGTGGACATTGGCAGTGTTCCAAGCATAACATCTCACTGATGAAGTGAGCTGATATTCGCCGTGACGGAATTCCTGTGCTGACACGATATCATATGTATCGTTGATCGAAAGCATTCAATAACCCCGGCTACTAGGCGATATTGGCCACGGAGATATTAAAAGAATGGATTAGCGAGTTACACGGTGACGCCGGGCGGCTGAGGGCGGGCGGAGGGTGCTCGAGGGCGGTAATCCGCGGATCCGGCACAAGTGGGGATCACGAGCGGCGAGAGATATTTGTATTCTCCACGTTTTTATTACTTGTTCTTACGAGCAAGCGGCGCGTCTTGCGGATGTCAGACTCCACATAAACAACACTCCTTTTGACGCAGTCCTTTTGACGGCTAAATATAATATGTAAAATAAACAACTTATCCTTCTAGATATCTAAAGGAAAAGCTGGTATTTACTGACATAGGGGGTTTTGAATGGGCGATTCCTACAAATAATTAAACACTGACCACCTCCGTAGCGCATTGGTTGGTGTTCGAGCGAGAGGTCGCGGGTTCGAATCCCGCCGAGGGAACAAAAAGTTATCAATTTTCCTGGGTCATGGATGTGTATTAAATTTGTTTACGATATAATAAAAATCTTAAATATATGTATAGTATAAAAGTATTAAATATATTTTCGTTGTCTGGTACTGTAACACAAGTTCTTCGGATACTTAGCACGGGGCCAGATTGACGTGGTGTGAATCGTCCATAAATATTATTATTATATTACTGACCACCAATATACCTAGATAATAATGGATCTAACCACTAAGTTCCGAGGGACTTACAGGATATACACTAGTTTGGCGTCACTATTACGTTGACACTAGGTAATAATCACAGGGGTTAAAATATATCCCACAGACAGACAGACACACAGACACACAGACACACAGACATACTGACATATTGTGTCTTATTGCGCCATCGTACATCCTAAACGAATGAGCCGATTTTTATCAAGCTTTTTTTTTTATTGAAAACTGACGTGACTTTAGCAGTAATTTTTTTTTTTTTTTATTACTTTTTGTCAATTTAAAAAATATATACATTTCTAGAATGAGAAAAGGTAGTATAATCATATCCCAAAGCTATAGTGATTAATCCGGATAACACAAATTTTACTCGTTCTGGAAATGTATATAGTTTTTTTTTACTTTTATCATTTATTTTTTTTTTGTAGCAAGAATAACAAAACAGCAAAAAAAAGTTATAGTGACCATTCTTTTTTCACTGTAATATTATTATATTCGCAGCATGAAAAATGAGTAGATTCGTCTCACCGTATTAGTTGTACCAGTTGGATCGCGCGCGAGAATTATTTTCGTATACAAGTCGATTTCATTTGGCAAATGGACGCTGCCATCAAATATAATGATGTTGGTACTACCACAGCGCAGACGCGCAGATGCGTTAGCATTGCTCTTCTGAACTTCATTTATCGGCTCACATCATAGAACAGTAGATCGCACTGAATGGGTAAAGCAACCAAACTAAAAGCGAGTATCTACACTATATAAACTAATGTTATAAAGAGGAAAGATTTGTATTTTTGTATGTTGTAACGACTCAACTCAAAAAGTATTGGACCGATTTTAATAATTCTTTTTTCATTAGACAGCTACATTATCACTGAGTAACATAGGCTATATAAAAATCAATTGCTCGCTAAAACTCGAGATCAGCCTAACCGATTCGGCTATTTTTGGTCTTGAAATATTCGTGGAAATCCCGGGAAGGTTTACACGGCTTCCATGCTCAACGAAGTGGGCACAGGTCATTTACAATAAAAATCGACTATTCCCAAAATATATTTTTTATAGTAAAAACTAGCTGACCCGTGCCCGCTTCGTTGAGCATAGTAATAGTTAGTGATGAACCGTTTAAACCTTCCCGGGACTTATTACGAATATTTCGAGACTAAAAATAGCCGAATCGATTCAGCCGTTCTCGAGTTTTAGCGAGACTAACGAACAGCAATTAATTTTTATATATAAGAGAAGAAATTTGATATTTATAAAAAAATAGCACAGCGAATAAGTGACATTTAAATTGGTACGAGTAGCATATCGATATGCTTTGATCGCGTTGAATCGAACGAAAAAACGAAGTGCCCAACACGAGCGATAATCGGCGACCGACTTTGGCAGCTAAGTAGGTTCCGTCAAATAACGTTGACGAATGTCAATTTTATTGCCGACAAGCATTTCATACAATTGAATTTAATTTTATGAAGATACCACTCACGGACCCTGAGTTTGAAAGCCGCCTTGGTTTTTGACATCCTGATTTCGATAGGGAGAGCGTTCCAAAGTAGAATAGCCTGAATGTTGAAAGAAGAGTGCACAAGACTGGACTTGTGGGACGGACACAAGAGAAGAGCATTGTTTGCAGAACGAAGACTTTTATCATGACTGCTGCAGAGAAATTGAAATTGAGAGGATAGATAGGCAGGAGAATGAGGAGAGTGAAGAAGTGAGTAAAGCGTACCCAATGCTCGTGCCGAGCGCCGTTGCCTTGTCGGCAACCACTTGAGCTTAGAGCGGAAGGAAGAGACATGGTCGTATTTTTTCAAGTTGTAGATAAATCTAATACACCCGTTTATAAGACGATCTAGTTTATTAAGTTTGTCAGCATTAAGAACAAAGTAGCACACATCTCCATAATCTATTATAGGATAGGGAATATGGAAAAAAAATCTACCTGATTATTGGTCCTACACTAAGCAGGCCGTAGGTAATAGGAAGTACGGCCGTGACCAACGCGGGCTGCTAATCGCCACGTCATTAGCATATCATTACTCACTAATGAGGTTACTGGATGCGCAGGAGTGGGCACTTCCCCGCCCGCGTGTGAGCGGCGCAGCGGCGCGGCGGCGGCGGCGACCGCTCAATAGAGATATCCGCCACTTCCCGAGCGGCCCCGCGTGTGATCGTTTTGCAATCTGTGCCGATTGCACACGTCAATATCGGCCGGTACTCGTTACGATACTTTGTCCGTAATGTCGCGGACATCTTGATGATATATCTGTACTGTGTTGTGTAGTTGTTAAGTATGTGGGAATACTAGTGGAAGCCCCAAAGGGAGATCTCCGACCGAGCGAGATGGTATGCTCGGTCACGCCGAAGCCCACTGTACTAGTTTTCGGATGTCGTATTTATAGCGCCGGACTTAGAAAACTTCGACAGCGCGATGCAGGATTGTGGCGCCAGTAGTACCGCCACAAGTATAATGTGTATGTTAGTATGTAAGGTATTTATAATATGGGTCTACGCAGTCTGAAATGAATGGCATTTATCATATGTACGGTGCTACTGTCCTCATATGATCACAGTTTTCGGAATCAATTTGTGTAGAATGACACAATATTGTTTATTTTGTCGAGAGCTGCACGGTTTATGACCGCTGGCGGTGGGAGCCCGTGCCAATATCGGGGCTGTAAACACGAGCAGTTGACACAAGTTACAAATACTACAGATATTATATCATCTAACTATAATAATAATGCCTCCCACACGGATTTCGGTGACGGTGGCCGGTTTCATTGAAATCAGTTCGGCCACGCAGGAGTTGTTTATATAGAGCCCAAGTGTGTGCGCAATGCACAGAAGCACTCTCTCTTCCTCCGTAACGGGAGTGGGACAGATAACCGACATAACTGGCAGGAGATCAGATGAGAGACTTTTTACATGCCCATCCGACGCATGGATCATCTTTCTTGTAAGACAGTCAGGTGATCAGCCTGCAATGTCCTAAACAAACTTGAAAACAACTATTTTTGTTGTTCCAACGAGCGAATCGAACCCACGAAATTCGAGTCAAGAGCTAGGCTCTAAACCACTAGACCACGGAGGGATCATATCTAACTATTATGAACAAGTAAAGGAGAATAACGTTGTGTTGTATCGAGAGGTCAAAAGTAGAAGGACCGACAAACACGGGACTACTCTACCGACCGACAGTTAAACTTTAAAATCTTTGGGTAATTTAAAGGCAGGTGTTAGATAACGCTTGCCGGATAGCTCCCTTAATTTGATGGAAGTCCGGTCCCTATAGAGATGAACCGGCCGGTCGAGGGAGGAGTGGTCTGTCTTTTGACAGATCCAGGGAACTCCTCTCAACATAACGGCTGATGGCAATCCACAAGTGGTTTTAGTGGGCAAACCGGCCGTAGCGAGCCGGGAGTCTCACATACCCGGAGGGATGCGTAATGCATTACCCTTGCGACATCAAAAAAAAAAGGTGTTAATTAACGCAATGTCAAACCGAGGCTTTTCAGGTTGCGCGGCTCATTTGTGTCGAAGTACACATACCTCGCAGGATACGATCGGTTAGTTTGTGCAATAAACAAAATAAAAAAAGTTAAGTGTCATGTCGCAAGTAGCTTGCGACCTGAGTACTGATGATGATGAGTTATAACAAAGAACACTGGATCACATAAGCTTTCGAACAAAAAAACCATATCAAAATCGGTTCATTGGTTTGTGAACTAAGATGCCACTGACAGACACACACGGATACATCAAGTTTATAACTGTGTGTGTGTATGTTTTTGTTGGGGGAAGAAAATATTCATGTAATTAAGTCGTCAGAAAACAATATGTGTATAAGGAAGGTCTTCTCAATAAGTGCGCTACGGTTGGTGTCGCCTGCCAAGATTGACAAAGGTCGAAGTCGCATACCCAACATCTAATTATAACTACCGTCTACAGTCTATAGGTAGATGCACTTTTCATTTTCATTTCGTGTGTATTAATAACTGATATCAATCGAGAGTCGCCGTTTGACCTACATGTGTGCGTTGTCTGTTTACTTGTCTGTTTGTTTGTGTATTGCTGTACTTAAACATTTTAGATGATTTCTAACTGTTACTTAAACATTTTAGAATACGTCGTAAAGTATTAAGTACATTAATCTAAGGACACGTCTCCAAAGTCAATGTACTTACGTTACGTTACGATATATCCTAAATGTTTAGTAACAGTTTAAACTCAATTTTCCGAGTAATTTTTTTGTGCTACATATCACCTTTATCGATTCATGTCTTCAATTGTTTGTTAAAATTCTGCGCGGGCGTCAGTGTTGTCATACATGAGGCTGCGTGGGCGCATCTCGCCCTACCGGCAGCATTACAATTACAATTAATTGATATATAATGCACCTCATCGTGTAGTCAAACATGCAAATATATGCCACGACAAGTGCGAAGTGTACTGTACAATAATTGCATATTATATCAGTTTAGTTCTTACTATAGTTCACCAGTTAAAAACATGATAATTCTTTATTCTATTAAATATTATGCAAATAATAAGGATGTATATTTTTAAACTGGCACAAGTCGAAGTTGGGCGAATTTCAGAACGTGCCTAAAAATTATTATTGGCGGCCTCCGTAGCGCAGCGGTTGAGCGAGTTGGTGCTAGAGCCAGAGGTCGCGGCTTCGAATCCCTCCGAAGGAACAAAAATGTTCCTGGGATATAAATGCGTATTCAATATGTGTATAATATAGTAAAAATCTTTAAAAAGTGTGTGTATAAAAGTATTTAATATGTTACTGTTTTCTGGTCCCCGTAATAGAAGTTCTTCTGATACTTAGCACAGGACCAGATTGACGTGGTGTGAAGCGTCCATAGATATTATTATTATCATAAAGTGCATCAATAATGCGACTGTGAATCAAATCCCTGCTGCTGTGCTTCCATGTTAATTGTGATCATAAATCAGTGTCATCTGTTGCTGCACGGTGATATCACGACCAGGAATATTTATTTACATTTTATGGTCCGTCCATATTAATTATTGCATATTGTCATTACCCCGTGCTACGAGTAATTAATATATTTATTTGAATAATTATCATAATTGCGTAATCCCTTTTGCGTATGTACTCGTATCTATACTAATATTATAAAGCGAAAGAGTTTGTTTGTTTGTTTAAACGCGCTAATCTCAGGAACTATTGGTCCGATTTGAAAAAATCTTTTTTTGTTGGATAGTCCATTTATAGAGGAAGGCTATAGGCTATATAACATTACGCTGCGACCAATAGGAGCGAAGCGTCAGTGAGAAATGTTGCATAAACGGGGATTTCACATTTTGGGACTTTAGTTGCGTGCGCTGCATAAAAGGTTCTGTGCCCATGACTTCGTTCGCGTGATAAAGTGAAGTAAGACCCCCGATTTAAAAACATTATATATTCATTGGTATTGCTCCTGTTAGTATTAGCGTCACAATATATAAATATATCCTATAGGCTTCCTCACAATCAAACCAGTCAGACCAGTAGTTCCTGACATTAGTGCATACAAGCAAGCAAACAATCGTACCCTTCAGCTTTATAATGTAAAAATATAGTTAGGTGAAAATTCTTTGTAAACAATAATATATTTTTCTCTGATATAAGAGTGTAGATGTAATCAACTATTTATGATGCTTCACTTACTTGAAAATAGCAGTTTTTCTAGCGGAGCTAGTTTCTTACGCGGGTTCACGCCGGGCTAGTTTCCGAACTGACAGTGGGACATGTAGGACGACTCTACAAGGTATAAAATAAATAATAAATAACTTTAGGGTGTGTATGTGCCTCCAATGTAGGGTATATTTTGAAAGTACCAGCGCTAAAATACTTACTTTCGACTTTCATGTTTGTATGAGAAGTGCCACATCATAAAATTTTTTAAAATACAATAATAAAAAAAATATCTCTATCAATGCTGGTACTTTCACAGTAAACTATATACACGGACCCATACACACCCTTAAGTATTATCACTCATTATTAATAGAGCCTGTATAAGTGTTATTGACCTACATGGAAATAGTAATGTTGAGTTTGCTGTGTAGCGTGTAACCGTGTTCGTGGTGTGTTGCAGTAGCAAGATGCCGCTGCAGCTGCGGCGCTGCGCGTCGTTCCTGCGCGGGAACCTGCTGACCATGCTGACGGTGCTGGGCGTGTGCTCCGGCACGCTGCTGGGCTGGGGGCTGCGCGCGTCCGGCGCCACCTGGTCCCGCCGCGACGTCATGTACTTCCAGTACCCCGGCGAGCTGTTCCTGCGCATGCTCAAGTGCCTCATCGTCCCCCTGCTGGTCTCCTCCATAGTGTCCGCCATCGGTTCGCTGGACCTGAGTCTCTCGGGCCGCGTGGGCCTGAGAGCTATAGTGTACTACATGACGACGACGGTCTGCGCGGTGATGCTGGGCATCGCACTGGTCACCACCATCAAGCCCGGCAACGACCCCGGCGCCTTCACAGCGCCCAACGTCACGCGCAAGCTCGTCACCAAGGAGACACTTACTTCGGATACACTGCTAGATCTCATAAGGTAAGTGCTTTCCATACTAACCGTTTGTGTGTTTAGCCTCTATAGCAGTGACGTAGGGTTCCTATAATTCCATTCCTATCGGCTTCACTTAACTCTTACATTTTAAATACTCTCATCCAAATCCGTACCTATTGTAAAGGCTCTGGCTTCCCTCTGAAAGCCTTCGCCACTGCAAAGTGCTGCTTCGCAAGTATACTCTCTCGTCTGCTCGAAAAAATATATAAATATTTTTAGGTTAAAGACAGGGGTGCGTGTGAGTTCTCCCTACGTACTCGCGTGTAGAAAATTAAACGCGCCTTGCGTTTCATGACGTCAGATGCTAGACAGTAGACTGTATGTATATTAGCTCAGATATTTCCATTGAACTGTGACAGGTGGAAACAAGACAATACCCTGAGCGTCGCGTCTGTACCGTTGACCCCGGTAATAAGAAAATGACCGCACTCAATGGAATAATTCTTGGGCACCTGCGTGACTATACGTGTGTATGTACGTATGTATACTACGTATGTGTGTGTAAGACACGCACGCTGAGATGACGGGCTAAAGGTACTCAAATTTAATGAAGCAGAGTGATTCAGAACAAAGATCTATCCACATAATAAGCTGACGTGCTTATTATGTAGACTCAATTTATGCTCCTATGTAGGTTAGAGGAAACCCATGGTTATTCGACGCCAATAAGTAATTTGCCTAATTTTGTACATACTTAGTTTATTAGGGATGTGGAAGTGAATGGAATTAACTTTATTATTGCAAGCTAACCACTGTTGGCTTCCAATGAGCAGTATGGGACTGCTCTTCCAATTTAAGGCTTCTTCTTGTCAGCCCGGAACTGATTTGATTCTTTCGCAAGTATTTCCTGTGGTCTATTAACGTAATTCGGTCGTGGGTTAATGTCATCAGCGGGTCACCTGGTATCGGTGGAGCCCTAGTGTGCTCGGTGCCGCAATTGCCAATTGCCCGCGGCAGTCCCCTCGCCGCGCGGCGGTCCCACAAGCTATTTATACACCGACATCCACACCGCGCAGGGCTGCCCAGTGCCCATTTTGTGAAGCGAAATAATACCAACCCGCAGGAAACTGTCGTGGTGGATAAACGCTTCTTGGTTCAAGGTCAAGACATCTAGCCTTGAAGTTAG
This sequence comes from Celastrina argiolus, assembly GCA_905187575.2. Taxonomy (NCBI): domain Eukaryota; kingdom Metazoa; phylum Arthropoda; class Insecta; order Lepidoptera; family Lycaenidae; genus Celastrina; species Celastrina argiolus. The sequence continues at coordinate 16,644,516 of LR994594.1, forward strand.
TGGTCGGTGGCAACTGGCGATAATTATGACTGTAACTAAACGGAAGAGTAAGTTAAAATATCGGTGGCTACTTTGCAATTAAACAAAAAGCGGTATTGGCCCAATTTAATATCTTTATTGCACAAATAAATATGCGATTCTTCTCCATCTATAAATTAAATTGGATCTGAACAGAGTATAATATGTTGAATGTACCTATTTATCTTTAGCTGTAATTTGTCAGACTAAAGTAATAACAATGAAACTACCGTGAGTAGAAATGCTCTAGGTAAACCTATTAGTTGAGCATTTCTACTCACAACTTTCATTGTTCTAAACAACACATACTTTCTTCCATTAGTTCTTCCTAACTAAAAATCCTACCAGATTCACTTCACTACTGTTAGCCCTAGACCGTGTATCAATCAAGCATCGGGAGTCCCCCGCGGCAGTCCGCGCGCCACGCCCGACACATATCCGCACACCATCACGTCTGTTAGTCGCGAAAACATCATGTAATGATAATACACCATCATCATCAGCCAACGTCCGATGACCGAGGTCTCCCGCAATGAGCGCCAAGTATCTTGGGCGGTCCTCATCCATCCGCAGCCCTTCACCTTTCCATACTATCATCGAAACTACAGGCGGTCGTCTAAAACCCCGAGCAGTAGTTTTAGGGTGGTTTTTAGTTGGCCAATTTTTCAACCAATTTTGCCAGTATGTTCCACCATACTGTTATGACCGATTTTTTGTCCTACTTTTTATAGGACGTGAACATTGCACTAAAATTGGTATGATCATATTTTTCACCTACAAAAAGCCTGCAGTGGGTGGGAATCCTTATCTTTATTCATTGTTTACCACCATGCGTAGCAACTTTACCACTCTTTATATAGGTATATACCATGGTTGCCGCCAATCGAGTGCACTAGTGGCCAAGACACTTGGCCACTACAAAACCTCCTGTTACTTTCAGAACCCCGTGGGATGACGATGGTGAGACTTCTCTTATTCTGTCTTCTTCTCTGTATCGGTTAATCAATTTCATACCACCTGTACTCACATTGGGTAAGCGGATGAATTAATGGTAAAAAGTTTTGATTAGCTAGCGAGGAAATAAAAATCACTATTTTAATACGTTTGAGAGTGCCGATGTAAACAAAGAAAGATTAACCAAGTTTTGGAAATTCCCATGTATATTCAGTTGTTACTCTGCATTCTGCATGCGTCATAGATCTAGTGCGAACTGCAGGCGGCTTCACAAAAGCGTGTGCCGGTCTCTACGCGCTTAAGAGATCTGTCCTTGCCGCTGACAGCATTGATTTAGGAGTCATTTGCGCCTATCTTCACGTCTACACGTCCGACTATTTCGACAATTGACACAGATGTGTTGTTAAGAGCACTAGGTGCATCAAACACGAATTGTATGACACAAACACTATGGAAATCGCCCAATTTGTGATAGGCGCTGGAGTCGCGAGAAGGTATCACAGTCCAGTGGTAGCGAAGTACAGAGATGTTTCCCAGTAATAATACACAAATTACTTGCACTTTTTCCACTTTATTAGTTCTTAAACATAATATTTATTGAAATACACGAGCGGTATCGACTAAGCCACCATCAGGTGTAGATATGTTGAGATGTTTCCAACCACCATCAATAAAACAGTCTCTTATTTGAGACGGTTTCCTTAGTATAAGATTTTTAACCGAATTCCAAAAAAAAGGAGGTTCTCACTTCGGTCTGTTTTTAAGAGTATATTATAGAGGTAAGAGGTATGTTTGGAGACATATGCTATAAGATCTGGGGGCTGATTCAAGAATCCATCGCTAATTTTATTATCGTTTACATAAGTTCGATAACAAAATGTTTGGGATTTGACATAAGGTACGCTATCATTTAGCGTAGCATATGTCATACATTTTGTTATCGAACTTTGTAAGCGATAATTAGCGATGGCATCTTGAATCAACATGATGATGACGATGAGGGTGTTGCAGGAACGTGTTCCCGGAGAACATCGCGCAGGCGACCATCGCGACCTACCGCACGCGCCTCGTCCACGACCCCAGCGACCCGCGGCAGATCAAAGGTGAGCGTTTAGTAGTAAATAGGTGCATGGTCTTACCACTGTGTCGGCGACAATTTCTTTGAAACCAGACCCTCTACGCAGGAGAGAGGCGCAACGCTTGTAAACCAGTGCTACGCATGAGCGACATGACTAGTGAGAGATCAGGCGTACTCGTTTTTTACATGCCCAACTCACGCAATATGAATCATCTTTTTAATGATACAATAAGGTGAACCGCCTTCATTGTAGTTTTTGTTGTGCTAACGTGAGAATCTCACCCATGATCACCGTATTGGAGAACCAAGCTTTAAACCTCTGCACTGGATTACGGCGTCGTCTTTCGAACCATAGCAGAAGATTTCAGATGTCTTTATCTTTAGAAGCTAATATCGAAAATTTTTGTAAATATTGCGATTGTTGACATTAAATGTCAAAAACCGATTGCTCCAGGATGGATCTTATACGCCTGCCACACTATGCTTCCTCGAGCTGCCGCGTTGTTTCCCTGAGTTATTATATGACAAGTAGCGTTGCCACTTACGCGTTTGCCTCCTTTACTCGCTACTTCCCATACTACTCGTCGAGTGTGTGGCGCATTAGAAGCCTTTCTTTAGACGGCCGACAACGCCTTATATATTAGGCTATATCTATCTTTTCTCATTCCAGGGCACATAGAGACGTATAAGATCGAGGGCGACTACCAGAGCGGGACGAACGTGCTGGGGTTGGTCTGCTTCAGCATCGTGTTGGGCATTACCCTGGGCAAGATGGGCGACCGGAGCAAACCGCTGCAGACCTTCTTCCACACGCTCTCCGAGGCCATGATGATCATCACGGGCTGGGTCATATGGTAAAGAACTAATATATCTCTGATAACGTTTTCTATTAGACGTGAAGATGATTTTCTGATACTACTCTGTGTAGAGTACTCTGTTCAGAGATGTTGATATAGAGCCAGAGCCCGTGAACGCCAAACCTTCGTCTTTTTATAAAAACTGAAAATTTATAAGCCCAAGCTCCCAACACAGGTAAGAATAGATGGCCAATTATGAAGTTTGGGTTGCAGTGGCTTTGGTAGATAAACGGTACTAAAGGTACATAAATATAATTCTACTTTCGTCAAATTATAAAGTGTGATTTATTGGTATTAACTTCAGAATATTAACGAAAATCACGCCATTAACTGCCAACTCACCAAACACTTTTAAGAGGAAACACAACAGCCGTTTTTTCCATAAAAGGTCGCGTTGACCACTGTTTCCTCCCTGGATAATGCCACTGGAGTATCAATTTTTACCCTGAGTATCTATTTATGCTATTAGTACATCCCTATATTATATATATTGTGTCAAAAGTCAGAATTCAAAAAATACATTGAAGTAGCCATAATAAGTTGGCATCCTATTCCCAAAACCTTCAACTTGTTACCGTAACTTGCAGGCTATCCCCCCTCGGCGTTTTCTTCCTGGTGACGGCGAAGATCATGGAGATCGAGTCGTTCGGCGAGCTGGTGGGGCGGCTGGGGATGTACTTCATGACGGTGCTGCTGGGGCTGTTCCTGCACGGGTTCGGCACGCTGTCGGTGCTCTTCATCCTGGCAACGAAGAAGCTGCCGTGTCGGTACATCGCTAAGATGGGGCAGGTCATGGCGACCGCTTTTGGAACTGCTTCTAGGTTAGTGAGTTTAGCTCTAATAATTTAGGAAAGTTAAGACCGATTCAACTAACAATTGTAGGTCTATTTTTGCAAGCTTCACAATAAAAACATGCGCGTGCAACTCGTCTTGAGAAGGCACCAAAATTGTAACACATTCACGCAGAAGTTGCGATGTCCGACGATTGACACTTTCAATGCCATGCAACCACATACATTTTTTGTCGTATACAAGTTTTTCGAGAAAAGAGTACGGGATCAGCTTGATACTGAGAGTGTCAGCCGCCATTTATATTATTATTGCCATCATTACTAACTGGCTGTTATCTATTTTTTAAATTTATTATAATGTTTCTTTCTTTTTTGATAAGTCATATGAGGTATCATCGAGAAAACACCTCACTAGCGCCACCTGGGGAAAATAGCTGTAAAACAACTCATGGGCGTTATTGTACACTTGCAGTTCCGCGACGATGCCGATCACGATCGGCTGCTGCGACGAGATGGGGCTGGACCCGCGCATCACGCGCTTCGTCATCCCCATCGGTGCCACCATCAACATGGACGGCACGGCGCTGTACGAGGCCGTGGCCGCCATCTTCATCGCCCAGCTGAGGAAGGTCGACATGTCCTTCGGCAAGATAGTCGCCGTCAGGTTCGATATTCAAATTGATATCTTTGTGGGAATACCAGTGGAAGCCCTAAAGGGAGATCTCCGACCGAGCGAGATGGTATGCTCGGTCAGGCCGAAGCCCACTGTACTAGTTTTCAGATGTCGTATATATAGCGCCGGACTTAGAAAACTTCGACAGCGCGATGCAGGATTGTGGCGCCAGTAGTACCGCCACATCTTTATTTATTTAACAATTCATTTATACTTTAGAAACATAATATTCAGTTATACTAGATGTGACTAGACTGTGGTGAAAAAATATTGTCTGTTAATCCAGCATGTAAACAAATCCAAATTTCATCAAAATCCGTGCGAGAAAGAGTAACAGACATACATCCAATTCGATTTACTGTGTGCGATTCGAACTCTGATTAGCCTATCCGTCCGTATGTCCGTCGAAATTAACCGACTAACCGATCGGCCTTCCAGCGTGACGGCGACGGCGGCGAGCATCGGCGCGGCCGGCATCCCGCAGGCGGGGCTGGTGACCATGGTGATGGTGCTGGACACCGTCAACCTGCCCGCCGAGGACGTCTCCATCATCCTCGCCGTGGACTGGCTGCTGTGAGTACTGCCGTAGGAGTAGTGCCCCAAAGATATATCCAACCGAGCGAGGCCGTATGCCGTATGGTCAGGCTGAAGCCCGCTGTCGTTGTTTTTTAGATGTTGTATGTATAGCAGAAATTCTAACGTCTAAAGGAGATTATTATGACCCTGCGCGAGCCCCCTTATATTATATAGGGTGGGAGACAACCATAACACATTATAGATTTCGTTTTTAATAAAAGTTAGAATTGATGAAATATTAATTATGTATTAATAAATCTAAAGTTCGTGCCGATAGATGGCGCTTTCTCAGCGTATACGATTTCCGAAAGGAAAAAACACCAAGGGATGACGTTATGCTATAATGCTACATATGGATTGCTATATTACACAAAAGCTTAATGTGTTTCTATCAAATTTTTTAACAATACATACTTTTTTGATTTCTTATTACACTTGCAACATTTTTTTTATTATTTTGAATTATTATGAAAAATATGTTTTTTTTTTATTCCAATGTGTTACCAAATTTTAAATTCATGATTAATTTTCCAGCGACCGCTTCCGCACGACGATTAACGTGGTGTGCGACGCGCTGGGCGCCATCATCGTGACGTCACTATCGCAGGGCGACATCGACAAGTCGCGCGCCGCGCCGCCCGACCGCGACGCCGCGCCCGCCACCGAGCTCGCGGAACTGGAGAAGGGCGACCGCTAGACGCACGCGCGCGGGCCGCCAGATGCTGAACAAACCGGAACACGCGTGATATACCCCGTGACACGAACACAGAGGTGGACAAGGTCTACCTAATATGCTTCATTTGCCTCATTGTTTATGTATACTCTGTTCCGTCATTTAATTTTTTTTTTAATTTCGAATACATACTATGAAATTGGACTAAAATAATGGCGTATTGTATTTCTGTATTGCTCAGGTAATAAGTGTCACTTAAATTAGCAAAAATTGCGGAGTATAATCGTGCTATACTAGCGTACAATGTTGATATCTGCGGCCCGCGCCGCGCGCTATATTCCGCCTGCAGCCGGCGACATAGCCCCGTCAGTAGCGACCGCGACGAGCAGTCGCGCCGGAACCTCGAGAGACAGTGTTAGGTAAGTATTTATTCTCGTATATCGTGTAGGAGTGTGTTTCGAAGTTTGGCAGAGCCGCTCGGCTGTGGAATATAAAATTACTTGCCACTGAAAATATTGTGTTGTTGCGCAAGCGTGAGGATCAGCGTGTGTGTGAAAGACGGAGAGAGGGAGAGATTGTGTGCATGTATGTGTGTGTGTATGTGTGTGTGTGTGTATTAAAAACCTATGACAATATTGACATATCGGTCTATAGTTTATGTCGTCTAATGTAATAAATATCTCTATAGAGGGAAGTATATCGTAGTAACTCAGTATTGCGTGCTGAAGATGACGAACAAAGCAGTCTACCAACATCTGTGATTTATTTTATCAAATTTGCCAAATCGAATTATTTATGTGATCAAAAGACGCCAAATATAGATTTATATTATAAAATTGTTATTAATTTACGAAAGTTGTTTCTTAAAATTTAAAAGGGATACAATCTCTTTGTCTGTTTAATATTTATTTAAACTTGTTATTTATTTAAGCCGACTATTCTTATTATAGTTTAAGGTATTTAAAACTCTCGTGGCCAAAAATTACGCTTATATTATATCTCTGTTTTCTTGTATAATATCGGTATTTTCGTGATGTTTATAAACGAGTCTATTTATTTTGAGCTACTCTATACGTATGTTTCAGTGTAAACCTGTTTAATTAATACGAATATTATGTATTTAACACATAGCGTTGTACATTGTGTCGTTGATTGCAAAAGTTTCCTGCCAATGAAAAATAGATGGCGCTTCTTAATTTAACCAATTTTGAAGAGAAAACAGGTCGAACCTTTTTGAAATTGTATAATATTTCTTGTAATAGTATCTCTCCTCACCGTCGTAGGTACTTATTTATCTAATTAACTCTTCTGGAAATATTATTCATGGAAAAGCAAAAACATGGTTTCTGTGGGCAGGCCGATAAGACTTTGTAAATACTAATCGAATAATACTCGTGACTTGATGTTCATTATTGTAATTAGCTTTATTAAGTGGTCTCCTGCCGGTTTCGGTGACCGCGAGTGGAAAAGTCAACCGTGACTCTTCAGCTTCTTTCGCCTCATGATGACTAGGGCTTGACACTCATTGGGGCACACCCGAAGCGTCAAATTTGTTACTCCCACCATAATATTCATCTGTATTTTTCCATCACTAAGGTACAAATTTATGTATCGAAAATATGGTTACGAACGTGGACGTTAGGAAAACATGTCCTGTAAGTGTTAGGTATGTCACTGGCGCTATAGTAAATCAGAAAACATGTTCATTACCGAGCCAAAATGTTATAATTATGCTAAGCCGATGAATATCTACAATCCCGGAACGACACGTGCGTGGATCTTAAAACGGCCACCTCCCGCGCGGAAAACGACGTGTTAAAGTCACTGACCACTTCCCAATCTCGAGACACGATCTATTTTTGTATAAATGTATCTCGCACTAGAATAGAGTAGTTATTGTGATAGTTGTAGTCATATCATTCCGCATCACTTCAGGGCACTTATTCAAGATGGCATCGCTATCACTTACGAAGTTCGAAAACAAAAATGTATGGAATTTGTCATGAGGTTCGCTTACTGACAAGCGAATTCGTATGTCACTTTGTCAAATCCCATACATTTTGTTTTCGATCTTCGTAAGTGATAATAGCGATGGCCTCTAGGATCCGGGCCCAGTTCTCGTTCTGAACGCGACGTGTTACGTTTACTGTAATCATTCTTAATATTAGATAAGTGTATTTATTACATATCTGAATGGATGACAGTACAATTACGTATGTTTGTAAATGTGGATTGGGATAAAAATATTACAAAAAGAGGTTTAGAAAACCTTACACTATAACTATGTAATACGAAATGTGTAAATCCAAATTCTTGTCGTTAAAATTGTGTTTAGTGTGAAGTTGGCTCTATCGGCTGACTTCACACCCGTGTGTGGATGTCTGTTACCTCATTATTATTATAATACGTTTTCATAAGGAGAGGGATTATGACAATACAAATCATATTATCTTTATTTGTCTGCGCCCCCCTCTTTGTGTGTGACGTGTTGCTGGAACTTCTCTGAAGTTGCCGAGTGTTAGTGTCGCTCTTGAACACACTTCACTACAGTAAGTCACGTTTGGGCCAGCAGTCGACATCTAAAGTACAAAATAGCCCTTAGTTAAGTACCTGTTGTATTTCATGTAAATCTTATGTTATTAAATAAACGTATTAAATAATAAAATCAACTGTTTATTTTCAACCGACAACATATAGTAGTTTCTATAAAGTTTTTACTAAAAAATTACATCAACAATAACCTTCTTCACAATATTTAAACGCACTTATGACGTAGTCTCTGCCGAGTAGTTCGAGCTTTTGTAAAGTATCAACATTTATTTTACAGGATATTAAAATGGAGTATTAATTTAACCTTATTTTAATATGGCAACGATTATGGTCAGAAAACAAAACATCTGACAGCTGACGTGATGACGTCATCCTACTGATGTTGGGACATTAGCAGGGCTGGGCACGGGCTGGGTATTATGATTGTAATGTAGGACGCTCCTTCTTTCTTACTTGAAGAAAGTAGTGGTCTACATAGACTACACAATACACAATGAGAAGCTCTACTAAGATATATCTGTTTAAATACTGTCAGCGAGGAGTCAGTCCACGTGTCCACTACCAGCTCACAGCCATCACGTAGAAAAAATAAAATTATACATTACAGTAACAACCTGTCTACAGGTAGCACGATAGGGAAATTCGTGTCGTTTTATATAAATAGTGAGTATGATTGTGGTACTTTCATTAAAGCCAATGAGGGTTTCTAAAATTTGACATCTGAGATTTATCGCCGCATATCCGTTCAGTGGGCTTGCTCGCTGTGAAATGCTGAGCTGGGGTAAATTTTTGGGATCATACAACATAATAATATTATTATTTTAGACACTAAGTATTGTTCGTTATAATGTTACATTGTGTTGTATGATGGTCAGAATAAAAATGTTTTCTTTCTTTCTTTCTTTATCAAACTATCAAGCTACTAAGTTCTGCCTGGCAATTCTTATTAAGGGGGGGAGGGGGTACATGAAAAAGGGAAAAACGTCGTCTGGGCCCTGATGACGTACCTTTGGTGGCCTTCCTTCGATGAAAATCAACTGTCATTTTGACGTTTGAACTTTTTAAAAACACGATTTAAAAAGTTGCTATGTCAAAGTTTTGACGTTTTAACTGTTTAAAGAAACAGTCAGTTTACAGAAACTGCCACCTGACTCCTGGAAAGTCCTCCTGACTGGAAAGCCACCGAAGTTACATAACCAGGGGACTGGCGACAGAAAAAGAATCGACACTTCTCTCAGTCTAATTTCATTTACCAGATGGCGCATTTTGTGAGTGAGGTCTGGCCCCTATCGGCAGAAAAAATATAAAAAACCCTCATTGGTCGTCACAACGACTTTCAACGTCCAACAAAACTATAAACGGCGTTTTTCCCTAGTGTGACCCCACAATTAGACGTTCCGGAATGTGTCACTAGTCACTACAGCGCGGAATGTGTCAGTACTGACTATCACTTACATCCTACAGTGATTGTTACACAATATTTACAATTCATTACATCGACAATAACAACAGTTTTAAAATATTAACATCTCTTTCCTATAACAAAGTGTGAGATATCGTAAGTTATATGTTTTAAAAAGACCTTTTTTTATAATTTTCTATGACCACCTTCAGGCTCCATCATCTGATCTAGTCTTAGTCATCATAATGTTGCAATGTCATATAATTTTACTCGCAACATTTGCCCATACTCAAAGGAACAGAATGAGGTGAATCAAAACGAAATCTCGTAACATTTTGGTCTATTTCAATTTCTTACAAGATTTCGTTTAGTCGACGAGAACTTACGAACTTATTTAAATCTAACTTATTTAAATACTTAAATAAATGTCAACTATTCAAAGTGAAGTATTCACATATTTATAATATTGGTAGTAGCTATGTAATATAAGCAGAGCTAGTATGGCACCGTAGTATAGTAAATCTGGCTAAAACTATAGTAGGATACAAATAAAACGAAATGTACAATATTTTACACAAAGTAGTGGAACTCGAATGTTGGCCACTACGTACGTCGCACTACCCGGCACTACACCAGCTTCGCTACGTTGCGCTACGCGGCACTACACCAGCTTCGCTACGTTGCGCTACGCGGCACTACGGTGGCTTCGCTATTTCGCGTTACACGTCTCTACACCAGCTTCGCTGCGTCGTGCTACGAGGCACTGCGACGGCTTCGCTTCGAACCGCTACGCGCTACGTCGATTTACACAGGTAACATAAGTAGTAATTTCAACAGTATCGTTTATCAGTATTTCAACAATACGAAAGTATTTAGGTTTAAACCACAGTCTAAATAAAAAAGTGAAGACATAGCTTTGTCTAACAATAACTGAGGAAAGGATTTTATGTATGCAGTGTGCTGCTTTAATGAGTACACACGACCATACATAAAAACCACACACCGTGATAACTCGAGTAACCCCTACGAGTAATTTCTTTACATGAGTGTGTGTGTTTGTACTGACACGGCGAGGCGTAGTTTAGACTTTCGACGGTTTTACTGTATAGTGTATAGTACGCACTCTTCACTCTTTTATTTGGTCTGAGATTTGAACCATCTTATACTAGACAACTTGATCGTCACATTTGTACATATGAGGTATCGGTGTCCTGCACGAATACGTTTCACTCGCGGTCTCACTAGAAGCAATTAGCTCGCCAGTCCGTGTGTCCGCGTGCCGTACCGAGCGCAGCGCGCGCACACCCGCCGCTATACGGCGGCGTGGTTGTTGTTGTTGAGGTGTTTGTTGTGCGCGGTGTTGTTGTGCGCGGTGTTGTTGTGCGCGGTGTTGTGGGAGTCGCGGCGGGAGGCGAGCGAGGAGCGCGCGCGGGCGAGGGTGGCGGCGGAGATCTCCATGGAGTCGCCGTGCGGGAACCGCGAGCCGCGCCGCCCCAGGTGCCGGCACCGACCGTTCTGGAAACAACATTACTTATTGATAAATACCAACATAAAAAAAGGATTTTTTTCAGAATAAATATTTCAAAAATTATTCATCGGGTCTGTATTACATATATATTTATAATTTTTAATTTATATATATATATATATATATATATATATATAAATTAAAAATTATAATATATAATATATAAATATATAATATAATTTTAATTTTTATTTTAATAGTTTCCATATTTATTGTATTAATTTGAATGTAATTATCGTGTATAGATAAAATGTAATGTGTAATATTATTAATAAGTAAGTAATATGTTTAGGTTTTTTTTTTGTTAAAATTATTTATTATGAATGCTTTTTATGTTCGGTGCTATTTAATTATTTTTATTTTTAATGTAAAATAGTGTTACTATGCATGTTGTGGCCAAATGTAAAATTAGTTATTGCATCTATCTGTAAAATTTTAAAGTAACATTGTTACTCGCATTGATGCAAAATTGTTTTTAGTCCATAAATAAATAAATTGTCACTAACCCGCGAGCGCCACGACCAGCGGTTGCGGTTGAAGATGCCGTAGACGATGGGGTTGGCGCAGGAGTTGGTGCACGAGAACAGCCACATCGCCTTCTGGAACGCCGGGTCCAGCTTGCTCACGTACTCCTTGTCGATCCAGTACCTGCAAATAATGCGAATATTAAGTTCCCACACTTATTTCGGTGTCGGAGACATTCGATGAACGACGACGCAGAGGTATTTTAAAGTGCCTAAGTGCGTGGGGAATACATAGATGCTCTCTCTTCTTTTCACTCTCAAAACCCAATAAGACGGTTACTCGAGTGGGAAGAGAACCAGGAGTCGGACCGACTCTCTATGTTGCTCCCGACGCATGGATCATAATATTATGTACTCAACACGGGCGCGCGCTGGTCTAAAGATGGCTACGCCGTGTCAACCTAGCTTATATATATGTGTGTGTGCTATACATCTAGGTCGCGCCCGGCTCAGGATGCCCACGCCGTGCCGTGTGTGTGTGCTATACATCTAGGTCGCGCCCGGCCCCGGATGCCCACGCCGTGCCGTGTGTGTGTACTCACCACATGCAGTAGCAGTAGTAGGGCGACCAGCACGTGAAGAACACGAGCACGATGGTGATGGACATCTTGAGTGTGCGCGCGCGCGCCCGGCCAAGGATGCCCACGCCGTGCCGGCGCATCTTGTCTGTAATGTACAGAACACCTGTTTCATCCTCTAGTCAATATTATAAAGTGTTTTTATGTTATGTAATGTTTATGAATAGACTTTACTAGAAGCCACGAGAAGAATAAACTTTGTAAGCAACACACAATATCTATTAAAATTCCCGTCCAAACGAAATAATTCATAAATTCAATTATCTTAAAGTACACACATAGTATCATTTTAAATCTATTTTGCAGATTCATTTTATTTAACGACAAATTTATTTTTCTAACTTGCCAACCTGGTTGGAAACCTATAGATCAAGTAAAATGTAACTATGTTATATTTTCTTCCGGTGGTCTCACAGATAGTCGAGATTGTCAGCCGTCTGTTGTGTCTTTTAAAAGTGTTTTTAGGAACTTAAGATAACATATTACGTAACTAAAAATACCGTAATTTATATGTAGGTATTCTATAAAAATGTTAACTCATATTATTCTCATTTACGTAAGATTAAAATCCTATGAATAAAATATTTGGTTGAGGTGGGCAGGAGGTCGTGTATAATGCGCGCCGCTGCATGAGAGGTCAGCTTTCTCAGCCGATATGAATACATATTTGTGATGTGAAGTAGATTTGATAGTAGGGATTGGCCCCTACGAATATTATGCACAAACTTATTTAACAAGTGTAGTGTGTGTATCTCCTTATATATTGTAAGAATTTAAGAAAGATATTCGGAAACAGATCGCCTTAAAATAGAATCCCCCAGCCTGCATTTCACATTTAAAGTCAGCTGGCAATTGGTACTTTGCCCAGAAATGGTGCTTGCGCCGCATTTTGGAGTATCAAAATGTGATAAAAGTATTCAATAATTTCGAAAGTATTTATTATAGGTTTATTATGGGTACATTACCAGCGGCCGCCTATTTAGATATAGTTTTTTACATATAGCCTTTTTTATTACTTGTTTAGTTTATAGTTTAGATAATAATAATATACCTAAAATAGTTTTAATTTAATATGTTATTTTTAAGGAGTTTTTTGTGTTATTGATAATTAATAAATTATAGGTAAACATTTGGTAAAACCTTCATATATTATACAACTAAACTGTCCTTGCCTATTCTTTTCATATTTTCCGCGCACTACTTATTTCTCGAGCCTCGAGACTCTGCGTCGATGAAAACCAACGGCTATAGTTATAATGTTGGAGACATCTTTACGCTTATTAAACAGGACCTACCCTTACAACGCGACTACAAAATATAAGTAAATGAACGGTATGAATAAATTTTCGGCCGATTTTTGCTTCGGCCGGCAAAATTAGTTTCTGAGAGAATCACAGATTAAGAATTAGTTACTACGTGAGAGAATCGAGTGACAGCGCCCGATGCTTAGATGTCAAACTAATGTCAAATAAATGTCAAAATTGAAATGCCTAAATAATAGACCGTTCCGAGTTATTTTGCCTCCAAGGAATGTTATGCAGATGGCGATACAAGCTCCGATGTAAAAATGTTTTTGTTAAAATGGACAGGGCACTAATTCAAAATGCCATCACTAACGATTTGATTTAATTGAACTCGTACGTCACTTAGCGAAGCCAATGTCAAGTCGCTTATACAGGGTGTAAAAGAGCAGTCACTAACTTTGAGATACGATTAAACATACCTTGCTTCATTTTGGAAATGTATTTTTTTTTTGTCAAACGCTAAAAATTTTTTTTTTTACTTTTACCATTTCTTATTTTTTTGTCGCAAAAATATAAAATAAATCAAAAAAATTTAAAAAAATAGAAAAAAATACATTTCTAGAATGAGACAAGGTAGTATAATCATATCCCAAAGTTATAGTGACTGCTCTTTTTACACCCTTTATTTTTGAACTTCATATGTGACAATGGAGATAGAGTTAGGACTCTGTTTAAGATGCCAACTCGTACTACTTCAATCCAAATATCTATCCAACTAAACTAACTATTAAAAAAACTAGGCGTTTGCATCCGTTATTGGATAGTTTATACAGAGCCTTTATGCTTGGAGAATACAGAGCGCTGTAACCGCTCGTTAAATACTGCAACCATGCGGCATTTGAAACCGTCTGTCTCATGCAGACAGGCGGTTTTAAATTTTGCATGGTTCCCAGGCACACGCGGCATTCACACAACATCGGCCTAGTCCAGAGGCCAATACGTGTCTGGCCAATTATACGTGTGAGGCCAAATATCTGCGTTTTTCTTCACGATGTTTCCCGTCACCGTGAGAGCATCCGTAAAAGTACTTGAGACCTGAAAAAGTCTCATTGGTACATGCTACAACCTGGGAATCGAACCTGCACCTTAACCTGCACCTTAAGGGGTAAGAGAATAAATTATTTAATGTTTTATGTTAACTCATAAAATTATTTCTAGGTTTCGAGTAAGACCTGAGGGTGTTACTTGTTAGGTGTTTGTGTGCAAGTAAACAGTAATTATCATCTGTAAGCCTCTAACAAAATAAGTTTACCGAGCTCCACTAGAGCGAATTAAACCAAACATCGCGGGTTACACAAACTAACCAAAGTACATAAACAAATATTTTATTAAATTTGATATAATAAAATTTATTACTTATGGCACCTGCATACTTTTTTTGCTAGCCGTATATTGAAAAGTTTTCCGTGGTTCCACTGACGCGTAACGGGGCGGAGAGGAGCTTGCGGTGCCCGAATTGACCAATCACTGGGCTCGAAATCATATGAAAATATGCATCCACTTCAACGGAAACAGCACGAGCACAGTGATTGGTCAATTCGGGCACCGCTAAGCTCCTCTCCGCCCCGTCGCCGTTCGCGTCAGTGGAAACCCAGCCTAAACCTCTACAACCTTATTGTAAGGTGTTTTAGTTCTCCACTTTAAAATAAAGTTATAATATATTATCTCACAGGAAAATGCAATAACAAAAAAAAAACGGCCAAGTGCGAGTCGAAGTCGCTCAAGAGTAAAGGGACCATTGTATGTCTAGTAAATGTACCAAAAAATCACTTGTAAATTTCAACTCTACTTATCGCGATTCTTGAGATACAGACTGCGAAGTCTTAGTAATGGGGTTCCGTTTTTATCCGACTTCCAAAACAAGGTGGAAGTTCTAAATTCAGTTTTTTTTATGTATGTATGTACACCGATTACTCTGAGGTTTATGATCCGATTTGCGTGATTCTTTTTTTATTCGACGCAGAATAGCTGACATTTGGTCCCGTATAAATTTGACACCGTTTGGCGCTGTAGTTTTTATTTTATGTATTTTACACCTGAGTTTTTAACGAGTCAACATTTTTTATATTGATGTTTTTGTCATTTAGTTTCGGTACTAGCCGTACCGATTTAGGAGTTTTTTACTTTTACTTTTATAATTGACTCTCGACACAAAAGGGAGGTGGAAATTATATATTTGGAGTATGTGGTGTCTGTCAGTCTGTATGTAACATCGTAGCTACTAAACGGATTTATCATTTACTTTGGATTAGAGACACTAAAAAGCAAAAAATTTTAAAGAATCTACGTTTACAAAAAACCGATTTCAACAACATTATAAAAGTATTATTTTATTCTTTAGTTTTTTTAGTTGTTGAAGTCGGTTTTTAGTTGTTGAAGTCGGTTTTTTGTAAAAGTAGTTTCTTTTTTATTTTCTTTGTGGACGGAACCCTAAAAACTGCCGTATGTATGTAAGTGTGTTGGTGTCCAGCGCCGCTCCCACCTGTGCTGTTGGCGCGGCGCACGATCTCTAGCAGCGCGGCCGCGGAGCAGTACAGCGTGGACAGCAGCGGCGCCAGGTACATCAGCGCCATGTTGAGCAGGAAGTACGCGAACTCGTGGCGCTCCGTGGGCAGCGAGCCGTACGTCACGCACTGGTAGTAGCCGGGCACGTCGGGGTGCTCCTCCACGTGGAAGATGAGGCTCTGCGGCAGGCTGGCCAGCGCCGCGGCGCCCCACGCCAGCGCCAGCGCGCGCCGCACCCAGCGCTCCCAGCTCACGTTCAGCGGCTTCAGGATCGCGTAGTACCTGCGCACGATCAGCGTCAGTTAGTATCTGTGACGTGTACTGATTATTGGTGCAGTGTACTGATTATTGATCCTTATATTATTTTATGTGTTTTGAGTAATTACTTTTGTTTTTACTTATATCAGCATTTTGTGTTTAGTTTGTATTAAAATGAGTAGGTATTAAGAGGGTATTATAAAACTAGATCGTGGACATTTTGAAAACGAAAATAAAAAAAAAACCAAATGAAACTATAATAGTCAGGGTTCCCCCATACATTGTTTTCACTTGATTAGTATCAAGTTAGCTACCACAAACAAGAGTTCCGTCTAGAAATACTTGGGCGATTCATCAAAATTAAATTACTCACAAAAATTTGCTTGATCCATGAAATCCATGTATGGGGGAACCCTGACTATAACTTGATAAGTCTCGGAATGTCAACACAAAAAGCTACCACCGGTTCAACCGTAACTCGCCCTAAAGAACCGGCGTCAGACATCTTTATCAATACTGAACAATCTCAGATTATCTACATCTACACATTACAACTTTCCTATTTCCCGGCTGCCAATGTCGCTGCTTGGCTAAATGATTAGTACAGCGTATGACTTGAGCGACCAAATTAAACTACTTTTTTTGTCTTTGAAAGTTAATAATTTAGCTTTAAACAATGACTGTTTGTTAATAAAAGTACAATTTATATTCGCGTTGCTGTGAACTAGAAGCAATGCAGTGATAATTGTTCGTTGGTGACGGTTGAACAAGTTAAATATTTCACGTTTAGGCTCGTTTGGCTCACCCACAAAACTGCTATTTTATTTACACTCGCTTAACATCGATCCGATCGCAAATATATGCGATGTGAATTCGCAGTTTAATGTGAGAGCTCTTAATCCTCCCTGACGTGAGATTTTCTTATCTTATACTGCAATTATAATTTTTAATGAAGTTCCCTCACAAAGGGAAAGTTTTCGTGGTGGTTCAGTGTACAGACTGAACAGACTGTACGGTTCACGAACTCACACAAAACTAATTTGCCTACCAGCAAGAAATATCTCCGTGCACCTCAAGTTAAATACTTAGTTAAATACTATCTTACACACTGTGTATATTTGGTCCTTGTCTGTCTAGTGGCTTTTTAACGTATTAGACAAGGAGAAAACATTTTACAGGTTATCCGGTTAGTAAATATTGTTAACTTCGTTGTGCTTCGGAACGGAGTGGGAGAAGTAAGAAGACGTCGCAAGAAAGAAGTAGTAGTAATAGATAGTAGAAAACAGTAGATTTGTAAAAAAAACATTTCTATAATGAGAGAAGGTAGCATAATCATATCTAAAATTTACAGTTACTGCTTTTACACCCTGTATAATTATTCAGTCACTATCACTTAGAGATACGATTAATTATTATACTACCTTTCCTAATGTATTTTTTTACTTAATATTTTTTGCCAAAATTTTTTTTTTTTTTACAATTTTTTATTTTTTTTCGCAAGAATAACGAAAAAGCAGTTTAATCATATCCCAAAGTTATAGTGACTGCTCTTTTTACACCCGTTATATGTCCACTATTACGGCGCGTGATCAATCGCCCACCTGTCCACGGCGATGCAGATGAGCACGAAGGAGCTGAGGTAGAGGCCGTAGGTGCGCGCGAACATCATCAGCCGGCACATGGCGTCGCCCGCCAGCCACTGCACCGTGCCCGCCCACGCGATCTCCAGCGGCATCATCAGGAACGTCACCTGCAGGGACCGGGTGGTGCACATTATTATACTGTTTGTTGTGTACGATTTTTTTTTGAAGAAAACTAATATTAAATTTTCCTTTTATATTATCTGTTTTCTTTGAAAAATTAAATAAAAAAATCTTTTATTCCCAAATAGGTTAGAAACTAACACTTTTAGGACGTGTTTCACACAGCAATGTTAAAGTTAACGCCATGTTAAATATCATATTGTTATCCCTCTCGTATTTCCTGTCAATGAATGAGAAGGCATGATATTTTAACATGGCGTTAACTTTAACATTGCTTAGTGAAACACGGCCTAAGGATTGTCCTACATGATGCCTACCACGGGTTCTAGCTAAAATAAAATACAAATTAACACTCATTTTAAAACACTAACGTTTTAATGAGCACGCGTGTAAATTGGTTCGGCGTAAAGTGAACGCGCCAATAACGCCACGACGGAGCTCAGTTTTTGAGAACTCGGTCGTGTCGGTAAGGATTTTGTGTCTTGCGCATACACTTGGGCAGTATAAAATAACTCTTGCCCAGGGTGTCTGGATAGAAATAGAAACATCATAGAAACCGACTACTGTATTATAAACCCCACACCAATATTGTAATATTGGTGTGGGGAGCTATTACTTTTTAACCGACTTCAAAAAAAGGAGAAGGTTCTCAATTCGTCTGTTTGTATTTTTTTTTTTATGTATGTCCACCGATATTTTTAATAAAAACCTTTCATGGTTGCCTTTCGTAGCTCTACAGCGTAGCGCGCTACGCCGTAGACCGCTACGAGTGTTGTTAAGGACACGTTTACAGTAATTACAACAACAATTATTGAAGACATGAATGGATGAAGGTGATATGTCACAAAAAATTACCCAGAAAATTGGATATAAACTGTCACTTAAACATTTTAGGATATCTCATAATATATAGTAACGTTTTAAGTACATTGATTCTAGAGACGGATCTGTAGAATAATGTACTTAATACGTTACGAAGTATTCTAAAAGTGACAGTTTGAACTCAATTTACTCGAAATCAGAGTTTTGCGACATATCACCTTCATCCATTCAAATCTTCAATTCTTAATAAGCACATTTTTGCAATTAAGAATTGAAGATTTGAATGGATGAATATTAGAACTATAAAGATTTGTATGGTACCAAAAACCTCTAACTTGATAAAACTGTTAGAGGTTTTTGTAAACGTAAATTTAGCAGCCTATATAACTTTTCTATTATTGCGAGTTTATTGACACATTTTTTATTAAAATCGGGATAATATATAATATATCTAGACATTAATCATGACAATTTGAATAGTTATAAATCTAAGATTTTTAAATATTTTACAGCCAACTTAACATCTGACAATTAATATAAATATTTTAATTATTTCATTGTGTTTTTGACATTATTTTAAAAAACACAACTAATTTCATAATTATTATTGTACTAATTATATATCTGACTTGCATAATTTTTACCGATTTTTTTTGACATTGTGTTATTACTTATGGGATTATTTTTTTTATTTTATATTATTATTTTTCTTATCTCTTTTTTATTATTATTACTGTTTGACTCTTTTTTTTGTATTTATGTGACCTTTTTTTTATAATTAAGTAGTTTTAAGTATTTGTTCCTTTTCTTATATTTAGTTCTGTAGTTCGACTTTATTTTGTAGCTGAAACTTTTATTCTTATAGCATTATGTAATAACCTGTAATTAAAAGTGCAATAACCTTGATAATGTATTATAATCGACGTAATATTGTATGCATAATTGTTACTTTTGTTGGTTGTTCATAGCAATAAATACATTAAAAAAATATTTTAAATTTCCCGGTTAAAAAAATATATTACGAAGTTACGGCACGTAGACCGTAGGCATACTCTTTGTGACCGATTTTCTGTAGGTGAAAAATAGAACATAGTAGGAGGCTAACTCCCGACACAATCGAGAATCCAATCAGTTCGATCTCAATGGCTTTTAGTATTTTATTTGGTGGATCACTTTTGAAACTAACCAGGATAAAAAAAATCGTTAGATCTATTTGTACTCCCGACCATATCAATCGACTGAGAATCAAAATAAACAAACGTCAATTTATTCGAGAGTACGCGGCACTATCGTATCTGAATCATAATCGAATCAGTTTGGAGAGTGAAAAAAAGTCGGTTACAAAATAAATGAATTCATTACTTATACCAAGACATGAAAGAGATATGATTAAACAATAACAATAGAAAAATAAGAAGATTAATTTTTTTTAATATTTATATAGGTACCTATTTTTTATACATTTAATATTATTTTAAAAACTTATTAGAACTATAAAGATTTGTATGGAACAAAGGAACAATGTGCAGCAAAATCAGCCTATACAAAGTATGCCGTGGGTGGGAACCCTAATGCAGAATGCAGATGTAACCTTCCCCGGTCGCGGCGGACGGGCAGCAGTTTACATTAAACTGACATTAGCGAGAGCGTTGTTGACGAGCTGTTCACCGAGGTCATTGCGCCGATTGTAATTTACAGTGTTGTTTACAAGCCGGGGTCTCACTCTCGATCAGAGACGAAATAGATATGAAATTTCGGATACGGATACGAATATGGATATTAAATTATTTCAGATTATCCGTTTGTTTCGGATAATTTCGGTTACGGATATTACATTTTTACACCAGCAGAACTTTATTTTCGGATTCGGTTACGGTTATGGATATTTTTTAATATCGGATATCCGATAGTTCCGGAGCTCACTAACATCCCTGCTCTCGATACTTATTTCACCGCCGATCCGAGACAAATCCGATTGAAATGAAAAAGGGTAGTATAAAGGGACAGTAGATCGTCGCATTGTCGGCGATCTATCTTTTCATATAGATAGAGGTTATTACAACGCGCCACTGATCTAACCCCCGGTTTCTCGAACGCTATTCAAATGAATGATCAATTAACATGACATTAAAAAAGACATGTGGCACTCGGGGACTGCCGCGGTAAAGCTATTGCATACTTACTTACTTATTGCATATCAACTTATCCGATACAACCAATGCCACCTAGAGGCGAGTTGTTGAACTAAAGAGACAAGCGTGATATTTAAAAAAAGTCATTAAAAGTTCTGCTATTCATCGATAGATGGCAATAAAAAGTATCCGGTCGGAGTGGGGGGTGTTAGGTTATTTTCGTTACGGAATTTCTGGATTCGGTCTCCACGCTCAAGGCCCGCGATACCAAAAACAACCCATATAATTTATAATAACATCACGCTCGTATTCGCAAGATTAATTAAAATTCAAGAGATAAGGTTAATTCACGAAAGACATCGATTAGTTGATATACGATTTGAATCTTATGACGACCCATATAGAACTCCGATTGGTGGAATATTATCAGACAGAAAGGAAGGCAAAATATTTTATTATTATATTTTGCCTTCCTTTCTGTCTGCCATAATATAATAATAAAATATTTTGCCTTCCTTTCTGTCTGATAATATTCCACCAATCGGAGTTCTATATGGGTCGTTGATTTGAATGCCATGTTAGTTGATCATTCATTTGAATAGCATTCGGGAAACCGGGGGTTAGAGCTGCGCTTGACAACAATACCGATGACATTCAATTGCAATTTTACATAGAATCGACACTTAATTTCAAACATTGGCGCTAGTATCGCAAATTAAATGCAATTCCAAGTATTGTTCAATAGTAGACTGATTAGTAAACAGCTGATAATAATTGATCCTTACAACGTAAACACTTTACACAAACAACGAAAACCGGCCTTTGTTTCGCTCGCCACGTCTCCGATCGGACTGGGAGATTTGATTGAAATAAAATATTGTTCCATGTTTTAGTAACTTAAAGTGTTTTAATTCAAATTACGAATAAACAATAAAAAAGGAATTAGGGACTAAGTTGAAGTAAATAAAAATATGTTATTCCCGTACATAATAATAATAAGTCTATGGCCGGATTCCATTGACGCGCTTGCCCGGTACGCACAAGTCATTTTATTGTGCCCAAGTGTGTGTGCAATACACTGGGATATTCTCTCCTGTTTACTTTTATAACCCAGTGGGAAGTTTACCCGACACGACAGGCGAGACAACAGGCGGCGGACCGTGTTTGTACACGGCTACTTGAACAGCGCTCGTCAAAGGATCATCCTTCTTGATCGTTGTCGTCAAAAAATCTCTTTAGAACTTGCTTAAATAACCTGTCCGCCTTTTGACATCCGCTCAACTAAGCACGCCATTTCTACGAAGGCTTTGATGTGTAAAGCACTTACATTACACTTATTGAATAAAAATTGTACGGACATGTGCGCATGTTCAGTGTCCGCGTTACGTCACGGCAACGTGAAACGGCGCGGTGTCGTGCACTACCTATATACGGAGCCGGATTGATTGTTAAAAGCACCGTGACGACGCAGAAGAACGTGGCAAAATGTCCCGGTTTGATATACCGATATTTGATTCGATGCTCGTAAAAAGTCGTTGAAAGTCTTTGCATTATCTAAGACGGCTATACTCTAAGTGTGTTCCGCGGAACCCTAGGGTAGCGTGATACCCCTGTAGGAGTTCCGCAAGAATTTAGAAAAAAAAAACTAAATATCGCAATAGACTGGACGCCGAACCTGATATGAGACTGCAAATGTCTTCTATCAAACCAATTAATGAAAAATAAAAACAGTTTCATACCTCCCATCAATTACATTTTTTCTTTTTTAATATCTTTTAATAATGTACTTGCCATGTGTAAAGTAAGTTATAATCAGTAACTGTTACAAAGTACTTTTATTATGTTTATTAATATATTTTAAAAACTATTGTTTTATTGTAGGCTACCGTCAAGTATTTTGCTTTACAAAAGGGTTCCGTCACCAAAAAAGTTTGAGAACCGCTGATCTAAGAGATCTATTTTCTTTGATTTTTAATTTGAAATTTGCTCCGGACGAGGAGATAAAATAATATTGTCCCAGATTTTGTACGCCCGTTCACGACGACGCGCCGTGCCGTCCCGTGGACACGTCTTCAGGACATATTGTCACGACCTGTAACCTATATTTAGAGCCGCCTGGATTACTACATAGAACTGGAATTTGTGTAACTAATGTAAATTGAAGTTCATCACGATACAAATAACAGTCGTGACAATTTCTTGGGAAATTCAACAATAAAAATATCTTATTGGATATTCCACGAATTCTTTTGTCTTCCTTGATAAGGGAAAAAATATGTTTAAATGTATTATTACTTTCATGACTTATGAACCATTGGTGTTGTTCCCAAACTGGTGGACTTTGGTAAGAATCATGTTCACGGGAGGACCAGAAAGTGTCTATTAACTCTGAATAAAACATTTGACGTCGACCAGACAACGGCCTAATACGTCGCTCAAATATTAACGGCTATCCAAAGGTTAGAACAGCAGAATATCATGTTGTGAAGCAGCTGCTGCGGCGCCGTCGTCGATACACAATCAGGCGTCACCACCAAAACTGCGGCGCATGTGTGAAGAGAGACAATTTTAATACTGTTTTTTTTTATTTATCATCCGAGCTGTCAAGGTGTCGCATTTCAGCCCTGGAGGTCTACTTAAGATGCCATCGCTATTTATAGCTCATGAATGGAATTGACATAAGCTTCGCTAATTGACAGAATGAATTCGTATGTCATTAACGAACCTTATGTCAAATTCAATACATTTTATTTTTGAACTTCGTAAGCGATAAACAGCGATGGCATCTTAAATCAGGGGCCAGGTTGTGTAGCTGTATATCTATATATTTGGGTCGCTCACGTTGGCGGTAAAGCCACAAAGCACGTTAAAAATGGTCGGCACTTCTAAAAATACTGATGTCGGCGGGCGGTGGCGGGTCAACCGTTTTTATGACCAAAAAACAAGTAAAAATGCGTTAAGTAATGTTGTGTAATGTTAGAATGTTTAGGGCGTATTTCACCTAGCAATGTTAAAGTTAATCCTTCGTTAAATATCATGTTGTTCCTCTCGTAATTCCTATCAATGAATGAGAAGGCATGGTATTTTAACAAGCCGTTAACACTGACACACGACATGCGTTGGTGAAATCGGGACTAACTCCGGATTTTGTCAACTCTTGTTAGTGTAAACGGCTTGTCAAAATATCATGCCTTCTCCATAGAAATAGGATATACACGCTTTAGTTATTAATCTGAGGCCTTCTCATTCATTGACCGGAAATACGAGAGATAAACATCAAACGTCTTATTCCCTTCGTGTATGGATTTTTAACCGATTTAGAAGAAGGAGGAGGTCTCTCAATTCGACCGAGTATAATATGTGTTTGTGGTTCGTGGCTATCATCAGCGTTTATGAAGCGATTTTTCATGATTATTATTGTTACAAAGTTGAGAACAGACTTTGATAAAGTCACGGTCAAAAGTTAATTTCTCACTAAAATATTAACGTCTTTTCAAATTATTAGCTGCCAACACGAAATCATAACTACATGTTCTAACAGGATTCCGTGTTCAGGTGCGTGTCCGTTACCCCAGCCAGATGTTGTGGATTTTGCTAACTTTTTACCTACGCTCAATTAGAGCATTGTCTTCTCTAATTGAGCGTTATATTTTCGTAATTTGCTTGATTAAAGTTTTCTTGAAAAACGCAAAAAACAAATCCAGCTGGAGTAACGTTTCCAAACTTTACTCCAGCCGGACGTTTCTTTAAATAATAATATTTTCAAGAAAATTTTATGCGGATAATTTGAGCGTTCCTTGGCTGTAATTGAGCGTGCAAAAATTTCATTTGTATCTTGATCCGTTGTGAAGATATTCAAAATCCTGCTGAAATGACGTTTGGTGATTTCTTATATCTCGGAAACTGCTGGGTGCAGTTCAACAATTTTTGGCACACGGCTTCGCCTGAATTTGCTTGAATTTGCTTGGCAATAAAAAAATGTTAATAATACACCATTTAAAAGTTATTCGATATTTTAGAAAAACTACTTAGCACGGCCTTACACTTATATTAATCGATCTAGAGACCTAATTCAAATCGTATATTAAAGCTCATATCGGTTTTCAATTGAGCGTAACTTTTCATAAAGATCCAAAAGGTAACTATCCAGTTATGAAGAAATTTACCCAGAAAAGCGCACAATAATAGTGAGAATCTTTAAAATCATTATTATGCACATTTCCTATTTTTTGATGATACAAATAATTA
The DNA here is from genome assembly GCA_905187575.2 of Celastrina argiolus. Lineage (NCBI taxonomy): Eukaryota > Metazoa > Arthropoda > Insecta > Lepidoptera > Lycaenidae > Celastrina > Celastrina argiolus. The sequence continues at coordinate 16,669,750 of LR994594.1, forward strand.
GAGCGTTGCTTTAATTATATACAGGTAAATTTTTAGATGAAAACACTCAATATTTAAGGAGTTATGCGAAATAATAACAAATCAATAAATATATAGATATACAGCTACACAACCTGGCCCCTGATTTAAGATGCCATCGCTGTTTATCGCTTACGAAGTTCAAAAATAAAATGTATTGAATTTGACATAAGGTTCGTTAATGACATACGAATTCATTCTGTCAATTAGCGAAGCTTATGTCAATTCCATTCATGAGCTATAAATAGCGATGGCATCTTAAGTAGACCTCCAGGGCTGAAATGCGACACCTTGACAGCTCGGATGATAAATAAAAAAAAACAGTATTAAAATTGTCTCTCTTCACACATGCGCCGCAGTTTTGGTGGTGACGCCTGATTGTGTATCGACGACGGCGCCGCAGCAGCTGCTTCACAACATGACATCCCAGTGCAGCGGCGCCGGGAGCGGCGGTGCGGGGGTGAGCATACTACGGGGCAATTAACACCCTACTTAAACAGTCCCAACACAAGTTACACTTAAGGCGAGGCAGGCCCGCTACTAGCGCCACTCTTTTTAAATTAATTTAAACGACACAAACATCTTATTAATAAAAGTAATCGGTTAAAACACTAAGTAAATAGTTAAACTAAATTATCGGCATTTAATTACAGCTCTCATAAGTAATTGCTAAATCGGCCATTTTGGGCTGTTTTTATAAGAGTAAATACACTATAGGATTTAGAGCCATGTCGTCAGCTCCTCCTCACACTACCTCTCCAGATGAGTCCGACGGGCTCGTAGCGTGCATGCCGATTTCTCTCCATACCCCACACTCACCATGAGGTCCGCGATGGCGAGGTGCATGAGCAGCACGTCGAGGCGCGAGGCGCGGCGCGCGCGGCGGCGGCGCACCAGCTGCGCCAGCACCGTGAGGTTCCCGGCGGCGGACAGCAGCAGCAGCGCACTATACACGGTCACGGACACCAGGTGCCCGCGGTTGAAGCGCATGTCCAGCGGCAGCTCGTCCGCCACCGGGTGCGACCAGTTGCGCTGCGACGCGCCGCCCGGCCCCGACACCTTCTCCTCCATGCTACTGCCGCGCTGCCGCTGCCGCTGCCGCTACTGCTGCTGCTGTGCCGGCGCGCCACGACCGCGGACGCCACGCGACCATCTTCCACGCTGATGACTGAAACCAACAGTTGTAGTGTGAAGCATTTTGTCATCTGATTCAAACATTATGCCCTAGATTAGCAGGCCGTTTGTCACTAAGGGTCAGTTCGTATTATTAAAACGAGATATTTAAAAAATGTTCGTCGTGTGAACTCTCAGCAAAGCTTAACCGATATAACGAATCCCACCAAAAACATTTTCATGTAAAAATTTTGCCAAGACGAGTCTACATAGTTTACCCTGTGAAAAAGTTATCAGATCTCATGTAGATTGATGATCTCATGAAGATTCTTGATCTATGCGCCCTTACTTTACCAGGCCTAATTTCACACACTCTACATCTGAGTTGAAACGTGATACTTGGCCGTTTTGCTACCGTTACAAAGATTTCATAGGTAATCATCGTGTGTGAAATAAAACGGCCAAGTTAGTATGATTCATGTTTGTAGTGGTGTCATTATATCTTGAAATTTTCAACTATTTAGCATCATCCAAAGCAAACTTATGAGAGTTCAAAAAAACGACGAAATGTTTCGAGAAAAGCTAGGTAGTGCCCTTGCGCTTCACTTGGCTCGTCTTGGCGGGGCACAGTCGTGCCCCCAGATTTTAATAATCTATACTACTTATAATAAAACTGTAGAGAGGTCAATTCTGTACATTGAATATTTTTTCAAAATACATATTGGAGGATGATTGGCGATCGATACTGATGCCCAAAATGCAATTAGTAAAATTTTTGTCTGTCTGTCTGTCTGTCTGTCTGTCTGTATGTGCACGATAGGAACAAAAACTACTGAAGGGATTTTAACCAAACTTGGTACGATTGTAGCCCATATTCCTGGGCAGGTTATAGGCTATATAACATAACGCTACGATACATAGGAGCCGAGCAGTGACGATAAATTTGAAGAAAGTCGGATGAATTTCACGCGCGCGGCCTGCGGTCGAACGGTTCGTGCGGGGGGCGCGGGGGGATCGCTTACACAGTGACGCGAAGCAATAGAACGTGGCACTAAAGTAGATTAAAACATCAAATAAGTAGGTTCCTAACTATCAGGATTTTTTTTCTGGGAAAACAGTGTTTTCACAGTGTCATAATAATATAAAAATTGTATTTTTGAACTTGCTTCACAAATTGAAATAAATTATCATTTATTGTATAAAATCAACTTAATTAACTGTATAATTAAAAGAAAGCCTATCGCGATACACTAAAAAACTCGCAATTAAGCGGTTTTTGGAAAGCTATTTATACCATCACGGTATTAATCCTTATCATTTTTAATACGTTAGTTGGCTTAAGAATTCCATGAAGACTATAATATTTGTCCTTTATACCATGCAAATATAATGAGTAGTTTAGGAAATATAGCAAAATTAAAATCGTTTCGCCGTGATTCGACCGGGCGCCGCGTAATGCAGGCTGCTGCGTGACGTCAATTACGTCCCAGCCGGGCAGGTGTAGTGTAGACTGCTGGGTAAAAAATACTATTAAAATGTGCTAACTGTGCCTGTGTTATTATAGGAGACTTTTATTTATTCAATAGTACCCAAAACAATTTTTTTTTGTCTGTTTGTCGGTGCATTTGTGCACGCTAATCTCAGAAACAGCTTATTCGATTTAGATGTGGTTCAATCATATTTGTAGTAATCTTGACTTAACATTTATTTCATCTCAATCGGTTCATAAATAAAAAACTTATGACAGTTAAACAAAAATGCTGGACGTTTGTATGAAGCGCGGCAGGAACCGCGCTGCAAACATTCAAATTTAATCTTTTTTATTTTATATTTTCTTTAAAACTAAATTTAATTTATTTATATTATTGTTATACTTAGGGTAGGTTAATAAAAAAACGCTACTAAAACCGATCGGCGCGCCGAGCTGGGGCCTAACTCCCCAAACTGATTCGATTTTGATTCAGATTCGATCGTGCCGCATACTCCCGAATAAATTGACGTTTGTTTATTTTTGTTCTTTGTCGATTGATATCGTCGGGTGTACAAAAAGTTACGTTCCAAAGGTTTTCTTTATCCTAATTAGTTCCAAAGTAATCTACCAAATAAAACACCAAATCCGTTGAGTTCGAACTGATTCGATTCTCGGTTGTGTCGAGAGTAAGCCTTCTGGAACCTCGACGGGGCGTGCCGCTGCGCCCATGTCTAACCGAGAGTTTCGTTTTAAATAACTGCAATTTATGTTTCAATTTAATATCCCAAAATATTAATGGCAACAACGGTAGTAAGTTCAAAAAAATTGAAAATAATTTTATGGTTTCGCAATTTATCCTATGTCGGCACTATTAAGACGTTGTTTCGTATCAAATTTAGGTTTTGGTTCCCTTTGGAGTGTCCAAAATTAGAGAGATAAACCGCTGAATCTTTGGGTAGATGTGGCTAAGGAGTCTGTTTTTTTCAAAGCCAGATGGGACAGAAGATCCTGAGTATTTAATAGGATTGTTAGCTTGATACCTACACGTGTTAAAGTTTTGACAACCAGACAGATAGACAGACGGACATCGAAGTTAAATAATTTACTAAATTAACGTGAAAAATTGGCTGGGTCTATACGGTGCATTCGAATAATATTATCCTAACTTCGAATACCTTTGCTGACTTCTACATATTGTTCGAAGACCTACTTCTTTTGCCGAGCTCCGAAAGGATGGTACTATATTATTATTATACCCTGCATACCAAGAGGCTTGCCGGGTACGTGACTTGCTGGATCGGGATCAACACTGGGATACACTGGGAAGTACCTATTAGCGAAAGTTGTCAGCGGTTGCGCCAATAAACTAAAAATATATTTAAAAATATAAAAGTGTCCTAAATCACTTTTCCACGCGTACGAAGTCGCGGGCACAGCTAGTAATATATATAGACGCTTCACACCACGTCAATCTGACCCTGTGCTAAGTATCCGAAGAACTTGTGTTACAGGTACCAGACAACAGAAATATATATTTCATATTTTTATACTATACACATATTTAAGATTTTTATTATTTTAATACACAAATTTAATACACATCCATGACCCAGGAACATTGAAAACTTTTTATTCCCTCGGCGGGATTCGAACCCGCAACCTCTCGTTCGAGCACCAACGCGCTGAACCACTGCGCTACGGATGTCGTCAAATTATATCAGACGTAGTAAAATATTAATGTATAGTATTTAGTGACTACAGTATTTACTGTTCAGTGACATTTGATAATTATTCTGTCGCTAAGCTCACAAAGACGCGGCAAATACCGTGCAGTTTATTGCCCGAATAAAGCTTCGTGAGCTTATTGAAATGACGAGCTTTACAATCGTAAGCTCGTTCGGATTGAAGTGCGCCTTTTTATCTCGAGCACTCGTCGGGGGCTTTAGGCTCAACTCCCATTGGCACATAATCAAAGCGTAGCATTTTTCACCATAACATATTTATCTCTATTTTCCAAGCATTAAGGTACAAACTATGATTATACCTGTAGTGTTTGACAACTGATTGCCTCTCTACCGCCGGAATATACCATGTACAGGACACTGAGAGTGGGGATAGTATTACCATAACCGCAGTGATGGATAGACGTGTCTGACGTAATATGGTAGTTATTACTAGCGGTACACAGAGTCAATTCTTATATGTGCATACTACAAATGGCGACGAGGATAAACATACTAGTAAGTCAGTGATAAGGTCAGTAAAATTTATTTAATTTTGTAAATCGCGTGCATATTAAGAAACAAAATTGAAAAGGAAGGATGAGCTCATTGGCACTTGCACACTGAGGTATTATTATTATTATATTGTATTGGAATTCATAAGAGTTTCAAAGATATGAAATGGTATTCTTCGCATATTATGGATCCAATAGTAAAATTATATGGTTATCTAAAATGGCGAATTCATTATTTAAATTAATGGTTGACGTGTATAATAAATGATATCTAAAGTTCTAGCTCCTCTAAATGTCGAAAAATTAATAGTTAAAACACGTTTGTATAAAAAAAAAGGAGGCGGAAGCTGCATAATGCCCGTCTAAGGGTTCATCGGGATTTTCAATATTACACTGTTCTCACAAGTGCCTATCTCTCGACTATATCATCACATCAGTTCGACAGTATCATATTGTTGTATTGATCAGAACTACATAAAGTTGCCAATTTCTATAACGCTACGATAGTTGGAAGATGGATAAATTAGTTACTTTCCATTACAATATTAGTTATAAACAGACCAACAAATAAAAGGGTGTTTATAAAAAGTGTAATTACATAGCACTAAAATATGTGCGTATAGTGGATCTTGACAATACTCTAATACTAGCTCAGTTCATATTATTATATGGAAAATTTAAACTATATCTTTTTGTAAATATTTATTATATGGTAATATCGGGTCGATAAGGCATCCAGATTAGAGAACTGACAGTTAGTTATAGTATACGTATATGGTAAAATGGACAGTTAATTATATTATGAATAATATTGGAGAGTTAAAAACAGATTAAAATAATATTCGGTTGTTTCAACTCTTAAATTAATATAGTGTAGATAGGCAGTGTCTATAAAGTCCACATCAATTGTTTTGTTGTGCTGTGCACTTGCAACTGTAATAGTTATACTCTAAAAGGCGCAACAGCTATTAATTTTTAAGCAAAATCATCTTGAAAACAGATTAAAATAATATTCGGTGGTTTCAACTCTTAAATGAATATAGTGTAGATAGGCAGTGTCTATAAAGTCCACATCAATTGTTTTGTTGTGCTGTGCACTTGCAACTGTAATAGTTATACTGTAAAAGGCGCAACAGCTATTAATTTTTAAGCAAAAACATGTAGTCTGTCCTTGGTTTTGTTGTTTATATTATATCTTTTAATACAAAACATAATCTAAGACCAACATGTTAATTATCATTATACACAATGCATAATTGGGATTCCTTTAATTTAAAAAATAATTAAGGTTTCATTATATGAATTCACTTGAAATTTCAAGTAATATATGAATTACTCAAGGATATTGTAAGCCCCTTACAAGACTGGCTGGCTGGCTTACTTACTTATTGAATTTGTTAATACATAGGTATATAGCAGATTGTAGTGAATAAACAAAAACCTTTATTATAAAACCCTTCTCATAAATACTGTACTTTGTATCCTACAAGTGACTGCAAGATGAAATAGATTTATATGTTAGTTTAATCGCATTAGATATGGGTTCTAAATCAGTAGTTAACCATGACCGGAAACTATAAAAATGTGTTATTCATTTCTGCGAATAAGTACAACTCATATTCAAATAATAAAAAAAAAAAAAAAGAAGTTTCAAACTATGTAGCTTTGGGTGATACAAACTGTCTGAAGCGAGTTAGTATATTGGATATTATTATAGAACAATGCAAGGAAAACTTATCTAGATCCAATATTGCAATGCTACGCAGTATTCTAAAAAGCGTCTGATTCAGAATGAATTATTTAATTATAATATCAATATGAAGTTGTTACATACAATGCAGGAATTAAATCTTTGACAACTACAGCAATGCAAAGCTTAGCCAAGATGTAGGTACAATCTTAATTTTCATATATTTTATTATTAAATAATATTAATGAAGGATAAGGTTTACATTGATATCAGAGTCATTGCTACCGGTGTATAATTAACAAAAAACATGGTAAATGCACAAGTTAAGATGTAAATGAACTATTCTATTTAACTAAGACTTTTCTTTTACTTTGATTGAATCATAACTAAAGTCTCTTATGCATTTTAACTGGGTTTTGAGGACTTACAAGACTTATTTGGCGTCTATGATAATACTGTTTTATATATCTCAGTACTGGGTTGTATCTGCAAAAGTCGAAACAAACAAGAGTCTAGAAATAAACTTTGTTGTGTGCTATTAAATACCACCAGATACTCATTATTACACATATTTCAATATTACTTATATTCTAATTAACCTTCTATCTATAATAATGTTATGCTCTAAAGACATAATATGTTGTTGAAATATTATGTCAAATAAGTCAGTATCTAAAAATTACCGAGTATGAAAAAACCTAATTAAACAATAATTATTTGACAAAAGGATAGATATATATAGCTCTAGCTATAGGATGTAGGTATGTACATTGTTCATGTAAGACAGTGGAATTATGGTAAGTGGGTCTTTTAAACTGCCTATTGCTTGTGTATTGCATACATATTATATTCAATTCTACTGGAATATTATATATTGATGTCGTTGAATGAGTTTGAAAATTAAGCTTTTATTAGGATTAAAAGTTTAGGCCTTTCCTCGTGCTATGTACAATCTATATAGTATTCTACGAGTGAGAACTACTTTAGAAATCTTTTATAATGTAGTACTTGGAAAGCGGTGACCAATGATGGTTTTAATTTTTTTTTGAATTCTCATAAAATGGTCGGACAATTCGTCTGGAACTTAGAGGTGGTGGGTGACAACAATGGACTTCCGCGTAGAAAAGAAAAAAAAAGTTGTTTTAAATTGTTTAGAGCAATACGGGCTGATAACCTGACAGTCTGAAAAAGAAGATGATCCATGCATCTGACAGGTGCGAGGAGGGTTGGTTCAGGTTGGTTCAGCGCCTTATCTCCCTCCAGCCGTGTCGGGTGTCCGTTCCACTGGATGCGATGTTGAGGGATGATGGATTACTTCGGTGTATTGTACTTGACCATTTTATAGATGGCTCCTGCATAGCTGGCCACTGGTTTGAATGACTGTTACCGGAATCGGGTAGAAGGCAAAATAAGGCGTCCGTAATGTACGTCAGAATCTGGAAGTATCTCATTGGTATGGCTACAACCTGGGAGAGGGAAATTTGCCATCATAGTTCTTAAAATTGATATTTATATTGTTGTTATACTTTAATTATTATTCAAAATACTCAGTAGCACTGATAGGAACTTTATATTTTACGCTATGGTAATTGAAATGACGTGTCATATTTTACTATTAGAAATAATAAAGTAATAAAATGTTGTTCTGTGAAGAACATGAATAACGTAGGTAGGTACAAATCTAATCACAACTTTTGAGTACAGATAATGATTACGACCTGCGAGCTAAGCAAGCCTTAATGGCCAACATCTACCAAGGACCTCGAGCTACATTCACATTTTCTAGAATCTCTCACCGTCTCATCCCTTCTACTATAAAATACTGGCAGTACGAACCCGGATTAAACTGCGAACCGTGCATTGACCAGAAGCACGGATGATCAGAAGCAGTATGTGCCTTCAGTCTCAAATGAAAATCATACGTTACCTGGTGGTAACCAAGGTGTACAAAGGCAGTATGAGCCTTCAGTCTCAAATGAAAATCATACGTTACCTGGTGGTAACCAAGGTGTCCAAAGGCAGTATGAGCCTTCAGCCTCAAATGAAAATCATACATTACCTGGTGGTAACCAAGATGTATAAAGGCAGTATGAGCCTTCAGTCTCAAATGAAAATCATACGTTACCCGGTAGTAACCAAGGTGTCCAAAGGCAGTATGAGCCTTCAGTCTCAAATGAAAATCATACGTTACCCGGTAGTAACCAAGGTGTCCAAAGGCAGTATGAGCCTTCAGTCTCAAATGAAAATCATACGTTACCCGGTGGTAACCAAGGTGTCCAAAGGCAGTATGAGCCTTCAGTCTCAAATGAAAATCATACGTTACCTGGTGGTAACCAAGGTGTCCAAAGGCAGTATGGGCCATCATCCTCAAATGAGAACCATATGTTACCGAGTGGTAACCAAGGTGTCAAATGGCGGTATGGGCCATCATCCTCAAATGAGAACCATATGTTACCGAGTGGTAACCAAGGTGTCAAATGGCAGTATGGGCCATCATCTTTAAATGAGAACCATACGTTACCCAGTGGTAACCAAGGTGTCAAATGGTAGTATGAGCCTTCAGTCTCAAATAAAAACCATACGTTTACAGGGTGGTAACAGAGTTGTCTAAAGACAGTATGGGCTTCTATTCTCAAATGAAAATCATAAATTACCGGATGGTAACTGAGACGTTTAAGGGCTGTATGTGCTTTCACCCCAAATAAAAACCATAATAAGGTACCGAGACGTAACAGAAAGTCATTAAAGGTAGGATGGGAATTCATCATAAAATATTATTATACAATTAATACACCAGCAAAGAGAGACAATCTGATATCTGATATTGAAACAAGTATTGGAAATTGTTCTAGATGGCGTTTTACTGTTATAGATACTAGTAAACCTGTTCGTTCGGTGGCTGGAATTAAAATGGTTGAATTTTATGGAATCAATCAAATCTTATTAGATAATTAATGTAATAAATAAAGGTCAGAAACATTAGTTCTATGGCAATGGCAATTTGCTTGCGTACTATTTTTCAGCACTGCATATTATGTTACTTACGTGAGCCTCTTTTACTAGGGCTCGGCGTTTCGATGCCGCGATGTAGGAACAGCCTAGTGTCATCTGTATGACTATTAGCAAACAGTTAGTATCATGGAATCGTCCTGAGATGTCACTGATCTCTGTGAAGTTTTACATAATAGAATTGTAACTAAATCGTTACAATGTATTTGTATATTCTGTATCTATGTCTTTATTGTCATACATTACTGGATAGTAACAGACTTTGTTACTAACAAGAAGTATGGGCCTTAAATGTTTAATATAATATTCCTTATGTTGGAATTTAAAAGCTAGTAAATAAGTTAATATTATATTACATTATCAAACTTACTTTTGGTCTTATTTTTTTTTAACTAAGATTTTAATGAGTTGATCATTGATGTAAATATTAAAGACATAGATGTTCTTTCACCAAATCAATTAAAAAGAAAAGGAAAGGGAAAGGCTAAGAATGACTATTATACTATATGAGTATAACGAAAGGAAATAAAGTTATCCTTATGGTTAAGGTTAAGGAATGAGAAAGTAATATGTTGATTAAGACCATAGGTATGTTTGGAAAGTGTTAAATAAATCTGAATATGCATTTCGACTAGTTTTGATTCTTGTACTTTTCTATCTTGAAACTGTAGCTTTAAGTTATTATTATACAAACTTAAATAAGGAAGGGATGTAGTGTTTGACAACTGATTGCCTCTCTACCGCCGGAATATACCATGTACAGGACACTGAGAGTGGGGATAGTATTACCATAACCGCAGTGATGGATAGACGTGTCTGACGTAATATGGTAGTTATTACTAGCGGTACACAGAGTCAATTCTTATATGTGCATACTACAATACCTAAATAGATAGATAGAAAATCTTTATTTTATATAAAAAAGAAAACACATACAATAATCATACAGCAATTGTACAAAATGGCGGTCTTACTAGCAGTCTCTTCCAGTCTATAGCATGTAGCAGGAGTACGCGTCGACACGAGTCATATTTTTCTAGTAAATGCATAGACAAGTGACGCTTCGACGCTGTGGTAATGTGCGTTGAGCCTTAGCGTCTGTGGGCGGTTTTATCTGCGCTCGCGGGACTTGTAATTAATAGAATTAATTTCCGCTCGACGGCTCCAATACTGGAGCTGTATTTCCGCGACGTTCAGCCGTATTACGGCGGTTCGACCACTCACCGATTATTATAATTGCCTCGTATTGACGGAGCGCTTCACGCTTTTCGAATTGGTTTAACGAAGGCTTTCGCTTAAGACTGTTTGCTTTCATTTAAATACAATTTACATTTTAAGTAAATGTGTTTTAAAAGCCTGTTTACAACAGATGTACATTTTAATTTATTAACAGATTCCAGCGGCAGAAACGATTTTTTTGTAAGATAAGATAAGATAAGATAAGATAAGTCTTTATTTCCAAGAAATTGGTATACAGTGTTTCTAATTCTCCTTAAAGCATAGACATAACTATTTAATTTATTACATACTTTTGTGATATGATCTTTCCATTTTAACTTTTTGTCCAGTGTAATACCCAAGAACAATGCTGAGGGCACGCATTTAATTGAATTTTTACCGTCATTTAAATCTATAGTATCATTATTAGAACAATTATCGAATTTAATTATATTAGTTTTGTCAATATTAATATGTAAATGATTGTAATTAAGCCATTTCGTAATATTATCAATTTCAGATTGTATTTCAGTATTAATTTTAGCTTTATTACATTTAATTAACAAGGTTGTATCGTCAGCAAACATAAAGCAGTCATGTGTAGTAGAATCTGGCAAGTCGTTTATGTACAGGAGAAATAGAGTTGGGCCTAAAATACTTCCTTGAGGGACGCCATTGGAATTTATTTTATAGCTTGAGCGATGTCTAATTGCGTTATGTTTGTAAATTTTCATGATTTCTGTACATTGGGACCTATTAGTGAGATATGAGTGAAACCAGTTTAGCGCGTTTCCTCTAATTCCATAAGCCTGTAACTTTTTTAGGAGTAAGTCATGGTTTACAAGATCAAAGGATTTGCTCATATCTAAAAAGACAGCTGCAATATTTTCATTTTTATTAAGAGCTTCTGTTATTTGTTTTACAAGGGAAAAACACGCCAAGGCAGTTGAGCTACCTTTTGTAAATCCGAATTGTTGTTTACTTAGTATATTTTTATAATTTAAATATGACACTAATTTAATTTGCATAGCTCTCTCAAAAATTTTAGATATTACGGGTATCAGTGTGTAAGGGTGTGCCCTATTTGTGGTTATTAAATAAAAAGTTTATTCTTCGGACTTCATAATATTATATTATCAAGTATACATATTACATAGGTATTGGTACATAGGTATTGGTACATAGGTGCCGGCAGGGCAACATACCCTTACGGATACTAAATTGTAACTGCACATAAAATTAGTCTTAAAGACTAAGCGGGGCACCTGACACTACAGGCTACAACACACATGCATACAAATGCGTATGTGCATAACTGCATACGCTGCACGTTACAGTACTCCCCCCAAAAATTTAAAATTTTTCATTACAATATGTATTACAAACATATAAAATAATTCTTATAATTATGTTATGTATAAGTGCAATATGAAATGAATGCAAGTGACACTCGCAGGTGTCGAATTTGCGCATTTGCAAAACATGACAACTTCACAAGGCATAACAAATAACAATATGCTACCAAGATACAATTACAAATTACAATGAATGTAATAATGCATTAAGAATACATTACATTACTGAGAAATTATTTCATCATTATAATTCAAACAACATGTTTTACTATATAAAAATGAAACAAACAACACAATCTATAGTTATGTGCTTAAAATGAACTTCACACTACAATTAGAGAAAAAAAAAACTTGACCCACCAAGCACCGCAAACGCGAACATAAATATAACACTGTTGCACTCTAGCAGACTTCTATATGGGTCTGCGCCGGCTTGGCGGTATCGCGAGCCTTACGAAAACTCGCTGTGGCTCTGGAGAAGTTAGACATGGTAGAGTTCTGCACGGACTCGACCTGCTCCAGCAGCCACTTCTTCGTCTGGTTAATGCCGTAACGACAAAGAACATAGGCAGACAATACGCCTAACAGAAATAACACTACTGCCCATCCGACATACGATGCTATCATCGCGTTGTGAATTTCATTCACTTGAACTTCGGATTGATTGACAACTATTTTATCTTTAGTAGACTGAATACCCATGATTAATAAAAATGTAAAATAATGTAAATACATATAACTTGTATAAAATATTAAACTTGTAAAAAAAAACTTATGTTCGATAGTAAAGTTATCGAAAGAATAAAAGGAATATAATAAACCACTAAGTATTTTAACGTGCTACAAATTGAAACGTACGGGCTTTTTAACTAATCGGCCACTACGCGTAGTGTGGCGTAGCGGGCTAGCGGCAGGCGAGTCGCTTTCCGCTGTCGCTTGTGACGAGTTATCCTGCTTAGTATGGTTATCATTTTCATTAGTACTTGAATAATAACTAGTAAATGCAGGTTTTAAACGATCAATAGAAATATATGTATTCCGACCTGACAACTGAATTAAATAAGTTTTATCCTTTCTTTCTAAAACTTTAAAAGGTCCATCGTATGGAGGTTGAAGCGACTTCCGAACTGAGTCGTTGCGCACGAAAACATGTGTGCAGCGATTTAGCTCCGGGTGTACGAATAGCGTGGCCGAATCCTTATGTGATATCGGTTTCGGTTTGAGATCGCGTATCACTTTTCGCAACCTTTCCACGTATTCACTTTCATTTAATATTTTATAGTTTATATTAGGATTTAAAAATTCTCCAGGAAGTCTCATTGACTGACCGAAAGTAAGTTCGGCTGCGCTGACGCCGGTGTCGGATCTAGGCGCAGCACGAAGTCCGAGCATGACTATCGGCAACTCTTCAACCCAAGTTTTACTTTTCAATCTAGCCATAAGAGCGGCTTTGAGAGATCTGTGCCATCTCTCTACCATTCCATTACTCTGGGGATGATATGGAGTGGTACGAGTTTTATAAATACCTAAAAATTTCATGAGCTGCTGAAAAATATTGCTTTCAAACTGTCTCCCTTGGTCACTCGTAAGCTGGTAAGGGATGCCATAACGTACAATCCAACCTTCAAATATAACTTTCGAAACAGTCTCAGCAGTTATATCTTTAACGGGAAAAGCTTCCGGCCAACCGGTCTCTCTATCTATTATTGTAACGAGATACCTGTAGTCATGCAAGGATATCGGCAAGGGGCCTACGATGTCAACGTGAATATGTGTAAAGCGTTCTGCTAGCGGAAAATGTCCTAGCTTCGATCTATTATGTCGATGTATTTTAGCTCTTTGACATGACATACATGACTTTGTCCAATTACCTACGTCACTGTTAATATTTTCCCAGAAAAATCTTTCCTTTAATAGCTTTCGCGAGGTACGAATTCCGGGGTGACTGAGGTTGTGAATATTCTCAAAAGCGATTTTTCTAAATGCTTTAGGCAAATAAGCTCTAGTTCGATCGGTGGACATTTCACACCACACGGCTGTGTCGCTACCGGATAGAATTACCTGTTTAAAATTATATTTATTATTTTGACGTAATTTTTTTAATTCGTCATCATCATTCTGCGCGCGGCTAACTGCGGAGTAGTCTAAAGTTCCTGAATGGGATATACTCTCTACGCGAGACAACGTATCCGCTACGATATTTTTATCACCATCAATGTGACGAATGTTCGTAGTAAATTCGCTGATAAAAAGTAACTGCCTAACGCGTCTTGGTAATTCGTTATTGCTACCGACCTTAGAAAAAGCATAAGTTAAAGGCTTATGATCTGTATAGATCATTAAATCTTGACCCTCTACCGTATTTCTAAAATACTTAACGGCTAAATAAATCGCTAGTAATTCACGGTCAAAAGTGCTATATTTTTGTTGAGTAGGTGACATCTTCTTGGAAAAGTAACCAAGCGGCGTCCACGCGCCGTTTATGCGCTGTTGCAACACCGCGCCCACACATGTATTTGATGCGTCAGTCATAAGTGCAAGCGGAGTGTTAAATTTCGGATAGGATAAGCTAGCAGCTTGCTGTAATTTATTTTTACATTGTATAAATGCTTCGTTCGACTTTTCGGTCCATATAATTTTTGTCTTGTCCTTTCTCTTAGAAGACTTTAAATATTGATTAAGCTCATCCTGATATTCTACTGCATTCGGCAGATGCAATCTATAGAAATTGACCATGCCTAAAAATCTACGCAATTCCTCGACCGTTGTAGGCCTAGGAAAAGCGCAAATTGCAGCTACTTTTTCTTTAAGGGGGCTAATCCCAGTTGAGGCAACTTCGAAACCTAAAAATTCTACTTTCGACTGGCCAAATGAGCATTTATTTAAGTTAATAGTAAGACCGAATTTATTTAAACGTTCAAAAACTAAATTTAAATGTTTTTTATGCGTAACCAAATCTTCACTTGCAATTATGACGTCATCAATGTACGTATATAAAAAGTCTAAACCTTCCAAAACTGTATGATTCATAAACCGTTGAAAAGTTTGTGCGGCATTACGAAGACCAAATGTCATTCGTGGGAATTCAAATAAGCCGAAAGGTGTAATTATAGCGGTCTTAGCAACGTCTTCAGGAGCGACCATTATAAAATGATACGCGCGATTGATATCAATTCGCGTAAATATATTTTTGCCTTGAAGTATGTATGTAAAATCATGTATACGGGGTATAGGATATCTATCAGGCTTAGTGATAGCGTTAAGCGCTCTATAATCTCCACAGGGTCGCAACTGACCATCCTTTTTTGGAACAACATGAAGTGGACTGGCCCACGCACTTTTCGACGGTCTACAAATCCCCAGCTCCTGCATGAGCTGAAATTCCTCCTTCACCTTTGCATACCTATGGGGTGGCAACGGCCTCGCTTTTGCATGAACGGGCGGGCCACTGGTCTCGATGTAGTGGTACACCGAGTGCTTAGCAGGTTCCCTAAACGAAACGGGCTTGGTGATGTCTGGGTATTTAACCAGAATGTCATAATAAGGATGACATTCGTCGATCGTTTTAACCGATTGTTCGTTACATTGAACAACCTCGGCTGAAACGTTTAAGTGCGTGATTTCGTCTATTAATCTACGTGACGCTATATCAACTAACAGTCTATATTTCGACAAAAAATCTGCGCCAATAATTGGCTGGCATACATCAGCGACAATAAATGTCCATTTAAAATTTCTGCGCAAACCAAAATTTAAATTTAAAGTTTTTAAACCATAAGTTTTTATAAGTGTTCCATTGGCGGCATACAAATTATAATTATTATTTTTAAAATATTCACTTAAATCTTTTACTTTATTTCGAGGAATAACAGAGACATTTGCGCCGGTATCTATTAAAAATCTTACATGACTAAACTTATCTTTAATTAGTAAGCGGTGATTCACTCCTATGCAGCTGGCCACCGCTGCTGGCTGCACGACGGAGAGTTTCCCTGGTCATCCTTCCAGGCGCAGGGCGGAATGCACCGGTGAGCCTTCTCCTGGAACTTCGCGTGGTAGAAGCATAGGTCCTGGCGCGCTGGGGACCTGTGTCGCGAATCTTGTCGACGGCGTCCAGAAGAGCGGGATCGAGCGCGGCCACTGCTACGGTAGAATCTTCTTCTCGGGCGTGACAGGGTCATCTTGTCGAGTCGCTTATTGATCTTAGCGATTTCGGCTACGATCGAGTCAGTCGATGAGGAGGCGATCTCGTCTACTCCCGTAGGTCTCACAGTCTCCATGATTTTGTCAGCTATCGACGCTAGGGTATTCAGCTTCTTCGTGTCGGACACTTTATATTGTCACTCAAAGTTTTTTTATTTTTAAAATTTATAGTCCGAATTATTTTAGAAAACACGCACGGCACCTATGCAATCACATCACGTCGGGGTCACCAATGTAAGGGTGTGCCCTATTTGTGGTTATTAAATAAAAAGTTTATTCTTCGGACTTCATAATATTATATTATCAAGTATACATATTACATAGGTATTGGTACATAGGTATTGGTACATAGGTGCCGGCAGGGCAACATACCCTTACGGATACTAAATTGTAACTGCACATAAAATTAGTCTTAAAGACTAAGCGGGGCACCTGACACTACAGGCTACAACACACATGCATACAAATGCGTATGTGCATAACTGCATACGCTGCACGTTACAAGTGTAATGGGTCGATAGTATGACAGCTGACGTGCTCGGGAGTGTACTTAGCTGTATTTATTTTATTTTTATTGTCATTGAATATTATTTAAAATTGCGTTCGAAATTGTATATATTAAGATATCACCATTATTAAGGAAAAACGTATGTTTCGAATCAAAGATGAACTCGAATCGAGGAAACGCGAAATCGATCCGAAATAAATTTGAATGCTATTTATAGGCCCGGCCTTCGCCCCGGGGCTCCGCTCCCGTCCTGCTGTAACGCGCAGTGCTCTCCATGCAAATGTGAGTCTGGAGTCGTTATCGGATACTTGTCGTAATTGCTCGTGATGGATCGCTGGTCCGCGGAGTTCAAGTGCTGTTTTAAATTTAATGATATTATTTGAATCATTGATGTATAATATCGTCAGTGAGCTGTCGAGCCGGTTTATTGTTTTGTGATTTTAAAACTATTTGCCTAGTAATTCACGCTCTTATTCACTGTAAGTTCACAAGAGCCATATCGTCATCTCTTATATATAAAAACTAGCTGTCCCGGCAAACTTCGTATTGCCTTATTAATTAATTGCTTGACATACTGACTGCAGCGCCACCTATCGGTTCCAATTGTAAATCTAAACCATTCTCGAATCTCCACGAACACACACAAAAAATTTCATCAAAATTGGTCCAGTCGTTTAGGAGGAGTTCAGTCACATACACACGCACACAAGAAATATATATATTAAGATGAATTGCTGTTCTTTAGTCTCGCTAAAACATTGAACCGATTTGGCTATTTTTAGTCTTGCAGTATTTGTGGAAGTCCAGGGAAGGTTTAAACTGTTTGTATGCTCAACGAAGTGGGTGCGGGTCAACTACTTTGTTATAGACTATTAAAACTTTAAAACTTTTTTTTAAAGAAAGCATATATATTTTAAATTTTAAAAGAGAACATACACGGAAACA
Source organism: Celastrina argiolus (assembly GCA_905187575.2). NCBI lineage: Eukaryota > Metazoa > Arthropoda > Insecta > Lepidoptera > Lycaenidae > Celastrina > Celastrina argiolus. The sequence continues at coordinate 16,687,516 of LR994594.1, forward strand.
TATATTTCATCTTTATAACTAATATCTTAAGTGTTTAAAGTTTTATATTGATTTACTGCAGTAATTTCATGTTCTCTAGCCTTTGGCCTCGCTTATCCTAGTATGTAGTAGGACATGTCCATCCATAGAAATATTTTTTATACATACATACACGTGCCGGTCCAGCTGTTATCTACTGATAAGGCTGCGTTTCCACCGACGCGGAGCGGGGCGGAGAGGAGCTTGCGGTGCCCGAATTGATCAATCACTATGCTCTAAATCTCCGCTCCGTTTCCACGGAAACAGCACGAGCATAGTGATTGGTCAATTTGGGCACCGCTAAGCTCCTCTCCGTCCTGCTCCGCGTCAGTGGAAACGCAGCCTTATGCTGTGATTATTCACATGAAAGCGTTTCCCTTATAATTGCGAGCATCTAATGACAGTAGGCCCGCACATGTCACGTCAAATTCGGCGACATTCAATTAATACCGCGTTACTTCCACTCGAGGCGATTAATTAAAGTTAGCAACCCCACCCACTACCTCGCATAACCCCACTCTACTTCACACAATCCCGCACTAACCCGTACAATCATTTTGCAAAAAGACGGGGAGCCTGCCGCCAATGCGGGATCCTTACGCCGTTTCTTCTCGGCGGTTTAGGTTGAACCGGCCGTGCGTAGTAGCTTTTTGTGTTTTCTTTCCGAGAATAACTTGTTATCTCCCACTACCCCACTAATTCTTACAATACCGCACAGTCTCCTTCTATCCTCCACTATCCCGCACTATTCTTCATTATCTCGCTCTATCCTCCACTATTCCACACTATCCTCAATATCCCGCACTATCCTCCACTATCCCGCATTATCCTCCACTATCCCGCACCGCTTCCCATTGTCCCGCACTATCTCGCACACTCTCCCGCACTACCCTGTACTCCGCACTAATAGTAAATTAAAATAGATGATCCCACTTAATGCGTTGAATTACTATATTTCGAGTCATTAGATCTCCGAGTACACAACACGCGGCGGTCGGCGCAAACGTGCTGCCGACCTGCGTAAACCGTCACACGATTTTACAATGAACCATTCCAAATGTGTCGGGAAAGACATACTATGTAAAAATACCGTTTGTTGCCCGTACTTCTACTGGTAGAACCGGGGGCAATTTTTATTGCCCGTGGTCCGATCAATCGAACCAACGTAGTACTAATGTCAAATTGTATTGGCAGTGGTTCTACTGATTGAGTAGGACCACGCGCAATATTTTTATCTATGATTGATGATTTTACCCGTTGCTCGATTGCATAAAAATAATATTTCAAAAGAGTAAAATACGACTGTTACGACCTAAAGATATGAACTTCGTTGTGTGTTGAATACATTTTCGCTAAACTGCCGAGCTAGTGGTGAACTATAGCTTCCGTGGTCTAGTGGTTTTGAGCTTGGCTCGAGATTTCGTAGGTCGTAGGTTCGTATCCCGCGTTGGAGCAAAGAATGTTTTCATATTTGGTTTGGAAAATGTGGACAGATTGGAATAAAAATGTCAGTCCAGCGCCTATTGTTTGCCAGGCGTGACGTCCGTTCTACCGGGCTAACGACTGTTAGGGAAGTGAGAGTCGCCGGTCTGCGCATACCTCGTGCGCGGCAAGTAGCGGTATCGCTGAAACGGCAATAACTCATCAGATTATATTAAACCTCTGAGTCGCCACAAATAGCTACGGCTGATCTATTTGTTCGGGGAATCTACATGAAGATGCTGAATGGAGATATTATATGTTTCATATTATGAAATGCTGCATGACAATACGAGAGACACAAAAATAGTTTGGAGTTATATTACCAAGACATAATATTTTATATTTTACTTGTTTCGTGTATTATAATTACTTTTATTTGATGGTTACTTAAACGCTTATTAAAGTTAATTATATCTCTAACTTCTTGATTGTATGAAGAACACAGTACATTGTGACTTAAGCGCCACTTAAACTATCGCTTCAGTTATTTGCCGTTACTTTACCGTTACCGTTATTCTAGTATAAAAATATTGTTATATCTAATATTAGATATATATTTATAATATTTTTACACTAGAGTACTTAACTGAAAAGCATCTAATGAGTAGTCATTTGAGATCAATAGTTCCTTCCCCACAAATACAACGGAAAACAGCACAAGCCTATTTAATCCTCTCGCTCGCTCCGCTACGAATATGAAGATGCGAGAGGGAGAGCCATTATTTAGAGGTTTTTATACAAAACTTAGCCCCATCATAACTTATACATATTAAACAAAAATTTAATTCTAAATACATACAATTTAACTAATATTATCAATCGTAATACTGATGGACACAAATCTCAACAAAAGTTTTATCTCTCTAGAACAAGTACAGCCACAGGACAATAGGTATGTTTAAATAATGTTCAATCTTACAAAGTTATGATTTTCTAACGCGAAAATAATATCTATCTTTTTATTAAAATTAATTTGTAGAGGCTCCTGTTTGAGCTCGTAGTGATAAAACGCACATTTTCATCGGCCGATAAATCAAAATGTCAAAACTGAAAAGTGATTACTGATTGTAGACAAAATCAATCAATTTCCAATTAGCAGGTCGGCGACCACCGGCCCGCCGATAAATTCAATTCGGTAAAAGTGTGTATAGGTACATAAGATGTATCGTCTTATATATAAAAATGAATTGCTGTTCGTTAGTCTCGCTAAAACTCGAGAACGGCTGAACCGATTCAGCTACTTTTGGTCTTGATATATTCGTGGAAGTCCTAGGAAGGTTTAAACGGTTTGTACGCTCAACGAAGTGGGCACGGGTCAGCTAGTAATATATAAGGACTACAATATTACTCTACGATTACAAAAAAATAATATACAAAAAAAGAAAGATACCTACAAAAATATTATCACAAACACACTATGACCAAGGTCCCAGGTTATCTACATACACCTAGCCTCTCTCTGCCTATATCTGAGACCGCGGCAGCAGTCTCGTCAAGTTAAAAAGTCATCAGCATTCGCGGTGTACATTGGCCCATAGTTTGTGGTCCCATAGTTTTTAGGCAACGTATTTAAATTTATTGACGGGAATTTTTTAACGTTTCCAGAAAAAGTTCAACATTTTCCGTTAGTAAATTAAAAAAAGTAGAAGAATGTTTGTGTGCTAAGCTTATCATGATATAAAATATTTTGTTAATGATTGCACACCCTTGGAATAAGGTGGCCAACTTTAAATACCGCTTGTAAAATATAATCCCTAGTACGAAGCTATAACCATACGATATGTCGGTACCTGCAGTCCGGTCACGACTCGACTTGATGTACAACATAAAAGTTTATGTTTAACTGTACTCTTACATAATGAAATTGCTGCTTCGTGCGAATCCCGCAAAATATGCTAATATCTGACATATCTAAAAGCCTCGTAATGCTGGTGTCACAGAATGTGTATAATGGCTTCCTGTCTATACATGCCACGCTCGGCAGGCGGGTTGGCGAGCGCAGTTTTCAGACAATGTGCTATTCTTTATCGGGCTATATTAATATAATATGATTATTCTACCTTTTCTCATTCTAGAAATGTATTTTTTGTAAGTCTTTCAGCGCTGATACTTTCACAGTAAACTCTACATGGGACCTATACACACCCCAAAGTATTATCACTAATTTTTTTATTTTACATCACGTATATAATACAGGGTGTAAAAAGAATAGTCACTATATTTTTTATTTTTAAGTCGCAAGATTAACAAAAAAGCAAAAAAATTTTTTTTTTTATTTTTGTAAAAAATTGCTACAATTTGCTCGAGGGTGTATACACGCAGCGACATGTATAGAAAATGCTTACGATGCTAAGACTAACCACGTGCGGTTGGCAACAACCCGTACAGGATGACCTCGGGCCGCCGGGACACCTTGACTGGAAGTTGCACTAAACGACGCGGGGAGTGGCCACTTCATCAGCCGTCTGTCGCCGCGGCCGCAATTAAAACAATTGTAGACACCCCGTCGCTCCGTCTGCTTTGTTGGGTTTATACCCCGCTTATACCAGGCTTTACTGTACTATATTATACTATATACGGGTTGATTCGTGGTTCATATATTAAGCCGATTATAGTGTGAACACTTTTTTGTCTTGGTCTTACAAATAACTTTTAATATAACAAAAAAAAAACTCAAAGTACTAAAATGACCACAAGGAGTGAATTTTACAATGCTGGGACTCGCTGGCGCTCGCCCGCCGAAAAAAAAAAAAAAAGGTTATTATTATTATTATTATATACACACGAGCGAACTGATCGTTGGCGTAGGACATGACCAGGGGTGAAACTTATCTGTTTTGTGACTTTTATGGAGATCTTTAATCGCGATTTGTCGCGTTATGGTAAGTAATTTACATATGAGGTGCCAAAAGAAAAAATGCTCTACGCGTCCGTCACTTCACACTATATTCGGCTTGATATATGAACCGTGAATCGTCCTATAAAATTAAGCACCCATGTCATACACCTATGATATTAAATTATTAATTTAGAAATTACATTTGGTACGCGACTTCGCTAAGTCTGGACCGGGTAATTTAAGAGGAAATCCGCTTCTAGTCAAAAAATTATACTCAAATCTGTTGCAGAGTTCGATACGATACGATAGTGTACATACTTCAAGAGTTCTATAGATAATAATATAGCTCGTTTAAAACTACATCGTGGCACAACGAAAAACTGGAATTTTGGGAAAACGACTTTGATTTTTTTTTAATTATAACTTTTAAAGTAAGATACGAGTAGCTACAAAAATGATTATATTGCCCATTTTGAACTTTACTATGCTTATGCCTAAACTATGAATCTCAGTGAAAATTTCATTGATGTATAGATATTTTTTTATGAAATTATAGTTTTATAAAAAAAAGTCCCTACATGTCACGTTCTTCCTATAAAAATAATGAACTCACTGACTGACAAAGGGGTATATCACGTTATAGGTAACAAAATAAAGATATTTAAGAATGTGGTACAGAATATATTATATACTTAGTAATAATAACACTGTTGAAATTTTAATAGGAGTATTTATTGAAAAAAACTATTAGCTAAAATGATAATGATAATGTTTATTTACCAAAAACTTTTTCACAAGAGAAATAACTAAATCTAACAATATACATAGAGCTAGGTTTTAAAAGAGATTACAGCGGCTCTTGCACTAAGCACAGCTTGTATCGCAAGAACCAGAAAATATAGGTGCTTAGAAATAGCTCGGACATATTAATATGAGAAATAACATTTTTGTTATAATACAAATAAAAACTAGTTTTGTATGTATGTGTGTGTGTGTGTGTGTGTGTGTGTGTGTGTGTGTGTGTGTGTGTGTGTGTGTGTGTGTGTGTGTGTGTGTGTGTGTGTGTGTGTGTGTGTGTGTGTGTGTGAGTGTGTGAGTGAGTGAATGTATGTGTGTGTGTTATGGTAAAAGTAATTCCGTTTCAAGGTAGTCAAATCCTAACAGCCAATTCTCAATAATTTTCTTCGATTGCCTAACTGTTGACCTTATGACAGATGGAACTTTCTTACAGATCTCATTATACAGGTAAGGTATCAGGAAGGGTGCGTGACGTTGAGCAAATGTTGTGCGTACGGATGGAACTGGTATTTTAAAGACTCTGCGCAGAAGAAAACTGTTGTACTGTTCCGAGTTTATAGTTGTTTTGTGCTGGCAAGTTGTGGCTCGTAGTATGTATAGTTGCCTTACGCGCAAGACTTTACATTCTGTATAAAGTAGATTGGTTGGGTATCGAAACGGTTTTTTAAGCATTACTTTTAGAATTGTTCTTTGTGCACGCTCTAACTGTATGAGTTTTGTTTTAGCAGCCCCACCCCAAGCCTTTATCGAATAAATTAATAAAGATTGGCAGAGAGCTTTATACACAATTAATAATAGTTGCGTGTTTGCCGAATCTCTCAAATTTTTCATCACAAGGATTAGCTTGCGTGCGCGAGCAGCTATTGAAGAGATGTGGTGACTGAACGACAGATTTTCGTCAATTATAATACCCAAATATTTAATATTGTCTGTTCGGAGTATTGAAGGGCAACTGCAAAATATAACTTACTAGTTTTATAATCAGTCTCAAACAAACAAATAATAACAAAAATAGGTAAGTGGCGTCTTTTATACCTAAATTAAAACCTTAATTTTATCAGACTAAACAATCCTACGTCTAAAAATAATTATTTGACCTGATATTATGAATTATAGTAAGATTAAAATTTATTTATGGTTGTTTTTAAATATTTAGATATTTTTAGAGTATGTTAGGATAGTAATTTTAAGTGAAACCGCCACATCTGGTGAGCCGTTGGGTTAAAGACGCTTACTTGTAATTGTTTTGTTATGTAGTTATTGTTAGGATTCTTGCAATTTAAGAATAATAGAATTAATGTTTGCATTGTTTTAGCATTTAAATACGTTGCCTAAAATGCACAATGGTATTATGAATAAGGGTTTAATATTTTAGTTAAAACAACAATGTCTTGAAATGTATAATGAATGGTTTTAGAAAGTTAGAAGAAACTCATTCTATTGTTTATAATAACATGATATTGTAAACACACTGCACAGTACCATCGCAACATGTAAAAGAGGGATGGAAATAGGGACGCGCAGGTACTCGCACTAATGGGCGGGAACATTGGTGTTGCCCGCGCGCATTAGGTGGGGTATATTTCGACCTGTATAAAAGGGCCGGTTTGGGCCAGTTGTAGTCAGTGATAATAAGGTCAGTGATAATAAAGGGAGTGGTGATAAAGTACCAGATAGTGATAGAGAGGAGTAAGCAGTTAGCAGTAGTATTGACAAGCGTCGAATAGATATCGAATAAGTGTAATTGTTAAGCAGACGCGCTTTCAAGTAATTATAAAGACAGTGATTAAAAAGTAAAAGACAGTGATTAAATTATAGTTTTACTATAGCTGACCGTCCGTCGTCATAATACATACAGTCCACAATATTGTCTGGTCCTTCGAGCCGGATCTAAGAAGAACAATTGCAACGGAAGCAAAGCAAGTTATCACCAGAATAAGAAGAACTTGCTAGTGTCAGTTAACAAAGTCGAGAAGTCTCTACGAACGTTGAATCCACGCATCGCCGGCGTGTAGATTCCGTTTAAATTATAACATAACACCTATTCGAGTGGTCATCGAGTCTACGCAACTGTAACGTGTTGACTCCGCAAACATTCATCCGCATCGGGAAGTGTGTGATTCCCATTCTTAACAACAAACGAACGGCTTTGTTGCGCTACGTATCGTCGAGTGCGTAGAACGAACGCGTCGGAGAATCGCATCGATTAAGGCGTGCCGATTATCGACTCGCGTAGCAAGATGGTGGTCACACGCAGCCAGGGAAACGCGGCGAATATTGAGGAGGTTCAACGAACAAGAACGAGCAGGTCAGATTATGAGCACTTGCGACAGGGTGCAAGCAGGACTGATTACGAGCGCCCGCGCACCGCCTTAGAAGAACGAATAGTACCTGCGAGAGTAAGAAGGACGGAAAACGAACAAAGGTCGGAGCTTCTATTACCTGAGGAGCGCCGTCTGCGTTCACCAACTCGGTCGGAGCAATCTTACAGTTCGATCGCTAGCAACAGATCAAGAGTTCGACTAGCAAAACTGAAAGCCGCCGAGGAAATGGCCGCTATCAAGAGAAAACAGTTAGCCATAAAAAATGATAAGCTGTCTGTCGAAGAGGAACAGCTGGCCATTGAACAGGACCTGGTGGAGCAGCGCTTGGAGACGGAGATATTGGTAATCCAAGACGAGCAAGATGGCAGTCTTCCCGACGTAGATGCATGAGAAGACCGACCCAGGGTTGACGAGTGGTTACGAACAAATCCAGACGTCTCACGGGGGGAGGAAGTCAACCCGAAAGATAATCAGCAGCTGCAAATGGCGGAGCCGATCTCTGCTCGAAATAAGTCAGACATCGAGCAGTTAGCCGACGTTCTCGGACGAATGGCTCGCCCTCGTATTCACAAAAGTGACTTACCCTTGTTTACCGGTTCCATAACTGAATGGCTACCTTTTAAAGCTTCGTACATTGATACAACAAAAATGTATAGTGTGTTAAAAGCTGAGAACATACAGCGATTACGAAGTTGCCTTAAAGGAGAAGCCCGAGAAACCGTGGCAGCATTATTGCACACGGCCACGGATCCAGAGGTGATCATAAAGACACTGGAGCAATATTTCGGGAGACCGGAAGTCATTATCGATCGCGCTCTGGACGATCTAAAGAAGATACAGAGACCTGGATCTTCCGCAGCAGAGCTCAACACCTTCGCGATTAAAGTGCAGAATGTCGTCTGCGTGCTTGAGTCCATGATTAGGCGCGGATATCTACACAATCCGCTGCTTACAAGAGAGGTCCTGGAGAAGCTAAGCCCGCACCTAAGAACGCGCTGGTGCGAGTATGCTTGTGAGAAAGATGGTGGGACAGAGCCTGAAGTAGTGGTGTTGTCCAAGTTCCTGATGCGAGAAGCACATCGCGCTCTCCGGTATTCGTATGTATCGCCAACTGTCTCCTTGATCAAGAGAGAGACACGGGCAACGATACCGGTGTCAAGGAAGAAGGTGTACGCGACCAACATCAGAAGCGAAGAAGCTACGGAACTCTGCCCCAAATGCAGATCATCGCATCAGCTCTCAAAGTGCCCGGATTATAACGCGCTTACAATAGAAAAGCGGTGGGACTTTGTTAAGAGCCAAAAGCGATGCTTCAAATGCATAAATAATAAGCACCGACGAAGAAGTTGCAATGCAGAAATGTGCGGAATAAATAACTGCAACCGACCACACCACAGATCTCTGCACGTAGATAAACGGGAACAGAAGCCACAGGAAGCTGAAGCTGTGCTTTCAATAGCTACACAAATACCGCAAAAGCAACGCGCGGTACTTTTGAAGATGTGTCCTGTAATCATCTCTGGACCACGGGGGGAGGTGAAGACATACGCGTTGCTAGACGAAGGTGCAACCGTGACCCTCATAGATGAAGATCTTGCTGTAACGGTAGGTGCTGAAGGTCCGCTAAAGCCTTTACACCTGCAAGGGGCAAACATGTCCCAAAGTGAAACATGCAGCCGGGAAGTAGCAGTGCGCGCAAGAGGGGAATTTAGTAATAAAGTTTTTAAGCTGCGGGCACGTACAATAAAAAACTTAAAGTTACACACGCAACATATATCTCGGGATGTTAAAGAAAATGAACATCTCCGAGATCTGCCAACCGAAGAAATATGCTACGCCAAAACGAAGCCAGGCTTATTGGTGGGTACTGACCACTGGGAGTGCATCGTTTCCCGAAGACTACGAGTCGGTAAACAAAATGAACCAGCCGCCTCACAGACACAGCTGGGCTGGGTGGTGCACGGAACGATGCCTCGAACAATCATGGACGATGGTGATGGAACGCTGCACATGTATGAAAAAGTCTGCCATATCGTAGATGATGAAAAGGTGCACGAACTGGTAGAAAGGCATTTCCGGATTGAGTCGTTAGGCGTTAGCACCAAACCACAGGCGAGCGAAGCAGATCAGCGGGCCCTGGAGACAGTCACAAGAACAATCAGACCGGTCCAGGGAGGTTTCGAAGTGGGACTCCCATGGTGCCAAGACGACATAAAGCTTCCCAACAGCTACGCTGCTGCTCTACGACGACTAAAAGGAATAGAGAAAAAGATGGATGCCGATGCTACTTTTTCCATGGCTTACACTGCGCAAATAAGGAACTTACTGGATAAAGGTTACGCAGTACCATGTGAAGGACCGGAAGACAACAGCGATGTCTGCTGGTACCTACCTCACTTCGCTGTACAGAATCCGAACAAACCGGGGAAGCAACGACTAGTATTCGACGCAGCGGCAAAAAGTAACGGGCTTTGTCTTAATGACAGATTACTGGAGGGCCCGGATATGTTGCTGTCGCTAACGGGAATCTTATTCCGCTTCAGAGAAAAAGCGGTGGCGACCACGGCAGATATCCAAGAGATGTTTCTACAGATACGAATCAGGAAAGAAGATCAGCCTGCGCAGCAATTTCTGTTTAGGGGCGACGACCGAAGCGAGCCACCACGACGGTACAAAATGGTACGATTAATTTTTGGAGCAGCAAGCTCACCCTTAATCGTAAGCGTAATCACAACGCGAAACTGCATGCCAAGCCATCCAAGGGCTCTAGAAGTCATTACCAATGGGCATTATATGGATGACATGGTGGTAAGCTTCGACGATCCGGAAGAAGCTCGACAGGCAGCAGAGGAAACAATGACAGTCAAGATAGGACGACGGCGAGAAAAAAGATGGGGCGCATTATTCACGTGCCTTACATCACGTGCAGTGCATATCGAGTTGGTACCGTCACTGACCCGAGACTCAGCGAGTATGGCGTTAAGGAGAATAGCTGCTCGACGAGGGTGGCCACGAATTATGTACTCCGACAACATAACAAACTTCCGAGAGGCTGACCAAGAACTCCGCAGTGCCTACGCCGAATGGGAACCAGCCCTACGAGATGAGGGGCTCTTGGACAGAATGGAATGGCGCTACATTCCACCTGGTGCACCAAACCAAGGAGGTGCATGGGAACGCCTAGTGCGATCTGTAAAAGTGGCGCTGGGAACGACGCTGAAGGAGAGAATACCCACAGAGGAGATCTTGTCGACCCTGCTCGCCGAAGCTGAGCATTCTGTCAACTCTCGGCCGTTGACTTATGTAAGAGTTGACCTTAATGATCCAGAGGCACTCACACCCAACCATTTCTTATTGGGTTCTTCCACGGGTGTGCCTAGTACCGGACCGTGCACAGAAGCTGATAGTCGAACATGGAAGGCCAGCCAGGCGCTTGCCGATCATTTCTGGCGGCGCTGGCTGCGGGAATACCTGCCAACGTTGGTGCCCCGAGGAGAGTCTCGGAAAAACGTGCGACCAATCCAGCGGGATGACGTTGTCGCTGTGGTCGACAACTCGCTTCCACGTAACACCTGGCCGATGGGAATCGTCGAGGACACCTTTGCTGGTCCTGATGGAGGAATACGTGTAGCAGCCGTCCAAACGCGAACGGGGAAGTTCCGACGGCCTGTCAGCAAGCTGGTGGTGTTGCAGGAAGGATAGGCTACGAAGCTGCGCCGGGGGGGGAGATGTTGTGGACAATTGTGATGATGGTTGTTTTTAAATATTTAGATATTTTTAGAGTATGTTAGGATAGTAATTTTAAGTGAAACCGCCACATCTGGTGAGCCGTTGGGTTAAAGACGCTTACTTGTAATTGTTTTGTTATGTAGTTATTGTTAGGATTCTTGCAATTTAAGAATAATAGAATTAATGTTTGCATTGTTTTAGCATTTAAATACGTTGCCTAAAATGCACAATGGTATTATGAATAAGGGTTTAATATTTTAGTTAAAACAACAATGTCTTGAAATGTATAATGAATGGTTTTAGAAAGTTAGAAGACACTCATTCTATTGTTTATAATAACATGATATTGTAAACACACTGCACAGTACCATCGCAACATGTAAAAGAGGGATGGAAATAGGGACGCGCAGGTACTCGCACTAATGGGCGGGAACATTGGTGTTGCCCGCGCGCATTAGGTGGGGTATATTTCGACCTGTATAAAAGGGCCGGTTTGGGCCAGTTGTAGTCAGTGATAATAAGGTCAGTGATAATAAAGGGAGTGGTGATAAAGTACCAGATAGTGATAGAGAGGAGTAAGCAGTTAGCAGTAGTATTGACAAGCGTCGAATAGATATCGAATAAGTGTAATTGTTAAGCAGACGCGCTTTCAAGTAATTATAAAGACAGTGATTAAAAAGTAAAAGACAGTGATTAAATTATAGTTTTACTATAGCTGACCGTCCGTCGTCATAATACATACAGTCCACAATAGTCGTAAACGACAAAATTTGTTGCAAAATAAGGTTTAAGTGGAAAATTGTTGCTAAAGTATCACAAGGTACTTAGGTACATTAACTATTTTTATAATAGAGCGATATAGATTAGTAACCGAATATATTATTGTAACACACAAGTGTGACATAAACTGGTCACCCACGTGTTCCATGCAAGAACGGATCTACATTAACACATGATAGTGGTGACGCACTGGGTCAACTAAGAAGTAGAGTTTAACAGAAATAAATCCTGGAGTACAACCTGAAGACACAGAGACCAAGCCACTATAGAAAAAAATATAAATTTAATCGAAACCGGTATTGTTATTTTGTAAAAACTTATAAAAACGTTATAAAAGTGGAAAAGTGTAAATAAAAAGTTGTGTCTTATTATTGTGAACATGCATTTCCATCAATAACCAACAGTATATTCAATCAGTTATAAATAAAAAAGGTAAGAAACATCCCGAGGGGTATTCGATATTTAAAAGTAATTTACTATTAAATAAATAAATAAACTATTAAGCTGGGCCGTTATACATTTCTTAGAAGACTCCACCGACAGACGTCGATGTGTTTTTAACGTTCGTCTTGGCAACCGTTATCTCCTAAATAAATACCCCGAAGCTCCGAATTCCCTTTTCATCGGCAGCTACAGTAACCTGTAAAAGCCAAATGTCTTCAATTTATCACAAAACATTTCTGCGAAGTTCTGCGGAGAGCCCCGCTAATATCATAATACTCTTGAACTTAAACATTTCTCTACCTTTTTATCATTCGCTCCCTATTACAACGTAATAAGTAAAGGTTCGGCCCGGGCGAAATTTATTGTATGAATACATTATAATATTATTTTTTGCCCATGATTCTATATAATAAGAATTTAATATACAGGCTGTAAAAAGAGCAGTCACTATAACTTTGAGATACGATTATACCACCTTTTCTAATTTGGGAAATGTATTTTTTTTATATATTTTGTTTGTCAAAAATTAAAAAAAAAATTTTACTTTTCACCATTTCTTATTTTTTTGTCGTAAAAATAACAATAAAGCAAAAAAAATACATTTCTAGAATGAGAAAAGGTAGTATGATCATATCCCAAAGTTATAGTGACTGCTCTTTTTAACCGACTTCCAAAAAAAGGAGGAGGTTCTCAGTTCGTCTGTATGTTTTTTTTTAATTTTTTTTTTTATGTTTGTTACCTCAGAACTTTCGCCTGGGTGAACCGATTTGGATGATTTTTTTTTATTTGAAAGGTGGTGCTTCCCGTTTGGTCCCATTGTCACCAAAGTGGTGACCTGATGATGGGATCCGTGAGGAATCGAGGGAACTCCTCAAAATTTATATGGAAACATATATCGATTTTGATTTTTTCTGAAGTAGCCCAAGCATATGTTACCAAATAGCAAGATTTTGCACCATATCCTGGACCTAAAGTACTGAACAGAACTTCTGAGTCCTTAGAGATACACGTTTGAAGATTGCAGCGTTGTTTAAAGAAATGCAAGCATACGCCACTACGTCAATTACAGTGTTGTACCAGTGTTTACCAAAGTGGTGACCTGATGATGGGATCCGTGAGGAATCGAGGGAACTCCTCAAAATTTATAGGGAAACATATATCGATTTTGATTTTTTCTGAAGTAGCTCAAGCATATGTTACCAAATAGTAAGATTTTGCACCATATCCTGGACCTAAAGTAGTGAACAGAACTTCTGAGTCCTTAGAGATACACGTTTGAAGATTTCAGCGTTGTTTAAAGAAATGCAAGCATACGCCACTACGTCAATTACAGTCGAACTTGGTCTCATAGTTATCAAAGTGCATGCCTGATGATGGTGTCGTGAGGAATCGAGGGAACTCCTCGAAATTTATAGGAACACTCATAGTAATTTTGTATTTTTTTCGAGTAACATGCTTATGTTACTCGATATGCTTATATCCGTCTAAAACAAACATAATTTTGAATCAACTATCGAGGTATACTGCATAGATCAGAAACAGGCATACAGGACTGCTTAGTCTTTAAAGAAAGAATATACGTTTGGAAATTACGACATCGCTTGAAGTACTGTAAGCATACTTTAAGCGATGCCACTATAACAATTACAGTACTCAACACCACCTCTGTCTTCACCAGATAGTAGGTATCCATATATACTATCATAACAATATGACGATATAGGTAAAAATTAAAAAGGGAAAAAATTGTTTTAAGCCAAATAAAGAAATGTAAATCGACTAAAAATAATAAAAGAGTTATATAGAAATCATATTCAGTTTGGCTGGTACCGACTTTGATATTATTAAAATTTGTATATAATTTATAGTCAATCAACTTGATATATATAATTTTTGCGCTGCTCTGGCGGTAAATATCCCTACTCAGTCTACCCATAGCTAAAAATCTTAAAATAAAATAATTTTAAACAAAAAAAAACCGACTTCAAAAGGTAAACTAAAAAGCAAAAAATAAATTTACTTCGCACAAAGTAATACATATTTTCACTTAAGTAAATAAATTTATTCTATAATTTTGAAGTCGGTGCCAAGTAAGTACTTCAACAACCTTACTGCAATAGGATGAAATTACTAAATATATGTAGGCAATCACAGAAAAAAGAATCAGAAAAAAATATACAACTATTAATGTGACTATTACTATATATTATGTACCTACCGAAGTACTGGCTTACAAACTAATATTAAATGAAAACAAATTATGAAAGAACGCTGGACTTGGCACCGACTTCAAAATTATAGAATAAATTAATTTACTTAAGTGAAAATATGTATTACTTTGTGCGAAGTAAATTTATTTTTTGCTTTTTAGTTTACCTTTTGAAGTCGGTTTTTTTACACCCGCTATATCATGGTGTAGAGTTTTAGAAATGTGAACAGTCGCCGCGTCGGTGTAATTTGTGGCTGTCGATTCTGGGATGATATCGATGAATAGATCGTGTTACAGATTTCAGGACTGGGGGCTTACCCAACATGCTTTTACGTTTGTCGTTATCGAAGTACGCTATTTAAAAATGTATGGAATTAACTTTTGCGTACGACTAATGACGTCCTTAGTCGTAATCGATATTTGTAGTGCTACCCAACTGTACATTTTTGTCGAAGACGATAACAGTAAACTTTTACGCTTTCCAATTGACGATAATGATATATGAAATGGCTACCCAACTTACACATTTTGACATTTTGTCGAACGCTATCTTATACGTTATTGTTTTCAACATAACGAAGTCTAAAGAGGTGCTTTTAACTCCAATATCGAACAATATGGCGGATATTTATTAATCAGCTGATATTCTTGTTTAGAGTACAATAGAGTTTAGGTGCTTTGCGATTATTGTTGGCCGCACAACACGAATATACCTAGGAGAGGCGTATATATACAGTAATTGAAGGCAATAGAAGACATTCCCGACATTATTTGTTGTCTCCCGATATAAAACATTGATAACTGATTTATATCCTGTTACTGGCTTTGATCCTATCTATACTGTATTGTTAATGTATTACTAATAAGCTGTTGGTTACCCAAACAAAATAATGCCAAAACAATGCCAAAAACTTAGCAGTGTTTGGCATAATTAGTGAATTACTTACAAGCAAGTGATCTGTAGGTAGTGCAAACTGCTGTTGAAGACAAGATAATAAGTATGAGATTTTTTCAAAATTACTAAGCTTTGGTTGGTAGGTAGGTACTCGGATTTGCAAACATAAAAACCAATGCTAAAGACTGCTAAGTGAAAGAGATGATAATGAAAAAGAAATGCTTACTGTATTAAAAATATTTTAGAACTAGAATTAGGTAAATAGAATAATTCATCAGGAATAAGAAAGCATTCATGAACAAAATGTGGCCAAATGGAACTGTAAAAACAAATCTTAGTATACTAAACTATTTCTCATTATACCTACTGACTAATTAAGTGTAAATAAATACAACAATAATAATTGTTAATAAAACATTTTTTTCCAGTATTTGTAATTCATTTAATTCCTTTAAAGTTAAGTAACTTTACTTGTTAATATCTTAACATAAGTATAAAACATTGAAAACTGATTCATAAGCTTCAAATTACTTGTAAAACATTAGAAACTAAATAAGTATTAATATGTTTAATTGTTGTAAATCTTAGCAGTTTTTGGCATAATTAGTTTCAAAGTGAATTACTTATATTAAGCAACATCAAAAGCAAGTGAAAATCTGTAGGTACTGCAAACTGGTAGGTGAAGACAAGATAATATGAGATAAAACGTGGCCAAATGGAACTGTAAAAATTAACAAATCTAAGTATACTAAACTATTTCTCATTATACTGATTAATTAAGAGTAAAATAAATACAACAATAATAATTGTTAATAAAACATTTTTTTCCAGTATTTGTAATTAATTTAATCCCTTTAAAGTTAAATAAATTTACTTGTTAATAACTTAACGACTCACATGACGGTTCCAATCCTACCTAGGATTAGAACCTAGCCTACATGTTCCATAACAAGGTAGGAATTAAACACCCACCGTCTGACGGTGAGTAATAATTATGAAAATGGGATAAAAACACACCAGGCAGTATAAGTAAATATTTATTAATATGAAATGTCAATATTGAAAATTTGAGTGTCCCACGTGATTCTTTGTTTATTTTTCTTTTCAATGCCTTATCGCTGCAGGTCAGCAGGCACTAGATGGTGCAGGTGATGTGTTCTATTAAGGCTGCTGCAGCCGTTGTCTGAAAAAATATATATTTTTAGGATCGGAAGTAGAGTTTATTTAAAGAAAACAACACTGAACAAGAACACCGTTTTATTCATACGAAACAATTATTAATTTACTTTCCTAAACTTTAATAAACTAACAAGAAATAAATGAAATTACGATTGCACACTTTTAACAATTTAAACAAAGAAAAATAGCTCACGTGACCCTTAAACCAACCGACAGAGATTCGTGTAAACGTCTATCCGATGTTGGCGCCAAGGGAAAAGAGGCGCGCCGGCGCTTGAGTCACGCCTTATATAGCTAGCACGACAAAATGTTGTGGTGGGGAATCGCTGCTCCTTACACGGCCTCTCCTGATGATGTGTCGTCCTCGACACTGGCTCTTCTGGGATTGCCACTCTGTCCTGATGTGCGTGCCATTGATGGTCCGGCCTCCACGTCATCATCTAATGAAAGCATTAATCGATTGGCAGTAGTAGCTGACTCTGTCAGTACCGTATCTTTGTCTGCATTACAGACCGTATAACTAAAAGAAAATAACAGACTGTTAGGAAATATTCTTTGCAAGCATATACAGTGAAGCATTTGTCTTGTACACGATTCGTTCGGTCATCACTCAATTAATTCAAACATCGACTTTTGTTCAACTTTTACACAGCACAAATATCCATCGTTCTTAAATAAAACAGACGTCTCTGTTCGTAATACTAATACCTGAGGCTTGAACGCAGACCGTATTCAAACGTTCAAGCCTACTCAACACGCAGGCCGTATCCATACGTGAGAGGTCGCTTAACATGCAGACCGTATTCATACATGTAAGCCAAATCGACATGTGGACCGTATTCACACATGCATGCCTGAGTACTCAACACGCAGGCCGTATCCATACGTGAGAGGTCGCTCAACATGCAGACCGTATTCATACATGTAAGCCAAATCGACATGTGGACCGTATTCACACATGCAACCTTACTCAACACGCAGGCCGTATCCATACGTGAGAGGTCGCTCAATGTGCGGACCGTATTCATACCTGTAAGCCAAATAGACATGTGGACCGTATTCACACATGCAACCTTACTCAACACGCAGGCCGTATCCATACGTGAGAGGTCGCTCAATGTGCGGACCGTATTCATACCTGTAAGCCAAATAGACATGTGGATAGTATTCACACATGCAACCTTACTCAACACGCAGGCCGTATCCATACGTGAGAGGTCGCTCAATGTGCGGACCGTATTCATACCTGTAAGCCAAATAGACATGTGGACCGTATTCACACATGCAACCTTACTCAACACGCAGGCCGTATCCATACGTGAGAGGTCGCTCAATGTGCGGACCGTATTCATACCTGTAAGCCAAATAGACATGTGGACCGTATTCACACATGCAACCTTACTCAACACGCAGGCCGTATCCATACGTGAGAGGTCGCTCAATGTGCGGACCGTATTCATACCTGTAAGCCAAATAGACATGTGGACCGTATTCACACATGCAACCTTACTCAACACGCAGGCCGTATCCATACGTGAGAGGTCGCTCAATGTGCGGACCGTATTCATACCTGTAAGCCAAATAGACATGTGGACCGTATTCACACATGCAACCTTACTCAACACGCAGGCCGTATCCATACGTGAGAGGTCGCTCAATGTGCGGACCGTATTCATACCTGTAAGCCAAATAGACATGTGGACCGTATTCACACATGCAACCTTACTCAACACGCAGGCCGTATCCATACGTGAGAGGTCGCTCAACGTGCGGACCGTATTCATACCTGTAAGCCAAATCGACATGTAGACCGTATTCATACATGAAATCCTACTCAACACGCAGGCCGTATCCATACGTGAGATGTCGCTCAACGTGCGGACCGTATTCATACATGTAAGCCAAATCGACATGTAGACCGTATTCATACATGAAATCCTACTCAACACGCAGGCCGTATCCATACGTCGCCGTCGCCCATTGCACTGAGTCCCCGAGAGGGTCGTGATGCGCCTCGTATTCCGGTGCATCGCGACAGTAAAAATGGAAAGCCTACGCGGGCCCCAATGGGGCCTCTGTTTGGTTTAAGGGGCGCTTGAACGCCCCCCAAGTGAAGGACCTGCAATCCCACAAGCAGGCCCCCGTCGGCGGAGTTGCGGTTCGTTTTAATTCCCGCGGCTTCGCCAATGGCGGTACTGTCGGAGTACCGCCGAGTTTTAGTGGGTAGTGGCCGCGCCCATTTACCATCTCTTCGGGCGTGGCGAGTCCTACATATCCGCGGTCGGAGTACCCCATCCACCGCGGCATGCGGAAGTGCATTTCTCGGCGTTAAAAAAAAAAAAAAAAAAAAAAAAAAAAGGCCGTATCCATACGTGAGAGGTCGCTCAACATGCAGACCGTATTCATACATGTAAGCCAAATCGACATGTAGACCGTATTCATACATGAAATCCTACTCAACACGCAGGCCGTATCCATACGTGAGAGGTCGCTCAACATGCAGACCGTATTCATACATGTAAGCCAAATCGACATGTAGACCGTATTCATACATGAAATCCTACTCAACACGCATGCCGTATCCATACGTGAGAGGTCGCTCAACATGCAGACCGTATTCATACATGTAAGCCAAATCGACATGTAGACCGTATTCATACATGAAATCCTACTCAACACGCAGGCCGTATCCATACGTGAGAGGTCGCTCAACATGCAGACCGTATTCATACATGTAAGCCAAATCGACATGTAGACCGTATTCATACATGCCGGCTGTCCGATATTTTTCTATAAATTCGTCAAGTTGAAAAACCCTTGGAGCCACCAGGGGCCTACGTCAAAATAACACATTAGATTATGGCTATAAGCCGTATTTCAGGAGTAAATTCACGATCGACGCGGGCGCGGCGTCTTTGTTTACGCAAACGAGAATGTGACTCATCACGGGACCTACTGCGCGACCTATCCCGACGGTGGATAGGTGTCGGAATCGCACGACCGATGCCTACTTCTACTACGCGAACATCACCTTACAGTATAACGTGAATCCTGTCGGTCTAGGACACGCGAGCCAGTCTACCGATCACGCCGTTCGTCGCTCGAGTGCTGCGAATTATTGTCACTGGACCGTGACCTACTTCGCGAGGCTCACTTGTGCCGTTTCTGAACGCGTAGCCTAGCTCGAAAACGTCGACGTTCACGGTCTCGTGATCTTTCACGCATTACTTCTACCACTTAACCACGCATTATAAAGCACAGAACTATTAATAAAAGCTAGCAATCGTAACATTTAAAAAAAAACACAATCTGAATAATGGTTTTCTTATTCTTGAAATAGATAAAGTGAGCGTACTGAGTTTTTTATCCCACTTCTGATTTTAGGATCAGAAGTAGAATTTATTTAAAGAAAACAACACTGAACAAGAACACCGTTTTATTCATACGAAACAATTATTAATTTACTTTCCTAAACTTTAATAAACTAACAAGAAATAAATGAAATTACGATTGCACACTTTTAACAATTTAAACAAAGAAAAATAGCTCACGTGACCCTTAAACCAACCGACAGAGATTCGTGTAAACGTCTATCCGATGTTGGCGCCAAGGGAAAAGAGGCGCGCCGGCGCTTGAGTCACGCCTTATATAGCTAGCACGACAAAATGTTGTGGTGGGGAATCGCTGCTCCTTACAATATTATTAGCTTTATCAGGACTTAATATAGATATAGACTTATGTGCTTTCATTCACACAAATATATTAATTATAATTAAACATATCCAGTTTGTGAAAACCACTTGTTATTTTATTGTTACCTAGACAGGTGATGATAATATGTTTATATATGGATCAAGTTATATAAATACAAATAAGTTTTATAAATAATGATTAATTAAACAATGACTTTATGCAGTAGTTACTTCAATTATACCCAATATTATTATGCCAATCCCTACATAATATTATGCCAATCAATTTCCCATAAGGGTAGGCCGGCACATAATATCTAAATGTAATAAGATCCTAACATTCATACTTCATTCACTAACTCACATGGTTATGTTATGGGTGACGATTTTATTGATCAAGGTACACAGTATGAATGGCTACTTTAGCCATTTGATATTCGTGACTGCGTAGTATACTATACAAAGTCTCCCATTACTCCCATACGAAGTAGATAATATTATACTTATTAATATCGATATGATGTTATGATAAATGACTGGCTGCCAGGTAGGTACGAAAAGCCTTAAATTGTATACCTACTAAGCACCACTTTTTTGTTCTACCATAATTATTGTTGCCGTTTGCATAAACATTCCATTTAAACACGTTACATAAAAGTTTTATTTACTTACCTGAGTTGTTGTTAGCCTCTATTAATGTATGAATTTCTCCGTGATTGTATTACTGATCTATGGCATCGTGCTTTTTTGCACTCTTCATAGTTTGATTACACATCTTCTTCACTAATTACTAATAGCTTCAATACAAGTTCATTGTTAAAAACATCTAAGTAGCAACTCGTCGGCCATTCGGCAGTGTTACCAACTCTCATAAATATTTATGTCCAAACTTACAACAAAAGTCCCAAAATGGTAACAACTACTTAAAAAAAATCCCTAAATTTTCTTATGGCACTGAAAACTATAAATATAATAAAAATAAATTAATACTGATAAAAATGTGATTATGTCCATTATACGTTAAGATACACTACCAACATTATTTTTTATACAGATTGACTTTTAAAATTTTGGTCGTTATAGGTAAGTAAAAAAATAGAGACCCCAAATATAAACCTAAACAATTTTACACCTAAAAACTGCTTGTAGAAATTTTTTGCCACCGAATTTAGGGGAAAAACTCCTAGGTTGGCAGCACTGGCACATGGTAGTTTGTTGTCTTGTAACATGATAGTCTAGTGACGGATTTGACAGTTGACACAGTTGACACTTGACAGCGAAAATTACGTTATAAGGCGCCGGAACCAGAGACAAAACGTTTTAAAAATTACGCCAAGACGAAGCGCAATCTTAGTGCATGTTGGGTACGAAATCAATGTCGCTATCTCAAAACAGATAACGTATCTACAGAACTTTACGTAACTAAGCGATGGCATCTTGGGTAAGGGCCCTGATCTTTATATTATGTGCTATAGACAAGTTGGTTCCACTAAACTGTATCTTAAACGCGTTGCCATGAACATGGATGTAAGTGGGAGATAAAATACTGAGATTTGTCCCGTTTTCTTTGTTTATTATACCCTACATATGTCAAATCAGTTTTTTATCTTCACTAACTTCCCACACAAATTCAACAAATCTTTAGCAATCAACTCAGGAGTGTGAAGTGGAATCGCAAAAAATCGACAGGTTTAAGCTGAAATTAAAATATATTCTTAAATCTAAATTATTAGTAAAATTGCTTTTGTGACTAAAATGGGCTTTATTGAACTGTCAGGCTTTTTGACGGGACTCTTAAAATTTCTAAACGATAAGGCCCCGCGCATACCAGGCGGCCTGGCCGCGCAGCCAGTAAAGTATGTGACGTCAAAGGGAGCTCGTGCACTATTATTATTATTATTAGCCTAAACTGTCTCACTGCTGGGCAAAGGCCTCCCCCCGTGTCCTCCAGGTATTTCTCTCCTGCGCCACCGCTGGCCAGCCTGGGTGGTATGCGTCCAGCTCGTCGCGACATCTTTTTCTGGCCTCGGCGACGTCGTCCTCTCTCCCCCTCCCCCCGTCCCCTCTGGTGCCCAATCGGTGGATATTTTTGCCCAGCGCTCGGAGAGCATGCGACTTACGTGTCCTGCCCATTCACATTTTAGCTTGGCTCCCTTTATTCGCGCACTAGGCGGGTACGAATTCAACGCGCCTGTTGCACGGCAGCTAGAGCGTGTGTGGTGAATGTATGTGGCTGCCGTCAGTGGCCACGCACATAGTTGTAGCAGACAAATGTATTTTGGGACAGATAATGAGTTCTACAACTTCCATATTGCTCGTGGCTTTAATCGCCTCCGTGGTCTAGTGGTTCAGAGCTTCGCTCTCGACCGATTCCCGCGTTGGAACAACAAAAAATGTTGTTTTCAAGTTTGGTTAGGACAAAGCAGGCTGATCACCTGATTGTCTGACAAGAAAGATGATCCATGCGTCGGATGGGCATGTAAAAAATCGGTCCTACGGCTGATATCTCGCTAGTCGTGTCGGTTTACCGTCTCACTGGGTTATGAGAGTAACTACAAAATAACTGCTGCGTAGCTGGATTCAATGAAATCGGCTACCGACACCGAAATCGGTGAGGGGAGCTATTATATTGCTCGACGAAAGGATCTCGAATAGCAAGTAGAGGTAATTGGTTGCTATATATATAGTAGAGGTAATTAGTAGCCATATTACTTGCGCAACCAGTTGGCTGCGCAAGTAATATGGCTACCGCAGCCGGGCTGGTTGTGTGCGGGCCCTAAACCCAGCGTGGGCTGTTCAGCGATTATTTGAGTCTTCGAACTATTCATCTGCCGAATACAATACGTTCTAGTCACGTAGGCAGCTGCCCACTACGTAAAGTTTAAAATGTAAGATTAATGAAACACGATGTCCCGTGTCCCCTGTCCCCCGTCCCTGTCCTCAGTTATAGTCCCCAGAAATCATCTATTCCTAATGACTTTCACAAAGAAGCAACTTTGAGACTTCAATGTTTTCAAATTATAAATCCTAAATGAAAAATGATAAGTCAGCCATCTTGCTCATCAAATAATATTTAGCTACCATCGTGTCGGAGAAAACAAATTGCAAAAGTCAATAAATATAAGACATATTTTACTTTTAGCCCTCGACTGTCGACTGTAATCACAATGAATTGTTCGTAGTCCTGATTGCGCGATGCAAGGAACACAAGGTTATATTTATCTTAATTTCAAAATGTTAGCGACCAAAAACATGACAGCTTCTTATTGTTTACGTCTGCGGTCTCAACCTGCGGTTTCAACTTGTGAACTCAACTTGTGGTGTCAGCCTACGGCCTCAAATTGTGGTCTCAACCTGTGATCTCAACTTGAGGTCCACCTATCCCCTTAAACTATTATAAGTATTTATATATTTTTAAGTAGTAGGTTACACACCATTAACCCCATCATATCATTGGTTTTATTATCATTATCAGCATGGGGCTGGCGACGGTACTCTGAAACGGAGGAGTCACAGCATATCCAGGCGGGCAGCGGTAACATCAGAGCCTGACAAGAAGGACCCTCAGGATTTAAAAAATGATCCGTTTTATGATGTACTTAGTAGTCAGTTAGTGTTGTAATGTCACACATGGATTTGGTTAGGGTCCAATGATATAGACTTTTACTCACTTATTATATTTACTGAATATTGAGTAATATATCATACATGTTATGACTAGGTATGTCTTACTCCCATATTCTCTCTTGTACGACTGATATGTATATATGTTATGTATGTATGTTAGGCATCAAAGATACTGTCAATGTGTGACATTACATTGTTTTAAACCTAATTCACAACAGTATACTATGTAACAGTTAGTACCGCCCGCAATATATTTGTCGTGCGAATCGTCTACTAGACCCTAAAAAAAGCTCTTACAATTAAACGTGCTATTATTCCACGGGTAATTTAAAATTCCAAGAACATTATATAATTACTGCGTAAATATTGTTCTGTGATAATGAAAAAGCTGTACGTGGAACAATGTGACACCAGGGGTCGCGGCGGTCACCGCTGGGCGGCGGGGCGGCGGGGGAGGGGGGGGGGGGG
Organism: Celastrina argiolus; assembly: GCA_905187575.2. Lineage (NCBI taxonomy): Eukaryota > Metazoa > Arthropoda > Insecta > Lepidoptera > Lycaenidae > Celastrina > Celastrina argiolus. The sequence continues at coordinate 16,712,000 of LR994594.1, forward strand.
GGGTGGTGACTTGTTAGTGCTATCAGATCGCCTGTCGTCGCATAACGAACATGTTGTTTACGGACACAGAGCCGCACGTGGAGCTCGCCTTAGACACAGGGTGCCCGTGGCCCCGTGAGTCCCTTCAAATTTAAATTTCGAATGACACGCAGAACGGGCGCGCGGGGTGCGGGGGTTGCACTAATCTACACTAATATTATAAAGAGGAAAGATTTCTATTTTTGTATGTAACGACTTAAGTCAAAAAGTACTAGACCGATTTCAATAATTCTTTTTTCATTAGAAAGCTACATTACCACTGAGTAACATAGGCTATATAAAAATCAATTGCTGTTCGGTAGTCTCGCTAAAACTCGAGATCAGCTGAACTGATTCGACTATTTTGGTCTTGAAATATTCGTGGAAGTCCCGGGAAGGTTTACCAGCGCTTAAAGAGGTACTTTCTTTTTTAAATTATTGTATGGGAAAGTTTATGTTGTTAGTGCATTTCTCATACTAACATGAAAGTCAGAAGTAAGTCTTTCAGCACTGGTACTTTCACAGTATACTCTACATACTTAGGAGGCACATACGCACTCTAAAAGTGCTATCAAACAGGTTTGATTTTGAGTATGTGAACCATTTCTCAATGATTCATATGCTCAGATCCACCTGAAAATTTGTTAGTTAAGTTAGTAAAATAATTTATGTAATAATGTAGTTTTAATGTAATTGTAATTTATATGACCTAAGTTGATGGTTGAAATAAATAATTTATTATTATTATTATATTCTGATGAAAGTGTTGATAAGTGTTTACAATAAGTGAATTTGTTAAAATTTGTTTGTTTTTAGTTTTATTACGTTTTTTAAATGTAAAAAGGAATAATAAGACACTGTATAAGTGTGTTAATATTCTATTTATTTCTGCGCTAACATGAGTTGCGCCTAATATATAATACCCGAACACGACACACTTGAAGCTGAGTTGTGACTTGCGGCGATACCACAAAGTCTTACAGCAGTATTACATTACTCGTGGAATTTGCGCTAGTAAAATATTTTTTGTTTGTACATGACGACCTCCGTAGCGCAGTGGTCGAGCGCGTTGGTGCTCGAGCGAGAGGTCGCGGTTTCGAATCCCACCGAGGGAACAAAAAGTTTTCAATTTTCCTGGGTCATGGATGTGTATTAAATTTGTGTATAATATAATGAAAATCTTAAATATGTGTATAAAACAGTATTAAATATTTTTCCGTTGTTTCGTACCTGTAACACAAGTTCTTCGGATACTTAGCACGGGGCAACCTAGACGTGGTGTTAATAGATATTTTTATTATTAAATAGAATAATTATTTTTGTATGAAATTCGAAAGTAATGTTAAAGTAATACGCTTTAGACGTCTTGGCACAGCCCCTGCTGGTTGAACATATAACACACAAAGAGAGAAAAAGCGGATTCGTCGAGTATTCAATGACTATACGATTAGGTTTAATCACAAACAATGTGATTTAATCCGAGTCCATTTCGTTACGAAGCTGTTTATTCGTTACTCCGCAGTCTCAGTATCGAGTTGCTAATAGCCATCGATAAAAATAATTGGATGTCCTTGAGTTGGGCAATTTTTAATAGAATTTTAAGTTGACATAAATAATAAGAGTGTAGCTCGAAACACAGCCTACAACCGAGTTGCCGACGCTCATTACGAAGACGAAGTTCCAAAAAACATGTATGGAATCTGACGTAAGTAATTCAGCATCGCTTAGTGACATAAGCATCGTTAAGTGACATTAGCATTGATAGGAGACATAAGCATCACTAAGTGACATGAGCATCGCTAAGCGACGTAAGCATCACTAAGTGACATGAGCATCGCTAAGTGACATGAGCATCATTAAGTTACATAAGCATCGCTAAGTGACATGAGCATCGCTAAGTGACATGAGCATCATTAAGTTACATAAGCATCACTAAGTGACATGAGCATCGCTAGGTGACATGAGCGTCGCTAAGTGACATGAGCACCGCTAAGTGACATAAGCATCACTATGTCACTTAATGATGTTTATGTTATTGTCAATTATAATACATGTTATTTTCGAACGTAAAGTAATTAGCGATGACAACTTGAGTAAAGGCTCAGATTTCGCCTCGTACGAAGACTTGAAATGTCGAGAAATCGTCGTGAATATTTCATACCAGTCAATATTTCTTAGAGTAATATTATTTCTGAATCGTCTCTTTTTTCGATCGTAATTTTCAGACGAAATTTAAATCATAAAATATCAGTAAGATAAATGTTGACTTGGCAACAACGCGAGAGAGTTTATACTTTTATGTACAAAACATCTCATTACAATGTTCGCATGTTATCTAACTTACGATAAAAAATGAGACGAAACATTACATACTCAATTAGCAACTTACAACAACAATTATTATCCCACACTGACTCCGGTGACGATAGCCAGATTCCTTGACACCAGGCCAGCTATGCAGGGGTTATTTTACTAGTGCCCAAGTGTCCGCGCAATACACTGAAGCACTTTTTCTTCCTTCACTCTCGTAGCCCTCTAGGGGGACGGGTAACTGACACGACACACTACACATTTCTTACATTTTATCGTAAAATTCTTGTTATGTTCTTGTGTTTGTAATGTTGTTAACGAGTAAAATTTATGGTTAAACGAACTTACCTTAAGTGAAGTTCGACCAAAATTTTGTGAGATGCTGCATCTGAGAGACTTCCATAATAACCATGTAGTCCGTTTTACGACCTACAACATCGCCACACGATTTTTAGATAAGCATTTAAAAAGATCTAAAAAGTTCACGTTCACTCACGGCTCGAGCGGTCCCGATCTCCGTTCGGCTTCATTTGGTTTAGAGAATTGGTCGAGGCTTTTATTCTGCACCCTGGGGTCCTTGCTCAGCGTGCGCCTCCTGCGCACCGCGTGCTAGGGTGTGGGAGGGAGTGAAGTCTCTCAGATGCAGCATCTCACAAAATTTTGGTCGAACTTCACTTAAGGTAAGTTCGTTTAACCATAAATTTTATTTCGATGCTGCATCTGAGAGACTTCCATAATAACCATGTAGATGTTCAGCGCTTGTGGCAGAATAAAACGGTAATTACAATCTTATCACATCTGTGTTCATTCTTTATCACAAATAAAAACTTAATATTCAAGAATGTAATCATTTCAAAACAAAAACATAATAATGTTATCAATATTATAGTTCTATTCATCCGTAGTTTTAATGATTTATAAAAATAATTATTGTCTAATAAAGCATTTGAAATAAAGTTATATAATCTTTTGTTAATACAGAAAACGATAACACTTGCTGATTCATGTCTGATAAGTATCAGAGGTTGATTTTAAAAATCCGTAAAATAAAAGCGAGTTGCCTGACCAGTTTTGTAACTAAAATCTAATGACACGCCGGCCTATCTGACCGAGGAAGTGGCGGCGTGACGCGTGCTGTGCGCCGTGAATACGTTCACGTCCACGCCTCTCGCAAGTCGCAGATGCGACTTATGGTCTAAGAACTCGCGTAGTGAACGGGCTTTTTAAAAGGTGAGAAATAATTTATAAGTTTTTACACGATTGAGACAAATACTAGTTCTTTCTAAATATGATAACAAAGTGAGTGCAGGACAAATTGAAGGTTGGCCAAAGTCTTGACTTGCCAAAGCCAAGAGGCTTACACCTATTTGGTGTCGAGGTCTTAATTAATCATTAATTGCAATAACGATACGCGAATCGTAAAAGTGAACGTCTGCTATTCTACTTAGTGACAACGTCTCCAGTCTCCATCCGTTGTCCTGTGGACAACGCCATCAGAGTTAGTGCCTTTTGTGATAAAATTTGGGTTGCAGTGAAATCATACTTACAAAATTTAGCAAATATTCCAAGACTAAATTAGGTTCCTGGAACTAGTTACACCATTGTTTTAATTCCATTTTATATTGATAATATGTACCTTTTGTTACAGATTTTAGCTTTATGTCAATAAACTGAGGCCCGTTAGTATTCCACGCACCAAGTAGGCTTGCTGCACAATACTGCTCACGCTAGGGTAGCACTAGAAGGGGACAGTAGACATTATATATTAGGTTTCAAATAAATTATGTCAAACTTGAGTAGCGACTGAAACAGAGGCAACCATGGCAGCAACAGCCAGTAGGAGATTAAAATTTTACATATTATTATAATATGTATATTGTTATTTAAACGTAGATCGCATGGAAACACAAATAAATCCATATTATTAAGTTGTATAGATAATTAAAAGTCCTTCTTGGTTAATTTCCATTATCTATCGATACTAATGTACCTAGATGTTTCGTCGGCGTCTTTGTCATCGTAAGATTCAAAGTAAAATAAAGCAAAAATATAAATACTTAGGTACGTTTTATTTCGCACTACTACCTAGTTTTGTTGTGAATTCATTGAGATTGAACGCCACATAATCTAATAATATAAGACATAGCTCAAGTATTGTTTATTTCGAGCATTACATAAAATTTACAAAATTATTATAAGCCCATAAATGCAGCTAATAATTCCAGGTAATTACTATGATTTTGAGCCATCAACTAATTAATGGCGTCTTGTTATTACTCCATTGCATGCGGCTCCTCAGCCTGTAAGTAGAGAGTACGTAAAGATTTGTAAATCGTACAAATTTCTTTATATATTAATTACTTATTATTAAAGGCTTTGGACCCGATAACGCAACTCCAGTCCATATCATAATATGAATAAGACTGTAGTAACATAATCGAATCAATATTATTAATATATTTCTCCAAACCTAAAAACTTTTCTCTTTCAAAGTATGTATAAATAATTATTACATAACTGGTGTATGCTGGACATGATAATGTCAAATTGTCAATAAACTTCACGAAATCACGTTCACCAATTTGGACGTTACTACGGATTTCGTAATATATTTAAGAGATTTTCAGAAGTTTTTCAGAAGGTAATTATAACTGCATTTGCAGTATCTATCTGGAACCCAAGAAATGTATAAACTTGTGAAGTTATCATATTGCTTTTCTCAAATTTTATAACAAAACCTAGTTATTCTAATTTTACCTTTAGTTCATTAGTACATAGTGCTTAATTACATATTATAGAATAATCTTTACCAACACAAAGATTTTCATCGAGGTAAGCAACTATTAAATGCCCATGGTTTCTTAACCATGTGAGAAGAGGCTTAAGTTAGTTAGTTGAGCTTTGTAAATACAAATGTAGCAGAACTTAAGCCACATGGAAGACAATAAAATTCATGAGGATTATAATTATGAAATCTAAACCTCACATATTTTTTATGCCTTTTATGTATTGACACAATAAAGCAAACTTCTTTGAGATCAATTGATGGGGGCTTAGAAGCACCTAAGAATCAAATTTTCTAGCGGTGCGAATATCTTCCACTATAAAATGTTAATTATGTACAAATTTGTTAAGATGTTCTTTAAGTTCAATATAAACTTATTAAACCCACCATTACCGTTCGGTGTTAGAATCATTACCCTTCTTTTTGGCTTCGCCGAAGTCGGGTAAAATATGAATTATCATATTAAAATAGCTTCTAATTCCTTATGTTAATTTATAAGCTTTTTATATTTTTACGTCATGAAAACTGACGTCATGTAAGTTAGTAAATAAAAAGGTATATATAATACCTTAAACGCACGACAGAACTGTGCTGTCAGCATTAATTAGAAACCAATTGTGTAAAAACAATGGAATGCATCTTGCGTGAGGTACCTCTAATAACAGCGTCTCCTCTCCTTGTTGGCTCTGGCGCTCGTGTAGGCACGGCCGCGGCGCTGCGGCAGTGTCCTCCTCGCTGACGTGGATGGCTGCGGCTCGTGCAGGCGGGCCGGCGCTGCTGGCGCTGGCCTCGTGTACTGTTACTGCGGCTCGTGTAGCGGGCCGGCGTCGCTGGCGCTGGCCTCACGTACTGTTACTGCGGCTCGTGCAGCAGGCCGGTGCTGCTGGCGCTGGCCTCACGTACTGTTACTGCTGCTCGTGCAGCGGGCCGGCGCTGCTGGCGCTGGCCTTATGTACTGTTACTGCGGCTCGTGCATCGGGCCGGCGCTGCTGACGCTGGCCTCATGTACTGTTACTGCGGCTCTTGCAGCGGGCCGGCGCTGCTGTCGCTGGCCTCATTCACTGTTACTGCGGCTCGTGCAGTGGGCCGGCTCTGCTGGCGCTGGCCTCACGTACTGTTACTGCGGCTCATGCAGCGGGCCGGCGCTGCTGGCGCTGGCCTCATGTACTGTTGGCTGCGGCTCGTGCAGCGGGCCGGCGCTGCTGGCGCTGGCCTCACACAATGTTGACGAGGAGGAGCTCCGGAGTTTCCCGGCGGTATCCGATGCCTGCGCTGGGAGAAGGCTTTAAAGGTTTACTAGTTTTAAGACGAGTATAAATCCTTGGTATTATTTGTGTTTCCACAAGCTTTTCACAGCACCAGTATTCATACCTTTTTCACCTTGGATTGTATTCCAAAATTCTTTATACAATTGAGGCAATATATTAAGCTTCTTTCAGCCAACTGATTCATCAAAATGTAAATCTGGTAGGAGGTCAGCTGTTTTAGAAATTTATTTTATTATTTCTATTTTCAAAAGACTTTCTCTAATAAGTACTTTTGTTAAATTTAGGCACTTGTGATCGTAAAAAGATTTTTGGTATAAGTGGTTTTGCAACTAGAGACTCCTTTGCTCTGTCTCTTTGATAGCCCATTCAATAGGATTTTGCTCTGTGTCTTTGACAGCTCATCCAATAGGATTGTACCCCAACGTTTAGAGAGTTTAATGGGTATGTTTTCGCATTATAATTTGGCAAATTTATTTGCTACTCCAAGAATATTTAAGAATTCAATTACACCACAGAACAAGCGGTCAACTTCTTGGCTAGTCCACCGGCTCAGGGTCTGTTTGATTAACCGGCGCTGACGTCGGCGGATCGGGCTGCTGCGGCGTCGGCGCTAGCGCGGATGACTCGACGTAATCAACGTCTACGATGTCGGTCAAAGACCGAGGAGTGGCGCAGCCAGATTCGGCCACTCGCACTTATCACGTCTGCTGACGCCCGGCGAGCGCTCATAATCACGTCGGCTTTCCCAAAAACAGAAAACCAAAGCGCCAGGATGAAAAGCAAGAAGTAACTTTCAGGATGGCATCGCGTGTCATCACGTTAAGAAAGAACTTATTTTGTAACCAGGATAATATCTCGTATTACCACATTAAGGTACAAAATAATGACTATCTGGGTAATATCATGTATTAACACGTTAAGACGGTCATTTTAGTAACATACAGTGACTACACCTTAACTGAGAACAAAGGAAAAACACGGAATATTTTTTAAAATAATTGTGGGTAGTTTGATACCTTTAAAGTCCTTTGTTGCGGCGTAATTTACTTTCCATTCGCCATATATTTGACGAATATGTTCGTGATCATCCTTATACTTCCATATTTCCATGTTATCCGGCAATAAAAACTAATTATTGCACTGTATCACTATTAAAATTAATTATAAGTGTTGACGATGTCGCACACGAAAAACGAAATGAAGCCGAACGGAGATCGGGACCGCTCGAGCCGTGAGTGAACGTGAACTTTTTAGATCTTTTTAAATGCTTATCTAAAAATCGTGTGGCGATGTTGTAGGTCGTAAAACGGACTACATGGTTATTATGGAAGTCTCTCAGATGCAGCATCGAAATAAAATAAATGTTTTATTATTATTATTCCTAGCGGAAGAATGAACGCAGGGCCGACTTTTCAGATGGAAATCCAAAACAATATTTTTCGTTGTACCAACGCGGGATCCGCCCCAGAAAGGGGAGAAGATTCAGGGACAGGTAGAAAAAAATTAAATAACTTGTCGAGAATTGCGCACCTGAAGGGAAACGCCCGAGACAGTAGGGTGCACATTTGTATGTTTCAACCGCGTAACCACGAACGGCTGATGGGGTCATAGGTTGGTGGCAGAATTGGTTCCAACTCGGGAATCAGTGGCTCTCGACTCGGAGGTCGTGGGTTCGATTCCCGAGTGATAGAGGCCACGGAGATGTTGGACAACAATTATCACAAAGTATGGAAGTAATATCTTCTCTCCCTTCTTCTTTCATATAAAAATTAATTGCTGTTCGGTAGTCTCGCTAAAACTCGAGAATGGCTGAAAGGATTCGGCTATTTTTAGTCTCGAAATATTCGTGGAAGTCCAGGGAAGGTTTAAACGTTTTGTATGCTTAACGAAGTGGGCACGGGAAAGCTAGTCTTCTTCTTCTCTTATATATGGGTATAATAATGAATTGATGTTCGTTAGTCTTGCTAAAACTCGAGAACGGCTGAACCGATTGGGCTATTTTTAGTCTTGAAATATTCGTAGATATTTAAACGCTTCATCACAAGCTGTTTCTATGCTCAACGAAGTGTGCCCACTTCACAGGGTCAGCTATTAGTATATAATTAAACTCGAGGAGCCTGTTGGAATCCTTTGTTCGTTGGGGTAAGCCCGGTCAAGACATCCCGGGGTTGTTTTGCCGGACAACAGACCCTGCTGATAAGTTTTATCCGGGATTTAGCGAGAAGTAGTGGTCAGTGCAAGCCTTTTGGCATAATATGAAGTATGAAAATGTAATATAACTAAATTATAAATCGAAATATGTGAATGATTATTGTATGTATCACTTAATAAAGGCTATTTTAAATTGATGTTGGATAGTGACCTTTGGTCGGTGGTCGCTGTAGTCTCGCTTGCTACGTTCATATATCGCTTTTGGATCATAATAATTATATTATATATAGTAACTTTTCACACAAGTTTTCATAGATAATATTTTTGGGTACAAATCAACCGCAGTTACAAGATGGCGTCATCTGAAAAATGGCACATTAGATGAAAGTAAAGCGTTGAAGTTAACAACAAAGAAACAGTTATAATACATTGACATTGTTAATATTCTATACTATGATTGATATGATTTCTGTCGTTAGTAAAGACGGAGAACGATTTTCCCCTGTCATTTTATTCACAGCTAATAAATATCAGAACACTAATGGCATGAGTGATTGGATATCACTCGTGCCATTTGTGTTCTGATATTTATTCGCTCGAGGGTATCTGAAACAATCGTAAAGTAGTGAGGACCGTACGCTGGGAATGTTTATATTGTAATAGGTCTAGTGCAGAACAATTTCACACAGAAGGCAAACTCATGTACGAGCCTCAAATTTAGACATTAATTTGGCAGTGCGCCAATATTTGTAAACTGTTTAGTAAGCAGAAACCATAGACTGTAAAGGTACGATTCCACCTAAAATGTTTTCAAAAGATTTGTTAGCCAACATTTTTTTCAGAATTCCAGTTGTGCCAATTTGTTAATGTTGCGTTAGCGAGTCCACCGGAACAAACATCTGTTGCGCACAATGTTCGCAACAGTTCAGAACAATCGCACCTTTACGTAGGTATTTCTTAATTTATCGAATCTCAGTTGTTATAATTTTCATATGTAGCTGTCTACATGCTATAATATTAATGAGTGATAATACTTTCACAGTACACTCTACATAGGCACATACACACCCTAAAGTATTATTAACAATTTATTTTACACCTCGTATAATAATTCCCGCTTACCCCATTGTACACAAGACCACGGTACGGCAGTCGGCATCATGAACATGACGATACACATATAGGCTATGTGACGCGATTTCCGTGACGTTCGTAGTTTCGTGTTGTACACGCCACTTGACTACGAACGTCACATTATCTTACAGGCTTCAGCGGAGTAATAATAATAAATCTTTATTGATAACTAGCTGACCCGTGCCCACTTCGTTGAGCATGGAAACCGTGTAAACCTTCCCTTGACTTCCACGAATATTTCAAGACCAAAAACAGCCGAATCAGTTCAGCTGATCTCGAGTTTTAGCGAGACTAACGAACAGCAATTGATTTTTATATAGCCTATGTTACTCAGTGATAATGTAGCTTTCTAATGAAATAAGAATTATTAAAATCGGTCCACTTTTTTAGTTAAGTCGTTACATACAAAAATACAAATCTTTCCTCTTTATAATATTAGTGTAGATGTAGATAACATGTAGGTACATAATACATTAATGATTTGGTAAGTACAAGAGTTTTACATACTAGTTATAAAAATGTTAACAATATAATTATAATGTTGTTACTTAAGTACATAAACTAGGTTAGCGAAATGACCTGTTCTTATAGGAACTTATGCTCTTTGGAATGTATGTAGCTTATCTTCTGTGCCGCTGTATTCTGTGCTCCGCAGCCGCTCGGGGATGAAATTACATTTGACATCGTCATTTGTTATGTAACAATATCGCATGCCTTTGTTTGAGGACTCAAAAGTACTCGTGTACATGTGACCTGCGAGTCGTCCGCGAGGCGAGCAGGCCCACACATCGCATTTTGTGCCTCGCGGTCACTGGAGTCAATATTAATATTTTATATCTTCACATATCTGTCGAACGCCAGACAACTGGATCCACATAATACCAGGGATCGGGTTATGTATTAGGTATTATGCCGTGATCGTATACCTGAGTGGACTCCAATCACAACAAAAACTTAACATAAATAGACATACACATAATGTATGTCTATTTATGTTTAGTTCAGTTTTTGATACTGTTAATACTTTGTGATGTAGTCTAATGTGAATGTGACTGTTGAATAAATGTTATTACTTACTTACTTACATAGTAATATCATGGTCTATGGTAATATGTAATCTTTTTGTTATTCCTATTACCGTACCACTTTTTTTTGTAATTTGGTTAACGCTTACCGGAAAGAAACTGCTTTCAGCAGTAAAGCCCCCAATTTGAAAAAATTTTATTTTATTTTCATGAATGTACCTATTAGGTATGTAATTTTATGTTCGAATAAAGAATGTTTATTATTATTATATGCTAGGTTTTCTTTGAGGTTTTACCAAAAGGCTCAAATAAACCTATTTATTAATGGTTTATTTGAGGCTTGCGTTACTGAATTCTGTAAAATGTAAATTTAAATATCTTGGAACTACTTAAGTGATTGTCTGAACGATCAACTAAAGTGTTAAAAATTACGTCAATTTTATGATGGGTCGGTGTAAAAATATTATTTTCAGGTTTGGTTAGTACAAAAAATGACCTTGCGTCAGATTGTCGTACAATATCGGTCCCGCGCCTGTTCTCTCGCCAGTCGCGTCATGTCGTCACGCTGAGTTGTGACTAATGAGAGTGCAGGTTGAGAGTATCCTTGTATATTATACATACTCGGGCACTACAGAAACGACTCCTACAAAACCGGCCACCGACACCGACATCGATGCGTGAGCTATCTCCAGGGGATGCTGTAAACTCACTTCGAAAATGAGCCGGATGTTGTTTTAATACTGTATCAGTGATCACGTGCGTAGGTACAGTCAGCGCCATAAACAACGCTAACGAAGCTCATTATTTCGGCAACTGCGAGCTATCTGGGGTCAGGGCTGACCTCCCACGGGTACAGATAACCCCCCTCCCTCTCCCGAGCGCCCCCTGACAGATGACAACGTAATTTGTCTTCTTAGGGTCAACTCATATTGGTACAGATTTGAAGCGGCGGGCAGCTGAAAAACGCACTCGCTGACTCAGTCTGACGCTCGCGTGACGCGCGTACGCGTTTTTCAGCGCTGGTACTTTCACAGTTAACTCTACATAGGTTGCACATACACACCCTAAAGTATCATTACTCATTTATTTTACACCTTGTATATATGTTGGTACGAATCCTCGGTGCGCGAGTCCGATTCACACTTGGCCGGTGTTTATCAAGGCTATTGCCTACTGGGGAAAATTATTACTATATAATAACCCTTTTGTCTTCTAGGCGTAGCAGTACCGCCACACGCGGCGCCAGCGTGCCGACCACTATGTGTCTGCAATAACGTTATTCCGAATAAAATATATTTCCCCAATATGGTACAAAGGAGCTTTATTCAGATCAGATATAACAGGCGAAATCTATATCACAGAAACGGATATCTTCATATTATCCTGCGACAACATTTGCGTTACGTGAGCGACATTCAAGGTGGTATGGAGTATACTAGTACTGCGGTACTACGAACTGTTAGTTCGTTATCGCCCAGTCATACAGGGGCCCTGATTCGAGACGCCATCGTTTCTTATCGCTTACGAAGTTCGAACACAGAATGTATGGGATTTGATATGAGCTTCGCTTAATGACGAGCGACTTCGTATGTCATTTAGCGAAGCTTATGTCAAATTCCATACATTTTGTTTTTGATCTTCGTAAGCGATAAATAGCGATGGTATCATGAATCTGTAGTGGTGCCAGTTGCCACAGCATATGTTAGGGTCCATTCACACGTCCAAGAATACACTTGGGTTATTAATATTATTACGTTTATTATACTTAGTAATATAGGCAATATCTTATAACTAGATACATAGATCCTATTCTTATAACCTCTCTGGGAAAACTTAGGCATCACTGTCAAATGTCATATTTGACTGGCCCTGGCCCCTTCGGTGTCTTCTTCTTCGGTGACTTCGGTGTCGACCGCCGTGGCGTCAACATCGTTGTGTGTGCGCTCCGTAATAATAAATTTTAAAATTTATTTTTCGCGAGTTTTTCCAGATTTTCTTTGTTACATTTGTTTTCTCAAGTGCTAACTACTTTGGTGTGTTCCCTGTCCGGTCGAGGCGTGCCTCCCCAGGGAGCAACAGGAAGATTTGTGGCGCAGTGGACGCGGTGATAAGTTTAAAGTGTTGTGTGGGCTCAATCGGAGATTGGTAAGCGATTACTTATTTTCTGTTAGCCATACTTCATACGTATAAATAATATATAATAATTATTGTGTATTTTAATTATTATCTAATTGACTTTATAATATTGTGACTGTTATAACCTTGCACCACGTGCGAGCACGTGCTCGCCACGCGGTTTGTGACACTTGTGACATCTGTCAAGTGACAGGTGACAGACAGGTGACATCTGACATCTGTCAGTTGGGTGTTGCCAGTACTGGGAAAGGCTGAACACAAGGCCTTTGCCACATCCGGTCCATCATGTCGGACACTGAGGAGGATGGTGGGCGTCCACCCCCGCAGCTATTCCAGCCGCGTAAGTCGTTGCTAAGGACGCCCCCCTCTGCTGCACTTGCTGTCCCCCCGCCGCCAGTGACGTACACAACGACATCGGACGAGGACACAGCGGTACTGGAGGTAGCTGCCCAAAGTGCAGCTAGGAGATTTTATGACGAGATGATGGAGAAAATTAGGTCGCCATCCAAGTCGCCAAGGTCTGCTGAAACCAGTCAGCAACTAGCACCATCGAAGAGGCTTCTTTCTCCAGAGGAGGCTGCGTCCGTGTCAAAGAAGAGGATGAAACGGCGCATCGTAAGACCTTGTCATCCCCTGACTTTGGACCCGGTGTTTAGCCAAGGCGGTGCAACCCCAGAGACGCCAGGAGACTATCGTACTCCGTGCTCGTCGGAAGAGGATGAGGGTGAAATGGACGTGATCGGGTCGCGAGGCCTTTTGACTAGGGCCAACAAGTATGCGGCCACAATAAACTCGATCATAAGGGGGCCCGCATCAAGGCTGAATAAGTCGGACAGCTCGAAAGTGTCGGAGGAGCTGTCAAAGATCTTGGAGGTTGTATCTCACCTCGCCATTCTGGTGGGTGAGAAAAGCAAGGAGGCAGCGATGGGAGATTTGGAAATGTCCCGACTAAAGGAAGCCTTAAAGAAACAGGAGAGGCAAGTTGACGAAGAGAGACGGAGAGCAGACTCTCTCCGGCCTCTGCCACCGCCGCCCACATTTGCAGATAAGGTGCGTGGATTAAAAACCGGCCCGATCATTAAAGTCATGCCAACTAATGCGGACAGTATAAAAACCGCGGAAGAAACCAAGACGCTGCTAAAATCCTCCATTGCCCCCGCCACACTGGATATAAGGGTAGAAAAGGTGAAGAAAATATCGGGAGCCGCGGTCTTGGTACAGACCCACTCGGCACAGGACCTGGAAAGATTGAAGGCTGCAATGCCATCGACATTAAGGACGGAATCTTTGAAAGGTAGAAACCCACTGGTCGCTCTTAGGAACCTGGAAGGCACCAACCTAGATCTCCAGGAAATTATGAAGGCCATCAAGGATCAGAATATGCGCGAAGACGAGGCTTGGCCACTAGAAAGATTGATTAAGAGTTGCCAAATAGCATTTAAAAAGAGCAGATCCGGGGGCACACGCACGACCTATGTGCTTAGATGCGAACCGGAGATGAGGAAGTGCCTTTTGGCAAAACAGAAGCTCTATATTGGGTGGGAAGTCATAGAGGTAGAGGACTTCACTACTGTAATCTGCTGCCGACGGTGCCAATTATATGGACACCCCGAAAAGGGATGTAAAGCGGACAAGCCTACATGTGGACAATGTGGGAACGTGGGACACTCGACAGGCGAATGTAAGGAGACCATCCGTCGCTGTGCAACCTGCGCTAAATTTGGGCATGCAAAAGTGGCCCTTGATCACAAAACAGCGAGTGCGGAGTGCCCAGCGAGAAAACACGCTGAACGCAAAATGGTAGAGTCAACAAACTACTAATGGAGGGCACTGCACATCTCACCGTCGGCCAGATAAATATGGCGGGGGCGCAGACAGCCACCACGGAGCTGCCCCTACTAGCCGAAGAAATGGGACTAGACGTCGTTCTGGTCCAGGAGCATTACCCTGGACCCACTCTTCTACCCGCGGCAAACAACATCCTGCAGAGCGGAGAGGGTTCAAAGGCAGGGATCTACGTCCGTCGGAGGGACTTGGCATGCGCTGTTCTACGGCACTTGTCCACGACACACTGTTTGGTGTGTCATGTGGCGGGTAAAGGGGATGGTGTGTACCTTGTCTCTGCGTACTTTCAGTACAGCGACGACATAGACATCCACTTGGAACACTTGGGCACAGTCCTTGCCTCCTTAAGAGGTAAGAGAATTGTGATAGGGGTAGACTCTAACGCGCACTCTCCGATGTGGTACTGTGAGGAGCGACAGTATACCGGACGCGGACCAGACGTCACGCACCGTCGAGAGTCGATGGAAGCGTTTATCCTGGCACATGGACTCCGCTTGGCCAACGGCGAAGACCAGCCGGCCACGTTTGCAACGACAAACGGAACGTCCAACATCGACCTAACATTGTCTAAAGGCACCCTGGTAACGGGGTGGAGGGTGCACGAGAACGCAATAGACAGTGACCATAGGCTGTTAACATACGTGGTGGCAAATGAATCTACTTCTGGCGCTGAGTCGTTTGAGGAGCCAATGTAGTTTCGGGAGCGTGGTGTGGAATGGGCAATCTTCGAAGACGAGATCCAAAAAAGGTCTGCCAACATTGGGTGGAACACTTCCGCAGAAGTGTTAAGTGCGAGGTTCACCAAGATGGTGGCTAGCACCGCGAAAGGCATCCTGGGGTTGTGTAAGGGGGGGAGTAGTAGATCTGAGCGTGGGTATGAGTGGTGGACGCCGGTCTTAGACCGACTTCGCCGCGAGACCTACAGCTCGCGCAGGGCTTGGCAGGCTTCCCGTCGGGGCAATAGCCCGGACGAGGAGACTGCCAAGAGGCGCTTTCATGAGCATAGGCGTAGATATAGGGCAGCTATTAAGGAGGAGCAACTTAAGTTTTATAAATCGGTAGCAGAGACGGGAAACCAGGACCCTTGGGGCCGGGCGTACCGCATCGCGTGCGGGCGGCTTCGGCCGCCTAGCAACATAATAAATGGCACAAAATATGCCCAAGGTTATGCTGGGGGAGTCGAGGAGGCCATGCATAGCCTCATGGGTGCTCTGTGTCCGGACGACGATGTGTCCGGAGACACGGAGTACCACAGGCAGGTGCGGTTTATGGCAGCCGCGATTCCTGCAGGAGAAGATGCTCCTCCTCCGACGGAGGAAGTGGTGGCGTCAATAGTTAAGGAGCTCCCGAACACAGCACCAGGGATCGATGGGTTAACCGCTCGTATAATAAAACACGTTTGGGCAGCCGCGCCGCGAGAAACTGCAGAAGTGTTTAGGCGATGTGTCCAGGAGGGCGTTTTTCCGCGAGTATGGAAGGACGGTAGACTGATTGTCCTGCCAAAAGGCAACGGCAAGCCGCCTACCGACCCTAAAGCCTACCGGCCCGTCACTCTGTTGCCGATCTTTGGTAAGATTTTAGAACGCGTATTATTAAAGTGCGCCACGCATATGACAAGGGGTCTGTCGGACTGCCAGCATGGGTTCACTCGAGGTCGGTCGACAGTATCCGCACTGAGAACCATTCTCGGTACGGCACGTGGGAGCTCGTCGAAATATGTACAGGCGATCTTTCTAGATATCTCTGGGGCCTTCGATAATGCTTGGTGGCCCATGATCATGCTGAAAGCGAAAAGGGGAGGCTGTCCGCCGAACATCTACCGGATGCTGGCGGGCTACTTCACCGGCCGCAGAGTAGGCATGTTCGTGGGCCGCAAGGTAGTGTGGAAGGCTGCCACTATGGGCTGTCCGCAGGGATCGGTGTTGGGTCCCACTCTCTGGAACATCTTAATGGACGACTTGCTTCGACTGCCCCTTCCAGGGGGGGTAACATTCGTGGCCTATGCCGACGACGTGACGGTCTTGATCGAGGGGGACTCACGTGCGGCTCTTGAGGCGAAAGCCTTAGCAGCATTGCGGCTCGTGGGTGAATGGGGTGTCCGAAATAGGCTGGAATTTTCCCCGAGTAAATCGTCTTCAATGACGATAAAAGGGAAGTTCCAGCGACCCCCAGTCATCAAATTAGGGGCGAACTCCATCAAGAGCGTCACGTCGACCACGGTGTTGGGAGTGGTCATCGACTCAAGTCTTTCGTTTGCGCGGCATGCAGTGTCCATAGGGGAGAGGGCGGCAAATTGCTTCGGCAAAATGTCGCGAGTATCGGCTAGCTCATGGGGACTGAGGTACAGGGCTCTTAAGGTTCTGTACCAAGGTACCTTTGTGGCCACTGTCACGTATGCTGCAGCATGTTGGCATGAGAGGGCGACCCTACACGTTGTGCGGAGTGCGCTTTTGCGCACCCAGAGACCCGCCTTGGTCCTTCTGACTAAGGCGTATCGCTCGACGAGCACCGACGCCCTGTCAGTATTGGCAGGCGTACTTCCGGCCGACCTCGAGGTAATTCGTGCTGGCAGACTAGGCGTGTTGCGTGAGTCCGGGACTACCAAGGAGGAGCTACGGAGTGCGAAACTCAGAGAAACTGAGTCCGCTTTTGCCCTATGGCAGGAGCGTTGGGACACGTCGACAACGGGGCGGGAACTATATCGATTTTTCCCCGATGTAAAGGCCCGTTGCAAGGCCGTTTGGGTAGAGCCAGACTATGAGACGTCGCAGCTACTTACCGGTCATGGCTGTTTCAGAGGGAGGCTCCACAGAATGACTTTGGCTGCTGTGGGGTCATGCTACTGTGGCGAAGCCACGGTAGAAGACGTACACCACGCACTCTGGGAGTGCCCTCTGTACGGGGAGGCGCGTAGGAAGTTATTGGATGCGATCGAAGTCTTTGGGGAGGGCCCGGCCTACTACTGCGACCTCGTTTCCACGGCGGCGAACTTCGGACGACTGCGGGAATACGCGCAACTATGGCACAGGATAAGAAGTGGACTAGAGATAGAAGAAAGGTTGAATGGAGGCAACCAAGGACGAAGCTAAGATAGTAGAACCAGGACGAACTATCGGAAGACACCGAAGTCGTTTCTGTGTTGTCCGCCCCAGAAAGGGGAGAATGGACTTAGGGACAAATAGAAAGAGATTAAATAACTTGTAGGGAATCAAGAATTGCGCACCTGAAGGGGAGAGCCCGAGACGGTAGGGTGCGCATTCCCGTGTTTCGGCCCGTATAACCACGATCGGTTGATGGGGCCATGGGTTGGTGGAGGGATTTGGCCCTGGCCCCCTACTCTTGAAACTATTTTCAACACATTGGCGTTGAAAATAGCCATATTACTTTTTGATTTGTTGAGAAACGAAATAAACCCTTAAGGAATAAACCAAGTCTCAAGTCACGGTTTGAAATTACTTACGAAAGGTCAGCAGCTCAAGTAGCAGTTTGACAGCTGTTGACAACGATCGTCTCAGTTGAGACACCTGTCTTTAGACATGTGCTTAAGTATTGTCTATTAATTCAACTGTCATCTCAAATGCTGTCTTAAAGTTGAGGTTGAGATAATTTTGTCAATACGTGCCTTAGTGTGAGTGAGCTAGTTATTAGCATTGTTAAAATAATTATTATAGCATTCTACAGACCTTCCTCACATAACGTTGTCAGTGCCGGATTAACCACATAGCAAGAGCCGGGGCCCCGCATATTTAACGCACATGAGCGTATTTTTTTACGTGAAACTTATTAATATATGTCACAAAAACGTGAAACGTTACTACTTTTCATTGAGACAATCCACGTTAGACACTCGGTACCCGACTAATAAACGCGTAGAATTTCAGTCGGCCTGATAATAAGCCCTACAAAATGTCTGCCGTGTATGCAGGTCAGAGAATTTGCTACGGGCCCCGCGCTCGCTTAAAATCCGGCACTGAACGTTGTTTTAAATGAGCTTCATTTATGTACAGTATACATCCAAAATCCATGTCATAATAAAATTTAAAATCATTAAGTTTTTGACTCGACGATAAGCTAAAAAATAACTATTCCCAGACCTCGAATTTTCAATATTTATTTTGTCTTCCTTTTTTATTACATTTCCATCTTTTTAGTCTGTCTGTTGATAAACTTCAAATGTGCTAAATATAATTTACGTAGTTATGTTCGCAAAATTGACATAAAATTGTTCCAATAGCTTTTGATTCGTGAATCAAAAACAGTATGTAAAAAAATACTTGTATTAATATCAAGATCCCTTCGTGTGTTTAAAAGGTTATTTAAATCCCCGTCCGGCGCACTCATCATCGGCCCATTATATTGCATTGTCACCATATACATGCAAGCAAATTGAAGTTCATTCTTTATCTCAATTGGTTATTCGTTCAATTGGACGATACCAGGATGTAGGTCCAATTGAGCTTTCAAGATTTGCTTACACACAAAGACACAGGAAAACTAAATAAAAGCCTGTACATATTATTATAATTACTACCGGTTTTGTAGACAGAACCCATTTTCACGGTTGTTAGAGAGTTCTACGCATGTTGAATATATAGTGAACGGTTGTACCTCGCGTCATATAAAACTGCATACTTGCATAATTGCATAACATAATGTATCTATATTGTGTTGGTCCCAAGTTCAGACTGATATAGTTATGTTTATAAAACTCTTATTATGTAATATGTAAACAAATCAGGTATCTTTATTATGTATTCACTGTCTACTCGTATGTGTGTAGGTATAGATAGTTCACCTAACGGCCCGTTTGAATAACCTCCGATCAATAATTATATATATATTTTTTCGCCGGTTCTCCTCGCTGATCTAGGTCTGGTTTGCACGCGATGTTCAGAAAACATTTTTGTAAAAAATTATTGTGTGTAAAAAGTTTTGATTGTGAATTGTAATAACTAAAAGTTAAAAATAATAGTTTAAAAAAAACTAAAAAAACACGCTTTTATTGCTAACCGAACTAAAAAATAGAAAATAATTTTAATTTCGAAGAGTTTATATTACAGTAGTAGAAGATCGAACAATCAATTAGAATTTATCACCTCAAAATAAAATTATAATAAAGTTTAAGTTGTTAACAAAAGAATTAAATTCAGAGTAAAAAGCGTGGGGTGCATTTTACTACTTTTCATAACTGTCCTCTCATAGACTGTTGCCAATAGAATGATTGTTACATTTACTTTATCAAGCACCCCACGCTTTTTACTCTGAATTTAATTCTTTTGTTAACAACTTAAACTTTATTATAATTTTATTTTGAGGTGATAAATTCTAATTGATTGTTCGATCTTCTACTACTGTAATATAAACTCTTCGAAATTAAAATTATTTTCTATTTTTTAGTTCGGTTAGCAATAAAAGCGTGTTTTTTTAGTTTTTTTAAACTATTATTTATTTTTCATTTTTTAGTTCGATTTATCAATTAGTTATTTGTTGACATGTGGTATCGAAATTTCTCACAAATCGTTTCGCAATCTCATCATTTCATTCAAAGCTTTACCCACTCCCGGAACGAAGAGGTAACTACAGAATATTCCAAAACGATTAAGACTCGATCGGACTTTTTACCAGATGAGTAGTTAATTAAACTTTTAACCTTGTTTTTCTGAACTAGAATTTGTTATTTATTTATCTTTTATTCGGTGAGAATTAATGATATGTTTTAAATATAATTAATTCCTTCCTTATCGACTGTAAAACTAAAGCTATGCAGGAATTGTACGTTATCAATAAGTAATCCGGAGTAAGAACTTATTTCTCGGGGAGGGAACCTGAAAAACGGCTACCACATCCAAGGAAGGCAGCAGGCGCGCAAATTACCCACTCCCGGAACGAAGAGGTAACTACAGAATATTCCAAAACGATTAAGACTCGATCGGGCTTTTCTCCAGATGAGTAGTTAATTAAACTTTTGGCCTTGTTTTTCTGAATTAGAATTCGTTATTTATCTTTTATTCGGTGAAAATTAATGATATGTTTTAAATATAATTAATTCCTTCCTTATCGACTGTAAAACCGAAGCTATACAGAAATCGTATGTGATACAGAAGTAATCGGGACTTTTCGACACGTCTAGTTAATTTCCGGTCTTTTTTTTTTTTTTTTTCATTGTCATCGGTCCTTGATACGTATGCAAAGTTTCAAATTAATCAGACTTCTGGAAACTGGTGAAAATTAAGTTCAAAGATTCCGTTACATAGATACAACCCAAGCCAATAAAAGCGTTATAAAAAAGATGCAATGTGACACCGGCTCGTATAATATATCAGCGGGTAGGAGATAAATCGTTTCGAGATAAATTCTCTCTCTCTGAAACACAAACACACTGTGTAACTACAAGTGCACGCACACCAAGTACTAATGAGTTGAACTATCTGATATATCTATACCAAATAATGTTTGTTCTATATCTATAAAATTATTTATACGTTCAACGAAGTGGGCACGGGTCAGCTAGTAAATAAATAAAACATAAGTGTATAATTTCGTTTTTATTTTTGTTTCGTACACACAAAATCAATCCCGAAGGAACCCCACATTTTGCTGCGTTAAGAAGTAGTATACGCGTAAATCAAGGGTAAAAGGGCTTACTCCGTTCCAAAATTCATTAAAATCGCTCCGGCCGTTTAGGTGTGAGGAAGTAACAAACTTACACACATACTCACAAACTTTCGCCTTCTTAATATTAGTTGGAAGTGTGATAGTTTTATTTCACTACCCCCATCGTGGGCCTCGACGTGCGATTGATAGTATACATACACTATCTACTCCAGTATAACCTCCAGCCTCCAGTCTCCAGCCTCCAGTATTTCTGAGAACCTGCTGTTGTTGTGTCTAACGTATTCAACAACTTTCAATTAACCCGATACTGATTTAAAATACCTACAACAGCGTCATGTGTGTGACCCCGTGGAGGGCGGCCGGGCGAAGCAATACCCGGGATTATCCCCCGATTTCACGGATAAGAATCTTTAATGATTCATTTGATGCGTTAAATCGTTTTATATGAAAAAGCCGCGGAAAACTCGGATGAACTAAAATATCAAAATTACTTTGCGTGAACTGTGAACCTGCCGACGACGAGACGCGCGACGTGGCGTCGAGTCACTCGCTTATATTTCACATTGAGTCGATGATAATAATTATAGCTCCCCTCACCGATTTCGGTGTCGATAGCCGATTTCATAGAAACCAGGCCAGCTGCGCAGGAGTTATTTTATAGTGGTCAAGTGTGTGCGCAGTACACAAAGCCACTCTCTCTTCATTTCACTCTCATAAACCAGTGGGACGGTAAACCGACACGACTGGCGAGAGAACAGGCGCAGGACCGACTTTTTACATGCTCATCCGACGCATGGATCATCTTTCTTGTCAGACAATCGGGTGATCGGCCTGCATTGTCCTAATCAAACTTGAAAACAATATTTTTTTTTTGTTCCAATGCGGGAATTGAACCCACGACTTCCGGGTCGAGAGCGATGTTCAGAACCACTAGACCACGCAGGGTTCCGAACCGGTGGTAACTGGTAACTGTAATTGCAATTTATTTTCAAAATTGACCTTCAAAAAACAAACTTTATGTTTTAATTTTGAATAATAACTTTTATTTTATAATGACCTTTCAGAGGTAAAAAAGAATAGCAGAGTAAATATGAATAATAATAATATGTATGGACGTTTTACACCACGTCAATCTAGCCCCGTGCTAAGTATCCGAAGAACTTGTGTTACAGGTACCAGACAAAGGAAATATATTTAATACTTTTATACTATATATTCAAGATTTTTATTATATTATACACAGATTTAATGCATATCCATGATCTCCTTGGTCCAGGAACATTGAAACTTTTTGATCCCTCGGCGAGATTCGAAAACGCGACCTGTTGCTCGAGCACCAACGCGCTCGACCACTGCGCTACGGAGGTCGTCAAGTTTTGAGGGAGGATTCTCTCCTATATCTCGTCGTGCGCGACTCCGACTCGCACTTTGTTTTCAAAAATTGATGATGTATCGAAAAGATCTAAAGCTAGTACATGGGATCAGGCTTTAAACGAATGTCTATATATACGATGACTCATTTGCTTGCAGGTTGTGGTTATCGTTTTTCGCGGGATATCTATACTAATACTAATATTATAAAGAGGAAGAGTTTGTTTGTTTAAACGCGCTAATCTCAGGAACTACTGGTCCGATTTAAAAAATTCTTTTTTTGTTGGATAGTCCACTTACAGAGGAAGTCTTTAGGTTATATTACATTACGCTGCGACCAATAGGAGCGAAGTGTCAGTGAGAAATGTTGCAAAAACGGGGAAAATTATTAACTTTTGGGGACGTTCGTTGCGTGCGCCGCATAAACGGTTTAAGTCACTCAAAAACCACGCGAACGAATTCGCGGGCACAGCTAGTTGCTAGATATAGTTAATAGATAGATCTAACGCTGTCAAATATTTTTACCCATGAAATGTTTTATATAGGGCGTGTTCCTTTAAGCGATCTTTTTACACTGAACGCTCAGATCATTCATAACGCACACAGTCGTTTCTTTAGCACAATAATGAAATTTTCGATCTAAACGTTTCAACAAACTTTACTGCTAGTGGAACGACTGACAGATGTCAAAATTTAACATTTCCTTTTTATCTCATAAATTCTATTTAAATTTTAAATTAACCATAATAACTACATTATAAAAGAATCTATAATAAATTTTCTCCATAACTTAAAAATAACATCGAGATCAGTGAAATCTAAGTAAACTTAAAAAACAAGATGGGATCATTCTGAGCGTTTTGAACAGTTTTTGACAGCTGACACCTGCTTATGGAACACGAGTAAGAACAGTTCAAAACGATCATAATGATTCTCTAAAGTGCTAAAGAAACGCGAATCTGTACGAAGAAAACGTTATTTTCGTTTACTATCAGCTCCTGGAACACAGGGATAGCCAAATAAAATCAAACGCCTAGATAATATGACGCGAGGGATAGATTTTTGAATCAATTTTCCCGACGCGGAGGTGTCGGCCCGCGTCACGAGTGTCACGACATGTCGCCCCCTGTCAATACTCCGCGTCACATGTCGGAGTTTAAGGACGGTAATTAAGCGCGACATTAGCTTTGAATCTTAATCTCGTTAAAGATCTGTGTGTTTAGGAGTTCGGGAGTGCGGGCGGCGGTGACGTCACGCGGCCCGCCCCCGCCGCTGTGTGACGTGTACACCTCCACTGCGATGTCAATGTCTGACGGGAACATTCATACAATACATTCTGTGATTGATAATAATAATAATAATGCCTCCCACACCGATTTTGTTGACGGTGGTCAGTTTCACTGAAACCAGGCCTACGCACGAGTGATTTTATAGTGCCCAAGTGTGTGCGCAATACACAGAAGCCCTCTCTCTTCCTTCAGTCTCGTAGCCGAGTGGGACGGAAAACCGACACGACTGGCGGGAGATCAGACGCAGGACCGACTTTTTACCCATCCGACGCATGGATCATCTTTCTAGTAATCAGGTGATCAGCCTGCATTGTCCTTACCAAACTTGAAAACAAAATTTTTTGTTATTCGAACGCGGGAATCGAACCCACTGCCTTTGAGTCGAGAGCTAAGATCTAAACCACGGAGGCGTTTTTTTCTGTGAATTATTGATTGATTGATTAACAGAAATACGGTAAATACAAAATTAAAGCAGACAATCCTCTTGCAAGACATCTAGAGCACTTATTAATTTGGGATATGATTACACTACCTTTTCTAATTATAGAAATGTATATATTTTTACCTTTATTTAAAAAAATACATTTCTTCAATGAGAAAAGGTAGTGTTTAATCATATTCCAAAGTTGTAGTGACTGGTTTTTACACCTGTACCTGTATAGTCATTAGTCATTAATGATCTGCCCGTTTGTAAGTTTCAAGTCGCCGTTACAAGCAGGTAGACGATCGTTCATACAATTAGGAATAAGTTTTTATTTCCCCTCTACTATCATGAAACTAAAGAAAACGAGATCTATTTAGATCTATAAATGTAAATCAAATCAAAATATTTTACTACCAAATGAAACTTAACAAGCTATTTTCGGAAAGTTCAACCCTAGCCCGCCGAGAAGAATCGGCTTAAGAAACTCGGAAAATGTTTTAAGGAACCATATAATTTTTTTATTGACGTGATAACGTCTTTTAAATCGATCAACGCCGGCTGCATGCATGAAAAAGTAATACTTATTGTCACGTTCCGCCTGAGCTGAGCGTGCAAGCGAGAGGAAGATGCGTCCGAGCAGAGATAGTGGTAGCGCAAAACCTACACGCGTCCGTTTTGTGGCGGTGGTGGTGTCACGGTGATTCGTAAACCTAGAGTTATAGGTTACGGTAGGTACAGGAAAAGGGTTTCCCCCGAGACACCTTCATGCGCTTATTCAATCAATACAATAGGTACATTGTACTTTAATTGAGTGAAAACTGTCTGGACCCTCCAGGCCAAGCAGGAACATTTGACAGCTCCGTAATAGTAACTAGTAACGTTATCGAAAGAGAATTATATGAAAATAACTAGCTGACCCGTGCCCACTTTGTTGAGCATACAGACCGTTAAACCTTTCCTGGACTTCCACGAATATTTCAAGACTAAAAATAGCCGAATCGGTTCAGCCGTTCTCGAGTTTTAGCGAGACTAACGAACATAATTTTTATATATCAGAAGAATACTAGCTGACCCGTGCCCACTTCGTTGAGCATACGAACCGTTCAAACCTCCCCGGGTCGAATATTACAGGACCAAAAATTGCCGAATCAGTTAAGCCATTAACAGCAATTCATTTTTATATATAAGAAGATGACCGCGCCCATACATTGAGATTCGTTCACGTTACCGAAAGACAGTTGTCAATCTAACTAACCTAATCAACAAGACAACATTTCATTAATGCAGATCTACCAGTTATTAAACCATTGCATAGCTTTTATCGCGGGCCTTGAGTGCGGCGACCGAATCAAGAAAATCCGTAACGAAAATAAACCTTGAATTTTGACACACGTTAAGTAGATAAAGTGTAACATAAAAGTTAAACTTGTATTATACAAATACAAGTGTAACTTTTATGTCTAAAACAGTTATTCGTAAAACAGCTACTAAAAGGGTGAAAGCCTTACGGCTACGGCGTAGCACTTACGTAGCGGCCGTCTACGCCGTAGCTGGCTACGGCGTCGCCTACGGTCACACACGTGTAGAAAGAAATACATATTAATATTAAAAATAAAAAAAAATTATAAATTTTTTCATGAATATTTATAAATTGTATTTTTTTATTTCGTTTTATTTAAGTATGTACACTATACTGACGTGATATCCTTCTATACTATTAAATGAAGTCGACAGTTCGTTATAAGCTCAAAGACAAATCACAAATCTTCAAGCTGTTTTTATCAATAGTTAGAGTGGTCATGAGGAAGGTTTTAGTGTATTAATTGGACCCTGTAGGTAGCGCCGCTGTCAGTGCGTCGTAGGACAACGTTCTACGACGCAATACCCCCTATGAATATTTTGGGAGAGGCTTAAAATGATGAATATCATTCGGTATATATTTTCATGTTTGAATAACCTTAAACAATAGACATATTGTGTAAAAAAGCGTTTTTTCGCTTCGAAGACGATTCACCGACATCGCTTATCGCTACTAATGTTATTGCGAACAGAGTAATCGGCGAGCAATCGCGTCGCCACGTCTCATTACCGGGGCCCGGGACGGTAACGAGCGGGGATCCCCGCTCCCCTCGGGCTGGGGGGGGGGTGACGAGTCGCGAGGAGACAGGAGCTGACGCGGATAAAATAATAATGGGAGTCGTTTAAGTCGCTCAGCTCAGAAGCCTAATTCTTATTTGTTTTTTTATATAATCTCGATTGCGGACAGATGGGCGCGTTTAGCGGCGGAGTGGTCACCGACTCGGTCGACGCAAAAGAGGTCGGCCCAAGAAAAGGTGGCGCGACGAGCTAGACGCGTTTCATAAAGAGTGGCCAGTCGTAGCAAAAGATCGCGACTTGTGGAAAGAGAGAGGGGAGGCCTTTGCCCAGCAGTGGGACAGTAACGGCTATTAATAGTAATAATAATAATCTCGATTTGGTTAACACGCTGACTCACTCTCATACGCGTCACTTCGTGCGAGCGGGACGGCCTATAAATTCAAACGAGACAGCCAATACTATTACAACAATAATTGTCCCTTTAGATTGGAGTAATCGCCGACGAGCTGACGGCTCAACCATTTTGTTACATTATTTGTTTCATTTTATTAGGAAAACTTGCAGTATCATATAAAAAATAGCATTCAAAGTACTTTTAAAAAATAAAGTTTGCGATTATCTTACGACGGTTCTTCTCGACGGGTTAGGGTTGAGCCGGCGATAGCTCTTTGTGTTGACATTCCGAGAACAATTTGTTTTATTTGGAAATCAAATTTTTCATTTTCAAAATGCAATATCGAGTTCATAACAAAGTTTTCATAAGCGTAAAATAATAAAAATAAAGTTATTTGAATTTATTATTCAATTATAGTACGACCGAGTTGCACGGCATTGAAAGTATTGCGTTAATTCAATTGAGGATAGTATGAATCAAATCGTATTTCAGTATCGTCGGCTAATGAATCAACGAGTGATGGTGTATAGCTGGCGTGAGAGACGCCTCTCATCCGGTAGTTTCATCTATTCGGCGATGATTACGTGAAAACAGCAATTAGCAAAAACGCGAAGACGCGCAATCGATTGCTGAACGGCAAATATAGTGCTAATGGCTCGCTGTTGTGTTTGAATGTACATTTGCTTCATTGTTGCCACGACACTAGCGCCAAAAACTATTTAGTGGCAATCACAGGAGCTTCAATGTTACGCCTAACAAATATTGACGACAAATTAACTTTTCTGAATTTTAAAACTTCAGTTTAATTTGGTTTTTGTCACATATGATGGACCTCGGACCATAAGGGTGACCCGGTGGAAAGGGCCAAGCGGCAAGCGCTACAGAGGAAGACCACTAATGAGATGGTCGGACGACCTTATTAAACCGGCTGGACCAAACTGGATGCTAATTGCTAGAGACAGAGACAAGTGGCATTCGTTGCAGGAGGCCTTCACCTGCGGAGGGGTCCTTGCAAAATAATAATAAACTAATGTAATTCGCTCCTATTGGTCGCAGCGTAATGTTATATAGCCTAAAACCTTCCTCTATAAATGGACTATTCAACTAAAAAAGAATTTTTCAAATTGGGCCTGTAGTTCCTGGGATTAGCCCGTTTAAACAAACAAACAAACTCTTCCGCTTTATAATATTAGTATAGATTTCTTTACATAGACTTAAGTTAAGTTTTATTGTATGTTTAGCATGGTTTTTTTTATTTTTTTTAAAGTTTAAGAGCAAAAACAACGCAATTTTTTCGATTGTTTTGCAAAATATAGGTAATAAGGCCGCGGGCGTCACTCGCCGCGCGTCCTGCTAATGGCGCGCGACGACGTAGTCTGCATGACTCAACTGTATCTAGATAAACGTGCCTCCGTGGTCCAGTGGCTCCGCGCGTGGCTCTCCACGGTCGTGGGATCGATTCCCGCGTTCGAACAACAAAAAATGTTGTCTTCAGGTTTGGTTAGGACAAAAGCTGATCACCTGTTTATCATACGAGAAAGACGGTTTATCATACGAAAAATCGGATGGGCATGTAAATAGTCAGTCCTGCGACTGATCTCTCGCCAGTCGTATCGGTTATCCGTCCCACTGGGCTACGTGCTTCTGTGAGTATAGAGTGCTTTTGTGTATTGCGCATACTTGGGTACTACAAAATAACTCCTGCGTTTGGCCTGGTTATAATGAAACCGGCCACCGACACCGAAATCGGTGTGGGCGGCATTATTAATACACTTGCACAACGCATGGATCATCTTTCTTGTCAGACAATCAGGTGATCAGCCTGCATTGTCCTAACCAAACTTGACAACAACATTTTTTGTTGTTCCAACGTGGGAATCGAACCCACGAACTCCGGGTCGAGAGCGAAGCTCAGAACCACTAGACCTCGGAAGCGTTGTGTGTGTGTTTTTGACCCCCGACAAGACTAGAGGGCCATTGTAAGTTTGACGTGTGTGTGTCTGCTTGTGCTGTATTTTTAACTGACATAATCGAGACTGCTCACAGCTAACTAACTAACGATAAATGGTAATTCATCATCAACAGTAATTAGCTCACTCCTTGAAAATTTTGCCACGGTTTAAAATTATAATTTAGTTTTTCTTTATACTTCTTATTTAAATATCACCTACATTATAAAGGAGACATAATAAGTTTCAAGTGACGTTGACTTTATTTTGTTAAAGATTTGTGAATGTGTTGGAGCTTATAAAGTCCCCCCCCCCCGCGCCACCTCACAAGTGTTAAGTGCTCGCTAAGTGAGGGCGCTTCGTAATCTTTCACGCGTTTTATTACATACGTGTACACAGTCGACATATTAATTGAATACATTTAAGTTGATTTAGTTTTAAGTTCATTTGTTAAAGTAATGTTAAGTTCGCTATCTTTTGTATTCGGTTGCTCTGTATACAGAATATGTGTAAATAAATACCAATTTATTTTATGTATTCAGAAAACTTACAGCTTATGAATAATTACAGTAAGAAAATATCAATATAAAACCAAATAAAAATTAATTGTAGATATAGGGTAACAGCGAGACAATGTATGTCCCGACCTTTTAGCCAAATTGTCGTCACTAATTACGACCATGAAGTTCGAAAACAAAGATGATATACTACATCATTTCAGATCGATTTGGAGCATTTGTTTTTTAAGGCTGCGTGCCCGGGACACGCTGAAATCGGCGTACTTTGAAACCTTTATTCTTAATACTGGTCTTATTGAAAAATCCCAATTTTTTAAATTCGCTCATCTCAGAAACTACTGGTCCGATTTGAAAAAATATTTTTTTGTTGGATAGGCCATTTATAGATGAAGGCTTTAGGCTATATAACATTACGCTGCGACCAATAGGAGCAAAGCATCAGTGAAAAATGTTGCTAAAACGGGGAAAATTATTTACATTTGGGGACTTTCGTTGCGGTTAAGGTTGCGCTTAAACGGTTTAAGTCACTCTAAAACCACGCGAACGAAGTCGCGGGCACAGCCAGTATATAAAACTTTTATACGATTTCTACACTCGCCCCAATCAGCGCGATACCCCTTTCTCGCCATACAAATAGTCGTTCAAGGTCATTGACGTTATACAAAGCCGCCGTCCAGAAGCCGCTCCAGGGCGGTATCGGGATGGTCCAAACTTGTATGTAGTCTGTTTTAATCCTCTCTCTTCTGACTCGGAACTGTATGGTGCGCTAGTATGGTATGAAACTTTATTGTTAATCTAACTTTATCCTTAGTTTACGTAGAATATTTCATTTCCAAAATAGTGCGAACTTATTAAAATAATGCTTTAGAAAATAATGTAAATGTCGAAGAATTCTTAGAATAATTATTGAAAGTACAATTTTAAAATGGGAACACCCGGCCGATCTGGTAAAAATGCAAATGTTTTCTACAGTAAAACGAATAGAAATGGATTTCCAAAGTTACACTTAACTCAGTTTACTCAGTTTTATACAGATTGACAAGTAATCCTCGACACTCGAGGTTCGACAGGACGTGAGTATTCGACTGCGCTACGTTCATCCCGCTGATCCGATGGATTTGACTTGCCTTGTTACAAACTAACAATAGAATGCATCATGCGCACTGTGAAACAATTATTTTTAACCCCGGACAAAAACGGAGGGATTTTATACGTTTGATGTATACGTGTGAGTATATGTGTGTGTCTGTATGTGCCATGTGGCATCGACTTCCGAACGGATAAATTTTTTATCTAGGGTTTTTGTCCGAAAGCTGACGTGATCGTGTTTGTTCTTAGCAATAATTCATCGTCCTTAAGTTCACTCACTGGTTGACAATGCTACTACTAATACAGGGGTTTATTTTTTTTTAAGTGTTGTTTATAGTAAAGTAAGATATATTTTTATATAAGAAACTATACAGGGTATAAAATAACAGTCACTATAACTTTCCTCATTTTGGAAATGTATTTTTTGGCAAAAAAAAAAATACTTTCTAGCATTACTAATATATTTTTCGTAACAATAACGAAAAAGCAAAATTTTTTTTCTATTATTTTTGTAAAAAAATATACATTTCTAGAATGACAAAAATTTGTATATTATATCCGTTTAAAAAAATGTGGTAATTTACTAACGTTTTCTGTCTACCCACAATAAAAAAAAAACTTAACGAGATTTACAACCAAATATGGCTCTAATGATGCCCAATTCCAGCAATTACATCTTTACAATTCGCAGCATGGCTCTGTATCAACGTGCTATCCCTCTCACGCTCATTCAATTTGAAGCGAGTGTAACGGCATACGCCGATACTGGAACCAGACTGCGAATTAAACATTTTCAATTACGAGGTAGCCTATGTACGATAGTACATAAGAAATTAATAAAATACTTATTAATTTAGATAGATTATATTATAGAAAAAACGACTAATTAAAATGTGAGCGTCCACTATTGGGGTTGAAGGCGTAGTGTATTCGCGTCGGCTCCCGTCGCGAACGTACTCGTGCGCAAGAGTGGGACGCATGTATATGCGTTCCGGGTGCGCCCGAAGTTGACGCACGAACAGCCTACAGATAAAGTTTTGTGGGATTGATCCAACTAGTAGAAGTTGTGGCGGCCACTTTTCGTGAATACTAACTTGTAACTTGCTAATTATTAAACTAACTTACTAAGTAGTTTGTATTCATGAGAAGTTGCGACACGATAATTAGAATTAGAGACATTAGAGTAACGGCTACTCCGCACTCCACAGCGCTCTGCACACCTTTTTTTTATTTATTGCGCAGGAGAAGTCTTCACTAAGATACCTGGGTAGTGTATGTGAGATTTTTACCCACAGACAGACAGTGTTAAAACTGATGGTACAACAGCATCTGTTAAATTACTTTCAATGTCTTCGATGTTAAATCATTACGTACGGCGACTGCAATGAAATTTGTACAAAATAGACAATTGTTAAAAGCACGTTAAAACAATATTTAACGTTCAATTAAAAGTTTAAATTGCTAAAGTTAACACAAAAACCCGGAAGAGACAAGTCTTTTGGTGAAGCGCAGATCTTACGGCCAACTGTTGATTGGTTCTGTATTGACAATTGACAACATGTTACATATGAGGGGGAGAGACTTCGGAATAAAGCAAATCACATCGACAAAATTGGTTAAATAGCTAACGGAATGAGGTGTTCCTTTTTTTATCTATTTATCAATATTTTTTGCTTGTGTGGTGGTGGAGTTTTTACGTTCTTGCATGCAAGTGTACGTATATTAAGCTGTGTGGGAAAGTGGGAGGTGCTTTAAACGCATGCCTATGCGTTCACTCATTCATTTGCTTGCAGGTTGTGGTTAGATTTTTCGCGGAATAAGCTAGATATAATATACTTATATTTTATAAAAATAAAAAAAATATAATTACAAAAAATATTTAAGTATTGTGGCGGCACAGTTAGCGCCACAACACGCGCTAGTTTTTTATGTTCGGCGATATTATACCTATGCAACATCTGAAAACTAGTACAGAGGGCCTCGACTTCACCGGGTATATCGGGTACTTGCTCGGTCGAGATCTCCTTTTAAGGCTTTCACTGTCCCCGCACTGAGGTAGTCGGTAATGTAGAATCCGTTAGTAAAAGACGGCCAGTAGAAGTGCCGCTGTTTCCGGTAGTTTTGTTTATGGTTATTCATACAAACGAATTCCGTATCTGTAGTAAAAAAGGAAAGAAATATGATTCAGAGTGTGAAGAATGATAGTAAGGAAGGAATTTTAATGCTGAATTTACTGCAATTAACTTCATTATAATATGGTCCTATAATATCGTTTATACTGTAATAAACTCAAATCCAAATACGTAAATATGATGTAAAAAGTATTCTACATAAAGTAATGACGGATTTTATATTTGACACCTTTGATACAAGATATAGAAATTATTTTGAAGAAACCAATCCACAATTTACATCGGCTACCAAGAGGCATAAAGTGAATGATGTAAAATTTATTTAGATATTGTGTAGCCGCTATGTGGGTCGACCAAAGAGATGTCTTGTTTAGATAACTACAGAAAAGGATGAAGCCCACAGTCCATATAATTATATTCATTATAAACAGCTACAGACTCCCCCGATTACCTCTCAACCATTAATTACGGACCAGCTTGATGTTGATACAGTCTCGGAGAATTATTTATTTACTATAATTAAATTCCTGCTGGACCAATTTCTAAACATTTCTGTTCGTTCTGGGCCGCCCCAAAATAATCAAACACAAATGAAGTAGTTAAAGTCCGGGGTCAGATTCAACGCTGTTTGCGATTTTGATGTTATGCCTAGTCGAGCGGCAACTTGTTTAATAGTATCGTAGATATACAGAATACAAATATTTCTCAAATGTAAATCTTGTGAATTTCATTATTCAAGTTACAATTTAAGTGTCTGTTTAAAGATATTACCAAAAGTCGATTAAAGGCTCATTTAGACAATTTAAATATAGACAAGGTGTTAGCAGTAGTATTGTCTAACTGTCTGGCCGCGAATAATAATGAAGTTGTATTTGAGACTTAAGCGATACTCAGCACCTGCCTACTGTAGCGGCCGTCTGCTATACAAACAGTTCAAACGTGAATTTTTAGCCAATTAGTCTTTTAAAAGATTTTTATAATTGATGTTATTATAGCACCCTGTTAAACAAATAATGTAAAACTAAAATTATTTAAGTTCCATTAAAAATAATATCCCAATAACTTAATTGTTTTTCGATTACCCACTTACACCCCATATGCTTGGTGGTTCTCAAAACGACTCAGCTTGGCAGAATAATCATGGGAATCACATTCAAGCCCGTATTAACTTTTGAGACCGAGTTTTAGATTGTTTTCTAAAACTCGACCTCAAAAATGGAATGGCAACCTCAACCAAGAAATTAAACGAAACGTTTCATCTGTCAAATAGGTTCTCAAGTAGAGGTAGCGATCACAATTCTTGAGACACCGAGTTTGAGACTTGTTTATTAACACGGGATTGAGTATCGTGTAAGCAGCCGGTCGTTAGAACAATAGGATTACGCACGCGAGGTAGCAATTTGCTGAAATGGCCCATTATGATGTTTGAGTAATTGATTGGCGTCTGCTGAGTTAAGTTACTTGACTGTGTTCGCCAGCTGACAACAGTTTAATAGTCTGTCTACACTCTATAGTTTATGGTATATTAGAAAGTTGACGATAGACGGACAGATTGTATTTGAAGTTTATGTTGTCCTTAAGAAGATTAATCTATATTGATGTCGCATCGAGACTGACATGTACTACTTGAAACCAAATCGATTTTTGGATCGCCGTTAACAATCAATTATTAAAATATACCATTTTGCCTCTCATCAAACATGAAGCATCTATAGGCGCGGCTTTGCAGGAAAATTGAATCGAATGCCGTGACGGAAAACGGCATGACAGTAGCACGGCAGTTGGCACGACGCGGCCCCCGCTACACTGTCGACTCCGTTATTTGTACGTGCGCGTATAAATACACTTGTATAAGACGGATTCACATCTGTCTGGTGTCCCGCAAAAGTATTTTTTTTATACAACAGATCATTGTATCATTACAGCCGTAGGTTACATTACAGTAAGTGCGAAAATTGTGAAGTGGTGACCTCGCTCGTCAAACCTTTAGAAGTTCAGACACAACTTAAGTTACATAAATCACGCAATAAAAATCAAACAAATAGCCAATTAAAAGTTGCAAGCGCAGTCCGCTCACCGCGGTCGCCGGGGCGCGGGTTATCTCGCCGTATTTAGATCTTGCGCCCTCTGCCGGCTATCTGACAGTCTGTCCGCTTGTTGTTTTATAACGTAATGATGGCTATTTGTATTCGTTATAAATATACCGCCTAAGTCGAGTCTCCTGCCATGTTTTTCCAAACATTATACACTGTGGCTTGGCTATCCACGTTTGTAATATGCTTATACAATGTTTATGAAATATAAACATTGTTTGTTTCCAGCAGAAGTCACGCCTTCAGGCCAATAGGCAAATCAAGCTGTATTTGAAGTGGGATTTGTATATTTTTCCATTTGAACCCTTTTCTGTGACAAAAAACCAATAATCACACGGTTCCTTTAATTATTATAATCAATTATGGCCAATATCAAATAAACTGTTCATACGTGGTTGCTGTACGCCAAATATATTAAACATCCGTGTGAAGTGCGGCATATAATATAACGCCGAGGAACTCCAGTCGAGGAGACAGTTGTTCAGTGAAGTGACTTGACTTCATGCACGAAAGCAGTACGAAAATCGAGAGAGATGTGGCGGTTAATCGTTTTATATAATTAACGTTCTATTCTCTCTGGAAGTTAAAGCAAAGTAGTCAAAGAACATTTATGCTTCTACGGCCTACGTATTAACGGCGGGTTAGGGTTGAACCGGTGGTAGCTTTTTGTGTTGACAGTCCGAGAATAATTTGTAAAAAATATTTTTATTTTCGAACGGGTGGTTCTAATGTTTGAGGTGACAAAAGGGCAGAGGTTTCATAAATTGTGATACGAAGGTGGCAACTCGTATTCACGGTAGTCGGTAAACCAGCCCAGCGCCCGTAGACTTTACTAGTTTTAACCTTTAGATCCCCGTTTTGACGAAGGTATTGTCCGAGTCAGTATGTTCTGAAATAAACTCTATGGTAGTGTTTAGTGATAACTGGATAAAACTCCTTAATTAGCCTACACACTGTCAATCACTTTCTATTGAAATAAGTGTAAATGTTTAAATGTCAAACTATTTATAGTATAAACTATACTCCCACTACCTTAACCCCGGGTTTCTGAATGGCTCATCGTCATCTGTTCGACGATTTGATCACACATTCAGAGCCGGGGTTGAGTATATAAATACTGTCATGGTATACATTTTATACCGCTATACAATTGGTAGCTTTTCAGTAAAAAAATCATCGTGAGGAAACCCGCATTTGGTTGGCCCCAGACGTATTGACCTGTCTTTCCTCATGCCTCTAACTTCGTTACTTCGCTCGAAAATATTGTACCTATAGATCGTCCAATAACGGATTAAAAGACCTAAGTAAGTATTTAGTGTGTTTTTACAATTTGACTTTATTACCATTGTAATAAGACCGAACCTGATACACCAGGTCTGTCATACTTTTGCCGGAGCGCCATCTTTATTTTGATAGAAGTCCGGTCCCGATAGAGGTCCGGACTTCTATCAACCGGCCGGTCGAGGGAGGAGTGGTCTGTGTTTTGACAGATCCGCAAGTGGTTAACCGGCCGTAGCGAGCCGGGAGTCCCACATACCCCCGCTGGGGGATGCGTAATGCATTTCCCTTGCGACATCAAAAAAAAAATGTCTGTCATACTTTATCCGGCTACTAATAATAATGTTTACACAACTGATTACCCAATGATGCTCTCTTTGTCTGATGCCTCATGACGTTATACAAGCCACAACAAAACAGGAGAATAGTTTATTAGTAGTAAAGTTTATACAGAGTAAAATATTTAGCGTGGTAACATCGCTCGCGGTTTTATGAGAAGCCTACCCGCCCAGCAGGCTGGCGGGTATGTTAACATGTCGCTGTAATTAGCGACGTTAATAAGCAATTAATTTTCCAATAAGCCTCTATTTATAAACGGCAATTCCACCTGCCAATTAAAATCTAAATTATTTCGCTAATAGCTGCGGCATCTCTTTGATGAGCGACGTAATATCGGCGGCGATATGGCCAGCTGCAGACGGTGGAAATGCGATGGTAAACCGGTCATTTTCCAGGCTCAAACGGGCCACCGATTGTAGTCGCGCGCTACCGGTACACAATAGTTGTAGTCGGTCGCTTCAACTCGGTGAAAATTGTGTAGCGATGAGCGACCTGCCGCGGACGTAGCAGTTACGTTTGTGCTCAAGTAAAATCACTTGAATGTAGATTCTAGTGGAACAGTAAAAACTAATTTTAAGATGTCTGTAAGTAAACATTAGTATATTTTTAATTAGTATAACAGTCCGCGCAAAAGAAGATCTCAAAGATATCGTACATTTTGTCCACGTACCTAGTCATGTTTTGACTAGGTACGTGTAATGTATGTATAACAAATTTCATAAAAATTGGGAGGGAATTCGAGGCAAACAAACAATAAATCTGACTATAGAGAATCATAGTTATTTAATAGCTCTCCTCAGCGATTTCGGTGTCGGTAGCCGATTTCATTGAAACCAGGCCAGCTACGCAGGAGTTATTTTGTAGTGCCCGAGTGTGTGCGCAATACAGAAAGACACTCTCACTCTCTTCCTTTTACTCTCATAATCCAGTGGGACGGTAAAACGACATGACTAGCGAGAGAACAGGCGCAGAACCGACTTTTTACATGCCCATCCGACGCATGGATCATCTTTATTGACAGACAATCAGGTGATCGGCCTGCATTGTTCTAAACAAACTTGAAAACAACATTTTTTGTTGTTCCAACGCGGAAATCGAACCTACGACCCCCGGGTCGAGAGCGAAGCTCAGAACCACTAGACCACGGTGGCGCTTATTTATTTATAACACAGTGAAATGAAAATCAATTTCGCCATTTTATTCAATAGATTTTGATAATATATTTGGAAGTTTTTAATTTGTTATAACACACGCGTAACGTGAGACCCCTTACGTTCGGGGAATTTATCGATAAAACATGTGAAG
This sequence comes from Celastrina argiolus, assembly GCA_905187575.2. NCBI lineage: Eukaryota > Metazoa > Arthropoda > Insecta > Lepidoptera > Lycaenidae > Celastrina > Celastrina argiolus. The sequence goes on from LR994594.1 coordinate 16,749,565, forward strand.
GTTCGAGCATAATTCATTACGGTAACAACGACTTGATATATATGGGGGGGCGCCACCGGTAGATTCCCCGGGATACTGTTACACGGACGGCAGGCACCTTCGCGGCTCGTTAGCCGGGACACCACGCGCTATACAAGTGCCCTACTTTCCAAACTGATTCGATTTCGATTCAGATTCGATCGTGCCGCATACTTCCTAATAAATTGACGTTTATTAATTTTAAATATTTTCATGCATACCTGTTATTTGTGTATATACTATGGTTAAAGACTATTTCTGTTTGTTATATTCTAAGTGTGTGTATAATATGTACTGTTGGTTTGGTAAATAAATAAATAAATTATCAGTCGATTGATATGGTCGGGAGTACAAAATGTTACGATCTAACGATTTTCTTTATCCTGGTTAGTTTCAAAGTAATCCACCAAAAAAAACACCAAAAGCCGTTGAGATCGAACTGATTTGATTCTCGATTGTGTCGGGAGTAATCCTGCTGAACCAATTTAATATCAACGTAAACAGAAATAACACTTATGATTCCCATTTAAGGACCGCTTTCTAAATGGCTAATCAGATCTACATAATATGTATGATCAACTAACATGGCATTCAAGATCACCCTATCGAACGCCGATTGGCGAAACATTTATCAGGAAGAAAGAGAGGGACAGATATTATGTAATTACATCACGCTCGTACTCGCAAGGCTGGTTAAAGTAAGATAAATAATATAACACAGATAAGTTTAATTCACTAAAAGACACCGATTAGTTGACAGTCGATTTGAATCAACCTTGTCTCTGGTATTTTAACCTTTTTTAATTTTTGTTAATCCAGCATGTAAACTACTACCATACCAAATTTCGTCAAAATCCGTTCTGTAGTTATTTTTTTTGTGAAAGAGTAACAAAAATCCATTCATCCATACTTACCGACTTTCGCGTTTACATTAGTTTGATAATGTAACAGATGCTCGCAACACTCCCTACTTCAGTATTCGCCGATTCAATTTTCAGCCTCAACGGACTTATTACTCCGACATATTACCGTCATATTTTCATGAAAGCCCCCCGTAGGGAAAAATGTTATTTATAACATTTGGAAGGCGGCTCAGAGCTTGTCAACGAACTTCATTTTCTCATCCGGGAAACACGAAGTTACGATGGCGAGGTTCGAAGATAAAAAGTGTAGGTTTTGACATAAGCAAGCAACTAGTGGTAACTGGCAACTTGTTGCGAGCCACTTGTTGCGGGACAGTATGTTGACGAGATTACATAGTTTAAGATTATTTCAATAACCATGGGTTTTTGTCAGATATAATAATTAGTTCCTACACATTAGGTATTAACACTACTCCTACATGTATACCTACTTACAGTTACAATAGGTATTAGTGGTATCGGGGGAGGAGCGGTCTGTGTTTTGACAGATCTAGAGCACCCCTCCCAACATACGAATGGCAATACGCAAGTGGTTTCAGTGGGAAACCGGCCTTAGCGAGGCAGGAGTCCCACATTCCCCTAGGGGACCCTCATTGGGGGATGCGTAATCCAATCCCTTGTGACATGAAAAAAAAACGATTATAATGGCATTAGGCACACTCACAGCCGGAGTCATCTGCCTATTGCATGCGAGTTTCTTACGCCGGTTCTTCTCGTCGGGTTAGGGTTCCGAACCCGTGGTAACTGGTAATTTTAATTTGCTATCAAAATTGACCTTCAAAAATCGAACTTTATGTTTTAATTTTGAATAAAAACCTTTTTTTTTGTTGAATCACCCGTCGATCCCCTGTAGGCCGTGCGCGATAAATAGATTACCCACCGAGTGGTGAAGAAAACCCTTACCCATGCTGATCTCTCTCCGAGTTATAAATCTTATTGAAAGTAAACCTCTAACGCAATTACTAGACTCGTTGATTGCACGAAACTTTTTCTCCTCTAATCAATTAGTAAATTAAATCTAAAAGCCGATGAAATTAACTTTTTTCGTTATCGTCAGATGTAAGGCAGCAAATTACATAATAAAGTATATAATGTATCGTAAGACACATTTTAGATATTTTATTTCTTTTGAGGAGTTTCTGACTGTGCTATGAGCGTCGGAAAGACGTAATTTCAGCTAACTACAAAGGTTGATTGTGAAAAGGTACCTACGGCATAGTCATTTGCCCTGCAAAATAATAAAATATATTCCGTGGCTTCCTCGCGTAGGGGAGGTATGTAATTTACAGTCGTGATCGAAATACTCTCGTTTGTCTTACAGTAATTGTAAGCAGCAACAATTGACAACTGCGTATTCGAAAATCAGTCAATTAGACGGTATGTTATATTTTCGTTTAATTCTCTTTAATATTTGGAGGTCATAAATATTAGGAGGTTTACCGTTTAGTCTCTAAAATAGACTTTAGAATAGAGTAGAGAACAGAAAATTATTTATTTGTACTCAAAAAAAAAACAAATTTGTACAGTACATAAAGTAATAAGAGCTGTACAAAAAGGCTGCATTATGCCCATATACCTTCTTCATTTACTTCCATAATCTATATTATATCTGTAGTGTTTGCATTGGATATGATCCGACACTGCTGTAGTATTTTTGTTGAAATTTGGCACAAATATAAATAAGACGACGGGACTTTTCCAGTGTTAATTCATTTTGCGCGTACAAATACGGGCTAAATGTTATTATACAAATTAAGTTCAATACAGTAGTCCCGGCTCCCGGTGCGACGAACGCGCCTCGTGCCAACTCTTAACTCTTAGTTTTAGACTACCCGCTAACGAACAATATTATTGTAACTTGTTGGTGTAACAAGCGTATTAATTAACCTGTTCGCAATTCCGCGTTGTTTACGGCTTTTTGGCTATCGATGAAACACAATACAAACTCAATATTGACCCACCACCCCTCCCCCCTCCCCGATCAGCGGTCGCTCAGGCTTAACTCGAACAATTTACGACAAAGTATTCGTAATAATATAAATTAAAAAAAAAACTTACAGTATTCCATAATATTGGTTTATGTTTATAATATCAGTATCTACTACCTACTATAGTTACAATATACGCTTATTTTGTGTTAGTATAATTGGTGAATTACAATTTTATCGAATACATTAATTTTCGTGTTGTATAAAATTTAAATGTACAATATATTATATCTAGCAATATCCCACAAACAATTGTAACCACAACCTGCAAGCAAACGAATAAGTGTACGCAGATGGGTACAACCTGCAAGCAAATGCAAGCACTAGATAGGCATGCTTGCAGGTTGTGGCTATGAATTTCCACAAAGTGACGCCTGATTCCAATTACTATTTCATGTTGTACTCAGCGCTCCCTCTACCCAATGCCTTTGGTTAGGACACACCGGTCAGCTCGCAGCGAAGCGCATAAAAAATCTTTACGAATGATGCCATGAAAACTATCAGTTCACTTGTGTTTTAAAATCATATTAGTACATAATTTTATGTTTGTGACTACGTTGTTATCAATTGTTCGTGGTAGGCCGTTAAGTTAATTAAGTTAACAAACCTATTTATTGTTTTTCAGGAACAAAACAACTGCACCTTGTCTCGGGACAAAGGGAATCACAAAGCAACTTCTCCGGCTAGTATTGGACACCTCCGGGATATTATTGTACACCTCCGGGATATTATTGAACCACGAACAATAACATAAATAGTTGGGGCAAGAGAACCAGATAATATATTACTTACTATTAAGTCAGCTTTCAAACAAAACTATATTGATAAAATAGGCTGCTACGGAGCTACTATGCCACAAACACACACACATACACGTCAACTTATAACACCTCAGTTATTGAGAGGGTTTAAAAATGTAAACAGATCAAATCGAGAACCTCCTCCTTTTTAAGAAGTCGACTAAAAATAGTCCGTGTTATACTTGTCCTTGTCCGTGTTATACTTTTTAGATTATGTTCCAGGTGTCAACATTATTGAAGTGATATGATTGCGGCGGGTCGTCGATAGCTCATTAATGAAGTGCCGCGGGAATACTCGTACCGGGTGTTTGTTGGCGGCCGGTCGCCCAGTCCAGGCTCGGAGATTAACTATTTCCTCACGAAACTCGCAGGGCTGACACTCGACTGATTTTTGAAGTGAAACTTATTTATCGACGTACAAAATGAATTTAAATAGCCACATTTCGCACACACGCTATGTTCCTTTTCAAGTCACGTTTTTCTAATACGCGCCGTATTACTTGTGGTCATTAATTTATTTTTACTTATTTTAACTAGTACATGTAGTGACTGTTCTTTTTACAACCTGTATAAAAACTTTATAGATTGAGTCCCGATTTCACCAACGCTTGTTAGAGTTAACGGCTTGTTAAAATACCATGCCTTCTCATTCATAGACAGAAAATTCGAGAGCGATAGCACGTTTTTTTAACCGACTTCAAAAAAAGGAGGAGGTTCTCAATTCGTCTGTATGTATAATATTTTTTTTTTTTTTTTTTTTTTTTTATGTATGTTCACCGATATTTTCGTCAATTATAGACGGATTTCAAAATTTTTTTTTTTGTTGGATAGAGTTCACTTCTGGGGTGGTCCCATTTTCACCAGGTCAGGATCTGATGATGGGATCCATGAGAAATCGAGGGCAACCACCAAAAATTGTATGCTCGTATGGTGTTTTTGTTACGTAATTATGTCTTACTCAGGTATATGCTTCAGGGTGTCAACATCTGATGCTGCTGTGCTGATGATGTAGCTACAGTACTCCTTAACGGTTAGGAGTTGGAAGGCAGTACTGTAATTGGTCGATGGAAACTATTTAGTAGTATGTAGGGCTAACATGTTGCTTGTGAGGTATGCTTGAATTAACATCTGATGCTGCTGCGCTGATGATGAAGCTACAGTACTCCTTAACGGTTAGGAGTTGGGAGGCAGTACTGCAATTGGTCGATGTAAACTATTTCGTAGTATGTAGGGCTAACATGTTGCTTGTGAGGTATGCTTGAATCAACATCTGATGCTGCTGTGCTGATAATGAAGCTACAGTACTCCTTAACGGTTAAGAGTTGGGAGCAGTACTGTAATTGGTCGATCGAATGTATTAGGTTACATATGAAATTGGCGTTTTGTCGTTCTGGCCACTTTGATCTTAAATATATCCTGTTTAGTTACGAATTCTAAATTCAAATTTAAACAGCTATTTACTCATGCATTTGTGTTTTGAACACCGTAATTCATTTGTTTTATTCTCTTTTGGTTTTTTTTCTCGTTTTCATTCATTTCACAAAATGGATAACTTAAAATATCGCATTATTTACGAGTACGAGCACCGTGGCACCAGTGCTGCAGAAACGGCTCGAAGAATTAATTATGTGTATAGGGGTGGTGTCGCAAAAGAAAACACGGTGAGTTTTTTGGTTTCAACGCTTTTGTTCTCGAAATTTCGACCTGCAGAACAAGCCCCGTGGACGGACGGAGACCAAGGTCGATAATGATGAATTGAAGGCTATTGTGGAAGCAGATCCATCGCAAACCACATCAGAGTTAGCTACAGGCTGCGGTGTTAGTGACAAAACCGTTTTAATCCACTTCAAGCAAATTGGGAAGGTGAAAAAGCTTGAAAGGTGGGTACCTCATGAATTAAGCGAAGCAAACCGACAAACGCGCGTCGACTGCTGCGTTACATTGCTCAACCGGCACAAATGAAGCAATTTTAAATCGGATCATTACATGTGATGAAAAGTGGATACTGTACGATAATCGTAAACGCTCATCGCAATGGCTGAACCCTGGTGAACCAGCAAAGTCTTGCCCCAAGCGAGAATAGACTCAAAAAAAGTTACTTGTAAGCGTTTGATGGACTAGTGCCGGTGTCGTACACTATAGCTTTCTTAAATCTGGTCAGACGAATATGGCTGATGTCTATTGTCAGCAACTGCAAACCATGATGGAAAAGCTCGCCGTTAAACAACCGAGACTTGTCAATCGCTCTACGCCACTGCTGCTTCAAGACAACGCTAGACCACACACGGCCCAACAGACGGCTACCAAATTAGAGGAGCTTCAATTGCAATGTCTAAGACATCCACCGTACTCTCCGGACCTTGATCCAACATATTACCATTTTATTAGAAATTTTGATATCTTCTTGCAAGGAAAAAAATTCAATTCCGATGAGGCAGTCCAAACCGCTTTCAAAGATTTCATTGGTTCCCGTCCGAATGGTTTTTTTAGTAAAGGGATCAATGAACTACCTATAAGATGGCAAAAGTGTATAGATCGCAATAGTTTTGACTAATAAAATATATTTTAATATGAAAAAATCGCCTTTATGTTCCTCCAATACAAAACGCCAATTTCATATGTAAGGACTTAATATGTAGGGCTAACGTGATATTTGTAATATACCATCCAGACTCACGGCGAGAAATCTCACAGAGAAGTCTCGCCGGGCCTTCTCGCGAGAACAAGCATTTTATTCACACTCTCATTTGAGATCTGTTTCCTATGCAGTATGGACGTCATTGATGGCTGGATCGCAGCAGGTTTGGCTCTGTGTGCCATTGCATATTATAACTTTGTCAATGTCGTTGGGTCTACCTATGATAATAAAATATATAAATACCTAATATGTAATATCAAACTCTTTCAAGTACCTATTAATAATAATTATACCTTCCTAAAAATATGAACAATTCGTCAAACGGACGTTGTAATTAGTGACTATAGGTATATAATATTAAATAAACTGAAACCCTTGAGTAAATGAACGAGCATCTATTTAAGTTCACAACGCATTAGCACAACTAAAAATCGAGAAATAAACTAACTTTAAAAAAAAAAATTAAACCGACTTAAAAAAAAAACACAAACGACAAAAACTTTAACCAAACAAAAACAGTACCTACATAACTAAAAAGCGATAAATAACCTAATTTATCTACTTAATGCATATTATATATCTACAACTATTTAAATATTTACAACTAAATACCTAATACTATAACAAAGTCATCTTTAACTATTTAAATATTTACAGTTATCACTTATTTTTGAAGTCGGTGCCAGCCTGCAGCCTAGGTAACGTAGTCTGTTGTGTTGTTTGAGAAGCCACACACACGGCAAAATACAATCTATACTAATAAATTATAATGCGGAAGGGTTTGTTTGTTAATTTAAACGCGCTAATCTCAAGAATGGTCCTTCCACTGGTCCAATTTTAAAATTCTTTTTGGAAAATTTGAAAAATTTTAGTGTTTTCTTAATTAAATTTATTTGTTTGGCTGGCACCGACTTCAAAAATAAGTGATAACTGTAAATATTTAAATAGTTAAAGATGACTTTGTTATAGTATTAGGTATTTAGTTGTAAATATTTAAATAGTTGTAGATATATAATATGCATTAAGTAGATAAATTAGGTTATTTATCGCTTTTTAGTTATGTAGGTACTGTTTTTGTTTGGTTAAAGTTTTTGTCGTTTGTGTTTTTTTTTTAAGTCGGTTTAATTTTTTTTTAAAAAGTTAGTTTATTAATTTATTTATTCAATAGATACACCAACTTAATAAAGAATTAACTTTAACATTTATTGGTGAATTGGCACTAAAGCTCATTCAACATCCGTTATTTTAGTTTGACACGAAACCAAAATGCATGGTTTATATCACGTAGCCAACAGCACGTGTTAAGGAGTAGTTATTAAGTATAGCTATTATGTATGTTAGTCTGTAAGGTATTTATTATGGGTCTATGTAGGCTAAAATGAAGAGTATTTAATTTAATTTTAATTTTATCAGCTAGATTTTCTAGACGTTGGAGTCCTAACCGCACATGGAGACAAATGCCCGGGTTCAATAGACAGCACACGTGAGAAGCACTACCTGGGTGTTCCTCATCCCACACACATACTGGGTCTTTAGGGATTCTGGCAAAATGTTGTGATTGGATTTTTACGAAATAGGTCAGTCATCTGGCAACATTTTCCTCCTCACAAATATCTGTAGACTTGAGGTAAAACATATTAATTTTCGTAAACGCGTGTGCCTTCACGATTTGTCAGCTCGGAGTTTCAGAGAAGCACCGTGACAACTGGTAACAGCAGCATTACTATTAAATAATTTCAATTTATTGACTTTGAAATTTGATAGTACTCTACTCTTGAAGACGACGCTAGCGCCAAGTTGATTTGAAATTGAGTTGTCGATTATGGTACCGATGTATTCGAGACTAGAAAACTGTCAAATTCCAACATCCATCTATTGAAATTAGATTCAAGATGAGCCCTACAGGTGCCAGCTGCCACGTGTCACATTAATTTGATTAAAAAGATCTCATTTTCTACTCGATTAAAAAAGGCGTTCAAACCGCGCGGCATTTAGCTGCTCAATTTGTAATTTCAACAATCTTATTTGAAAAGATTAATTTAAATGGACGCTGTAATTTGAGATTCGCTGTAGTTTGTAACGAACGTTAAGCCGGATTAATGAAATTGCTATATTTAGCTAAATCAGTGCTTAATAATGTGGAATTTCATTGAAAATTAATTTGTTTCTTGAGTTAGAAAATTGGGGGCGATCTCTCGGGCTTAGTAGTTCTCAGGAAGGTGGTTCAGGTTTTTTTCTTCAAGCCAGATATCGCCGGTTCAAATCCCTTCAAAAACATAGTTCCCGGTTCCTGCATTTTATTACAAAATATAGTAACTCATAAATTCTTATTCGCTACATAGGTAGCGGTCAAATCAAATCAAATCAAATATTTTTATTCAGAGTAAATTTAACAAAAAAATGTTTTCTGAACGTCGTAACTTAATACTCAAGAACTTCTATAAAAAACTATAGTACAACAGTTTTAAATTCAACAGGCGTTTGTGAGCAGAACAATATTAGACAAAGCTAAGTGAGTAAGTTTAATCAATTGTTGATTGGACAGCACTTTTGTTAAAAATACGTTCGTTTTATTTGTAAAACGTAACAATAGCTGATGAGGGTTTAGTTTTTAATTTATCGTACTTCGGCAGTAATTCGACAGGCGTCTCGCAACAGAACGAATAAAAGTAAATACTTCGGGGTCCAGCTACAAAGCGATATTGAAACGAGCTTCCTTTGCGTACATTAGCGAGTAGGGTCGACAACGGAATGTTTTCCGTTACAAATGAACATTCGAGAACAGTTGCTAAGGCATGCTTGGAACGGTTGTCAATATTTGCCAACAATTGTCGATAGCCAATAATTTTGGATCTCAACTAGCATGCGAGGTTTTTCTATTTGAAAATCTAGGTTTTATTAGATGTTGGAGGAAGTCCAGCGACCACATCACCGGCTGCTAGGTCTCCTTGGAGGCAGATTAGGTGGTAGATGATACACAATATCTGTTAAAAAGCAGAAGCGTATGATCAATGGTTTTAAAATCTTTTACTAGCAACGAAATTTGGTAGAGAAATTTACTATACATGTATAATATGACGTGACGTTATACATCTTACCACTACTTCTAACTAAGTGTAACTGACTACTCTGAACGTTCATAGTTTATTTTACTTAAAAATAGGCTTATGTATCCTTTTTAGACTTTTCTTTGTACAGTATTCTCCGAGCGAAGTAACCTAATACTGTAGACAGTCGGTTATAAATGTCGCATGGTTGCCCAGCACACACGACATTCTCACAACATAGTCGGCCTAATCTAGAGTAGACATGTAAGCCGAAAAATCTGCGGCGCAAAATCTACACAAATGTTACTACAGAGATCTTTAGCGCGTACTCGTACTATCAAGTAACGTTCGTGTATCAGAAATAGTACACGGTCATTTGGCGAGCTTGTAGTAGGAATGGTCATTTTCATAGAAAAAAACGCCACTAGAACCGTTCCCGTGAGTTGGATCCTCGGTGGCACCAGCCAAAATCGGTGCGGCGCGGCGCGACGCCCTTGTCTATTCCAGAGGAATGACTGGACAATACTTCTGGAGCCAACCAAGTGCGGATTTCCTCACGATGCTTTATCTATGGTTTCGAGTGCTAATGAGAGGTCAACCCACTATGCCACAAAAGCTCTTGATTGAGTTTACTACATGGCTTGTAAAACAAGGAGCTATATATAAAAATACGTGCATATTCCCTATTTCTAAGTTTAAAATTTAGATAACTGTAATGTAATTCTGTTATTTCAATATTTTTGTGTCTAAGCAAAGAGTTTACTTAACTCGTCCTATGTGGTACAATATTGGATAATGGCTCGTCTTTCACACGCCGCGACCTGTCACCTGTCACCCGTCACCGCGACCTGTCACCGCGACCGTGCCTGCGACGCCAGACGCCGCGGGTGATGCACCCTCATCATCACACGCACGGCCGGTTACTGAAACGCTATTCAAATGTATGATCAACTAACATGGCATTCAAATTAACAATCCACATTGATCGCTGATCGGTGGAACATCTGTCAGAGAGAAAGAAATATACCTTATTGTAGGCGCAACCAATAAGCGCTAACATGACGTGATAGCCGAGCGTCCTCATTGGCTGAATACATCGTGTGACGTCGGAATCACTCGGCTAGTACGATAGAACTTGATGGCTGTGCTTCCATGTGCTTTTACATTACCGCCGCGATTAATCGGTTTTTTGTCTATCCCATATTGTCATTTTGTTAATACGCGATTATACTTGTAAACATTCGCAATAAAGTTAGTTCCAATCATAAACTATTATTTTTTGGAAAAACCTACACACAACAACAACTCAAGCAGCCAACTCATATGCGCGCAAACATATTTTGGACCCTCGACCACGGATACCAAACCAGCACCAGGATACAAGAGGAAGCTGTTTGAGGAGATCACGAGTAGTTGAGTTGTCGGCAAAGGTATTCGGCAGTGGCACAGTGTATTTAGTGAAGCGAACTGGCCAAGTTGTTGTGTACGCGGAATTAAAGTCGTTAATAAGTTACGGTACGTTATTTATACAATAAAGTCAATAGTGCAGTGCCTGGGACAACTGTAAGTACTTATCTTGCTTTCTACATTACACAGAAATGACTACACAAACGCTAGAATCGAAACCTAATGATATGTTACGAGATTATACTAAAAAGAGGGCTTCCGTAAAGGGTAGGTTAACTAAATTTAAAAAATACATTGATTCCTTTGAAGAACAAGTGTTATCTTTTAACCAACGGGCCGAAATTAAACTCCGCATGCATGCGATAATTAGTCTATACAGTGAGTACAATAAAATTCAAATTAAAATAGAAGAACTTCTATCGGAATCCGAGTTAGATAATCAGCTTGAAATTCGTAACGAGTTTGAAACTGACTACTACACTGTGTTGGCTCAGACTCAGGGTATGATTAAGGATGTTGAGGACACTGACGAGCAACCAGTAAACAGTACGTCACAGTCAGTAAAATTACCTACCATTTCCTTGCCAACTTTTGACGGATCGTATGAGCACTGGCTGGAGTTTCGTGATACCTTTTTGTCCCTTGTTCATAATTCTAGGGATATCACCAGTATTCAAAAGTTCCACTATCTCAAATCTTCGTTGAAAGGTAGTGCCGAATTAGTAATTGATTCTTTGGAATTTTCTACACAAAATTACGATATTGAATGGGAATTGTTGCTCAATAGATACAATAATAATAGATTACTTATTCATAATCATGTGAAAGCCTTATTCTCGATTCAATCATTGTCTAAGGAATCGCCTATTTATATTAGAAAACTTATAGATACGGTACTAAAAAACCTACGTGCCTTAAAAATGCTCGGTGAGCCCACAGAGTCATGGGACACATTAAATATATACATAATTGTTTCTAAGCTTGATACGACGACCGAACGAGAATGGGAGCAACGAAAAGGATCGCTAGTCCCCAGGTCTACAGACACAAAAATAAAACTTGACGATTTGTTATCATTTTTACGGGATAGGGCAGACGTATTGGAAACATTAACTGTTACTCACAGGGTAAGTACCTACGACAGTAGAAAATATAACAATTCGGTTAGTACTAAAAATACGTTTAATAATTCGAAAGTGCATTGTCATGTAGCTACTGAAAAGTCGCATAACAAAACCCCGTTTAAAAAACAGTACAAATTGTGTCCTATGTGTTCTGCTAATCACTATTTATACTCATGTCAATCTTTCTTAGATATAAACATAATAGATAAATTAAAATTTATACGCGAAAAGAATTTATGTGAAAATTGTTTACGCGTAGGACATTCAGCTAACGTTTGTAGGTACGGGCCGTGTCGTAGATGCGACAAAAAACATAATTCAATCATTCATCGTGACGAAAATGAGCTTAATGTTGACTTCTGCACCGGTCCATCTAAGCTAAGCAATAATGCACCTACAGAACAACGCGCATACGGTTCAAGTTCGACTACACACGTGCATGTTGTAGGCAATCCGGTCAGTGATGCACACGTAGACGTCACGTACGCGCGGTCGTCCGATATGCAGCCGGTGTTGTTATCGACGGCGCTCGTAAGAATACCCGATCATTTAGGCATATATCATAAAGTACGCGCACTTCTCGATTGTGGTAGCGAACGCTGCATCATTACGCAATCGTTATGTGATAAACTACATATAAAAACTATACAGTCCATTCAGCAAATAAAAGGCGTCGGAGGCTCGATATCACAGTGTACGAAAACATGTGATATTGACTTTAAATCTATAACGAGTACTTATAATACGCGCGCGAAGTGTCTCGTATTACCGCATATTACCTCCTCGCTGCCTGCTATTGCTATACGAAGCGAATTATTATGCATACCGGACGGGATTGTTTTAGCGGATCCTGAGTTTTATCAAAGTCAATCCATAGACGTTTTAATCGGCGCAGATATATTTTGGGATTTAATAACCGATGGCAGGATACGTTTAAGTAACGGTCCTATTTTACAAAATACGCAATTCGGGTGGATTATATCCGGGCCTATTTATTTACAAAATAATAAAAATACTAAACATGTTCTCTGTAATTTTATGCAAAGTATGGACATGGACACTTCGTTAAATGAACAGTTACGCAAATTTTGGGAATTAGAGGATATATCGAGTAGCAATAGGACTAATGAGTCACGCAGTGAGGACGAACGTATTTGTGAAGAGTTGTTCGTTCAAACGACCACGCGATCCAGTGATAGTAGATTTTGCGTGCGTATTCCTCTAAAAAATTCGCCTGATGTTTTAGGAGAAACGCGTAAACAAGCCGAGCAACGTTTTTTTGCACTAGAAAAACGATTACAACGGTATTCGAATTTAAAAAAGTTATATATTGATTTCATTAAAGAATATTGCGAATTAGGTCACATGGAACGTATAGATAAATATATAACTCCACACTACTTTATGCCGCACCACGGGGTGTACCGTGAGAACGCTGCTACCACTCGCTTGCGCGTTGTGTTCGACGCCAGCGCGCCGTCGTCATCGGGATACTCACTCAACGACTTGCAATTGGTAGGGCCACCTATTCAGGGAGATTTATTATCAATATTATTACGTTTTCGTGAAAATAGGTATGTCGCGTGCGCTGACATCGAAAAGATGTACCGGCAAGTACTTTTAAATGAGCGGCAACGCGATTTACAATTAATTGTTTGGCGCGACGATCCCAATGATGCGTTGCAAGTTTTTAAGTTAAAAACTGTAACGTACGGTATGGCTTCTGCGCCATATTTAAGTTGTAGATGCATTAAACAACTTGCTCAAGAGTGCAGTGATCCTGAGGTTGCCAGTATAATAAAACAAGATATCTATGTCGATGATCTTATCTGTGGTCACTCTAATAAAGAGAGGCTAAAACAGATTTGTTTAGATATTAGTAAAATATTGCAATCAGGTTGTTTTCCTTTGCGAAAATGGGTCTTTAATTTCGATTTTGCAGAATTTAAAGAATTTAATGATACTGCAAAGGAATTATCACTTGGCGATAATATTCAGCATAAAACTTTAGGGTTAGGATGGCATAACGGAACTGATCAGTTATTTTATCATACAAAATTTGATAATTCATTCACTGAATCAATAACAAAACGTGTTATACTGTCGTATTCGTCTCAAATTTTTGATCCGCTTGGATTACTAAGTCCAACTGTCATCATTGCAAAAGTTTTATTACAAAGATTATGGCTTTTAAAATTAGATTGGGATGAACCAGTTCCACGTGATATTGAACAAATTTGGATTCGGTTTGTTAACAATTTAACACATTTAAAAAATATTCGCATTCATCGGTTTGTTGCAGGTGATAACCCTAATCGTTTAGAATTACATATTTTTACGGACAGTTCTCTTACCGCTTACGGCGCGTGCGCATATGTACGTAGTATTAATTCTGATAACGATGTTTTTGTTAGATTATTGTGTGCGAAAGGGAAGGTCGCGCCAACTAAGCCCGTCAGCATTCCTAGACTAGAGTTGTGTGGTGCCTTAGTCGGGGCACGGCTGTACGCAAAAATAGTTAATTCGTTACGCACTAGTTTCAACAGAGTTGTATTTTGGACAGATTCAACTATTGTGTTAGGTTGGCTTCATATGTCACCTAATTTGCTAAAAACTTTTGTTCAAAATAGAACTACTGAAATACATCAGTTGACTAGTGCTGCTACGTGGCGTCACGTGAAAGGTGAACATAATCCAGCCGACCTGATCTCGCGAGGTCGCAGTTTAGATGACCTATGGGCCACTACGCTATGGTGGGAAGGGCCCCAATTCCTTCAGGATGTTAACATGAATTTCAATTTAGAATCTTATAATCATGTTGATTTGCCGGAAGTAAAATCAACTAGTAAAACGGTCACCCTGACTGTCAGTCAGGATAGTGCAAGGTGGTTTCCATTTCAGAGGTTCTCACAGTTCAATCGAATGAAGCGCACCATGGCGTACTTATTACGGTTTGTTTATAACGCGCGCAATAAGCCGAGTGAGCGACGCACGGGCGCAATCTATGTATCTGAATGAAGCTGAATTATTTCTCGCTAGACTGTCGCAGTATGATTCATATCGGGACGTATACGATTGTTTAGCAAAGAAACAATTATTAAAAAATAAACATTCTAGTTTAACTAAATTAAATTTATTTGTTGATGAATCTAATATGTTAAGAGTAGGGGGGCGTTTAGAGAATTATTCTAATTTTGCTTTTGATAAAAAACACCCCATCTTAATATCGAGTCAACATCATTTCGCGTTATTATTATTTCGCTATGAGCACCGTCGGCTTTTACACGCGCCGCCTCAAGCGTTAGTGTTCGCATTGAGGGAAACTTGGTGGCCGGTAAGAGCGCGAGACTTAGCCAGGAAAGTTGTCCATGAATGTGTGACCTGCAAGCGAATGCGAGGTCAGACCTTAACACCTATCATGGGTAACCTTCCACGGGAACGTCTTCAACCAGGGTATCCATTTTTGTATTGTGGTGTCGACTACGCTAGTCCAGTGCTCATACTAAACCGTAAAGGCAGAGGCGCTAAATCTATTAAATCATATATATGTTTGTTCGTTTGTTTTGTGACGCGCGCGATACATTTGGAGCTGGTGAGTGATCTCACGTCTGATGCCTACCTGTTGTCTTTGAAACGTTTTATTTCGCGCCGAGGAAAACCGGCCGAAATATTTAGCGATAACGGTAAAAATTTTTTTGGCCTTATGAATGATTTTTCAAAATTCCTTGCAAATTTATCTGGAGAGATTAAAGATTACGCATTATCTCAAAATATTTCATTTCGAATGAACCCTCCGTACGCTAGTCATTTCGGTGGTTTGTGGGAAGCGGGTGTTAAAAGTTGTAAATATCATCTGCGACGGGTGGTAGGCAACGCACGCTTGACTTTTGAAGAGCTCAGCACAGTTTTGACTCAAATCGAGGCTGTCCTGAACTCCAGGCCCTTATCTCCAATGTCGAGTGACCCACGCGATTATTTACCGCTAAGCCCGGCACACTTCTTGGTCGGCCGCCCATTGACTGCTCCTGTGTGTGCTGACCTGTACGATGTGCCTGACCATCGACTGACTCGCTACCAGGGGATAGAAAAAATCCGTCAACATTTCTGGACTCGATGGTCACGGGAATATGTGTCGGAACTACAGGCGCGTTCTAAGTGGAGACACCAGACAGAAGACCTTAAAGAAAATACTCTTGTCATCATAAAAGAAGACAACCTGCCTCCATTGAAATGGTGCCTTGGGCGCATAATCAAAACCTACCCGGGGAAGGACGGTATCTCCAGAGTCGCCGATATCAAGACCGCAACGACTACAATCCGACGGGCGTTTTCAAAGATCTGCCCACTTCTCGAGATTGAATCGTCTTCGTTAATCAATTGAAAACCTGGTGTTTCCAAGGCCGGGAGTATGTAGGCGCAACCAATAAGCGCTAACATGACGTGATAGCCGAGCGTCCTCATTGGCTGAATACATCGTGTGACGTCGGAATCACTCGGCTAGTACGATAGAACTTGATGGCTGTGCTTCCATGTGCTTTTACATTACCGCCGCGATTAATCGGTTTTTTGTCTATCCCATATTGTCATTTTGTTAATACGCGATTATACTTGTAAACATTCGCAATAAAGTTAGTTCCAATCATAAACTATTATTTTTTGGAAAAACCTACACACAACAATTACAACTCAAGCAGCCAACTCATATGCGCGCAAACACTTATATTACAGATAGACCAAAGACACCGATTAGTTGACCTACGATTTGAAGCAACCTTATCTGTGGAATTTTTACCGGCCTGCAAGCGCGAGCGTGACACGATTATAAAACTTCTGTCCCTTTGTTTCTCTCTAACAAACAAATGTTCCACCAATCAGCGTTCAATATAGGTACTTAATTTGAATGCCGTGTTAGTTGATCATACATTTTAATAGCGTTCCAGAACCTGGTCGTCAGTCACAACTGGCACAGAGTGAAACGTCGCATATTCGTGTTTATCCACAAAGCATATTCATCTCTATTATCCAATTACTTTGGTACATTCAAGATTATGTAACGTAGTACATATAGTAAGTTGCGAGCTAAAGTCACGAGTTGTTTTGCTATATAATTGTGCGTAGATATATATAAAAAGTAAGTAAGTAAAGTAATAGAGAAAAATGACACGTCACTACTTGACTTGAGCCTAAACTACATTAAAATATTGTTTGTATATAATATATTATATATACCCGCCGGCGTAACGCCTTTGATAAAGTGGTTCAATATTACAACTTAAATTCATCAATATACATCGCAAACACTCCCAGTTATCATGATAACTGAAACAACAACGAATATTGAAATCGCAAACTCGACTCAAAACAATTTACTATATTACACGAGGCCGTCTTTGTCAACAAAATTGGAAAATTTTAATAATCAGTATCGATCATCCCAATTCTATTCTATTTTTCGCGGTATTTAAACGCTTTAAGAGTTTGTTGTCACGTGTAAAGTTTATAGAAGCCGTCTTTACAACGTGACACCGCTCGCCCTCGGCCGTGTCAGCGCATCCGCCGCACCCGCGCGCCGTAACAGCCGCCTTCAAATATTGTATCAGCACATCACCGACCGTTTGAGTCAGATGCGTCAAGCGTCAACCGTCCTTTATTTTTATGCAACGCATCACTCGCGTCAGCCGCCCTCTACCATGTGTCACTCGCGTCAGCCGCCCTCTACCGTGTGTAACTCGCTTGACGCATCTGACTCAAACGGTCGGTGATGTGCTGATACAATATTTAGATAACAGCCGCCCTCTACCGAGTGTAACTCGCGTCAGCCGCCCCCAGGCGTCTGTCAGGCTCGCTCTCGCGACAGCCCCATTAAGTACAACACATCAGCTTGTCCTATTTTAAGCCGACACCGTATCATGTGTTCTATTTATAGTCTGGGATTCAAAATAAATAACAAACCTTTTAGAGAATTTCCCTGAGCGTGTCTCATAATAGAGATAAAGGTCAAATCATAGTGTTACTTGTTAGTGTTATTAGTGTTGTGTAGTAATAATTATAATACGGTACAGTCAGCACTTATACCTTTCGTACCGACAATATCAAAGTCAAAAATCGAAAAACGCTCAAGTAATATTGTTACAATGTTTACAATGTTTAACTAATTATTTACCTGTGGCTCTTTCGTTTAGTTCGCACCTATTACAGTATATTTTGGTAACGGAAAACCACCACTCATAACAGTAGTAAGTAATGTCCTAAAGCATTAATCAGCCATAATTCGTTGTTATTGTACAGTTTATTACTAACCACTCTAAAACTAGATTTGGACATCATTTGCAAAACACATCAAAATATTATGGAAGGTTTAAGAGTCCCCCGATTATAACGACGTGGTGGTGGGCGGTCCGAGTAATTAATAACTATGGCCAAGCAGGAACGACTGCCAGCTACGTGTTCGTAACCTTATCGAATGTCAATTGTATGGGCTCTGAAACAATGTTAATACAATTATCTTTCGATGACGTTACGAATACGTAGCCGTCAATAGTCCCGCTTAACCCACGGATGATGACATGACCACAACAAATAAGTTAATGTCTGTAATGGGGTAGCTGTTAGTAAACAACTCACGCGGCGTCAACACGCTGCCCGCTGACGTCAGCTGCAAGACGTCGTAAAACGGCCGTAACATTTTATATTTTACGTAGCTATATATAGCGGCGGTCCCGCGTATCCCGTGCGTGGCCACAGGGCGCGGGCCGTGCTGGGCAGGTCGTGGTGCACGCGTGGTGCTCTCTTAATTTGATGGAAGTCCGGTCCCTATTGCGGTCAACCGGCCGGTCGGGGAGGATGTGTTTTGACACATCCAGGGGGCACTCCACCCAACATAACGGCTGATGATGATGAGTCCCACATACCCCTAGGGGACCCTCCCTGGGGGATGCGTAACGCATTTCCCTTGCGACATAAAAAAAAAGGTAGCGGTGCATAACGGCTGGCGATGCCAACCTCAAAGTACTTTTAATAACTTTTTGGTAAATAAGAGTTGAAACGGGTAGTGTATTTTAAGACTTTGTAGAACGCCCATGACCTTGAACGATTAGCCTATTTATATATTTACTCGTAGATGCCTATTTCGTCTTCTTGCCTATCGGAGCGTGTTGAAATCGTATGAAAACTTATTAATTAAGATTAAAAAAAAATTGAGACAAAGTTTGCAAAACCTGAATCGGTAGCCCTGCCAGTTGCCAGTCTTGTCTTAAAATACTGAAGAAATTTTCAAACTCGCGTTACTAGTATATAAATAAAGTAAAAAAAGGGTTTTCTTCAATAAGACCAGTGTTGAGAAAAAAATCATTTTATTTTAATTACTCAAATTTTTTGCGCTCGCAGCCGTTACTTCGTAACATAAATTTCTACCATGAACATACACTACATGCAATAACTGTTGTCGTCTAGTTTCATTAGTTTCAGGACTCAGCAGACACGAAGCACGGGCAACGACTAGGAGATAATATCGCCGCGGGAGAAAACTGAAACGTTTACGATTTTATAAAAGGCTTAAACATACCCCGATCAGATTTTGCTTGTGAGACATATATGTGCTAAAACGCTCTCGTATTAAATGTTTCTAGACGTCTATGTAATTATTTCGGATCGATTCTTGTAAAATGAACCGCTGCTATAAATTAAATTATAGACAATTACTGATGCCTGTATGAAGTATTTAAGAAGATATTCCGCATATCTAGTTAGGAAATATTTTGTCACAGTAAAGTGTTAAATCTTTTCTTAAATTAGGACTTCTTAGATTAGGAGGCCCTCATGTCACTTCTGTCACACACATACTGCTGTCCTTGTCCTTCTGGCGGCAGAGCCGTGACGACAGATATTGTAGTAAATAACGTAACATGTAAATACTTTTTACTTGCACATCATCTTTCTGATATTTATTATTATTTTCTGGTGTAAAGTAGTCACAGTCTATAGTCTGGAGTTCAGACGAAGTGGCGTGTATCAACTATCGAGTTATCCTCAATTTGTGAGTGATTGGTCCGTCATTATATTTATTATATCTGCGCGGGTCGGCGCGGGTCGCCGTATCACATTATGTCGTGATTGTAGATGTATCGGCGCTAACTACTGACAATTACTAGCTCGGAGATCGCTAGCTGTATATCTAATGCTAGTCGAGCAGCTTGACAAGCAAATAACTTTGCTTCATAGCTTGTTCCACCAGTGGATCCCTCCTTACCTACCTGTGGTGTGCATGAGCCGTAACAGACTAGTACGCATTACGTAATATGCATGTGAATAAATAAGTACAACCACTTCTTGTCTCATCAATCAAACACTGCGGTTATTGATAGCAACCTTTGAAAATTGTTTTTACAACTTTCGTCTTTGACGTATTTACTACTGAACTACTCAGTTAATCTTAATTAACTGAGTAGTTCAGTAGTAAATATGTATGTTAACGTTTATTCGGTTACAGCTTACGGTAACCGAATAAACGTTAACACGAGTAGAATCAATTCTGAGTTAACTGGAGTTAGGGCACTCGAGGGACACATCGAGTTACAACTGATTCCGAACTTTTAAGTCGACCCAGACGATTTACTTTCTCGTTTTCCACAACCAAAAAGTTTTAGAATGTTTACTGCCTGTGGGACTTGTAATCTGGGCTCCGAAACTAGTTGAACAAATATTAAAACATTTAAAAATGCATACGAACTCACGATGGCTAACTTTTTATTTGTGCCAAACCGTTTGTACCATGTTCTCGCAAGTAAACGATTTGATTGATGGAACTTCCACAAACATACATTTACTTAAGCGTATGTTTGTGTACGTTTTTCTTTACACTTGGGAGTTGGGGTACCGCTGCCGAAATATATGTTAAGATATTTATCTCACATGAAAGGCAATGGTGTTAGCCGCTACATTACTAAACAGCCGATATATTCATCATGTTATGCTTTGAAAGTTCGCAAAAAAGTTGGAAGCATAAATAACATAAAAGCAATTCAATAATATGATTCAATGTAAATAATAAAGTTAAAGTTCAACCAAATTATTGTGCCATCGTGTTTTTTCACTGTTAATATTATACGTGTCAATTAAATTGGTAGTATTACAGCTGCCTACTGAACTTCTTTTACATTTGTGCTATTAAACAAAAACGCAATGGCTACCGCGCGGCCCAGCGGAGTCTCGACGTCAGCCATATTGTAGCCGAATAGGAGTTTGACTGACCACAATATTATATAGCGCGATTCATTTTGCCCAACCTTCTGAAAACTTTCACCACAATTCATGAATAACTTTTTCCGACCATTGAAAACTTGTTTAAATTATAATAATTACACATTTAAATTCAAACCTCAACATAATGTAAGTGCACACGGTAATATTTTGGAGGTTTTTGAAGATAGACAGATATATATAAAATTATTTATTTGCCCATAAAAAGCACAACAACAAGAGCTATAAGAGGAATTTATAAATATTTTATACAATAATATACCGCTACCCGTGATAGACCGTATTACGTTTAGGAGTTTGGACTTTACCAGATATAATAAAACTACCTCAATATTAGTCGTGTCCCGTCTACTATATGATGTAAGGTCCCATCCTTATTCTTTTGTTAATAAATGAAATATTGCGGCGCAGTCAGATGAACTCGGCTCTAATACGATCCACATCTCGCAGACCTTCAGCCCGTGAAGATACATTAAACTCTGTAACGAACTAATTCGTCGAGTACCAAATCCGTAAAACAATTTTCAAATTATCTCTTTATTAGATACGCTAGAAAAAAATATAAATTTTTGCTTTGTGAGGACCGTCTAGTTTATACATTAAAGTGAACTAATGAAAAGAGATTAAGATTAGGGGTGTAAGAGGCTTGGACTGTCTGCGCGCTCCCCGTGTGTATATATCTTGTATTGTCGGAGGCTTAAACCTCATGAAACGAAAAACAGGAAATTATAATTACTCGGTACATCTGCAAACAACGAATTGATTATAATTTTAATGTCTCGACGCGGCCCAATTTTCTTGAAAGGCTTACCTAATTTTATTGTTTCGTTCGGAATTGTGGTCAGACTTCAGGTATAGAATATTTGAGCGCTAATCAAAAATCAATAAACAAATTCCTAAACCTGGACTCAAACGCCATCAGAAACAAATTGAACCGAAACTCTTTGACTCTTGATAATGGATGAAAACATAACGAGTTCTAAACTAAGCAGCTATCGTGTTGCCTCGCAGCTCTACTTGATGAATTTCGTTAACAACTAGCTAATGCGCTGAATTAAGTTCACACAGACACTTGTGCAGTGAACTGACTAGAAATAGACATCAAAGTCCGCTGCACACCTCACGTTTTATCGTAACGATTTAACGGTGTGAGGCGAACTGGTCAATGGTGTGCATTACACGTTCGGCTGTCAGTTATCACAGCCGCGACTGTGACTGACAAAATATAACATATCGTGTAATGGATGGTTTGACTGACAATCAGTGGTAATGAGTTTCTAGTTTATATTTAATTCGGTCAGTCACAAACAATCAAACGTAATTCATGATTGATGGAATTGACTGACGCTTGACTGGCCGTCTAATGTGTGTGGCATCGTAGCAGACTATTGTAATCATTGTATAAAACGTAGAATTTCTCCATGGTTTTGCATTGAGAAGTAAAACATGGCTCTTAATTATTTTAAGTCTCAGGATAGTTACTAATTGGTCTAAAATATGGCGCCCACACGAGCTGTTCGCGGGAAACTGCCCGCGCCTGTCCAACCCGCGCTCCGAAACCAACGTGTGACCGAAACTCCGATCTGGCATGTTTTTCATTACGTGTGTTTTGCTTACGTCTCTTAAAATCACATTCAAAGAGACAGTTAGGAACGTTCATTGATCCGCCCGCAGTCTAAACCGTGGGTGCACTTTAATCTTTATAAGCACGAAATGTTTATCCGGAGTCCAAACAGTTTCCAATCATCGATCTCTCTCTCTCTAGTCTCCGGTGCGCGGTCCCGCGGTGTAGCGCGTGTTACCGCGTGGAGGTAACAGTGGTAGATCTATATTTAAGATTGAGTTTCTGGAATTTATTTGTTGTACAACGTCGGGCGGTGTCGATACATTCTTGATATATCGAATATTTTGCCGACCTCATGTAATGTCTGAGACAAATTGTTTCATATCGAAATGCATGGCAGTTTTCTCCAGCGATTATACAAAGAGCTACGTAGATGATTTACGTGGATTTGCTAGCTTAAATACTTCCACACCGATTCGGGTGAATTTGCAATCCTTCAATGAAATTGCAGGAGTATTCTATAGTGCCCAAGTGTGTGCGCAGAACTCATAAGCTTTCTTCCCTTTCGTAGCCCAGTGGGACGGTTACCCGACACGACCGGAGAGAGAACAGGCGTAGGACCTACTTTTTACATGCCCATCCGACGCTTGAATCATCTTTCTTGTCATATAATCAAGTGGGAAGCAGTGTCCTAACCAAACTTGAAAATTTTTTGCTGGGAATCTAACCCACGACCTCCGGGACGAGAGCCAAGCCTGAACCACTGGACCATGGAGAAGTTAAATTTTTTTTCCATTCGTAAAATATTTCATTATTTTGCTTTATGTGTACCATCAGAGTCTTGATTGTCCAGCTCTTCATATAAGCAAGAGCAAGTACCTCGGGCAGCACGGATACTCTACAGCAGAGGAAAAACACCGCAGACCCCCACCATATCGTTCGCTTCATGAGTGACATATAACTGGGGACGGTACTCTAAAGCGAAGGAGTCACAATAGATCCAGAAGGGTCGCAGTGACGTCTGGGCCTGACAAGGGCAGCCTTCGGTTACAGAAAAAAACCATCAGATAGCAAAATGCAAATCTGAGTACGTACAAACTCTGTGTAGCTATGTTACTCGTATATAGATTTTAATACCCGGCGAAACTAGAGGGTTGTATAGTTTGAAGTGTTTGTCTATCTATAGGTACTGCGACCCTTCTGGGTCTATTGTGACTCCTTCTCTAAACCAGAGTACCATCCCCAGTCCTACGTTACTCATGAAGCGAACGATATGGTGGGGGTCTGCGGTGCGAATTTCATCTGCTGTAGAGAATTCGTGCTGCCAGAGGTACTTGCTCCTGCTCAGATGGAGAGATATCAAGACCGTGATGTGTGACCGTTGGTATAGCCCCAAAAAATTTAATTTTGATGTAGTCTTTTGTAAGTTTAAGGGTGATAGAGCTGTATATTGTGTATGGAGTGACTGGTAAGTAATTTTAATGTCTTTTGTAAAGTAATATAGGCGCCGACGAGATTGCCCTACTAGGTCATAAATAATTTGCTATTCTCGTGTATAAGTTGTTATGTTCACAGTAATAATCCAAACGTGTTTATATTGTGTATACTTGTAAGAGAAGTCACTAACATAAAGCGGCCAAGCACGAGTCGGACACCAAGGGACAAACTTGTATATATTAAGTAAAGCGTTGACATATATTTTTTATTTTTTTCAAGCTATTATAGGTATTGCAGACTACCTTTTATGTGAACGGATTTTTTTTAGTTTTAGGTACGCAACCCAAAAAATTAACTTTAAGAACAAAACTACATACCTTAATATTGATATATTAGATACCGTTGATAGTAAACTCCAATATTAAAATATAAAGACAATATCAATATAGTATATCAATATTAAGACAAATTAAAATATTTCATAAGTAACCCACGTCATTGTCAAGTAGTAAGAGCACTGATGATGATGAAGCTAAGAACAATCCCGACATCAGCTGGGATAAAAACAAAATCAAAATCTGTTTTGGAAGCTAAGCCGCCATGGACATACACTCAGACATACAGACACCCCTACGTCCGACGCAGAACTTACCCAAATATTTGTTCAACCCATAAGCCTAATTGAGAGTAATCACAGCCCTGTTAATATACGTTACTGTAAAACCTTTATTACAGTAAATACTGGAATTTACCGGTTCAACCCAGTATTTACCAACACAAAATGATAAATGTCACAAATACTAAAAGAAATATACTGATTTTGGGCTTATCCTAAACAAACTTTTCCTTAATTGGCAAATTTTAGGACTTGCTGAGTACAGTGGGAATACTAACCTAATCTAAATTACCAAGTTTTATTGTAAATATTATAAATTACCAATGTAAAAGTTTTTAATTTTATTTAAATATCGAAGTTTTACCAATGAAAGGTGGTACTTAAATCTAATGCTGGCATTTTAATGAATGATAATTATTCTGAATCTGCCCCTCCGGAGAAAATCTAGTCGTGGTGTCAAATCTGAGAACTCGATATTCGAGTGTTCGACTTTTAACTCGTTTATACAGTATGTAATACGGCAGATACAAGACGATAAAGTCCCAACTTTAGAAGTGGAGAGTAGAGGCTTCTGCGGTCTACCGGCGGTACTAGTCCATCCACTGATGGCACTCCGAGTCCCTTTGAAAATTGAACACACTGGTATTGCCATCGAATATCAGATCCGCACAATGCCTGGCACATGAGCCTGGTAGAGTGGTGGGACACTGGGAACCTCTGGTTCGTCCATAGTGATTAAGCTGCCTTAAATGGTGAGTCGTTGGACGATAGCAGATGTTGTGATCTACAAAAAAAAATCACCAGCAAATTCAAGAATTTGTCATAGTTTGAGCATGTACAGTAACACATCGACTAGAGTATTTGTGTCCGCGGTGCCACGTATTGCTGACGCGGCGCTCGGGACTTCGGGCGGCTTGTTCACGCGTGACATGAGGGGAGAGGCTTCTGCAAGCGAGCGAAAATCCCCGATATTTTGATGCCTTTTATCAATAATGTTATGTATAATAAAATGCTTTAACAATATTATCTTACAGTCTACGGCATTATTATAGCTCTTGCTCAGATGGCTACATGTTTAAACCAGTTTGAAGGAAATAAAGATATTAACTATAATATATATCGGTAGAATAAACATTTTAGAAGCTTTTACTAGTTCATATTTTGTAAGCTACACAAAATATACTGTTTTTTGGTATATAGTGGAACGCCCCCTGATTCAAGATGCCATCGCTATGTATCGCGTTCGAAGTTCGAAAACAAAATGAATGGAATTTGACATAAGCTTCGCTTAGTGAGAAGCGAATTCGTATGTCATTTAGCGAAGCTTATGTCAAATTCCATACATTTTGTTTTGGAACTTCGAGAGCGATAAATAGCGATGGGATCTGCTTTGTTTACGTGAAGGTACAGGAGAACTTATAGTACATTACTTGAGGTAAACAACTAGTCAAGAAGTAACGACACATGTACCATGAGTAGAGTAATGGACGCGACGGTGGCGCGCATTTCGCGGTCCACACAGCACACTCCACACTTAATAATGATAATAGACATTTATTATATCATATTTAACTACAGTTAATGTTGCTGCCTTTGACTCAGACCAAGGCGGCAACATTGATCAGCGTATCCGTTCCGTAAATATTTTTATGAATAAAGGGTAAGAGTCGCGGGCAAGACATAGTGAGCTCCGCGAGCAATGTCGTCTGTGCTAGGACTTAATTTAATACATTTTGTCCCGATTTCATCAACGCATGTTAGTGTTAACGGCTTGTTAAAATACCATGCTTCTCATTCATTGATAGGAATTACGAGAGGGATAACAAGATATCTAACGAAGGATTAACTTTAACATTGCTTGGTGAAACACGGCCTTATTCTCATAATGCTCGTGACTCGTGAGTAATATTATAATGAAGTCGCAACTGTACGCGTTACTTGTCGGGATACAAGTAATATTCGGTCGGTTGCCCGTACGAATCGGAAATCAATACGATTCATATTTAAGTTTTATTTGCGTCCGGGAAAACAGATCAAATGGATTTGGAGTACTGAGGAAGGGATAGGCTCGGAGCGCTCGACCCGCACGAGTCACGACAGGATAAAACACTTTCATCCCCGGCGAAAACAGAGGTGATGTTATATGTTTGACGAGCTGTGTGTTGTAGCGTCATAGCTCCAAAACGAATGAACCGATTTTAATCTAGTATTTTTGGTTTGAAAGCTGACATAATCGCGGGTGTTCATAGCTTTAATAATTCATAAAACTAATTAATTAAAAAATCTGTTTATTTCTCAAAATTAAATAAATACTACTTCACATAGACTCACAAGGAGTTACTGACAACAGAGGTCTGATTCAAGATGCCATGACATAAGCTACGCTAAATGATCGCGATTTGGTATGTCATTTAGCGTACCTTATGTCAAATCCCATACAATTTGTTATCGAACTTTGTAAACTATAGTTAATTAGCGATGGCATCTTGAATCAGCCCCCAGAATCATTATATAGGTAAGTAAGAGTTACACTTAAAGGAGTGAGTTAAAGATTACACTTAATATTACTACGTGTGTGTATGTGTGGATGCATGTGTGTATGTGTGTATGTGAACGTGCTAGAACGAGAATGATGTATCGTCGTCGTCAGTTCGCTCGCTGCTTGACAATTCGGGGGCTACTTACATTTTTTTTATTCTGTTATTTTTGGCTGATGTTCACGGCACGTCCCTACTCCTTGGTAAGGCGTGGCCGAACGTTTCGAAATCATCTTTGTTTTTCTCAAAGGGATGTTAAGGGCTATTTGTAACATACGCTACACTCATGTTCACATAATATCTTAGACATAATGTTATTGTATGTAAATATGAAGACTACTTATATGTATATAAATCAAGAAATATATTCTAGCCTATACCTAAAACTCGAAAACACGTTATTGTTTAAATAAAAATAAACACTGTTAGGCTACGCTAATGTATCGCTTATAACGCGCGAAAAGGATAGCTATTTTATGTTTTATACTATATTTCATTGTATATTATTTTGTCTTTACATTATATATCGTCGACATACGAGACATTACAAGTGATCAATGTGAAAACGCTTTTATGTCGACGGCATAAGGTGCTCCTCGCATACCCTACGCTACAAGCAATATCCTACAGTGTAGTCTGAAATCCCCTTAAGTCGGCTCCTTCGAACTATTTTTAATCGTAATAGAAAGGTATTTTCTATAATATATTTGACACCCTTTCTGGACTAAAATTGGAATAACGACAAGAATTTGACGAAATCAATATAAGTAGCTCGTATGTAGTCGTATGAATTTGACGAAATCAATATAAGTAGCGTGTATGAGTCCCGTATGTAGAGTTTAATGTAAAAGTACCAGCGGTGAAAGAGGTACTTTTTTAACATTATTGTATGGGAAAATTTATAATGTTGGGGCATTTCTCATACAAACGTGAAAGTCAAAAGTGAGTCTTTCAGCGCTGGTACTTTCAAAGTACACTGTACATAGGAGGCGCATACAAACCCTAAAGTATTATCACTCATTTATTTTACAATTCGTATAATATAGATAGATATAATCGTCGCGGCCATGATCAAGAGGGTCCATTACCCACACACACTCTCCATCGGACGCACATACACACGAACACACACTCACACACGCACACACACATCACTCAGCCCTCACGTCTTGTCTGTTGAGGGAAGATGGTCCACCACGCAAATCGTATCCATAAGTCAAGTGGGCACATATCAAGAGGACCATATTATGTTTAGTATTTAGGGTTCGCTACCCAAGGGGTATTACTGATACTTCTTTGTATAACCTTAACCGAGACATCACCAGTTAAAAAATCCAACGGTCTACCGTTGAATTTTTTAACTGGTGATGTATTTCAGTTGTCGTTACAACAGGGATACAAAAATAATGAGTACTAAAATATACAATAAGTGTTGAAGTGTTCTGTGGTTCATAAGGAACTTCACGTTACGCGGGTCCGAGCCGTACAGAGTAGGTTAGGTTAAGTTAGTTAGTTTTTAGTAACAAGTTCTTCTAATGGACTTTATGTAGGATATTGTACTTTATCTCCGGCCAATATTTTGTGACCTCCTTATATACGGATTTCGATAACATTGACCTCTTCTTGACATACGAGTCGTGGCATTTTGATGATTAGATGTAATTCACGCGCTCAGTCCGTTGACGCCTAAATTCTCAGACACTTGAGGAGACTCTTGTCGCAGCGAAAGTCATTTGTTTAAGGAGCCCTTAACTTTGAGAACGATTCGGCTGTAACTCTAGAATGTGCGTGTGGTTCTCGCGAGGCGCAGACACTTCAATACTGTAGCACACACGACACTGCCGATAACATAATATTATTGATGTCAATTACTTGACCCGTAGAGCCATGCTTATATAAACTGGCTTTTGCCCGCGAATCCATCCACACATCCCACGGGAACCCTACGTTTTTTGGAAAAAAAAATTAGCTTATTTTTTGCCCAAAATGTGGGCTGTTTAAAGGTTTTAATAGACGATTAGTCTAAAAGACGACATGTTTTTATTTGCTCAATGTTGTGCTACGAGTATCTAGAGCAACATATTATCAAAATCTGTCAAGTAGTTCTTCATAGAAGGGTCACAAACATGTTTCTCACAGACTTGCACGTTTATAGTGGCAGTAAAATAGCCTATGTCCCTCGTAATCACGCTTAAGTAAATAATATTCATTATCAAAACTTTATAAAATTTTCGCGTGAAAAAACTTTTATTCGAGATTGAATTTGGTTGTTAAAAGATTTAGAACTTTTTTGACTCTCTTTGTGTCTCGTCGCTTAATTAGTTGAAACTCTAAGTTGAGCTCCAGTTGTAAACTTACCTTAACAGTCGGTCATCCCCGCAGGGTCCAGATCACAACACACTGCACTTCACTGCTCACTGTTGAAAACAACAAGTGTTGTAACTAGTAACTGTTGTAAGTCGTAACTTTTGCAACTCGTAACTATTACAGCTCGTAATTATTACAACTCGTGAGCGCGGTAACTGTTGTCGGACGTGTCCGGTACCTGTCCGCCGCACGCGTGATAATCCGCCGCGCACGCAACTACAACTGCGGCCGCCCGCCCGAGCGCCGACCGAGCGCCGCCCAGCGAGACGTGTCTGTGGGCTGGTATCTCGACGTCCCTTGTAGGTATACCTGTGATCCCATTTAACCTAAACGTAAACAAAAAAAAAAAAATGGGTGCGTGTACTTATGTACGCGCGTGAGAAGTTATACTTCTTTAGCATCATTAAAAAATAGTTTTATATATATATCTATATATAATTTTTTCGAGTCTTAATGAGCGGTTAAGCAGACGACTTCATACTGTTAATTTTGTGTCACAGCCCACAGGTGCGCGCGCATCTTAAAATTTCACTCTCATCATTTTTTCATAACGCGCCTAAAGAAGTATAACTTCAACAATACTGTCCTAAAATTGTACCGTGTCAAATTAAATGTCACTTTTTTGTTAAGGTTGAACCGGTGGTAGCCTTTTTCGATGACTTTCCGAAAAAATCTTGTTTCATTTAGATTTTTTTACTTACTAACCACGCCTGAGAATGTAAGGAATAAGATGACGTAGCCATTCATTTTGTCCAATTGTAATTTTTTCTCATTTATTTAAGTAAAGCAAGGTTTAATGTAAATAAAACGTTTACTTGAATAAATGTTTCGAGGGAAAGTTTGTCTACAGATATAGAACATTAAGTTGACATAAGTAGAAATACCCCTCTACTAACAAAAATATTTACCCAATTGATATGAATTTTATATTGAATGTTGCTATCGTTGTTGATCGAGTGACTTTTCTGTCACTGAACTTGTGTAGCAAATTACTTGTGTCAATGTTTTCATTAGTAAGGGGTTTAATACCGCGACCCTTGCGAGTGACCGCGTCGTAGGTGTAGTAGGTGCTAACATGAGAAGGTACATGTCAATTAAAATACTTATTTATATGTCGATTTAAATTAAATTATGAATTTCATTTAAATTTTAGTTTAAAGTTAGTAACGTTCGCGTTTTGTATTTCTGTTACGATATATACATTTATTTTTATAAATATAAATATTTTCGGATTATGTTAACCCCCGACAAAACAGTGCAGTGTTATAATGTCAACGTGGGTATGTGTGTTTGTCTATGGCATCGCAGCTCCCGAGCGAATGAACTGGTTTTGATTTTTTCATTTGAAAGCTGACTCGCTCGCTCGCGATATAATTACCAATTATTAATCATCATTAGTGAAAATTTGGAGGTTACTTATTTTATAAATTTTTTGTGCCTTTTGTAAACAAAACGGACCATTCGACGTTTCGCACTGCGAGGTTTATAACCGC
Organism: Celastrina argiolus; assembly: GCA_905187575.2. NCBI lineage: Eukaryota > Metazoa > Arthropoda > Insecta > Lepidoptera > Lycaenidae > Celastrina > Celastrina argiolus. The sequence continues at coordinate 16,780,782 of LR994594.1, forward strand.
GATGCGCCGCCTCAGCATGCTATTGGAATGATTTGTATCGCTTTTGGTGGCAATCGTCCTTCAAATCTTCTTTTCAACAGGGTAAATGAGCACCACACGTTGCATAAATCGATGACTACTACGTAACATATTGTATGTACAAGCTCTTTGGACGCACGATATATTACGTAGGGGCCTTTTTTCAATTAAGGGCACAGTAAATAAGAGAGAAGTAAACGAAGACCGCAATGAAATATTATGTGTTTAACTTTATCAATAAACAGTATTTGCGTAAACATAAAGTCTCTATTATATTGTTGAATATTTCTAAAAATAACCGAACAGGGGGCTTACTCTTCAAACTGATTCCATTTTGATTCAGATTCGACAGTGCCGCGTACTTCTGAATAAATTGACGTTTGTTTATTTGGATTCTCAGTCGATTGATATGGTTAACGATTTTCTTTATCCTGGTTAGTTTCAAAGTAATCCACCAAATAAAATACCAAAAGCCGTTGAGATCGAACTGATTTGATTCTCGATTTAGTCGGGAGTAAGCCTGCAGAATATTTTTGAGCTTTTCTGTAGAGTTGCAAGTAAACTCTACAGAAAAACTCAAAAATATTCAATGACATGGTATTGGTTATACAATTAAAATCGACTGAATATTGGTGATGGTGATATATCAGCGTAATATTGTTTAACATGTTGTTTGTTTCCTTATTATTATTAACAATATTTAATATAAGTGATAATAAGTATTATTATAATATGTTCAAGTTTACTACTCACAACATAATATGTAAACAGGTTATGTTAAATGAATATGCTGCTACAATTACTACATAGGTACAGCGGCCTATCTTACGACTTCACCTTAATTTTTGTAGAGGAATAAACTAAATTAAAAATCCCCTGACTTAGCGTGTAATATTCCTATCACACCTAACAAACGATCTGATGACCTTGAAGACCTGAACCGATTTCCACCAAACATAGCTAAGAACACTTTCGACTGACACATACACATTTACACAGACTCGTTAAACTTATAGCACCCCGTCGTTTTTCGTCGGGGTCGCACACGTCATACAAAATGTCGGTCGAAATAATATGGGGTGAAACAGGGTGTGCAGTGTGCACCCTTAGTAATACATATAAGAATTTTGAAGAATTGTATTGAAACTGCTACCTATTATGTATACAGGCTGGGGCTTCGTTCGCAAGAACCAGCCTTCGCCGCCGGTAACCATAATTAAAATACGACTAAACCCGGTTACTGAAAGGCTGATCAAATCACCGATCATCTTACATTTGAGTTAACAAGCCATTCTTAACGCTCATTGGTGAACGTAGCGAGTGAGCGAAGTTGTTGCGAGTGATGTTCAGTCCACCAATCAGCGCACAGAATGACTTGTTAACCCATATTTTACAACGTCTTTCGGTACCGTAGCAACGACGGACTCCAGCACTCAGCTCCAGCACTGCATACTGACAACAGACACCAATCCCCGCCTCGTTTTCCGATGCACGTGCGGTGCAGCGCTGGAGCGCACCGGACGGCGCCGTGTGCCATACCATACATTTATAATATGTAGGAAACCGAAGCGGCACCGGTCTCTCTCCAAAATAAATAATATACGTACAATTTTTAAGGCGTACACGACCTCTTGTAAGAATTATAGAGTAGAGAGAGATTAATAATAACCCAGAATTATTTTGAATAAGCCTTACAGCGAAGACAAGCTTTAGGAGTGGAACGGACGTCAAGTGTATAGTAGTAGTGCCTAGAAGTTTCGGTTCGTATCCGGCCAAAGCAACATAACGTTTTCCTGAGCCATGTTAGATAATTTGTTATATTATGTATATGGCGGTACTACTAGTGCCACAATCCTGCATCGCGCTACCGAAGTTTTCTAAGTCCGACGCTATATATACGACATCTGAAAACTAGTACAGTGGGCTTCGGCCTGACCGAGCATACCATGCATCTTGCTCGATCGGAGATCTCCTTTTGGGGCTTCCAGTAATATTCCCACATATATAAAATCTGAAATATAACTATGCACCTATAGTAGGTATAGTATGATAGTATATTATTAAACGAAATGAAAAATATGTAAAGAAGAATCTTCCCAAGAACCATCTTTTCCACGGGTGTCGTAACAGGCGACAAAGGGAATATATGTGGCGACGGGCAGCAGCGATTTTACAATTAGTAGCACTCGCCGACCCGCCGGCGTGGTGACAACTACCACTAGGAAGTACTTTAGGGAAGCTGACGTCCAGTAGTGGGCGTTATAGAACCTTCGTAGGACCTGCTACTACGGCGATGAGGTAAGTAGAGTACGATCTTTTTTAACGGACATTGGCCCACCTCACATTCCCACCTGCAACTCCTGTAAGCCAGGATCAGCAGCTGTAACCGACCACAACAAACCCTTTGATGTGATTTCAGGTGTGCCCGAGGGACGAGCTAAATCTGTCTTGTGACCCAACAACGAAATTATTCAGAAAAAAATGGAGTAGGAAGTATTTGGACTACTCACTACGGTTCTCATTATGGTATAGTCTACTTACTATAGTACGGTCTACTCGTTACGGTACGATCTACTCTTTACGGTCTGGTCTACTCGTTCCGTTCTAATGAAAAGCTCGTAATTTGTGAAGCCGCCGATTCTGAGAATAAAATTAAAGACACAATACTCGAATGTAATTAGAGTGAATCAATATTATTATTTATCAAACCGGCCAAGCGCGAGGTGGGCCGCGCGGGGTGGATCTTTACTGTGTAGTTGTGCGACTTAAGGCTTTGTATACCACCAATGACCTTGAACAACTATTTGCATGGCGGGAAGGGGCAACGCGCCGACAAGAGCGAGGACTTTTCGGGGAAAAATATTGAACTTCTATTTTTATACAATTTCAATATTTTTCAAAGTTACCTAGTTTACTTCTAAGAAATTATTATTATTAATATTTTATTCCTACAACCTAGTAACAGGGTAATATACGAAACAAGGTTCGAAGAGCGTGAATTAGGGCCTGCAGGCTGACTCCCGACACAATCGAGAGTTAGGTCGTAACTTTTTGTACTCCTGACCATGTCAATCGACTGAAAATTAACGTCAGTTTATTCGGGAGTACGCGGCACGATCGAAACTGAATCAAAATCGAATCAGTTTGGAGAGTAAGGCACTCTCTGATCTTAAACATAACATTCGTCTTATATTGCATCAAATACGAGCAAGGACGTGGTATCTACTTCAATAACTACAATATGTTTGCAACGTGCAAGACTTTCTTTATTTTAAAAGACACAAGTAAAAAAAAAACTTTTAATATAAGCCTCAGTTACGCGGGCTACTATTAGTAATCTATTGGCACCGCATTATTTAAAATCCGATAAATGGAACATACATGACGTAGGCTAACAAAAGCATTACCCTTCCTCTTATGGCCTCGCTTTGTCGCTTTTTTTTTATTCTTCGTCTTTTCAGCCTTTTAGAGTCCACTGCTGAACATAGGCCTCTCCAACACATTTCCAGTACGACCGGTCCATTGCCACCTGCATCCAACGTGACCCGGCAGTTTTCACCAGGTCGTCAGTCCATCTGGTAGGTGGCCGTCCCACACTGTGCTTGCCAGTACGTGGCCTCCACTCTAGGATCTTTTTGCCCCGTCGACCGTCCAATCTTCGTGCTATGTGGCCGGCCCATTGCCACTTCAACTGACTGATTCTACGGGCAATGTCGGCAACCTTAGTTCTTGTACGGATCTCCTCATTTCTGATTCGATCACGTAGAGAAATACCGAGCATTGCCCTCTCCATAGCTCGCTGAGCGACATTGAGCCTTTTGAAAAGATCCTTCGTGAAGCACCACATTTCAGAACCGTAAGTCATCACTGGTAACACACATTGGTTGTATACTTTGTCTTAAGGCACTGAGGTATTTTGGACGAGAAGACGTTGCGTAATTTACCGAACGCTGCCCAGCCGAGCTGGTTCCGTCTACTACGTTGGACCTACCTAATCGGACAGCCTGCCCTAGGTATATATATTTGTCAACAACTTCAAGAGTAGAACTCCCAACAGTTAGTGCGGTGGGTGCAACATGGACATTGTGCATGATCTTCGTTTTGTCCATGTTCATTTTAAGACCCACTTGTTGAGAAACTCTATTGAGGCCACCGAGCATGCGCCTTAAATCTTCCAGCGATTCTGCCATGACTACTATGTCGTCGGCAAATCGTAGGTGAGTGATGTATTCGCCATTAATGTTGATGCCAAGTTCTTGCCATTCCAGGAGCTTGAAGGAATCCTCCAGAGCAGCGGTAAACAGTTTCGGGGATATGATATCCCCCTGTCTCACTCCTCTCTTTAAAGGGATATCCTTCGTGCAGTGCTCCTGTACTCGGACTGACATGGTGGCGTTATTATACAAACACTTCAACACTTCGATATACCGATAGTCAATACGGCAACGCTGGAGAGATCTAAGGACCGCCCATATTTCGACGGAATCAAAGGCTTTCTCATAGTCCACAAACGCCAAGCATAATGGCCGATTATACTCTTCGGTCTTCTGTATAATCTGCCGCAGCGTACATACGCTGCGGCAGATTATACAGAAGACTATAGTACCATAGACCAAGTGCAGCAACTGCACTAGGGCCAAGAAAGGCAACTGGGAGCACAACGCCTTTGCTGATGAATGCCCGGAGAGGAAGAGGTGGGACGCCCTGGCTCGGTCGGCGGTGGCGTATTGCTAAGGGTGTCCAGGAAAACTTCCAGTACAGAGTTCTACAGGCCAACCTCCAGCGGAGCCAAGTCGCCACACAGGAGTTTTTACTCGAGGCCACCAAGCGTAAGGCATGCGTAGCGTTGCTTCAAGAGCCCTACATAGGTGGGGCACGCAGAATGAGGACCTACAATGGGATAAGAGTCTACCAGAGCGATGGGGAAGGTGGCGGTGTAGTAAAGGCGTGTGTGGTGGTATTTGACGACGCTATAGACGTCGTACTCCACACGCGCCTCACCAACAACAACGTAGTCGTGGCCACCTTAAAGACCAAAGCCTGGGAGATCGTTGTAGTGTCCTTTTACTGCGAGCCTGATAAGCCTGTGGGGCCCTACCTGGACCATCTTATGCGGACAGGAGGAGAGCTGGGTACAAATAGGATGGTCCTGGGAGGCGACACGAACGCAAAAAGCCCGTGGTGGGGTGGCGACAAGGAAGACCCGCGAGGAAGGGAAGTGTCTGGTGTGCTGGGAGCCATGGGTATGCATATACTCAATGCCGGTGACATCCCGACATTCGACACCGTCAGAGGGGGGAAAAGGTACAGTAGCTACGTGGATGTGACGGCATGCTCTGACGATCTGCTGAACCGAGTGGACAACTGGAGAGTCGAGGAGGGTCTCACGAGCTCGGACCACAACGGCATATCATTTGGCATCAGACAACAGAAATCCACAGGCACAAACATAATACGTACAACACGCATATTTAACACACGCAAGGCAAACTGGGGTCAATTTCATGAGAAATTGACTCAGTGGATGTCAGACAGACAATTAACTATACAACACATAGACTCAATACACAGTACACCACAAATAGAGGAAGTAATAGACAGATACACAGAAGCGATCACACAGACATGCAGAGATACTATGCCAGCTAAGAAACACAAACAGAAATTCACCTTGTCGTGGTGGAATGATGAGCTCGCGCAGATGAAGAAGCAGGTGGCCACGAGGAGACGCAGGGTCCAAATAGCAGCGCCAGATCGCAGAAACCGTGTAGTTGGGTTGTACCTGGAAGAGAAAGAGAAGTACGAAAAGGCAGTGAGAGAAGCACAAGTGGAAAGCTGGAAGGATTTTTGCCAGAAACAGGATAGGGAGGGCGTTTGGGAGGGCATCTACAGGGTGATGAACAGAGCGACCAGGAGGGAGGAGGATCTGCCCCTCACCAGGGACGGTGAAACCCTCGACGCCCGAAGCTCCGCAGAACTGTTGGCCGGGACCTTCTACCCCGTGGACCAAGAAAATGGTGAAAGTGAGGAACATCGACGGGTGCGTCGGCGCGCGGAGTCTTTAGACACCGAAGCGCCAACGGGCCCGGACGACCCTCCTTTCATCATGGAGGAGTTGAAGAGAGCCGTTAGGTCCTTCAGCCCCAAAAAGGCCCCCGGGGTGGACGGTTTCACAGCTGATATCTGCCAGCACGCTGTAGAATGTAACCCTGTATGGTTCCTTGCACTGCTGAACCGGTGTATCGCTCTTGCCTGCTTCCCCAAACAGTGGAAGCAGGCAACAGTGGTAGTACTGAGGAAGCCGGGCAAGGAATCTTACAGGGTACCAAAAGCCTATCGCCCGATCGGCCTCCTGCCGGTTCTTGGCAAAATCTTCGAGAAGATGCTGGTCGCCCGACTCAGGTTCCATCTGTTGCCCAAATTAAGCCCCAACCAGTATGGCTTTGTGCCCCAAAGGAGCACCGAAGACGCCCTTTATAGGCTAGTGAACCACATCAGAAAGATGAGGGAGGAGAAAAGAATTTCTGTTGTGGTATCGCTGGACATAGAGGGCGCCTTCGACAGCGCTTGGTGGCCGGCCATAAAGGTACGGTTGGCGGAGGTTGGGTGTCCGATGAGCTTGAGGCGGGTGATCAGTAGCTATCTGAGTGAAAGAAGCGTGAGTGTAAGGTATGCGGGTGTGGAAGTGAACAGGGAGACCAACAAGGGGTGCGTACAGGGATCTATTGGAGGACCTATCCTGTGGGACCTCTTGTTGGACCCCCTGCTGTGGATGCTAGAAGGAAGGGAGGTATTTTGCCAGGCTTTCGCCGACGACGTGGTCATCGTGTTCGACGGGAAGACGGCATTAGAGATAGAGACAAAGGCAAATAGAGTGCTGGATGAGGTTCGCAAATGGGACGAGGCGAACAAACTCAAGTTTGCCCCCCACAAGACATGCGCAATGTTGTCAACTAGAAAACTCAAATTTGACACCCCACGCCTTAAGATGGGAGGAGTGGAGATAGAATACCACAGGGAAGTGAAGGTCCTGGGCCTGACCATTGACAGCGGACTCACCTTTAATTCCCATGTAGGTAATGTCTGCAAAAAAGCAATGGTCAGGTACAGGATGTTAGCTAGGACTGCGAGAGTAGGTTGGGGGCTTAACCCCCATATTATAAAACTTATTTACACTGCAGTAATAGAACCCACTATTCTGTACGCAGCGGCGGCCTGGGCTTGCACCGCAGAAAAGATGGGGGTCCAGAAAAGGCTAAACACCGTGCAGCGGGGTTTTGCCCAGAAGATTTGCAGAGCCTATCGAACTGTCTCCCTGAACTCTGCACTACTGTTGGCTGGGATACTCCCTCTTGACCTCAGGATACTCGAAGTATCGAGGCTCTATGAGATCAAGAAGGGGGTGTCACACACAGTACTTAAGGACAGGGAGGTAGAGCGAAGGGCTCCAGCGATCGAGGCACCCCATCCGGCAGAGCAGACTGAGCTGGGATTCGGACTGGTAGACGAGACTGTATATTCTGACGTGGTCTGTGACCACGAACAACGAATATATACGGACGGCAGCAAGATTGAGGGTCGGGTTGGAGCCGCACTTTCCGTTTGGAAAGGCGAGGCCGAGATCAAGACCGTCAAACTTGCTTTGCCGACGTATTGCACCGTCTACCAGGCCGAACTCCTAGCACTTAGCAAGGCCGTAAAAATTGCCTGCGAGGGCAGAGTGACTAAGGTCGGTATCTTCAGCGATTCCAGAGCGGCCCTTCAGGCGGTCACCCTTGATTCCCCCCATCCCCTGGCAGTGCAAACTAGGGGGGCCCTCCGAAAAGCTGCACTGCAGAGGCGGGAGGTCTCCCTGTTTTGGATTAAGGCGCACGCAGGGCTCAGGGGGAATGAAAGGGTCGACCAATTAGCCAAAGAGGCCGCTCTGGGTTTGAAGAAGAAACGCGATTACGACCTGTGTCCTGTGTCGTTCGTCAAGCGTGTCTTAAGACAGGACACGATTGAGGAATGGGACAGGAGATATACGTCTGGCGGGACGGCCGGAGTCACAAAGCTCTTTTTCCCCACTGCTGCCGCAGCGCACAGAATAGTGCGCAAGATAGACATCACACACCACACCACACAAGTACTGACTGGCCACGGTGGGTTCGCCTTCTATTTGAACAGATTCAAATTGAGAGAGGACCCGTCGTGTCTCTGTCAGCCCGGAGTTGCGGAGACAGTTCCCCACCTGTTACTCGAGTGCCCAATTTTTGCTAGCAATAGATACGATATTGAACAGAAATTGGGCATCGCGATGACGGGTGAGAATCTGCCAAGCATGCTGGGGGACAACAAGAAAAGAGATGAGTTTCTCAAGTATTGCACCACGATCGTGCAGACAGTCAGTAAAAGAAATGGTAGTAGTGTATAGTGTGTAAAAAACTGTGATATTTTATTTTTACTTTGTGTCGTATTTGTTGGAATGGTGAAAAATAATGTATGGATATTTGAATTACTGTAATTAATTTTGGATCGAGAATATTATTTATATGTTTTAATTTATTGAATGGAATTGTATTAGAAAATTTTAAGTATGTATTTTTAATTTGGTAATTTTATATTAAATTGTATTGTTAATTTTAGAAAATTTTGTATAATAACGTAAGTGATACTTGTGAAAAAGCAATGAACGAGCCCTGTCTATGATAGGGGCGTAGAATAAATAATAAAAAAAAAAAAAAAAAAAAAAAAGCCTTTTCGGAAACCGGCTTGTTCGGTAGGCTGAAAGTCATTCAGCCTGCTTTCGAGACGCATCGTGATAACTCTTGAAAACAGCTTGTAGACATGGCTCAGCAGTGTTATGGGCCTGTAGTTCTTTAATAAGGTTTTGTCACCTTTTTTGAAGAACAGGACCACAACACCCCTGTTCCATGCCTCTGGCGTTTTCCCCTCGAGTAAGGAGGAATTGAAGAGTTTCTGAAGGACTTTTAGTACCGGCGTGCCGCCCGCTTTCAGAAGCTCTGTAGTGATTCCATCCTCGCCCGGCGCCTTGTTATTCTTAATGTGTTTGAGAGCTATTCTGATCTCGTACAGGCTGATGTCCGGGATGTCTTCGGTATAGTGTCGTGTTAGCCTAGCTCTTGGGTCTGCAGCTAAACTAGCAGGTTCAGCTGAGACCGAGGTATACAGCTGTTCATAGGACCTCTATATCTCCCGTAGTACCTCGGACTTATTTGACGTTACGCGTCTCATCTTCGGTCTTCAGCTTTGTCAACTGGCTTTGCCCAATAGATACGTCTCTTGCAAACACTTTGAAGCCTTGGTTCCGCTCTATCGTCTCTTTAATACGCTGGGTATTAAAAGAGCGGATATCGTGTCGCAAGAACTTCGTGATCTGTCTATTGAGCTGCCTATATGACTCAGCGTCACTCGAAGTTTGGAGCGTCTTTGAACGTCGACTAGCCATGAGGTTCCGGGTGTGGTCGGATAGTTTCTGAGGTCTATTTTTACGGTAGGTCTTGAAAAATTTGGATCCCACCGTATGAACAGTTTCTACCAGCCTGCTATTTATATCGTCCACTGATGCGCAGCTGTCCAGCCATTGGAAGTGATTTGACAGTTCAAGTTGAAAGCTCTCGGGGTTTTGGATATGGGCATTCGACGGTCGGAGCGTAGACTTCATCAGACGCGATCTTTCAAGTTTGATGTTGATATTCAACATGCCTCTAACGATTCGGTGATCACTACCGGTCTTAACCATGTTCATCACAGAGACATCGTTGAATATCTGCCGCTTTGTGCTCATAATGAAGTCAATCTCGTTTCTAGTTACACCGTCGGGACTCAACCAGGTCCATTTCCTTTTTTTATTCTTATTTTGTTAGTATTAATGATCGCGGACGGAACCCCGAAATCCTCTGCTTTACTAAACTCATTGAGATCTGTGCTATACGTAACGTATGTTTTCTTTTAATTGATTCTATTTAATTGATATTAAATAACGTACTGATCGATATTAATGTAGGTTGTATTATCTATTCTAGGCATTGACAAAATAATATTCATCGTCAAACACTTGTTTCGACCGACTCTCAAAAAGGAGGACGTTCATAATTCGTCTGTATGTTTTTTTCCACAAAGCAATGGCAATCTTTCAATAAACATTCTGAGAAACCAAGATATAATCGTAAGATGAATACATTCAAAGTTATAAAAGTCACGAAAGGAAAAACATGGAGAAATTTGTCATAAAGGACTTGCTTATTCTAAGAAAGTTATTCGCAAAATACTAATGTTAAAGGAGTGTAGGTAAGCTGCCGTCTGTTTGGAAGGGGTCCGTGTGGAAGATAGTCTAAGAACGATCTTATGCAATACCTAAGACTATCTTCATACTTGCGAGTAAGTGATATTCCTAATCCCTTTCTTGCCGCTGTGATCCTCCGCAGACCACCACGGGAGGACGGGGATTCCTATCACGAGCATGTGGATTGTGGGGCTCGCTGCATCCGATAGTAAGTGAACGCAGCCCTACGTCCTTACACTCGGCGGTACCCTGAGAGTGCCGCCGGCGGCTCCACAGGAGATGCAAGACAACCGCGACTACGCCACCTACCTATATTATGTAGTAGTATTAAGAAGATAATATCATATAATATGTAGTATTATTATCTTCTTGAATTAAAACAAAAATATCAGTATCAATAGCCATTTACCATAAATAATTAATATAATATATAGTACCGCAAGTGTCAGTTTACAACTAGACCGCGATGCAGGACGCACTTTGTAAGAATAATATAAAATCGAAATGAAGATGAATATAATATACTAATTATTAGTTACTTGGGCACGACAGCCCAAGTAACTTAATATTAGTATTTTTTGGGTATGGGTGGGTACAAGAGATACAATGCAAAGGGTTTAACCTGCCCTCTGGGTCAGTACTTAGTCGCCTCCGGTTATAGGGCTATGTCGCTAGGTCGCTCTAGCCGTGACGTCATATTAACCGATACAATGAAATAACCTTTGCACCGAAATAGGCCACAGATATTACAATCCTCGCCCGCGGCGTTCCAGGTATAGCAGATGGCGAGATGATTAAAAAGTAAATCTCTAGGGCCGCAACCGCCGTGCGCCGGGCCGGCCCTCGAAAGGGTTTTATTAGTATCGAAACTTTTAATTTGTAATCGGATAACCATCGATTTAAAGTTGGTTTCAACTAAATTTGTTTTGTCGGCGTCATCAGTATCATCGCGCTGTACGGTCGAGGCATTCTTCGCAGAATTTAGAAGTCTAAGAACTTCAATCTATACTAATATTATAAAGCGGAAGAGTTTGGTTGTTTGTTTAAACGCGCTAATCTCAGGAACTACTGGTCCGATTTGGAAAATAAATTTTTTGTTGGATAGTCCATTTATAGAGGAAGGCTTTAAGCTATTAAAGCATTACGCTACGATCAATAGGAGCGACGCGTCAGTGCGAAATGTTGCAAAAACTGGGAAAATTGTTTATATTTCGGGACTTTCGATGCGTGCGCTGCATAAACGGTTTAAGTCACTCATAACCACGCGAACAGAGTCGCGGGCACAGCTAGTATAATTATAAGTACAAATGTCTTTATACCTACTGGCAAAACGAAAATACAAATAACGACTTTGATTTAACATCAACGCGTGTAGGGTTTGCTGTTGGAGAGATAAATGAAACGTGGAGTCCCGATTATAGTGTTATATTGTCTTTACAAATATAAACTAGTTACACGTTTCATTAATAACAAATTCTATTTTAACCATTCTAGTCGGAGGTTAGGACGAGACTAACTTACAGTCGTTACAAATATAATAATGAGAATGCTTGGAACCAAAGGTGCAAGCATGCACTCTTGTGTGGTCCCTACATCATCCTCCCTCCCAATTAAACAAAAAAAATATATATATCTAAATATAACAATACAAATCATTACATTCATTAAATGAATTTCTGATATAAAAATGAAAATAGTACACAACATTGACATTCCCAAAATATTTAATGTAAGTGTTTATTTAATTTAATTACAATATTTAATCGATATTTAAATATGAAAATTCATTAAGTCTGCACTTAGGCACCACAACTGTTATTAAAAAAAAAAACTTATAACCTATACACAAAATATAATAAGTAGGTACTTGCTTACTTGCATATTCAACATCTTTTAAAAATTATGCTCAATAATATTAAAGGTACAAAAATAATGTGGTAGCAACCCTAGAAAATCTACAGGTATCCCTGCTGCTGGGCGGGCTGCGGCGCGGCAGGGGCGGCGGGGGCGCGCACCATGACGGTGGGCAGCACGCTGCTGGCCAGCATCTCCTTGCGTAGCCAGCTCCGGGCCCGGCGATGGCATTGTGAACGAATGCCATAGAGCAGGGCGCCGATGATGATGACCGCCAAAATAATTAAAACCAAAACCATGGTATTCACTTTATCGTGCAGTTCTCCAGCTGCACCCAAATTAACTTGAGCTTGTGCCACTACCGCATTGTCTTTAGCTTGGTAATTTCCCATTATGATAAAAAAATGTACAAAATAAAAGTAAAAGCGGACACGAGTTTAAACTGCAGCGACTTCCACTTGTTAATGACTGTAAAGTTAAAATTGGAAACTTAGTACAATTTAAAAATAAGTTAATCATTTAAGTTGAATATGCAAGCTAGCGGATTACATGGAATAAGTTGCGCCATATCCTATATTTAACTCGATGCTACAGTTAACATGTCATCGATATAAAACATGCTTTCCTAGATAAACAATAAATGTTCACATAAAACATAAATGAAATCTATAAAGTTTCTTTTAAACAATAATAAAAATGAACCGTATAATTTATATTCTTTATAAAAAATAAAGACCAAAAGGTACATAGTAAAAATAAAAAAATAAAAATGTATATAAAGTAAAAAAAATTACAGTATTTTCATCATAAAAAAAAAACATCTTTCCTGAAAATCATCCATACCTACAGGTATATTAGTCTAATATGCGATTTTTGAGCTTAACCTTCCAATACCTTATTTACCGTGAGTCTAGTAGAACGCTATTTTATATCAAAGACTTCACGTTACTTTTTCAATTGCAAATTACAACTCAATATCAAATTTCAAATAGTGCTAAAACGTATTAAAAACAAAACTAATACCACGACTTATTATCTACGAACGTGACAATTACTATAAACTAAAATGTAATGTATCCTAAGTCTTACCTACAGCTACAGCAAAAATCTCACGGGTCTCTTAACTACTCTCCCGGTTCTAGTAATTCGCTGGCTCTCCGGTTGGCGTTTCTCCGACTCCGGCGTTACATCATTTTTTATCATAACAGGTTCTTTAGCGACTAATTTCGACGATTCATCATCATCGTCGTCCGTTAGCAAGAAAGCTGGTTTCAATCTGTCGATTGAAATACGAGCCTCACGACCGGGCAATTGAATTTTGAAAACTTTAGAATCTCTCTCTAACACTCGAAATGGACCATCGTACGGCGGCTTTAACGACTTATGCACCGCGTCATCCCTCACGAAAACGAATTTGCAATCTTTTAACTCCGAGTTAACGAAAATTTTGCGCGAGCTTTTGTTATCTCTAGTAGGCCGGTAGCTATTTATAGTCTCGCGGATTTTCTCGACCAAACTATAGGGATCGTTTGTATCGACATCGCCTGTGTTATCATAGAACTGCCCAGGTAAACGTAAAGTTTTGCCGAAGGCCAGCTCTGCAGCGCTAGTCCCACTGTGGGTGCGTACTGCCGCGCGGAGGCCCAGCAGTACGGTAGGCAATTCGTCTACCCAATTTATACCAGTTGAACTTTCTAACCGGGCCATAAGTGCTACTTTTAGCGACCTATGCCATCGTTCTACCGCACCATTGCTCTGAGGGTGGTACGGGGTCGTACGATTCTTACTAATACCTAAAAATTTCATTAATTTTAAAAATAAATTAGACTCAAATTGACGTCCTTGATCCGATGTAATCCTACTAGGGCAACCATATCTCACTATCCATCCTTCATAAATGGCCTTAGCTACTGCGTCAGCTGTAATTTCTTTTAAAGGAAAAGCTTCGGGAAACCGGGAAAACCTATCTACGATAGTAACTAAATATCTAAATCCTTGTGGAGATATTGGTAACGGACCAACAATATCCACATGAATATGTTCGAAACGTTTTGCTTTTGGAAATTCCCCCAAATCTGAAACTACATGTCGACTAATCTTCGATCTTTGACATTGCACACATGCCTTAGCCCATCTTCTTACATCTAAATTCATATTAGGCCAGAAATAACGCTTCGCTACCATTGTTCTGGTAGACCTAACACCCGGATGACTCAAACTATGTACGCTGTGAAAAGCTAATTTCCTAAATTTTTCCGGTAAGTATGGTCTGATGCTGCCATTGGAAATTTCGCAATAAATTGATTTACTAGAATTAGGTAATAAAATTTTCTTTAATATAATGTTGTTATTGCGACTTGAACAATGCATCAATTGCGAAATGTACTCGTCTTGCATTTGAGCGTCAGCGATTTTGTCGACTTCGAGTACAGTCGGACATAAAATTGTTTCGATTTCTGACCGCGACAATGTGTCGGCTACAATATTATCTTTTCCCGAAATATGTCGAATATCAACCGTAAATTCACTAATGTAAAGAAGATGGCGCATCCTTCGTGGAGTTTCCCGATCCTCTTTACCTATTTTTGTAAAAGCGTGGCATAAAGGCTTATGGTCTGTATACACTGTCAAAGGTCGACCTTCAAATAATTTTCTAAAATATTGTATGGATTTATAAATAGCTAATAATTCGCGATCAAACGTAGAATACTTCTGTTCAGTTGTCGATAACTTTCTAGAGAAATATCCTAGAGGTTTCCATGTACCGTTAACTCTCTGTTGTAATACTGCTCCTAAGCATGTATTAGAGGCGTCGGTCATTAACGCGAGTGGAACTTCTGGTAAAGGATGAGATAACATAGCGGCTTGTTGAAGGCCGTTTTTACACTTTAAAAATGCTTCCTCGGCAACTTTTGTCCATGCTATTTGTGTCTTATCATTTTTCTTCGCGTTAACTAAATATTTATTAAGTTCACTCTGATACAAAGCTAAATTCGGTAAATGAGGCCTATAAAAATTTAACATTCCTAAAAATCTTCTTAAATCATTAACAGTTTCAGGTTTGGGAAAATTAACAATCGCTTCGACCTTTTCATTGAGCGGCTTAATACCGTCCACGCTAACTTCGTGACCTAAGAATTCTATTCGCGACTGTCCAAAGCTACATTTACTTAAGTTGATAGTGATACCAAACGTATTAAATTGTTCAAAAATGATCCTTAAATGCTCCGTATGCATGGTTGCATTTTCACTAGCGATAATTACGTCATCTAAATAATTAAATAGAAAATCTAAGCCCTGTAAAACGCTGTTATTCATAAAGCGTTGGAATGTCTGCGCTGCATTCCTCAAACCAAATGTCATGCGGGGAAACTCAAATAACCCAAAAGGGGTAATAATTGCCGTTTTCTCTATATCACCCGGAGCCACACTGATACAATGATATGCTCTATTTATATCTAATTTTGAAAAAATCTTTTTATTAGCCAAAATATACGTAAAATCGTGCAACCTAGGAATTGGATATCTGTCGGGCTTCGTAATCGCGTTTAACTGGCGATAGTCGCCGCAAGGCCGTAGTTCACCGTTCTTTTTGGGAACTACGTGCAGTGGACTAGCCCATGCGCTTTTAGAGGGCCTACAGATACCCATTTCCTGCATAATTCTAAATTCCTCCTTAATTTTTTTATATCTGTCGGGAGGCAGAGGGCGGGCCCGCGCGTAAACGGGGGGGCCAGTCGTCTCAATATGATGTAACACATTATGAGGAGGCGTTTCCCTAAATGACACTGGTTTAGTCAAATCAGGATATTTACTCAATATATTAAAATATGGATGAGTCTCGACGATCGATGTTATGGAAGGCTGACCAATTTTTACAACAGGTGCTAATATATTCATATCGGTAATTTTATCTATAAGTCTATGATGATGCATATCAACTAAAATTTTGTGGTGAGCTAAAAAATCTGCACCCAATATTGGTTGCTTAACTCCAGCTATAATAAAATCCCAGCGATATGGGCGCCTTAAATTTAAATCTAAAACTAAAGTTTTAACACCATACGTTTTAATTTCTGTACCGTTAGCAGCGTACAATTTATAATTGGTTGGCTGTAAACATTTAAAAATATTTTTGCTCACCGGTAGCACGGAAACGTTGGCACCTGTGTCTATGAGGAATCGTAGTCCAGAGTTGCGATCGCTGACTGATAGGCGGCTGTGGGGGACGATGGTACAGGCCTCCGCCGGGAGCTGCACGTCCTCAGCTAGTTTTCCGACCCGGCGTGACTGCTGGTGCCAGCTTCCCTCGGCTTCCACGCGCACGGCTGCTCGCAGCGATGGGCGTTTTGTCGGAATTTGTAGTGGTACCTGCATAACCACTGCGTAGATCCTGGGTTGCGGCCTCTTGAGCTGGAACGTGGGCGCACGAACTGATGATTCTGGCTGCTACTTCGTCGGCCTCTTGGTCGCTCGTTCTCGATGTTGGACAAACGTACATTTATTTTGGCCAATTCTGCTGCGATGCTCTCGATCCCCTGGTCTTCGCAACGATCCATAGCTCTTGGCTTGTGTGCCACCTCTGCCAAATGTGACGTCCGCGTGGCGTCAGCGACATTGTCGGCGATGACTGCCAGGTTGTCGAGTGCCTTTGTGTCGGCGACAGCTAATACCGCGCGGACCGTTTGTGGCAGGTGTCCCTGCCAGAGCACCCTGAGAGTATCGTCAGGAATCTTATCGCGAGCTAAATCTCGCATGCGGTGCAGAAGTTGTGAGGGTTTTTGATCACCCAGCTCCATTTCACCGATCAACTTCTCTATCTGCCTGGCCATAGAGTCCTCGAAAATGCCCAGTAATTTTAACTTGAGTGCCTCGAACTTCCCAGTATCCGGCGGCTTCGCTAGGAAATCTGTGATTTGCATGATAACCTCCTTTGGAAGCTTCGATACCACCAGGTCGAAGCGGCTATCGTCACTCAACTTCTGCGGAGCCAATATGGCTTGCACGCGGATAAACCAAACCCGCGGCTGGTCAACCCAGAATTCCGGCATTCTCGAAGAAACCGATACGGACATCATGTCTGCTGGCGGCACTGTGTAGCTGGGTGTTGGCACTGGATATCCGGCTGGCTTGTCAGTATTCATTGTAGACGTTCCGTTTAGTTAGCTGATAACACTCACGTTAGCACAGAAATACTGTTCAGTTTCTATTCACCAAAACTACAATTTAAGTTCACCAATTCAGTGTTCTCGGGGTCACCAATGTAGGGTTTGCTGTTGGAGAGATAAATGAAACGTGGAGTCCCGATTATAGTGTTATATTGTCTTTACAAATATAAACTAGTTACACGTTTCATTAATAACAAATTCTATTTTAACCATTCTAGTCGGAGGTTAGGACGAGACTAACTTACAGTCGTTACAAATATAATAATGAGAATGCTTGGAACCAAAGGTGCAAGCATGCACTCTTGTGTGGTCCCTACACGCGTATACTTCGTATCTACCTACATTATGATAAGTTAGGCATAATTATAAAATGTTGTGTCCCCGTATACTTGTAAGCACCGCTAGCTATATCTCTGGCGATAAAGTAAACTACCGAGAAATTGTAAAGCGGAACATATTAGATAGATACTTACAATTATTTATTAAATTTTTAGTTTATAAACTATCGAAGCGCCCGTTTACAACAAAGTCATCATTAGTTGTAGGTAGAAAAGTTTTAATCTACACAAAGAAAAACGAAAAATTGTACCTACACCTGATGACTTAGCCGAAATCGGTCGTTCTAATGTAAAAAAGTAAAAAAAAAAACTATAAGCCGTCTCCGCATAAACGGGTCTAAAAAGAAAATAACTCACTACTCAGATAATATCCAGAAATGGGCCGTGGTCGCACCCGTTATTAAGAGGAAACACCACGAAATTTTTTCCATACAAAAACAGGGGTCTAGGGGATTTCTATTTCCTCCCTGGATCACCTCTAGAGTAACAATTGTTTTCCTGAATATTTATGGATATTATTTGTACGTCCCTATTTTTTCCTTTTTTTAATAAATTAATTATTTAAAGAGATATGGACGTTTAAAAACCTAAAAAAAATGGCCAAACTCTCCGCTATGTTTAAATATCTAGGAAACAGATTTGACTACAATAAACAACAAAATCAAAAAATAGGAACTAGCTCAATTCTTTTTTTGGCTAATACAGAAAAAAATATTTAAATCGGTTAAGTTTTGGAGGAGGAAACAGAAATCTCCTAATCGTCGATTTCTGGTACTTTTAATAGGTAATTTCAATCCAAGTTGCAGTTGTCCCTATCACGCTAGTGCTGGCTAGCTAAGGCACTGCGAGACAGCTATAGATTTTATAAATACCTATTGTGTATTTCTCTCAACCGTGGTGTTTCCTCTTAACATTCAATATTATGTTCTTTGTTTCTGGACTTCTATTGACTCGCGCATATCCCACGGGGATACTACTTCATTGTACTTATTCATAATTAATTTCAGTTGATATGTATGTAACTAAAATGACCCACCAGTCACCACACATTCCTACCACTGCAACTCCTGTGTAGCCAAGATGGCGTGTAAGTGAAGATTCATATAAAATAGTAAGATAATGTGATTTCCTCAATCGAGCAGGCAGATCACCGAAAACAAGTCGCAGTAGTGTCGCGATAACCCCGCGCCCCCGCCCCCGCCCGCGCCCCGCCCGCAGATAGCGGCGATAGGAAAAACACAATAATATTGTGATCTGAGACGCTACCTACACTGTACACGCCCCGGCCACCGCTACCAAAGTTCAAAGTTACTCCCAGCGGCCAATATTCTCGAGTAACGGCTGCCCAGTGCACAGCCAAGCACAGTTTGCACCTTTAAGCGCGAAAGATGACACCTGCACGTTTCTCAGTCCTGTGTGTAATGATTTTTGAAAGATCTGCAGGGGGGGGCGCAGAAACACCTAAAACTTCATAGGATGAAAATATTGTAATAATATATTACGTAGCTGAACAGACTTATGATCTGTCTTCACTACGAACAGGAAAAACATTTAAACCTATACTAACAGCCACACCTGCACTGTTAGGTGTAGGGTTTATACTATTTTATGCTTACTCTATAGCCATTATCAGTTATTGCTACAAAACCAACAAAAAAATTATTAAAATATAAATGCCGTCATTTTGAATCCAATAGGGTACAAAATGGATGTTTATTAATTATACGGATCTGATTTTTAATACTTTTAATAAATAAAAGGAATATAATTTATACAAGTACCTACATAAAAACCTACGACCTACTTTTTGTAGGACCGATAATCGGCCAGATTTTTGCTCCATATAATTTCTATCCGAATTTATTTATTTTGAGTGCGTTGCACTACTGAAATCAGTATGTTCTATTTCATTCCGAATAATAATCGGTGATCGACTTTTTGTAGATGAAAGATATAAGTATTCTATTAAAATAATTACTCTAATCTATGGATATATTTATAAGAGGAAAACTAGTTTTTTATCCATTTTTATAAAATTAGGCATTAGCGCGAAGTAGCAGGCAGCAGGTTGTAATAAATTGCTGTCTGTACAAATAACAAAATATGTAAAACACGTGAAATCGGTTATCGGTCCGATAGCTGTAGTCACCGGCAGTTTTCAGTCGTATACGATATTTTTTTACTGCGAATGTTATTCGATTGTTAGGAAATATTCACATTTCGTATTCGTCATTAACCAGCTTATCAAAAAAATGAAATCCCACCAAAAACATTTTCATGTAAAAATGTTGCCAAGACGAGCCTACATAGCTTACCCTCTGAAAAAGTTATCAGATATCGTATAAAGCCAAGCTCTACACTACACCTTAATCAAAATCTATCAAAAAGTGGTCAGATCTCATGTAGAACCAAAATTCATGATCTATGCGCCCTTACTTCACCAGGTTTAACTTCACTTACGCTACATTACAGTCAATACGTGATAATTGGCCGTTTTATTTTACACACGATTAATGAATCCCTATGAAATCTTCGTAACGGTAGCAAAACGGTCAAGTATCACGTTTTAACTGCAATGTAGCGTAAGTGAAGATAAGCCTGGTGAAGTAAGGGCGCATAGCTCATGAATTTTGGTTCTACATGAGATCTGACCACTTTTAAATAGATTTTGATTAAGGTGTAGCGTAGAGCTTGGCTTTATACGATATCTGATAACTTTTTCAGAGGGTAAGCTATGTAGGCTCGTCTTGGCAACATTTTTACATGAAAATATTTTTGGTGGGATTATCCATTAATCATTACTTATGTTTCGATACATTTCTATTGTACGGCGTGCACATTACGGCGTGTGGCATAGTAAACACACACAGCCTCTAGGTGACCTCTAGTGAAATGAAAATGTCAGAGATATGTTTTATATTATAAGAATATACATTCAATTTGTTAGTATGTATTATTAATTGTGCTTGGATATAAGTTAATTAATGTAATTGGGGTCACCCATTTTAATTAACTATAAATAAATAAATAGATACTTTTATTAACTTAAATAACTAAAATACAGTAAAATACATAAGAATAGTTTTAAACATATTTAATATTTACTAGTATAATTAATTGACACTAAAGTTAACATTAAGACCTACATTGTTCTGCTCGAACATTTTGCCGAACAATGAGTGGCAGAGCTCGTTGGTACTCTCCTCGTTCCATTTGGATGATTTCTCCGGGGCCATATAATTCACTAACTTGTTATGAACTACATATTTTATTTTGCGGCCTTTGGTCGCCTTTGTGTCCACTTTTCTTTTCATCTTACTCCTCATCTGTTGCAGGGCTATCCACTGCCGGCTCAGCTGAACGGGATCCGAGATGTCAGCTGATTTACATTCTATCAGCTCTCGTAATAGTTGGTGGTAGAAGTCGCTGTCATCGAATATCTCAGGTATGTATTCATCATCGTCTTTTCTATCTTTTGGTACAGGATTCATTTCATTGTGTTCCACATTTTCTTCTACAGGTTGCTCCTTTTTGTAACCCACAATTTCATATTCCGATCGCTTCAACTGTGTTCTTCTCAACAACTTTTGTTTGTCAGAGAGGAGGTAAGATATTTGCTGTAATATTGTATTTGTTGGGGCATTCTTTACGTTGGCCGCAGCTGCTATCCTTGTTTTCTCGTTCCATTTCTGTATAGTTGTGTCTCTGAATGTTTTAAAGTTTTTGTAAGTGGATACAATGTCAGATTCCAACTCTTCAAGTTTTCTTTTCTTTGTATTTACTTTAGTTTTCTGTGTGACTTCAGCGGGTTTGTCTTCCGGCTCATCCTCTGGTTCTGTGTCAGATGGTATCTCCTCATTGTCGGTGTCGCTGGGTATTTCCTCATCACTTTCAGTGCCTTGTTTACCTTTACCATTTGTTTGAGTGTCAGCTGTATTTTTACTATTTTTATTGTTTGTAAGATATTTAGTTTCCGGAAAATTCTTGAATAGCATATTTTGTAACAGCAGGAGTCTGAAAATTTTTAACACATTTTATATTATTTATTCAATAACAATTATACAGAAATAGTTGTACATATTTGTGCTTAAAAACAATGACAGCTTGTTACTAAATGACCATTTGTATTACCAAGTTTTTACAATTGAATACCAATCTCAAAACATTACAACAATTTTAAACAAGTTCAAATTAAATATAATAAACCATGAAACAATATTGTGATTCAACTTACTTGTCTAAAACAGTAGCCACATTATTGATTGTTGTGTCACAGCCCGCAGCAAACTCACTACATGACTTCAAGTCTCTGTACACATCTGTCATGGGCATCTTGTTGGCGGAGTTCACACATCGCTGCATGTGGATCCTCATCTCCAGCAGTCCCTCCCATAACAATAGCTGGTTCCTAACGCAGGCACCTTTTTTGGCTTCCTCGGACACATTCTCCTTTTTAACATGTTCAAACTGCTCTTTAATTGGTTCTGCTAGTTGACTGATATCGAACCCCTCCCCCTCCTCATCATCGTCACCGCTGTCACCTTCATCATCTTCATCATCATCGTCATCTTCCGATTCAGAACGAACCGCTGTTCTTTTCTTGTTTTGTGTAATGCTGTAATCGAATGACTCGTTATCTGACGAGTCACTTGCACTAGTGTTGGCGAGCGATGTGTTCTGTAAGCGGCGGTTATCGCTGCGTTCGTCCTCCTCGTCAGACTGTACATTTTCGTCGCCGCTGCTTTCGTCCGAGGTGTGAGCTACTTCTTTGCGCGATACGACTTTACCCTCATATTTTTTGCTAATGTCACTCAATAAGTTTACATTCCTTTTCCGAAAATCACTTATAGTCGCTTCATCCTCGCTCTCGGATAAGTTAAAATCCGCACGTGTTACGGTATTTGGTTTAGTGTTAAATATTTGATCATCCTCGATGTCAGGGCGCGGTTTAATAGTTAGGGCATCTGCTATTTTGTCAGATAGCATTGACTTGGTTATTTTCTTTTGTTTTAACTTCATTTTGTCCTGTATTTTAAATATTCTTCTAATATTTATTTATAAAAATCACTTCACGTGTTTTTATCGCTAATCTTCTTCTTCTTTTTTTGGCATATGCCTCCCCCTCAATCGCTAATCTTCCTGCCTGTCCTTCAGAATTTGACATTTGACAGATGACACCTTATGTTTTTTTTTTATTTTAAAAGATGATATGACATTAGATATCTAAATATACTACGCTCATCCGCAGTCGAAAGGTTTTTCTGAGCATGTCAATGCAGTTCTTGATACAGCTTTATAACAGACAGACAAAGAAAACAGGAATAGGGCCCCATATTTTCCCTTCGTATACGGAATACTAAAAATTATTGTCCGTTAGTGACAATAATTTTTAGTATTTTCGTCTTTAAGTTTAATAAATAATAGACTACTTTCACATACAACGTTTAGAAATAAAAAAAACTATAAGTCAATGTCATGTTCTTAAGTATTGACTGTAGTAACAGTGACTGTCAAATGTCAATGTCATTAATATCAGCTTGAGCTGCAGTCGAGAATCGAGATTACAATTTTTATTTTATTTTATAATATCGGATAGCAATTAATAATAGTGTATAAACTTTGATACGACTTTTACGAATCACAATTAAAACGTACAAACTAATATATAATAATGTATTTTTAATGTCGTTACGTGAGTATCCGTGCTGGTTTCACTATGGGCTACGACATCGGGTGGATCATTCCTCGCCTCCGGAACCCTGGGAGACTGTGGAACTGCGCCAGCTCCATCACGGTGGCCGTAGTGGGGCTGTTCAGTAAGATCATCGTAGGTGAGTTCCAGCCGCTCGCGGAGTTAGCGCCTAAGTCATGAACATCAATATACATGATCGAACTCGATCGAGTCGTAACTCGTAACGTGATCGCTGATCGCCTGCCTCAGCGAAACGTGAACTAGCTGCTTACGATGCATATCATTTATATATTACAATACATTGGCTTGTATCAATAAGTAATTATAAATTTGCACTTGTTGCATTATTCAGTAGTATGCAGCCTGTTCATTTTGCTCCACATTGTAAAATATACTTTACTGTGCCAATTCATTACATTGGGTCATATATAATATACTTATTGTAGCATATATAATTCATTTTAAATATGAAACTGCCTTCAAATAATTCAATAGTTCACACAATGTAAGTTTGCTTGTTATGAAGATAAAAATAATTTTAAATATTCTTTTAATTTTATTTATGACTTCCGTAAAGTTGTAGAGAATGCTAGACACTATTAAGACACACATTTTCCTAGTACTCTAACTTTAAAGCACCATAGTACCTAGAGTTGCAGTGACAGTAGTAAACAACATACAAAGGATTTTTTTTTAGTCATGTACTTTAGTTCTGCTAATTTAAATATTGTGAAGCATCTACTCAACACACGAAACATAAAATATTTGATACTTGACGCCACCCAGTCGCCAATATTAAGAATTCACGGTTTCTATGATTTACAGAGAAACAAAAATCCAACATTAATTGTGTGTAAAAATATTGTAATTAACAAGATATGTTCTATATGTGATGCCAGAAATATCAATTTATCTAAATATCTCTATAAAATTGACAAGACAATAAACAAAACAAGCTTGTTAAATAAAGATTAAAAAAAACACCTTTGAAATTCATTTCTCAGCTGAAAAAATAGACTGACACAATTTAAAAACAATGCTAAGCAATTACTATGTCTATTATACGGACTCATGAGGTAGTTACAACTATTTGAAAAATAATTGAGGCCAGAGTTTATTAATACACTTCAATGCCATTTGTGTTGAAGATGTTTAGTGTTCCCAAAATAATATAACTTTACTTACTATTGAAAATTAAAATAATTGTTTTTTAGAACTATGTGACAGCTTTAATATATGGAAATGTGTTTTAAATAAAACTACTTGAGTAATCAAATTACATGAAACTTCTTTAGATTCATATTCTTTACTATCATTATCAGTAAACATTTTTGTATAAACGCAAATAGTACAACCACAGTTACAACCACATTCTTCTTTATCATTATCAGTACAACATTATACATGTAAGCTCCAGTGCATAATGTAGGACATTCCCACAAACACTCGGCTGCCGGCCCAGTCATCCACATAGCGAGCACATCCTCATGTAGGCTGCTGTTGCTTGGCTTGTTTCATGTTATATTTACTGACTGTGTGAATGGTAAGGAGTTGTGTTCGTAGGGCGCGTGGTGGACGCGCGCGGGGCACGGGGCGGGGCGCGGGGCGGCGGCGGCGAGGGCGCAGCACGCGGTGAGAGACAGACCAGGGCTCCTTCTGCATAGAGAGGCAGCGGCTGAACGTGACTTGAGGCTCTATTAGCTGTCGTTGTTTCTATATTTAAAGCTCTTTGTTAGCCGCTGCTATCTCTGTGTGGACCGAGCCTAGTTCACCGCTCCTTCGGGGGACGGGGTAGAATACTTCGAGCTAACTTCTAATATATTCGTGACCGAGTACCTACGTCTGCTTTTTAGTTTAGTTAGCTGAATTTATAACTATTACTTGTTATGATTAATACACGAGTGACAATAGACGTAGGCCTTTTGTCTCAAAAACCTAATATTGATAAACACCGGCCCGCTTTATTACAGCTACGTTCGTAACATAATAGAAATTGGGAAACATAATGGAAATAGGTCATATTGTGAATGGCAGCGGCGCGGGGTATTCGATGTGTATTACTGAATTAATGAACCACGTAATATCACGCCAACTTTGCTCATGTATTACGTAAAAACGAAACGAATATTTGGTAATACGTATAATTATAAATAATATAAAATACCTATGAAATTGCCGTTCTGCAGTACTGGCCATTTCAAATCAAAATATTTTTTGTTTGGCTAAGAATTCTAATTTCAAATTAATTTTATTTTAAAACATGGAATTTTGGAATATTTCGACCTGAAAAATGAACGTCACGGTCGTCCGAAGACTTTGGTGGACAAAGGCGATTGTGGAAGCTGATGATACACAATCTGCGGCTGAATTAGCAGCAGCTTTCGACGTAAGCGTTAAAACAATATTGGTCCATTTGCGTTAAAATTGGCGAGGTAAAAAAAACTTGAGAAATATTTGCCCCACGAACTCAATGATCGCCAGCAGGAAGTTAGCGTCCAGACGTGCCTTACACTGCACAACAGACACAAATGAAGGAAATTTGAACCGCATAGCCGCCGATAGCCGCAAGCGCTTAGCAAGTTGGTTAGATCCTGGTTCAGCACCTAACCAATGCCCTAAACGAAACTTCAGCTTCAGTTCAGCATCTAAACTTACCCCTAGAAAAGTGATGGTCACTGTTTTGGTAGCGTCGGTGTGATTCATCACAGCTTCTTACCAAACGGGGGGAGCATTACTGCTGTACTGTAAAGAACTGAACACAATGATGGAGAATCTAGCACATCCCCAACCAGCATTTGTCAATCGCTTCATTTTTTTGGTAGATACAATACATTTAAATTTTATGCTATAGATTTCCGCAAAGTAACGCCAGATTCTATTAACTACATGAAAAAACATTTTTTTTTCATACAAAACGGCAATTTCAGAGGTATAGACCTAATATTACATTATGTTGCTAACGTTTTTTAATTTCGATAGTCAAGAAGTGCCTTTGAACATAATTCAAGGATGTGTTGCGCTTTGACACCTTGTCACCACCACCACCTGAGTCATAGGACTCAAATGAGCCTAATAACAGCGAGACATAATTGGACTGATATCGGGTCAATCAGATACAATATAATCTATATTAATATATATTATAAAGCGGAAGAGTTTGTTTGTTTGTTTGTTTAAACGCGCCAATCTCAGAAACTACTGGTCCGATTTGAAAAATTATTTTTTGTTGGATAGTCCATTTATAGAGGAAGGCTATATAACATTACGCTGCGACCAATAGGAGCGAAGCGTCAGTGAGAAATGTTGCAAAAACTGGGAAAATTAATTACATTTGGGGACTTTCATTGTGTGCGCTGCATAAACGGCTTAATTCACTCAAAAACCACGCGAACGAAGTCGCGGAAACAGCTAGTACGGGATATGCTCGTTACATGGCGGTGTGCTCAGTGCGAGCTCTCGTCACTGCTCACCGTAAGGAGCTACAATTTATATGGCATCGAATAAGTTTCTATAGTTCGTCACAAGAGGCGCTGTTCGCCATACAAAATGTTGTTGACTTCCTCACGGTGAGCAGTGACAACGGCTCGCACTACGCACGCAGACCTCTACCAAGGTCATACGGCAGATGCTACATACACAATACACTCACAGCAGAGGCAACAGTAATGGGGTATAAGCGGCTCACATAATGACTGACCATACATTACACATACATTACACGTAGGTATTTAATAAGCGTGTCCAACTATTTTTTGTAGGCCGATTTATTTATTTATTAAACTTAATGCACAAACTGTACAAAGGCGGACTTAATGCCATGCGGCACTCTCTACCAGTCAACCTTTGGGCGTTACAAAAGGTGCCGGTAAAGTAACAGAATGATTCTATCTATCTTATTTATAAAGTAATAAAAATAAATACAACATTACATGTTATAATATACTTATAACATAAATAATAAAACAAATAATATATATTATATATACTATAATAATAACCAGTATTATATATTAAATAAATATAATATACTATACTGAAAATTTTAAGAATCTGCCAATTGCTTAAGATAAAAGTCACGAATTCTGCGCTTAAACATGTCTCTGGTTTTGGACAGCCCGATTTCCAGAGGAAGAGCATTCCAGAGAAGAATAGCCTATAGATTTTCTACCGATTGTGTCGGCTGTCGCATATTGTTCCACCATACATATATGACCGACATTTTTGTGTGATGTGTGAGTTGCTCTATTGCAAGCGGTATGTTCTTTTTTTAAATTAAAACAGTTGGCCACAAATAGTATGACGTGGTCGACACCCTTAACACGGCCATGTCGCGTGCCGACCAACCGTGAACTCTAAATTGCTTCAAATGAAACCGCAGGTTCGGTAAATATACTAAACATAATAATATTATATTTATTTAAAATAAACCTTCATCTCAGTAGGTACCACAAACTACAAAGTTCTCATGTTACACAATAAAAACGAAATATATCACAATTTTATGCTGAAAAATTACAGTAAATAATGTTAAAATTAGAGTAGGTATGCTAATTTTATTATATGCAAATAAATATTAAGTCTGTAGTTAATATTTGTTCCTTTTCCAAAATTAGGTATTTGGAGATAATTATACCTATGTACAAATTAAGATAATTTGTTTTGATTATTGTAATTGACTAACGTAGCAATTTATTTTTCTACTCAAATAAGTTTTACAATTAATATCAAAAGTGCTCTGCTAATCCTAGTAAGTGCACGAACGTGAAGTGAACGCCGCGGCGGAGCGGGTTCGAATCCCGATCATCCCGTGAGCTACCCAACTTACCCCTACAAAAAACACCACGGGCTAGAGAAATACAAAATAGGGATTTATAAAATCTATTGCTGTCTCGCAGTGCCCTAACTAGCCAGCACTAGCGCGATAGAGACAACCTAGAAATTACCTATTAAAAAGCAGGTACCAGAAATCTACGTTTAGGGGATTCCTAATTTCTCCTACAAAACTTAACCGAATCAGGTACTTTTTTAAACACAGTTCATAACTCTTTAAATAATTAATTTAATTAAAAAAAGGAAGAAATACGAAACGTACTTATAGTATACATATTCATTCAAATTCGAGAAAAATATTGTTACTCTAGGGGCATTGTTTAGGGAGGAAACAAGACCCCTATCTCTGTATGGAAAAACGGCCGTTGTGTTTCCTCTTAATGTATCATATAGCTCCAAAATCTTTCAGTTATTAAAATACTGATAAAATTTGTTCACATCGAAAGCTTAAAAAAACATAACTCTAATAATAGATGACATATAGGTATATAGCCCGAGGGACACGCTCTATGTCATCTACCATCTACGTCATAATATATCATTGACCCGTAAACATTTTAGAACAGGACGCAAGCGCAAAAAACGGTTTGTGTTAACTATGGAATATGTAGTTTATTGCTAATTTGAACGTTGCAGTTTTCAAAAAAGATTGAGAACAGTCTTCGACAATTATGGTGTGTTTTTTTTAATTTATTAAAAAAAAACATTTTATTTCCAAATGAAACTTAACAAGATATTTTCGGAAAGTCAACAAGAAAAACAAGCTAATACCGGTTCAACCCTAACCCGCCGAGAAGGACCGGCGTAAGAAACTCGCACGGGGCCATCTTTTAGCAAAAATTCATCATTATTTTTTAATACTACATACAAATTTAATTGGGAATATGATTGCAGATTTCCTGAACAAGACCACGGTGTACAACCGCGAGGCGCTGGTGCGGGCGGTGCGGCGGCCGCGCGGCGTGCCGCTGCTCACCGTGTCCAACCACCACTCCTGCTTCGACGATCCCGGCCTGTGGGGTCAGTACCACCACCACATTTTAACGACAAATACCCAACACACATACCACTGCAGCTCCTGTGTATTTATTACTAGCTGTGCCCGCGACTTCGTTCGCGTGTTTTTTGAGTGACTTAAACCGTTTATGCAGCGCCTGCAACGAAAGTCCTCAAATGTGAAGAATTTTCCCGTTTTTGCAACATTTCTCACTGACGCTTCGCTCCTATTGGTCGCAGCGTAATGTTTAGGCTATAGCCTAAAGCCTTCCTCTATAAATGGACTATCCAACAAAAAAAGATTTTTTCTAATCGGAGCAATAGTTCCTGATATTAGCGCGTTTAAACAAACAAACAAACAAACTCTTCCGCTTTATTATATTAGTATAGATGAAATTTAGTAGACCCCGGTAAATCACATAGGCTACTATTATTGTGGCGAAACGTACGATGCCTGCGGGTCTTGCTTTTTAACGGACGAATAAATTAATATCATATTTTAGTGCTAATAGACTATGGCGCCCAAATTGATATGTATTATGTAAATGAAATATTCACATCACGCACTTCATATTTAAAGCGAAATGTCGTAAGCACTTTCTAATCTGGACGGACTGAATTTTGTACACTGATATAGATTATTATATTCGGGGCAGAGGAAACAGTACTTTAGATTCTATTAGGCACTCCATATCAAATGAAATACCTAAAATACGGTTGCAATGGTACTTTAAACATAATAATTTAAAGTGCTGATTACTTACGTAACTCCAAATTACCTCCACAATAGGAGCTAACCCTGGCTTATTATTGGGTCACACGATTTGCGATTGAGACGAAGCGATCTAGGCGCAAGGCTTTGTGGTTGTGGTAGTATAGCAGTTCCCATGGCCCCGCCGATAAGCGTGAAGAAGGCCATCGAGAGATTTTAGTTGGTAAACTTCCGTGCAGTCCAACATAACCGTGCAACCCGCCTCCGGGGTCGCGCGGTATGCACAACGCATTTCCCTGGAAAAAAAAGGCACAAGGAATTATGCCTAGATCGCGAGGGGTAAAGTATGTATACTCTACTTCAGTATATATCCTTCAGACAGTCCGAATCATACGATCCGCTTACGACTACCGCGGCCGGCTTCAACAGCAGCGGGGTAGGTGCGAACTGCGAACTGGTTACGCAACCGGCTCCTATTCCATCCAACTGGTTTAAGTCAGGTTGACGAAACTAATGCTACATTACCATACCCGCGCGAAACCTGAACCAGTATCGCCATCCTTAGTTCCGCTGTCCTACTTAGTACTTACCTGCTGGTCGAGTGATGAACAGAACTTTAATTTCAAATGGCAACGTTTTTTGAAGCGTTTCAAGGTCCCTGCGTGGTGATCACTCACTGCCAGGCGCCAGGCGATCGGTCTTATTCCTTAACATTCGGCAATTCAATTAAATATTTACGGGAAAATATGATATCACTCGTAATATAATATCTGTGCTAAGTATCCGGAAGACCTTGTTTTTAAGGTACCAATTCCTGATTACAAATTTGGCTTTGATTGATTCATTAAATATTTAATGATGTAGTTATAGAGCTCGCAACTCCTGGTTAGTATTTTCCGCTATCTCATATAGTTTTGGGTTTCGCTACCATGCCCATTTTAAAATTCACACTGTTTAGTGTTTACACATGCGGAATCTAGAAGCGCACTTTTTTGTTCCTACAGCGAGATTCGAATCCGCGATCTCCGGCTTAAGCCACGAAGCGCTCAACCACTTAGCTACCGAGGTGGTCGATCGGGATAAGATTTATCTGACGGACAGGTACAATGTGGTCGAAACGCGTCGTGCGTGCGGATGATACACCGCTGTGGTCATAGGTCCGCACTCCGCTCCAGATAGTATCGCTCGATAGTGGCCTTCATATTGACCCCGCGACCTACATGATGCAGCGTAAATCGTAACTGTACATGTGATTGTTCGATTTACCTTTCATGTTGGGGGTACCTAAAAGGTAAAAACTGGACGCTTTTAATAAGACTTTGGTGTCTGTCTATCACCAGTCAGGCATCTGTGTGTGTTATGCAAAATAAATATTTAAGGGGGACTCCCTTACGACCAGATTTTTATGCGTTTTATACGGAACCTTTCGTGCATGGCCGGTTACAGCTTTCCATTGCAACAAAAGATGTCCCCCGCTTAGGGAGGCAAACTTGGAATACTTCTCTTAATATCTCTAATCTCTATGTATTCGATAGAATGGTGTCAGAGAAGTCTGAACGGACTGTGGATTGTACGTGACGAGATATTATTAATATGGTCCATAAAACCACTTTACTTCGTTAGAGGTCCGCCCGCGCCATGTGCTAGTGTTACTCAATGGGTATAGATGATGTTAATATCATCTATAAAGCAATGCCTAAAATACCCGCTGATATCATATTCTTCAATCACGAGCACACGTTTCCTCTCATGGCCCAGTGACGGTTACCTGGCATGACTTAGAAAATTTACTAAGTTACGTCCATACATCTAGTATCCCAAGGGGAATCCTCCTATGAAATATTCAGTCAGCGTCGGTCTGACAGCTGTGTCGTTATACTAATAAGGTTGTTGACCTGCCCTGCCTGAGCCACAGATTACTAAATAGTTACCCTGAGCTGCTGGCTGCTACATAACACAAGTTCCCACGAACAAAGAAAATCGATGAGTTCCCCGCAATCAGTTAGCGACGATGTTATCGCAGTTCTGAAAGTCATGCAGATGTAGATTGTGAGGACTGACGCGTCGCTTGGAGGATCGATTTCAAACTATTTTCAAAAACATTGTATAATAACGACAAAGTATGCGCCGAAAAAATAATTTAGATTAAAACGTCCACGTCTTGTAACTCTGAAATAAGCAGTAGCAATAGACGATTGCGTATTTTCAAAGTTATCGAATGTCAATTGTATGGGCGCGATGTCATAATTTTCAGACAATTCTTTTCCGATAGCTTACCAATACATAGATATATTGTATCGTTCCCGCTGTACCCCACTGATGTTATCTAGGTATCCGTCGGCGGTGGTAACGCGTTACTATTTGCCGGCTTAAAAACTACTTTTAACAAGTGAAGCGAACCGTCCTGCGCTTCACTTGTTACACTTGATCCTGATTTTGAGAGTAGCTGCTTCTCTTGTATCTAATTTAATGGATGGATGGATTGAGGTTGGGTAGGAATTTTACAGTTCTCTTATTTTGAATGCTTTGTCGATCCATAAGGTCAAATAGTAGCCCTTGGGTCAGGGCGGGTAAAGGCTGGCAAATTTCGCGCTCCGTGGACACCGGTCTCCCTACGTCTGCCTCTAATACCCCTATAGAGTACAGGCCATACTGTATATCTTATATTTAAAAATGAATTGCTGTTCGTTAGTCTCGCTAACACTCGAGAACAGCTGAACCGATTCGGCTATTTTTAGTCTTGAAATATTCGTGAAAGTCCAGGGAAGGTTTAAACGGGTCGTATGCTCAAAGAAGTGGGCACGGGTCGGCTAGTAATCTATATTATATAATACTTTGAACACAGACGTAGAATAATATGTTAACACAATGTATTTACATATTCATGATTACCTGTTCACGAGCAAAACATTATTGTAATACACACGCTACCGACTACAGTGTAGTCACTACACGTAGGTACAAAAAATAACAACGCAGATATTCAAGTTATCTGCGAGGTGAAAGGGCCCGTGAACTTCAGACTTTCGACGTGTAAAAGTTGTCAAATATCAGCGCTTGCTGCATAGGTTAAGGCGGGTCAGGTGGACCATCCAAAAGTTTGTGTGACTGTATGAAAAAAAAAAAAAGATTAAAAAACTATAACCCGACTTCGCAAAAAATGGGTCTAAAAAGTCTGAAACAATAAAATAATTCAATTTCAAATCCAGAAATGCATAGGTACAAAAATGGCCGTGGTCGCACCCGCTATTGGCATCGAGCCTTGAATTTTTTTTTCTACCGTATTTCGGTGTGAACTAATGCTTAGATTTCATTAGCGGGGACGACCACGGCTCTACCTTGACCATTTTTGTACCTATGCATTTCTGGATTTGAAATTGAATTATTTTCTTGTTTCAGACTTTTTAGATCCATTTTTTGCGAAGTCGGGTTATAGTTTTTCTGTATCGAAAAACGGCCGTTGTGTTTCCGCTTGAGGAAAAACCTTACTTTAGTATTTTATTATAACTCGAACACGGAGAAGCCAAAAGGAAGGTTAATTACTTTGGCAGGTATGTATGTATGTAGGAATGTATGTACGTATGTATGTAGGTATGTTGAGCCGAAACTACTGACATATTTACGGACGGCCCTTTACTTGTGTGGGGACCACGTGCTGACTAACATTCAGCGTTTACAAAATTCGAAGGTCAGAAGTTCACGGGCGAGTATTGGATATTCGCAAAAATTCCTTTACTTTAATAATAAGTAATTATTTTATTTAAATTACATTACTTTGAACTCGGGCGTAAATTGCGTGCGAATATTTGGTTTCCACTAAAGTCCGGTTGTTCTCGGCGGGCTAGGGTCGAACCGGTGGTAGCCTTTTTGTTGACTTTTCGAAAATAGCCTGTTAAGTTTCATTTGAAAATAAAATTATTTTGATTTGAGTCGTACAAAGATCCCGGTCGGAACGCGCTGGCAGGTGGCACCTGACAAAGCATCGCGAAAACCAAACCACATCCATGGAAAATTGCTCAAATAACTTCAGATTCATAAATATAATTCACGAAGTTAATTGCTTGTATTAATTTGAAATATAAATGAATATTTAACATCATTTACATACAATAGTCGTTAGTCCCAAATTTTTACACGGCAATATGTAGATCGTACGAGCGCGGCCGATAGACGTATCTGTGTCAGATATGGACATGCACAAAGATTAGGCTGCTCGTGTACAGTAGCCGTGCCCGTGACTTCGCACGAAATAGAGGATTAATTCGATTAAAGTCCTGGGTTTTGCAATATTCTTGTGCGGTGTTCTGCTTCAATTGGTCTTGGCGTATATTTAGCCTATAGCCTTCCTCGATAAATGGGCTGATACAACCCTAACACAATTTTTTTAAAGCGGCCCTATGGTTTCTGAGATTAGCGCGTTTAAATAAACAAACTTTCAGGTTGAGTAGGTAGCTATCCCGTATATATCCCGACTTCGTCTGCGTAAAGATTGAGTAAAAAACCTGCGAAATTGAAACATTAATCGGTGTTCGATTGGTCTTAGTGTTTATAGCCTTATATTGCACCTCGATAAATACTCTGAAGCAACACTGTTTTTTTTCAAATAGGAGCAGTAGTTTATTAGATTATAAGTTTAAACAAACAAACTTTTCAACTGTATATTAGAATAGATGTATTGCAACACGACTCACCAGTCGTTATCTGGCCGCGAGGCTTTATCGAATGTCTGGTATCGCCGGTATCGGTGCCACCCACCGTCTAATTCTTGTAAACAAACTCCTAGTCATAATATCATGGGCAGTATGAAGTAGGTCATAAATGACCTCAACACAAATGAACAGAAAGGAAGTAGGCTAAGGAACTCTATGCCCTCTGCTCACCTCTATGAGGATCGGCGTAAACGTGTGTGTGTGTTATACATACAGATTATAATATGTCATGTAACATGCCTGCTCTAATCGTATCTAACGCGAGCCGACGTGGCGTTGCAGGCGTGCTGGACGCGGGGACGCTGGTGCGGCGCGCGCGCATGCGGTGGGCGCTGGCGGCGCACGACATCTGCTTCACGAACGCCGTGCACTCCGCGTTCTTCGCGCTCGGCAAGTGCGTGCCCGTCGTGCGCGGCGCCGGCGTGCACCAGCCCGCCATGGACTTCTGCGTGGAGCGCCTGCGCCTGGGCGAGTGGGTGCACATCTTCCCCGAGGGCCGCGTCAACGTGGAGAAGGAGCACATCCGCTTCAAGTGGGGCGTGGGGCGACTGGTGGCGGACGCGGCGGCGCGCGGGCCCGCCCCGCTGGTGCTGCCCGTGTGGCACGAGGGCATGGACCGCGTGCTGCCCAACGTGGAGCCCTACCGCCTGCGCCTGCGCAACCGCATCGCGCTGGCCGTCGGCGAGCCCATCGCGCTCAGCCCGCTGCTCGACAAGTGAGTGTCCGACGTCCCTTCTAATTCGTGTCGACGACCACACCGATCTCGGTGTCGCTGGCCAGTTTCATAAAAACCAGGCCGCAGTACGTTCGTATCCTGCTGACCGTGACGCTCTCCCTTGCAGACTGCGGAGCGTGAACGCGTCGGAGGAGGAGACGCGGCGCGCCATCACGGAGCGCGTGCAGGACGAGCTGCTGCGGCTGCGCGAGCGCACGCTGGCGCTGGTGCGGGACTGCGCCGCGCCGCCGCCGCCCACGCCCCCCGCGCCGCTCACCAACGGCCACGTGCCGCGCAAGGCGGAGGCGGAGCGCGACGCGTGAACTGACTGCCGCGAGCGTCGCCGCCGATCTCCCGTGCGCCGCGCGAGCGCGCGCCTGCGCGGCGGCGACGTCGCGTTTTTTGATGTTTTACATATTTTATAACAGGTGTTCGGTTTGTACATAGTAGATAATTAGCAAATTGGTGTCGCGCGTTCCGCGAATGTGTGTCTTGGTGTGCTTACGTCAGGAGCCGACGGACTCGAACCCGAACATTATGTTGTGAACAGTGCTAGCTCGCGTCCATACCCCCGACGTGCGGCGTAGACCTGGTGAAGGACGGGATCCTCTCCCTGACTGAAAAGTACGGCAGTAGTTATCCCAAAGTAAATATATCGCTAGACCGTGCGATCGGTGAAACGGAAACTACCTTTAAGATTTTATTTAAACGTTTTCACTTATTATATAAGCGAAAGTATACCCGGCTCGAGTACATTCATTCTGCAGTTGACGTGCCGCGTGCGTGCGCGCGGCGGCGCGGGCGGTCGGCTCCGCGCTTGGTGTTGTGACTTGTGACTGGCTCGTGTGAGCCGATGATGTTAAATCTCTATTCGGTAGCTGTCGATGTATGTAGGAGGCTTCGCCGCCGCGGCCCGTGTGGCGCAACTCGTGACGTCATCGTCACGTGTGGTGTGACGTCACGCGCCCGCTGCGCGCCCCGTGCGCGTCCGCACCCACTAGTCACTTCGTCCGCGTAGAATTAACATAATCATGGCTTTTTATAACTGTTAGTGGTTTTTACGGATCTATTCTACAGAAGTGTGCCGGTCCGCGTGGTCGCCGAGCCGGCCCCGGAGTAACGTTACAGGGTTATTGCCATATTTTATTTGTTAGTCGGACATATCCCAAACACTTGGCTTATCGAATAACGAAATCTATCCAAATCTATTTATCTTTCGGACTACAGAATTGTTTTGATATATTTTATATAGGAATTGTAAGAGCGCACAATGAATACTTAATGATCGTTGGATCGCCAACGGAGATTTGATATCACGAGGTCAGTAGTTTAATGTGCATGTGTAACGTAACTAGAGGCCCGTTCAGGAAGCCTGTGACAGTTAATAGAAGCAAATGAACCCTACAGTGACGACCACAGAGTATATAAATGCTGTGTTTACAGTGGGTGACCGTTTACAGTGGTCGACCGTGTAAGGTACGACGGGAAACACAATAGTTGTGACCGCGTGCGCCTGTTCTGTAGCTGGGGGGAGTACGCAATAATACGGTGTCTTGTATTTTTACATTTGTAAGGAATTCAATATTTTGTATCCGCCATTTCAAACTACAAAGCGCAAAGTATGACGAGTAATTTTTATATTTGAGTGCTGCGGCGGTTACGTCGAGTCTTTTTCAAAGTTTATAAAATATCGAGTGACGGCTGACCACTATATTAATGTAGCGTTGTTAAAATTTTGTAGTGTATAAACATTGAAAAATCTCTTTATATTGCAATTTTTTTACTAGTAAGTTCACAAATTTAATATTACCAGTATAATATATTACCGTTATATACCTTTGGCGCGTGCCCCCCCCCCCCCCCCCCCCCCTCTCTTATTTTACCTGTGCTCGGGCTGCTTGTAAAGGGCGCCTATATGCTCTATATGGCTTCCCTTATAGCCCGGGTTAAAGACCTTGTGTTATGAACCAGATAGCATATTCTGTTTGATCAATTATTATAACACTATCAAACTGTATTATGTATACTCGGTTCAGATCCAATTTAATATATAATTCGGCTACTTTCATATGTCATTGTATTTTATCACAAATACAAATAACAAAATGAAAATCCTTCCATATAAATCTACAGATATATTAATGAAATGAAACCTATACATAAAAGAAACCTATAAATGAAACCTTCGCTACCATATTTTTAACTTATCATAGGTTTGCTTTCTTTTGTAAATAAGTGACATTAAAATTATTAGAGCGCCTTTTTTACGCGTACGTTAAACTGGATTTGAATAGAGTAGAAAGCAAAATAATAATTATATTTTTAATACCATCGTCTTCCTGACTCAGAGTCCTTTGTTTGTTAAGTACCATTCTTAAATCGATGTATCGTAAAAAAATGTTTGTGTGTGTTAACTATTGGCAGCATGAATGTTCTATCACTAAGTTGTACTTATGTAAGTTACGTAATGTAATGTATCGCTTGTCAAACTCTGTAGAAGGACAAGAGAGAGACAATATCATCTCTTCTCTTTCAAACATTTCGACTACAGGGCCCTTAGTCAAGATGTAATCGCTATCACTTACGCAGTTCGAAAACAAAAATGTATGGGATTTGACAGAAGCATTGTATTATCACATCATAAATCAATAGATTTTGTTTTCAAACTTCGTTGGCGTATAGTATAGGGCATCTTGATAATCAGGGCCCTGTTCTGTTTTCTTGTTTAAACTCTAGCTACTTTACTATTGTTTAACATTCCACTTCGATCCTTTTCCTCTTACATGTCAGATCATGTTTTACTTCTTGTGTGTAATTCAGTTAATGCAACAACTAATATAATGTTTTATTGACTTCTTTTAATCTATAACTTTTATAAATTATTTTTATTAAATTAAATTAGACTTATTATTTCCGGACATAGGCAATCATCATTGTGACAAAAGTGAGGTTTTAGTGCGCAACTCGACGCTCACACATATGATAAATAACAATATATTGCACAATTTGATATTAAATCCCCCATGAAGTCGAGCACGCACACTACAACCTCGGATTATAATGACTGGCACTTCATTCACAAATATTATCAAAGTGTGTGAGTTGTTTTGTTGAGAACAGTCCGGCCCAGTTCCCGAACGGGCAAATTGCGGCTCATGGATATGTCGCAGTCATCTGATTAAATCCGCTATTCAATTGAATGACTAGCGCGTTTATTGAATTCTATTTTTACCAACAAATTCAATGAATCCGAGACTAGGACAACCATTTAATATTTTATTTTTAAACTTCAAATTTTACGAATGTGTACGATTATAACGCTCATTAAAGTAAATTAATCAAAAAATATATCAACACATTGCTATCTGTAGTCATTCAATTAAATAAGCAGATTCAATCAGATGACTGCGACAGATATATTCAATCTGTAGACTTATAATATACTGTTGTATATTCAATTATTATAAGTATTATAAGTCGACGATTCGATCCACTGTAGCTTATTGATTGTTTAAGATGATATCGCTTCGTAGCTGGCGGCCGCTCTGTGAATGTACCGAGTAGTACCTGTCCCGCCTACCGTATATAGGACGATACATGAAAGCTGGCGCGTGCAACACTTTGATTGAAAACAATTGAGATGCTGCGTTGTGTGCTGCGTGTGAATCAGATATGTCATCACGACCCTACAACTGTCTCGCCTGGTCAATCAAGTTTTTGATTACAAAGGAGGCAATACTTAATAGTTAATTTAATATTGCTAATTTAAGTTTAAATACGCAACTAATGCATCATAAGCCTGGTTAAATAATTAATAGGTAGATAAAAAATACAAGTAGAAATAGCTTTTCTCGATGGTAACAGGTGGTCTACTAACCAAAAACATGAACACTTGGTAGGACCAAATAATGCACAAATGCATATAATCAGAATCGTATACGGATGATGAACTAGTAAGATTTTCAAGCTGATTTAACAAGCGATAATGTGTAATTAAGGTTTATACAATAGGAACAGCGAAAAATAGTATCTTTTTAGTATTGCTTTTCTATTTTATTAATTTTTTTTTTTTTAGTTCCGTGGCGTTTTGATTTAGGACGATTTTTTACCGCTGTGCCAAACCAACAAAGATCATTTGTATTATATCTATTTTATATTAAACTTGACTGTATCAAGCTGTATATGAGACAGCAAGTGCGAGACTGTGAGTATGCGCACGCGCCGGCCCCACCATCACCTGTACATAAAACTAAGCCGAGTCTTCCGACGTGATCAATAGTAATTATTTTGTATGGAACAGTTCCTAATTCCTATTTTTGTAATTTTGTAAAATTGTGTTTACAGTATACAGGGTGTAAAAAGACTAGTTATATAACTTTAAAAATGATTATACTACCTTTTCTCATTCTAGAAATGTTTTTTTTACAACTTTTTTAAAAATATTTTTGCTTTTTTGTGTCTTGCGAAAAATAATAAAAATAACAAATAGTAGACATTTTTTGGTTATTGAAAAAAATATATAAAAAAATACATTTCCAGAACGAGAAAAGCTAATAGGTATAATCATATCCCAATGCTATTATAACTGGTCTCTGTACATCCTGTGTGTCATACCAAACGTTGCACTATCGAGTGCGATACGCGCGGGCGCGCACAGCTTGTACTAGGAATATTATGTGACGTTAAATGGAATCAAAATCCGATACTTTTCCTTTTTTAAAACCAAATAAACGTGTTTATTGATCATTTGGAACTAAAATTATCATGTATGTTGCGTTAATAAGACGCCAAGCGCGAGCGAGCGTGCGTGCGCGCCCCAGCGTGCGCGCCCCAGCGTGTCGCCGAGTGCATCATATTGTGAACAGATATATTTTTAACGTTTTATGTACTTGGGATTTCACTTAACATCAAATATACGTTATTTTTGCGTAATAAGTTAGTTTTATTTATTCATCGTACGATACCTTAATAAAATACAGTAATATTATTATCGAAATATTTATTTTAAATGCAAATTAAATTAAAAACGATGACAAAATTCGAGTATGTTCGGATAATAATTAAACACTTAACAGTTCCGAG
Organism: Celastrina argiolus; assembly: GCA_905187575.2. NCBI lineage: Eukaryota > Metazoa > Arthropoda > Insecta > Lepidoptera > Lycaenidae > Celastrina > Celastrina argiolus. The sequence goes on from LR994594.1 coordinate 16,821,181, forward strand.
TACAGCGTTCACAAACTCATCTTCAACATAGAGCGGTGTAACAATAGCACCGGGGAACTTCGTCACGTCAGTTTCACTCCGAACAAAGAGACACATGAGTCCGTCAATCCGCGGCGTCAGTAGAAGATCCACCAGTCCACTAGGTAAAGATCTGTGGTGTGAAGGTTGATAATCCTATTTCCGATTCTGGTATACATCGGCAGCGGAGCGAATATCCGCGGTCGCGGGGCGGCCGGGACCGGCGACCGGACCGGTGCCGGTGGACGCGGGAACACGGCGAGGGACGCCGGCCGCGCGACAACCGCCGGGCGCCGAGACGGCACCGGCTGATCGTTGGTGGACTCCATAGGCGGGAGTACCGAGTGACGGGCGGGGGGAAGAGCGAGAGAGCTCTGCGGGACCACTGACAAATCAGCCGCATTAGGAGAGAAGTGCATAGCGGCGTAGACGTGGTGGGGTAGAGCGCGGACAGAGACTCGGAGGGTGGGGCGTACACGCTGGGAGGCGGCGGAAATATGGTGTTGATATAGCGAGTGCGGAACTGTCGGACGATGATGGAGAGATAACTGTAGCGGGGCGGAGGGCCCGGGTCAGTTGAGGGGCAGCACGGAGGCCGCTCCAAAAGGCGAACGGTAGTCCACGCCCAGCTCGCGCAGTAGCGCCGGCGGTGGCGCCACGTTGGCCAGGAACACGCGGCCCAGCCCCGCCGGCGCCGGGGGCAGCCCCGCCACCAGCGCCGCGCGCAGCTCCAGCCCCCACCCGCCCGCCGGCGGCTCCAGCGCCAGTACGGCGCCTCGCGCGCCCCGCGCCCAGCCCAGCGCCGCCTCGCGCTCCGCCTCGCCCTCCTCCGCGCCGCCCGCGGGCTCGTGCAACGCCAGCACCACTACGTCCGGCGCCGGCAGCCGCTCCGCGCGCGCGTGCACCGTGCCGCCCGCCAGCGCGAACGCCGCGAGCTCCCGCCGCAGCGCCGCGCCCCCCGCCCCACCCGCGCCCCCCGCGCCGCCGGCCAGCAGCACGTGGGCGCGCACGCCGTGCGACGCCAGCAGACGCGCCGCCGCCACGCCGCAGGCGCCGAGCGAGTGCGCGCCCACCGCCGCGACGGCCACGGGCGTCTGGTGCGCGTTGCGCGGCTCGAGGCGCCGGCCGCCACCCGCCAGGCGCAGCGCGAGGTCGGCGGCGGCGCGCGCCAGCAGCAGCAGCGCGGCATCGCCGAGACGGTGATGGTGCAGCGCGCGCCACAGATCGCGGCGCAGGCGGTCGGCAGCAGCGGGCACGGCGGCGCCGTCGTCGGTGGTGTAGGCGCCCACTCGCAGCTCGTCGGGCAGGCGGATGGCGGCGGGCGCGGGCGCGGCTCCCAGCACGTTCTCGTCGTGGCGGTAGCGCGCGGCATCGTCGGCGGCGCGCACGACGTCGGGGCGGCCGCGCATGCGCTCCCACAGCGCACGCTTGTCGAACAGCGCGAGGTTGCCCTCGAAGTCAAAATCGTCGGCGAGCGCGGGGTCCGCGGCGTCGCCGAAGCACGCCTCGTTGCGTCGGCGCGCGCGCTCGTGCATGTTGCCGCCGCCGCCGCTGCCCGCGCCTGCTCCGCCGCGCTGACCCTTAGGGGTTGAGCAGGTAGGGTTACCAAAGCTGCCTGTAAAAAGACCATCTTATTTCTATTATATTGTAATCTATACAACCATTGTATAAATAAGTAGAATGTCTAATAAGAAATATTAACTTAGTTTATTCCATTTTTATCTCTGTCACTTACATAAAGTAAAAATTAAACATCTTAAATATTATAACTATATTACCCTTCCTATCCCCGCGTATTGGTTGGTCAGACTGACAAATCAATTTTTCATAAATATTATTTTTTTAAGAGCTTTGATCAGTCTGTGACTCCAATGTGAGTATAAAATCATATTTGCTTGTATACCCACATCTGCTTTGAAAACTAAACAAAATCATAATATTTATTATGTTACAATCGTCTCAAGATGTGATTTTTAAGAGTTGAAAGATATTTTATGTTTGTTTTAGAAATAAAAAGTTTTGTTAGTTTTATGTAGCTATATGATAAAAATGTGACTTTTTTATGTTACTGTTGTGGAAAGACTGATAGTCATTGAAGTAATAAGTAGTTTATGCAAACAATTGATTTTTTTTGGTTTATATACATCCTAGTTCCTGTAAAATAAAAAGAAATATAAACGGTTTCAAAGAAAAATAACCTGGTAATAGGAGACAAAGTTACGGTTAAGCCAAAGTTAAGTTATTACATTTGACGTGGGTAATAATAGAAAGGTTAAATATATAGTACATAAGTTAAATGTATTTTACCTGACATATTATTGTTTTTATTGTGCCTGGTCCCTTGGATATCGATGGGCTTGCTCTTGACGGCCCCTGGAGCTGAGCTACGTGCACCTGACCCCTTTTGTTGAGAATTGTTGACATTTTGCTGATTACCTTTCAAATACAATAAGACTTTAGAAACCTAAAACTGTATGACCTCAGACCATTACTTTTATGATGAACAATAATAAATACCTGTGTGAGCAGGAATAGCTTGTAAATTTTCACAAACTGTGGCTTTTTGGACTTTTTTACTGGTTTTAGCGATAGAAACTGTGCTGTGAGTCTTTTCAGACGAATGTTCTGTAGCCTCCTCTATTATCTTCAAATCCTTAATATCGGAAGCACTGCAAATAATAAAACATTAAAGACAACTATCCGTAACAAAAATTTACTATAATTCTAGGTCTACGTATACATACTTTAACGTCACTTGACATTTTGGATAAGGAAACCCATTTCTGAAAGCCTTGGTGAGGGTGATGGTGTTACCGTCTGCTTCCAGTATGGTACCCTGATAGCAACCCAAAGGCTCGCCACAGTTTACAGACACTGCGAATCCGACCCACATCGACATAGTTTTATCGAAAAAAAACAACTAACAACGTACAGAATGAATGGGACTGATATGTATTTTGTTTAGTTTATTATCACTCTATATATTAATTGCTACTTTCTTCGCAGCAATATGTCATTGAAACAAAAATTATATGTAAACATTTCCTTGATATATTTACATACAGTTTTATCATAAAACCACAATCACATTTCACAAAATAAGTACCATGCAAATATAAAATGACAATTGAGTATTGACACTTGACATATTTTTTTGACATGAGATTTGAAATTTTAAGGAAAGAAATTAGAGACTAAAGACATAAAATTTGTCTTTCGTATCACTGCCTTTAGGGTATCTTCTTAAGATACCTTACATACTCGAGTCGAGGACCTATCAGGTTAATATCTATTAGTTATTAATCTAAGGTAAGGCTGGGTAGGTAATATTATCTACGAGCATCAAGTTCTTTATCAGTTTATAATTTGAGAACTTTGAAAATCGATGACACACGTTTGTCGTAGATTTTCAACTCTATACGATTTAGCCAGAGTTCTATTTTCAGTGGTCATATCCACAATATTGGATATCGCCTCCGTGGTCTAGTGGTTCAGAGCTTCGCTCTCGACCCGGAGGTTGTGGGTTCGATTCCCGCGTTGGAACAACAAATAATGTTGTTTTCAAGTTTGGTTAGGACAATTCAGGCTGATCACCTGATTGTCTGACAAGAAAGATGATCCATGCTTCGGATGGGCATGTAAAAAGTCGGACCTGCGCCTGATCTCTCGCTAGTCGTGTCGGTTTACCGTCCCACTGGGTTATGAGAGTAAAAGGAAGAGAGAGTGCTTCTGTGTATTGCGCACACACTTGGGCACTATAAAATAATTCCTGCGTAGCTGGCCTGGTTTCAATGAAATCGGCTACCGACATCGAAATCGGTGAGGGGAGCTATTTAGTGAAGACCGGAAGATTCAGAATAAAATCTATTCGTCGCTACTGTCGCTACCATGTCGCTACAATAATAAAAGGGCAAAACTATCAGCGTCTGGAACATGTACATTATGAAAAAGAAATGTCAGTTTAAGTGTCAAATAATAGTTGTCAAATTCCCTATGTCAAATTAGATTCAAAACATGAACAGCAGAGGTATGATGGACCGAAAATCTTTATTTAGTAATTAAATCACACCTAAGTCGGACTTATAATATTCTATATTATTGTGCCGCCGGTCACTTAAAAGTAATAATTATTTTGTTCCAAAGATTCCTCTTTAAAAAAAATCTTATGTTATTTTTGTAACTACATTATTGTAATGAAACACATGGGGTGTACTCTTTGTGAACGTTTAAGTTATTAATAATTTATGTTATATGTTTAAAAATATACAAAAACATGAGATTATTTTATGGACAAAACGATGGGCCGGTATGTATTTGTTTCGTAACTTACATAACATGCACCACTCATTACCTATAGACTAGAGCTTGCTTGCTGAATCTTCAAATCGATTGATTAAAGTTGAATGCGGCACTGCTGCTGCCTGCTGCCGATCTCTCACGCTGTGCAAATAAACCATGTCGGGATTATCAAATATATATATTTACTTATTATACTCATATAACTTAATTCAGAATATTTAAATGTCTCAAAATAAATAAGGATATTATACTACCTTTATTGATATTTGTAATTTTCATAATATTATCTCATCCAAATGATAGTTTTTAAGAAAGATCACTCAAAAATAGCATTAATTTAATTAAAAAAAATAGTATCTTTTTATTGAAAACATAAATAATAATATATAAAGTTGTTAGGCTGGGGCAGGTGGCAATTATTATTTTTAAATAGAAAAACATCCCCAGTATGGATTTCAAATTAGTAATTATAGAAAAAATTTAAACTATTTCATTTCAGAATGATGGAGTGGTTAAGGAGAACATAATCCAGGAGGGTGTGGTGAAGTTGCGATGGCTGGTGCTGGCGCTGGCGACGACGGTGCTCCTGCTGGGGGTGGCGCAGTATGCCGACACCTACCTCCCCGAGCCATTGGACCGCTCTGCCCCACCAGAGAGGTTCATTGCCGAGATAGCCCACGAGCACCTAGTCAATCTCACCTCTATGGGGCCAAGGGTAATTGTCTTACCGCTTACTTCTGAGCATTTTTTGTTAATGTTTTATTTTGATAATAATAATAATCTATAGGTTATACAGAATAAAGTAATTAATATATAATTTACTGTTGATTGATAAGTTAAATTTCACACACCATGCTATCATGGTAGAATGTATCTTAGACCTATTTTAAGTATTACCACCTGCATATGTAATACATTCAGTGATTAAATGATTATGATTAACCATCATATTATGCAACCTATGTGTGATGTGACTGTCTGGTGTGATCTTCTGTAAATTGGTTCTGTTAACTAAACCTGACAATACCACAGTTTTGATATGTCTCAATGGTAATCTCATAAACATCAAATGTGTGTAGCCTGCTTAAACTCCAAAATTTGTTTACCATGTCAAGGGAATTTATTTACAATTCATTTTCAAGGGAATTTATTTACAATTCATTTTCAAGGGAATTTATTTACAATTCACATTCACGAGTGGAACAACATAATATTAAACGAAGGATTCACTTTAACATTGCTTGGTGAAACTAGGGTTGCCATCCGTCCGGGTTTCCCCGGATTTGTCCTACTTTTTAGGGCGTCCGGGGACATCCGGACCGGACATCTGATATTCGAATTTAGATTTTTTAAATTATTTTTTGGAATTTGGTGAGGCGTACATTTGTTGGTTTCGGGCTCCAGAGGCCGGGTTTTGATGCGTTATGCCCTAGTTTTTAAATTTTGAAGATGGCGACCCTAGGTGAAACACGCCCTTAGCATGGGATTGACTGATATTGACCCAACGCACCACGTGGACTCGCCCCAAGTGTTTACAGGGCTACAATGTGTGTGCGCCCTGTGCAGGTGGCGGGCAGCTACGAGAACGAGGTGGCCGCGGTGCAGGTGCTGGTGGAGGCGCTGCGGGGGGTCGCGGCCGCCGCCTCCCCGCACAACCGGCTCGACATTGACGTCATGCGCGCGGATGGAGCCTTCTCCCTCACCTTCATTGATGGTAACAGCCCCTTAAGCCCCGGTTTTTTTTTAATTTATTATGAATATGAAAAGTTATATTTTTAAACAGCGTAGCAAATGTTACAACAGCAGGTAGCTTCAGAGAAAAGAAATATAAGAAGTGCATTTAAAATTCGAATGCCTAATTAAGAACTTTTTTATTCATTCACTTGAAATTTGGCCCAGTAATTGTTTCATTATATTTTTACCATTTGTTCGCCTCCAGTGTTTCAGAGCTTCGCTCTCGACCCGGAGGTCGTGGGTTCGATTCCCGCGTTGGAACAACAAAAAATGTTGTTTTCAAGTTTGGTTAGGACAATGCAGGCTGATCCTGATTGTCAAAAAAGAAAGATGCGTCGGTTGGGCATGTAAAAAGTCGGTCCTGCGCCTGATCTCTCGCCAGTCGTGTCGGGTAACCGTCCCACTAGGTTATGAGAGTAAAAGGAACAGAGAGTGCTTCTGTGTATTGCGCACACACTTGGGCACTATAAAATAACTCCTGCGTAGCTGGCCTGGTTTCAATGAAATCGGCTACCGACACCGAAATCGGTTAATAAATGTCATTTTAAATTGGTAGCTTTATAGCGACCTCTGGTCTCTTCGTTTACTTTGCATGAATGAACTCGAACTGTGCCCACTAACGAGGTCCGCACGCGCCAGGTATGACGAACATGTACCGCGGCGTGCAGGCGGTGGTGGCGCGCGCGCGGGGCGCGGGCGGCGCGGCGGGCGGGGCGGGGGGCGCGCGGCCGGCGCTGCTGCTCAACTGTCACTACGACACCGTGCCCGACAGCCCAGGTGGGTGGCCCTCTACCATGTTACTTACTTGTTGTAAAAACTATAACTTATAATCTATAGTCTATACTAATATTATAAAGCGGAAGAGTTTGTTTGCTTAAACGCGCTAATCTCGGGAACTACTGGTCCGATTTGAAAAATTATTTTTTTGTTACTCAATATACGAGTAGTACAGAGCGATCGCAATTGTTGAGGGAGTTTGATATTTGATTATTATTAACTAGCGACCCGCCCCGGCTTCGCACGGGTGGAATGCAAAATATACCTACTACAGAATACACAACGTTCACAGCTTTTTTGTCATTAGCCAATACAAACATGTTTTGCTTAGACGTTACTCTTGACAGCGCGACATATAATTGGCCATGTGAAAAACACTCAACGCTCAAGTCTAATCCTGCAACGTTAAAAGTTAGGCACGCGCCGCCCGACCCCCGGCCGGCCGCGGGTCGGTACCGCCGTGGCGCAAACAACTACGACCCTGCATTTTAAATTTGTAATATCTTCGGTAATATTCGCTTAAATTACATGCTGTAAAAAGCATATTGATCTATAATAAATGCATATTTAAGTTGCTTAATTGGATAAGGATTAATGCTGTATTGTTTAAAATCACTTCGTAAATAACCACTTTTAGTAAAGGATAAAAATGGTTATGGTGGGTTATCCCTAAGAGATAGACATATACCATCGCGGACTTTTTTGTTGACCTTTTTAAGGTGAACAATACTGTAGTACATTATTTTGGTCTATCTCGTAAGGTTCAGCCAGCGTTTGCAATATAAGCGCAAAAAACGTGCTTATTTACGACATCACATTAGAAACCTTTTTATAAGTGTACTTCTACTATATTATGCATGTATTATACATACAAACGTTCCTTAAGAATCACTCTATCTATTAAAAAAACCGCATCAAAATCCGTTGCGAAGTTTTAATGATCCAAGCATACATACGGACAGACATACAGCGAAAGCGACTTTGTTTTATACTATGTATTGATACAGACGTAATTCGACATCATTTAATTTTTGTGCTGACGTACTGTGTGTGTATTTATTTGAGTAGTGCTTTAAAGGAACAACAATTGTAATTACTAAAACAGATATTATATCAAGATTTAGGCGTTTACGTCATTACTCCATGTACGGCGTTACGGGGGCTTTGTCCTTCAAATGTTTATACCAAAAACGTGCAGTAAGTAATAATCAACTCGACTGTAGTAATTAGGCTCACGGCTGCGATAAATGTTTAACCGAAAATAAATGTTATCTACTCGTATAAACGTGTTACCGTCACCGATCTAATCGAAAGATACATTAATAAATAACGTCTTGTTCTGTTCATTATTTGCAGCGGTAAAGAAACAGACATTATTAAACTGTACGTAAGAATGACTGTCATTCTTTTGGTCGACTGAGTTTTCTCTATAAGATTACTAATTTGTATGAATATTAATATTACGATGATAGATGATTAGTGTTTGAAAGGACATTCGGTGCACTTAGTCCCAGTCGCAGTTTGTTAATAAACATGAAGTTCGCTTAAGTATATTCTTCTACTAGCTGTTCCCGCGACTTCGTTCGCGTGGTTTTTGAGTGACTTAAACCGTTTGTGCAACGAAAGTCCCCAAATGTAAATAATTTTCCCCGTTTTTGTAACCTTTCTCACTGACGCTTCGCTCCTATTGGTCGCAGCGTAATGTAATATAGCCTAAAGCCTTCCTCTATAAATGGACTAACCAACAATAAAATAAATTTTTAAATCGGACCAGTAGTTCCAGAGATTAGCGCGTTTAAACAAACAAACAAACTCTTCCGCTTTATAATATTAGTATAGATAATAATATATAAAAGAAGAAGTACAACTTTCATTTCTTTCTTAAAAGTGTATGTAGCGATCCATTTTACCTCTAAAGTGACAGAATATTATGTTTTTAATTAAACTAAATAAATTGTTGAATATAGCAAAGCAAAAAAACTTTTTATTAAAAAAAAAACTACCACTGGATGGAGTTTTTTTTCGTCATTTCCATTTGAACACTAGGTAATAGTATTATACACAGCTAGTACATTATATTATAACTCGCTCCGGATGCCATCACGTTGCTACGAAGTTTTGTAGCACAGTATTTTAAATGGTAGCCGACTGTAGTGGCCTAAAATCTCATGAGCCGTGGAGACAAGCGGGCGCGGGGCGAGGCCGCCGTGTGTTACGTCACTGTTTCATTAATACTCCGAGGTCTACACCCAAATATCTTAAATATATTTATTTATATATAACTCTTGTATTTTGGGACTGTATAATTGTGCAGAGGCTATCAACCTGTGACATTGTCACCTCAGCTGTTATCAATTGAAGACATGAGTGCATGAAGGTGATAAACCTACGCAAAATACTGATTTCGAGAAAATTTAGGTCAAACTGTCACTTAAACATTTTAAAATATTTCGTAACGTATCGAGTAGGTACATTAATCTAAAGATCCGTCTTTAGAATAATGTATCATAAAATCTTTAAATGACAGTTTAAAGTAAATTTTCTGAGTAGAAATTTTTTGCGACATATTATAATATCTTCATCTACTCATGTCTTAAATTCCGACTGTCATCATCACTACCTGGTGGGCATGGACGTTAGGTACTATCGTTGGGACTTTTGGGACAGGCCCAGTCTATACATGTATATTTAAATGTCTCCGACATGTGTGCCCCATCGCGGCCAAAGCGAAACGTTATCTACGGTCTTGAGGGACGGCAGCGCGCTCAAATTTGTCACGAAAAGCTAATGTCAGGTTAATGTACAGCACCCAAAATAACTTTGACAACTTAGTTTGTAAAATGTTTGTTGGGTTTGAAATCGTCGACTATTTGAGTATAGCAAGATAATTGTGGACTGGTGTCGCGCCTGTAATAATCATTATTATAGTTTTTATATGAAACAATAGGAATTTGACCTTCGTGTTTTTATATGAACGCGAACGGTTCTCACTGCACGGCGCGGCTTACGGTCCGTTTCAATAACATATCTATCTCCAACAAAAGAAGCTGTATGTACGATCGCTGTCACATTGTATGGCTTTTAGATGTATAGGCTATTGAAATTGGAAGATATGAAACACCTACTCGGTTCGGTTAGTAGTTAGTACCCACGCTTGGAGCCGCCGCTCTACGCAGTACCAATTACTTTTAGTACTTACGAGTTGGTATTTTTTTGTATAAAACCAGTTCTCTGTCATTGACTTATTTTTATTACCTTCGTTAGTCGTATTTTCTGTTGTTTGGTTTTAATTATGAACGACCCGACATGACGTAACTTGAATTACGAATAATATTTTCGTATAAATATTTGCTATTGTACTTAGGTATTTTTAGTTTTTTTTGTAAATATTTAGTACATAATATTATATGTTAGGGACCAAATAATAAGCATTATACTTATTCCCGGCCATTATGAAACCTTTCCAACATGAGAGTGCAATTTAAAAATGACTTCGTATCGAGGTTTTTTTTATAACAATTCTCATTTTACTTAAAATTAGCCCGATAGAGTAAGATATTATTCATATTGCCCGCATGAACCGACTGGTCCATAACACATATTATATGTAATTATTTATAAAATACTAATAACAAAATAAATCGATAAAAACTAACTACCTATTAGTTATTAAACAATAGTCGCGAACAGCACCCAAAGCATGTTTGTGCACATCGTGAGGTGTTCGGGTTTGAGGATAAAGATAAAGAAATAATAAAATAAGATTCTCTGTTAATAGATGGGCACGTACCCGGGTATTTACCCAGCTGCTGAGTAAATACCCAAATGTGCCGGGTAAATACCCATATCTACCCAAAATGCTGGGTAGATAAAATTCAACATTTTAAAATCATTTATTGAGCCACCTATCGTGCAAATACCATTGCGTATTGGGTAAATACCCCTACGTACCCGATAAATACCAATATTTTCCCAAAAGGCTGGGTAAATAAATGTTAATTCTATAATTCCTCATATCCTATAATTGTATTAGATCTAAATTGGGGATTTGACAACATCTAAAATATTTAGTTTAATTAATATCCTCTATTATGGCATTTTACTAGGTAAATGTAAAAAAATGTGTAGTTTACTAATCTATATAATAATATACAACGTGTAAGAAGAATAGCCACTATAGCTTGAAGATATGATTATACTAACTTTCCTCATTTTGGAAACGTTTTTTTTTTGTATCAAAAACAAAATATGTATATATATTTTTTACATTTTTGTAAAAAAAAAATTAAAAATGCATCATTTCCACAATGAAAAAAGGTAGTATAATCATATCTAAGTATCTAATGTTCTTTTTACACCCGTTATAAAAGCAAAAGGTCTTTGAACTATTGACTCATCAGGAAATCAAAAAAAGTGCTTTAAATTTTGCATCAGGGTTCTTTTTAAGACGAGTATACTCACTAAGACGGCATTTTGTGAAATACAGCCCCTAAAGGTGTAAAATGGTTGAAACGAATGAAATTCACTGTAAAGGATTTTCATTGAAAGTCATAAAATAAATAATATTTTTTTTCGAAAATCATCTATTAAGGGTGTAAAGCGGGGGTGCATGTTAGTAAGAAACTTTGCCGTTTTTAAAGTTATTCAAGAAATTCAGTATGAAGGATCTTTATTGTAGTTCTTGAAATACGTCTAATATTTTTTTCAAATCATCCCTTAAGACTGTAAAAGTTACGTTGGTATGAAAGTTTTCTGATTTTTTAGCCACTGTTTTCCGAAACTATAAAACTATACTGTCGAAACTTGGTAAGTACTTGGTAAGTATATTCGGTGAATCGCAATAAGATTTTTACACAAAAATAGAAAAAAACCAGTTAATTTTTGGGGCTCCCCATACTCAGAACTGATACTATGGTGGGTGGTGGGGATTTATGGATAGTTCTTCAAAAAATGTATTGAGATTTATAATATAATACCTACATTACATGAAAATATTGAAAAAGAATGACCTATAGGTATTTTTATAATCTTTATTTTTACTTTTGTTTTGACGAAAGTAAAATTATGTAACAAAAATAAAGTGGTTCATTTTGAAAAGTGAAAAGAAACGTTGTTTTGTCTGTTACATAGGTTCTCAAATAGAGGTTGCGGTGGCAATTCTTGAGACTGAGTTTGAGATTGTTTTATTAATAAGGGCGTTGGTTTGCATCCTAGAGTATATAGTTTTATTTTTCTATTTTTGTGTGAAAATCTCAATGCGGCTCACCGAAAACATCTACTTACCACGGTTCATTAGTATAGTTCTTATAGTTTCGGAAAATAGTGGCTGTGACATACAAACGGACGGACGGACAGACATGTCGAATTCATAAGGGTTCCGTTTTTTGCCATTTGTCTACGCAACCGCAAAAACGGGAGTGGAAACAGGTGATGAATTTTATCTACCCACTACTTTTGGGTATTTACCCAATCTACCCGGTATTTACCCAATCTAACCGGTAAATACCCAAATGGGTAAATTGGGTATTTACCCACCGCCCATTCTCTGTATGGTGGTATAGGATGAGCGACGCGCTCAAAAGGAACGCGCTGTAACTTAGATCATAGCGTTGTGAACTTACTTTATTTTAGACTAGCTGACACGTGCCCACTTCGTTGAGCACAGTTTATGATGAAATTCAACTAAAAAAAACAACGCGGATTACTCCTACTAACATAAGCTAACGACCGGTGAATGCTTCCGTCACAGTTGGTCCAGCCGATTCGGAGATCATTAGTTTTGATGATGATGATGATGATGATAAGTAGCCTAAGTTAATCTTTACAACTTTAGCTATCTACCAGTGAAAGTCTCGTAAAAACTTCGGTCGGTCAACGGTCTCAAAAACGGTCCAGCCGTTCCAGAGATTAGCCGGAACAAACAGACATGTCGACAGACAGACAATTTTTTTTTAAATTGCGTTTTCGTTTTCAGTATCCTCTATATCAGTAAAACATTGCTAATTGAAAGTTACAAACAGACACTTCAATTTTATTTATTTGTATAGAGTATAGATTAATAATAATTAAAGATGTTTTAATTTAAGTTTTTAATCATTTATTTATTTATTTATTTATTTAAGCATCATGCACATTTGTACATAGGCGGACTTAATGCCTTAAGGCATTATCTACCAGTCAACCTTTAGGTTGATTTAGAAATAAAAATAAGTAGATGCATTACTTGTACAGACGAAAACATGTAAACAGAAAATGAATAAATTACATTAATTAAGAGGAAACACCACGGTTGAGAGAAATACAAAATAGGTATTTATAAAATCTATTGCTGTCTCGCAGTGCCTTAGCTAGCCAGCACTAGCGCGATAGAGACAACTGCAACTTGGACAGAAATTACCTATTAAAAGTACCAGAAATCGACGTTTAGGGGATTCCTGTTTCCTCCTCCAAAACTGAACCGATTTAAATATTTTTTCTTTATTAGCAAATAAAAAAAATGAGCTAGGTTCCTATTTTTTGATTTTGTTGTTTAATGTAGTCAAATCTGTTTCCTAGATGTTTAAACATAGCGGAGAGTCTGGCCATTTTTTTTGGGTTTTTGAACGTCCATATCTCTTTAAATAATTAATTTATTAAAAAAGTAAAAAATAGGGACGTACAAACAATATCCATAAATATTCAGGAAAAAAATTGTTACTCTAGAGGTGTTATCCAGGGAGGAAATAGAAATCCCCTAGACCCCTATTTTTGTATGGAAGAAATTTCGTGGTGTTTCCTCTTAATAAATAGTAAAATAATAAATTACACATAACATATAAAATATAATAAATTAAGATTATAATAAATAAAGTTTACAAGAATAAAATAATTTTAAACAAAAAAAAAACCGACTTCAAAAAGTAAACTAAAAAGCAAAAAATAAATTTACTTTGCACAAAGTAATTCTTATTTTCACTTAAGTAAATAAATTTATTCTATAATTTTGAAGTCGGTGCCAAGTTTAACGTTCTTTTATAATTTGTTTTCATTTAATATTAGTTTGTAAGCCAGTACTTTGGTAGGTACATAATATATAGTAATAGTTACATTGATAGTTGTATATTTTTTTCTGATTCTTATTTTCTGTGATTGCCTACATATATTTAGTAATTTGATATTGTAGTAAGGTTGTTGAAGTACTTACTTGGCACCGACTTCAAAATTATAGAATAAATTTATTTACTTAAGTGAAAATAAGAATTACTTTGTGCAAAGTAAATTTATTTTTTGCTTTTTAGTTTACTTTTTGAAGTCGGTTTTTTTTTTGTTTAAAATTATTTTATTTTAAGATTTTTAGTTATGGGTAGACTGAGTAAGGATAGGTACTTACCGCCAGAGCAGCGCAAAAATTATACATATCAAGTTGACTATAAAATGATATACAAATTTTAATAATATCAAAGTCGATACCAGCCAAACTGAATATGATTTCTATATAACTCTTTTATTATTTTTAGTCGATTCACATTTCTTTATTTGGCTTAAAACAATTTTTTACCTTTTTAATATTTACCTATTTCGTCATATTGTTATGATAGTATATATAGATATCTGGTGAAGACAGAGGTGGTGTTGAGTACTGTAATTGATATAGTGGCATATGCTTGCAGTACTTTAAGCGATGTCGTAATTTCCAAACTTATAACTTCAAAGACTAAGCAGTCCTGTATGCCTGTTTCTGATCTATGTGGTATACCTTAACAATTGATTCAAAATTATGTTTGTTTATTTGTAGTCGGATATGCTTATGGTACTCGAAAAAAATAATAAAATTACTATGAGTGTTCCTATAAACTTCGAGGAGTTCCCTCGATTCCTCACGACACCATCATCAGGCATGCACTTTCATAACTATGAGACCAAGTTCGACTGTAATTGACGTAGTGGCGTATGCTTGCATTTCTTTAAACAACGCTGAAATCTTCAAACGTGTATCTCTAAGGAGTCAGAAGTTCTGTTCACTACTTTAGGTCCAGGATATGGTGCAAAATCTTACTATTTGGTAACATATGCTTGGGCTTCTTCAGAAAAAATCAAAATCGATATATGTTTTCATATAAATTTTGAGGAGTTCCCTCGATTCCTCACGGATCCCATCATCAGGTCACCTCTTTGGTAAGCACTGGTACAACACTGTAATTAACGTAGTGGCGTATGCTTGCATTTCTTTAAACAACGCTGCAATCTTCAAACGTGTATCTCTAAGGACTCAGAAGTTCTGTTCAGTACTTTAGGTCCAGGATATGGTGCAAAATCTTACTATTTGGTAACATATGCTTGGGCTACTTCAGAAAAAATCAAAATCAATATATGTTTCCATATAAATTTTGAGAAGTTCCCCCGATTCCTCACGGATCCCATCATCAGGTCACCACTTTGGTGACAATGGGACCAAACGGGAAGCACCACCTTTCAAATAAAAAAAAAATCATCCAAATCGGTTCACCCAGTCGAAAGTTCTGAGGTAACAAACATAAAAAAAAAAAAAAAAAAAAAAAAAAACATACAGACGTATTGAGAACCTCCTCCTTTTTTTGGAAGTCGGTTAAAAAGGGTAACTACCGTCAGCGAATACACCATATCAAACATTGCTGTATCTCAGGTTCAAACTGTTCGAGACCTTGGTGTGGTACTTGACTCCAAGTTGAGTTTCATCCCACACATAGAGGAAACAGTCAGCTCTGCCATAAGATCCCTTGGTTTTGTGCTTAGAAACGCTAGAGAATTTCGTAAAGCCTCTACAGTATTGACCTTGTATAATAGCTATGTAAGAAGTAAACTGGAATACTGTTCTACTGTATGGAATCCATTTTACAGGGTGCATATTGACAGAATTGAAAGTGTTCAACAAAAAATTGTCCGCCATTTGTCCCATAGATTTTGTAACTCCTTGCGTGGTTGCTCATACGACAAGAAACTACAATACTTTGGTATGGTAACTTTAGAATCTCGAAGACACATTTTAGACTTATTATTTCTATATCAATTAATAAACAATAAAATAGACTGCATGTTTCTCCTTTCTTCATTAAATTTCTACCTCCCAGTGAGATCTTCTAGGAAACTGGTACCCCTTTTTCGACCTAATTATCCCAAAACTAATCTTGGTAAAAATAGCCCAATAACTAGACTTACATGTAAATACAATGAACTATCGTTGAGGATTTCGGATCTTGATATAAACCATGATCTCTTCCGTAGTTTTAAATCAAAGATTCACAAATTCTACCAGTCCACTATATCTTAATTGTCTTGTAATTTTTTTTATTTATTATTTTGAATTTTGTACTGTATTTTATTTTATTATGTGTTTGGCTTAGTATGTGTAAAAAAAGTAAAAAATAAGTATTACGAATATTGACATCGCTATCATTTGTTATTATTATTTATGATTTGATTTTAATTTTATGTAATTCTTTTTAATTGTTAATTTTAATTTACCTAATTTTAATTTAATTTATATTTTCTTTTTCCATGATGAAATGACCTGTAATTAAAAGTACAATTAGCTCTTTCTTAATAATTGTATTTATATGATGAATTATTGTAACTTTTGTTGGTTATTCATAGTAAATAAATAAATAAATAAATTATAACACATAATAAAATAATACTAATAATAAATACAATAATATTATTAATAAATACAAATATAATAATATATAAATAACCCATAATTATGAAAGACATGACGAGAGCAAGGATAAACCATACTAAGACTCTGCCAAGAGCTTAAGATACCACCTACGAACCTTACGTTTGAAAGCTTCTTTTGTTAATGAGATCCTGATCTCTATGGGGAGAGCGTTCCAAAGTAAAATAGCCTGAATGTTGAAAGAAGAGTGCATAAGGCTGGTCTTATGGGGCGGACACAGGAGAAGAGCATTATTTGCTGAACGGAGATTTTTATCGTGACTGCTGCAGAGAAATTGAAAATGAGAAGAGAGATAGACAGGAGAATGAGGAGAGTAGGAGGGAGTAGAGTGTGCACAATGCTCGAGCCGAGCGTCGTTGCCTTATTGGCAACCAGCGCAGCTTAGAGCGGTAGAAAGAGACGTGATCGTATTTCTTTAAGTTAAAAACGAATCTGATGCAGCAGTTAATGAGACGATCGAGTTTATTAAGCTTATCCGCGTTGAGATCGAAGTAGCACACGTCGCCATAATCAATAATTGGAAATATCAGCGACTGAACTAGTAAGGTCTTGGTCGTTGTCGGTAGAAAGTTTTTCAATCGATATAGTAATCGCAATGACCCTGTAACCTTCTGTGACACTTGAGAAATTTGAGAATTCCAGTCAAGGGTAGAGTCTATATGCAATCCGAGGTCTTTGACGCTAGAACTAAAAGGGATGACAGAACCGTTGAAAGTGACTGGTTGTAAAGCATTCATGGTCACTTTACTCATTGACCGATGACTTCCAATCAATATGGCCTGACATTTAGCGGGGTTAACAGATAACCCAAACATGACTGACCAATTCTTAATCGCATCTAGATCTCGGTTGACTGCATCAATGGCAACTGACAAAGCTTCCACTTTTGCTTGACTGTAGAGCTGTAGATCATCTGCATACAAGTGATACGTAGTGTGAAGTTTAAGAGTAAGAAAATTTATAAATAGTGAAAAAAGAAGAGGAGAAAGAATGCCGCCTTGAGGGACGCCGGAATGAAGATAGTGCCAGTTGGAGGTAGTCTGATCAGTGCGTACTGCTTGCTGGCGTCCCTGAAGGTAATAAGAAAACCATTTAAGACTTTCAGACGAAATTTGGATACAGGAGAGTATTTCAAGAAGGATATCGTGATTGATATTATTAAAAGCATTGGAAAAATCCACCAGAACTAAAACGGTGACCTTTGAGTCCTCGATACCTGTTCTCACGTCATTTGTCAACTTTAACAGTGCTGAGGTGGTACTGTGACCCGGTCTGAACCCGGATTGAAGAGGAGACAAAATGTTGTTTTCGTAAATAAACCGGGACAGTTGTTTGTGGACGCAAGCCTCAAGCACTTTGGAAAGGTAGGGGAGGATGGAAATTGGGCGGAAATGTGAAGGAAGGGTAGGATATGTGTACATAAATTATTAAATAAATAAAACGTCGTACGCAACCCGTTGATCGCTTCCAGACACGAGTCTGGACTGAGTCACCTTAGGAACCAGTTTCGCATAACGCTGTTCGTTAAATCCATATTTAAAATTATCATGTTATCCCTCTCGTATTTCCTGTCAATGAATGAGAAGACATAGTATTTTAACAATACGTTAACGAGCGTCGGTGAAATCGGGACTTATACTTATTCGTGAAATAAACCTGCTCCTGAACGAGTCGAAACTTGAGACTTGAGAGTCGATCGGGCGATCCGCAGGCTTACTCCCGACACAATAGAGAATCGAATCGGTTATATATCAACGGCTTTTGGTATTTTATTTGGTGGATTACTTAGAAACTGACCAGGATAGAGAAAATCGTTAGATCGTAACTTTTTATTCTCCCGACCATATCAATCGATTGACAATCAAAATAAACAAACGTAAATTTATTCGGGAGTTGCGTCACGATCTAATCTGAATCAAAATCGAATCAGTTTGGAGAGTGAGGCCCCTGGAGCGGGCCTCGACGGCGATGCTTCATCGTTTAGTCATTAATAAATAATAATGTGTAATGCGCTCGCGCAGATCTAGTTGGTAATTGTGTCAATTATGATCAATCAATACGGTATACTGTTTAGCGACTATCGAGGCCAGCTCCAAATACAGATAGCCCGAGTGAAGTCCCGAAGACGAGACTCGTCGAATTGTCGCTCTTCACGTCGCGCCCAGCACCAATTTATCGGCTTGCAGTACTTGTACGAGTATTCAGGGTGTGAAATAAATTAGTGATAACACTTTAGAGTGTTATGTGGCTCCTATGTAGCGTGTACTGTGAACGTACCAGCGCCGAAAGACTTACTTTTGACTTTCATGTTTATACAAGAAATGCCCCGACATCATAAATTTTCCAAAACAATAATTTAAAAAATTATTACATCTTTCATCGCTGGTACTTTGTTAGTAAACTCTATATACTGGACCCATACACAGCCTACTCGTTAATATTACAGCCTGAATACAGAGTGTAAAAAGAGCAGTCACTATAACTTTGGAATATGATTATACTACCTTTTCTCATTCTAGAAATGTAATTTTTTTTTGTTTTTTTTTTACAAAAATTACAAAAAAAAAATTACTTTATTATTATTATTATTGCGACAAAAAAATAAGAAATGGTGATAAGTAATTTTTTTTTGTCTTTGACAGCAAATATAAAAAAAAATAACATTTCCAAAATAAGGAAAGGTAGTATAATCGTATCCCAAAGTTATAGTGACTGCTCTTTTTACACTCTGTATTCAGGCTGTAATATTAACGAGTAGGCTGTGTATGGGTCCAGTATATAGAGTTTACTAACAAAGTACCAGCGATGAAAGATGTAATAATTTTTTAAATTATTGTTTTGGAAAATTTATGATGTCGGGGCATTTCTTGTATAATCATGAAAGTCAAAAGTAAGTCTTTCGGCGCTGGTACGTTCACAGTATACGCTACATAGGAGCCACATAACACTCTAAAGTGTTCACGTATAAACGTGTCACTAATTTATTTCACACCTTGTATAGCGTTTTTCCGTCGGGTGCTGGAGAAAGATTAGCACCCCATCAACCATAATTCCCTCGGGTGTCCAGAGAGGCGACGGGGGGATACATACCCGGAGATGGACAGCGTCTCCGTGGACATGGTTGTTATCAGAGAACTCGCTCGCCGACCCGCCCGCGGGGGGAGTATAGGCCATACCCAACTCCCCAACATTTTGGGGAGGCCTATGTCCAGTAGTGGACGTGAGCGTCCCCTAAATGATGATGATGATTATTATACTATTTTTGATGTAATTTTGGTATAAGAGCGTCCCTTCAAAGCGACATCTATTGACAGGTAGATGAATTTGAAAAAACTTACCTTTTTTACCTTTTTTTAATAGATTTACTAAACTGGACAATAGACAAGAATTACTTATCAATAAATTTACAGTATTTATTTTATTTGTCAGGAAGACCAACAGCTATTAATAATGTCAATAATATGCATCTTAACTGAAAATTGGAAAGCCAAAAACAGGTCCTCACATGTAGACACTGTATAGGTTAACAACAGAACTTCAACATAGTAACATATAGTACCTACACGCTATAGAGTATAGACTTACATAATAAGGGATAGTAACAAGATACATTACGTATTTATAACGAATTAAAGTATATATTTTATTGAGTGTCTTGCGTTGAGTGCTACAGAACGGTCGCGCTCCGCATTACACTATAGAAGCAAAATTTAATTGTTTGCGAGTCGCGCGGCTGTGTGCCGCTGCATGTCACCATGGCGCTCGTGGCCAACGAGTTGCTGGCGTTTATCCAGCACGCCATAGACACCATGGACGAGCTCAGCATCATGCAGATCTGCAAATCTTCTTTCACCAGCGAGGAAATTTGCAGTGGTAAGCAGTTGCTGTACGATACGCTCGGCCAGAGCGCGAACATGCCGTCGCGACGGAGACATGGAACAGAGAGAAGCGTGCAGGATATTATCTCCCTGCTGAAGCAGACGGATCCAGACGACGTGCCGGCCTTTGTGGCGAAAGATCTCCACAAGCTGCCGGTGGTGACGATGGACCACGTCGACGTCTCCAGCCTGTTGAAGAACTTCAACAGTATGAAGGCAGAGCTGGACGAGATGCGGGGTAGATTGGATGCATCGGAATCTACCATCAGTGACTTACGTAGTGAATTATTACAATTAAAATGTAATAATTCATTAAGTGGGTCACCCGATCATTCAACTGCCTACGTCAACACACGTCGTGGTGGCGCGCGCGCCGACACATCGTTTTGCGTGTCAGCAGAATCTGATGCGTCGGCAACCGCCGCCGCCTCCGCCCGCCTTCCCCTCCGGGTCGCGCAGTCGCCGAGTGAACAAGCAACTCAGCAAAAAAGTTTTGCGAGTATCGCCGCTCACCCCGCACCTCCCCCGCGGGCGAAGACAAAGGGGAAGAAAGAGAGCCGCAAGGCTACAGAAAGCCGCAAGGCTCAGCCACCGCAACCTGGCAAGGACGAGAGCAGGAGGTGCGATGAGGAGGGCTTCATACTGGTGGAGAGAAGGAAGAAGAAGCCCGCCGTCCGCAACCATCGGGGCACCGCACCCTGTGGACCCGAGCAGCGCCTGCGGTGTGAAGTGCGCTCCACGCCGCTGTACGTGTCTCGCCTGCACTGGTCCATGGAGGTTAAGGACGTCGTGGACTACATCCGGAAGAAGACGTCCCTCCCCTTGAGGGTTGAGCGTCTGGAGTCTCGCCACAAGGTCAACTTCAGTTCCTTTGTGGTGAGAGTACCGACGCATCTTCTATCGACCTTTGAGGCGGAGGAGTTCTGGCCGACGGGTGTGGTCTACCGGAAGTTCCGGGGGAGACTCCGGAATGAAGCACGCTACACGTCGCCGTCAACACGTGTAGTGTAGTTTTTTAAGTATTTTAAATATTATGTATGTTAGTCTTTAAGGTATTTATAATATGGGCCTATGCAGCCTGCAATAAATGATATTTAATATTTAATTTAATTTAATTTAATTTAATATTTTATACATAAGAAAGTCGACATTACTGGAGCAAATATTCCTAAAGTAATCGTTTAGCTTTAGTTAGGGCGGTAGTAGGAATCTTATATTATATATTATTATATTATATGCTTCTGGAAAGAAAATACTTCATGCAATGAAAAAATAAATTAACAAATAATGTACTTTCAAATGTGTAATGTAATGTCTCATATTATAACACCGTAGCATTTTTACTTAGTATTTTACTTCATACATTCAGTACGCGTTATGGATATTATTGTACTGTATCGCCGCTCTAATGACATGACGCGTGGTGTTACAGGCGCGAGCGACGACGGCGCGGGCTGCGCGGTGCTGCTGGAGGTGGCGCGCGCGCTGGTGGCGGCGCCGCGGCCGCTGCAGCACGACCTGCTGCTGCTGCTCAACGGCGCCGAGGAGAACATCCTGCAGGCCTCGCACGCCTTCGTCACCTCGCACCGCTGGGCCCGCGCCGCGCGCGCCTTCGTCAACCTCGAGGCGTGCGGCGCCGGCGGCCGGGAGGTGCTGTTCCAGGCCGGCCCTGCGCAGCCCTGGCTGCTGGAGCTGTACGCCGCCGCCGCGCCGCGCCCGCGCGCCTCCTCGCTCGCGCAGGAGCTGTTCGCCAGCGGCCTCGTCCCCGCCGACACCGACTTCCGCGTGTTCCGCGACCACGGCCGCCTGTCCGGCCTCGACCTCGCCTGGAGCGCCAACGGCTACGTCTACCACACCCGCCTCGACACCTGGCAGCGCGTGCCGCCCGCCGCGCTGCAGCGCACCGGCGACAACGTGCTGGCGCTGGCGGCCGCCGCGCTCGCCGGCCCGCAGCTGGCCGCGCCGCCCGAGCCCGCCGCGCCGCCCGTGTTCTTCGACGTGCTCGGCGTCGCCGTGCTCGTGCTTCGCCCGCCCGCCGCCGCCGCCGCCGCGCTGCTGGCGCTCGCCGCCGTGGCGCTGGCGTTACGGCGGTCGGCGGTCGCCGCGCGCGCTCGCCTGTACGTGCGCGGGGGCGAGTGGGCGCGCGGCATGCTGCGCGTCACCGCGGCCGCCGTGTTGGCGCAGCTGGCGGGGCTGGCGGCGGCGCTGGTGCCGGCGCTGGTGCTCCACGCGGCGGGCGCGCGCCTTACGTTCTACGCGCGGCCGTCGCTGCTGGTGCCGCTGTGCGCCCTGCCGGCGCTGGCGGGTGCGTGGGCGGACGCGCGGCACACGTCGGGCAGTTGGGCGCGGACGCGGGGGGCGGTGCGCGGCTGGGCGGCGGCACGCGCGTGGCGGGACGCGCTGGCGCTGCTGGCGGCGCTAGCGCTGGCGGCGGGACTGGCGCGCGGCGTGCGCTCGGCGTTCGTACCGGCGCTGTGGACGCTGCCGGCGGCGGGCGCGCTGGTCGCGGACGCGCTGGGCGCGCCGGAGGGCGTCGCGGCGCTGGCTGCGGCGGCGGCGTCACTGCTTCCCGCGATCACGTCCGCCTACTTGGCGGTGGGGATGCTCGACATGTTCGTGCCCATCATGGGCCGCGCCGGCACCTCGCCTCTCCCGCCGGACGTGAGTGACGCCCACAATATATAAAAAATAAAGAAATAATTAAAAAATACTATATAAGTATACTTCGCGTGTAGTCTTCCTGACGGTGTGCGTGTCCCGCAGGTATTGATGGCGCTGTGCACGGGCGCGCTGACACTGCTGACGTGCAGCTGGCTGCTGCCGCTGGTAGTGGCGGCGCGGCGACCGCGGCCGCTGGTGTTGTCGCTGGCGGCGGCGGGCGCGCTGGCGACGCTGGCGGTGCTGCTGCTGCGGCCGGCGCCGTACTCCGCCCTGCGGCCGCAGCGTCTGATGCTGTTCCACACGCGCCGCACCGCTCACCGCGCGGCCGACCTCGTCACGCAGGACTCCACCGCCGCCGCGGAGCTGCTGTACTGGGTGCCCGAGCTCGACGTCAACACGCCGCACTCGCTCGACGACTACGGTACGCGGCGCCATATATTGTGTATCATAATCATTTATTTTCCTTTTACATAATTATTATGACAAGAAGAACTACCGCTGAACTATACCTGTGTTGCGTGTGTAGTGCCGGGCATGAGGGAGGCGCGCGTGACGACGTCGGAGGAGTGCGCGCGTTGGGTGTACTGCGGCGCGCCGTACTTCCTGCCCGTGCTGTCGCTGGTGGCGCGCGGGCACTCGCTGCCGGCGCCGGAGCCGCCGCGCACGCACCTGAACTTCACCGCGCGCCTGCTGCCCGGCGCCGCGCCGCACGAGCGTGTTCTAGAGCTGCGGCTGGCGGGCGCGCCGCACCTCACCGCCGTGCTGGCACCCGCCGCCGGCGTCGCGCTCGCCTGCGCCCCGCCCGCGCCGCCGCTGCAGCCCGGCCCGCGCTGGGGCGAGCGCGACACCTACTTCATATCGCTGTACGCGGCGCCGGAGCCCGCGTCCGAGCCGTGGCTGCTGCGCTGCACGCTGCGGGGCGCGCCGGGCGACGGCGAGTGGTTGCAGGCGGCGCTGGCGGCGCACGGCATGGCGGACGCGGCGCGGCGCAGCGTGCACCACGAGCGCCTGCTGCGCGAGGTGCCAGACTGGGTGGCGCCCACCGGCTGGGGCGTGGACCTGCACCTGGTCACGCTGCAGTAGCCGCTCCACGCCCTCCACAACGCGCCCGCACCGCTTCCCACGCAGTACCTACGCATAGTGATCCGTAGACGATAGTGAACGGTGCTCCCGCGGCGCCGCAGCGGCCCGCGCCCGCAGCCTACACGCGTATCAAGGCGATCGCACGCCATTGTTTTTATATTAAATTGTTTTATTATCTCCTGCCTTTAATTTAAAATATGTCATTTTAATATAAAGGACATAATGTCTATAAACTTGATTTATCGCCTTCGTGATCTCGTGATCTAGTGGTTCAGAGCTTCGCTCTCGACGCGGAGGTCGTGGGTTCGATTCCCGCGTTGGAACAACAAAAAATTTTGTTTTCAAGTTTGGTTAGGACAATGCAGGCTGATCACCCGATTGTCTGTCAAGAAAGATGATCCATGCGTCGGATGGGCATGTAAAAAGTCGATCCTGCGCCTGTTCTCCCGCCAGTCGTGTCGGTTTCCGCACACACTTAGGCAATATAAAATAACTCCTGCGTAGCTGGCCTGGTTTCAATGAAATCGGCTACCTTCACCGAAATCGGTGAGGTGAGCTATTAAATTAAACTTGATTGACACTAATTGTACGGGTGTCTAACAGAACAATACATTGCATGGTACACAAAATGTTATGAAATTAGATGAATATATTATAGGGCTTTTACCACCAACCTTACAGTTTGTTATCATTATTTGAAGCTACTTATTACCCGATGGGTGATTTAAATTTTCTTTTAACTGCCGCCCAGATCACGAATCACAAAAGATCTACACTAGTGGTCACTATATGATTGTTTTTCGAGGTAGAGGTATAAGTTATTTAGTTTTACCTGTGGTTTTACTATAATTTAACAATGTAACTAGTTTTAGAAGAACCGAGCTACTTTTTTAGTTATGGCAGGAGGGAAATATAGCAACGGAACGGAAACAGAAGTTCCATTTCGTTGCCTGTTATAATTGAACAAATATTAAGTGTGTATTTTAATTAATGTTCTGTATAGTGTTTTTATGTCATAGAATTTGTTGATAAAAATTTATTTTTTAGCTCTGCGGAACGCTGATGTAGTCTGATTGGTTTATTTATTTTTAAACGAACTAGCATTCTGCCATCTATCGGTGACTGGCAGCAGTAATTACTCTGGTTGAAAGCTTAAGTCTATGACATTTTGCTAGTAACATCAGTAGATGGCGCTACTAATAGCAGTATTGATAATAACTACTTATCATAATATTATTATCTTAGGACAAAAATATAAGCTTTTTTAATTTTTGTTAATATAAAACTAACAGCTACGTAAAAATGAGATCTCGGAAAATGGAATAATAGGATTTTTAGGTATTTAGGCTTTATTTGAAAATAAAAGCGTGTCACTTAGATATTAGCAGTACTAATCAGGGATGTTATCATAGATAATACAGTATTTATAGGATGTTATGAAGTAGAAGTAGAAATATCGGATACGGATATGAAATTATTTCGGATTATCCGGTAGTTTAGGTAAAATTTTTAAGAAATTTTAAAAGTAAAATACAAACGACTTAGGGAGCATTTTGTACCACGATCCCGTAGCACAACACGTTTTTTTCAATGTACTTATTAGTCTTTACTTATATTATCTACTTTGTGGTCTTTACCTATGAAATTGCAGTTTTGTATAAAAAATTTGAAAACTACATTTCATGTATTTTTTATTTGCATTAATGCATGTAATCATAAATCAATGCCAATTTTTGCCAATGCAGTGGCAGTAAGTATATTGATGCCCTTCGTAAAGAAATGGACGTGAAGCAAAAAAATAGCTGTTGTGCTGCATCTCGGGTATTGAATTTTTTCCCGCCAAGAAGTTATCCAAATTCTGGTAAATTAGTAGTCTGTAGGCGCAAGGTATCATGAAGTAGGGTAGGGTGGATGACGGAGAGCTTCCAACCCCAGTTCAGCTGCAACTTGGAGACCGTCTGCTGTGCAGTATGAGGTCGCGCGTTTTCGTGCAGGAGCAGCGGAGACGAGCTATTGACCAATGCTTGTTGGAGATGTGCCAGCTTCTCCGTCATTGTATTCAGTTCTTTACAGCATACGTCTGCAGTAATGCTCACCCGGTCTAGTAAGAAGCTGTGATGAATCACACCGGCGCTAGGCCACCAAACAGTGATCATCACTTTTCAAGGAGTTAATGTTTTGGCCATTGTTTAGGTGCTGAACCAGGATCCAACCAATCTTGTGAGCGCTTGCGGTTATCAAATAGAACCCATTTTTCATCGTAGATAACAATGCGTTTCGAAATTCCTTTATTTGTGTGTCTGTTGATCAGTTCTAAGAACGTCGCGACGAGCACTTCGCGCCGGCGATCATCGAGTTCGTGGGGAACCTATTTGTCAAGTTTATTTACCTTGCCAATTTGACGCACCAATATTGTTTTGACCCTAACGTCGAAAGCTGCTGCTAATAATTCAGCTGTAGATTGTGTATCATCATCTTCCATCAATCAATACAATCCCCTTTAATTCGTCACGGTCGACACGTAGTGATTATATTCTCTTTGATGGTCGACAAAAGTCTTCGGACTACCTTTTCCAGAACTGTAGCGAGAACAACCGATAATAGGTGGTGCGTATGTTTGTAGTGTTAGCTCCGTCAACGTCGTTGATGTTGCGCGCCGCGTTGCTGCTACGACGGTTTTCATATTCCATAATTGCTCGAATATTTAACGTACCTATCCATCATGATGAAAAAGATTGAAATGCGATGTAAACGTAACACTAATCAATTAACAAATGACTACATACTTTTCGAAAAGTATTCAATGTTTTGAAATAAAATAAATTTGAAATTAGAATTCTTAGCCAAAAAAAAATATTTTGATTTGAAATGGCCAGTACTGCAGAACATCAATTTCATAGGTAAAGATCTATTATTTGCAATTTGACCTACTTTTGCAATAGGGAACCAACCCACAAACATACCAAAATTGACTTAAGTATGCAGAAGGCTTTCAAAATGCCCCTTCTGTCAACCCAGTAAGAATCATAATGATATGACAACATTTACACAATAAAACATTTTCATCACAAAGTTACCAATCCACAAAATACCAAAGTCATAATAAACAAACAAGACCCATGTCCCATGGTAATCCAAAATCCTAAAAGGTTTACAAGTTTTTATTTTTTCATAAAGAACCAAACCGCTTAGTTCCTTGTATTATTTTAAAATTTAAAATAACAAATAGAACCAAGCGGGTTGGTTCCTTGTTGCGTTTTGAAAACAAAATAATTCTATATTTTTACAGTGGTTCCCACTGCTTGGTTCCTTGTTAAAATAATTATTTTATAACATCTCAGTAATCATGTCCTTTGAACCTGTGTTGTTTAATAAATTTATTCATACAATTTTTGTAATAACTATACACTATAATTTATTCAGGCTATATTATTAATGAGTGATAATACTTTAGGGTGTGTATAGGTCCCGTATATTATATAGAGTTTACTGAGAAAGTACCTCCAATAAAAGAGGTACTTTTTTTAAAAATTATTGTATGGAAATATTTATGAAGTTGTGGCATTTCTCGTCCAAACATGAAATTCAAAAGAATGTCTTTCAGCGCTGGTACTTTCACAGTGGCATAGAAGGCACATACACACCCTAAACTAAAGTATTAAGTGTCATTGATTTATTTTACACCTTGTTTATAATACTTATGTAAATTATATTTATATATAATTAGCTGTGCCCGCGACTTCGTTCGGTGGTTGTCGGAAACACTACCGCGATTATCTTTTGATTGCTCACGTTGGTTTTTGTTATTATGATTATTAAAAAGGAATAATTACTTCATACATAACTAATTATTTTTTGAGTAACTTAAATCGTTTAAGCAGCGCACGCAACGAAAGTCCTCAAATGTGAATAATTTTCCCCGTTTTTGCAACATTTCTCACTGACGCTTCGCTCCAATTGGTCGCAGCCTAATGTTATGTAGCCTAAAGCCTTCCTCTAATAAATGGACTAACATCTAACAAAAAAACATGGAATCTAACAAAAAAAAATATTTTTCAAATCAGGACAGTAGTTCCTGAGATAAGCGCGTTTAAACAAACAAACTCTTCCGCTTTATATTATTACTATAGATAACTATACACTGATGAAGCGAAATCGCAGGGGTGGCAATATTATCTGCTGCAAAAGTTTATCAATTGTTTTTCACAAAGTTTAAAAAGAAAAAAGCTCATTGAAATGTGTGGGTAGAGAGAGAAAAAAAAGGACAGAGGTTTCATATCTCATTAAGCATTTTACAGAACGACTCGACAGCCATGTTAAGAACGTTAACATTCTATGGTCTGATTCGTCGGGCAGAACCGTAATATAAAATGAACAATAATGCTTAAAAACATGTTGTCTGCTCAGCAGTCACATTTAATACAAACAAATTTAAAATTCCTTGAATCGGGACATAGCTTTCTTTCTAACGATTCTGATTTTGCGAAAATTAAATGTGCCTTAAAACGTCAACGGAGGCTCTACAAGGTGTAAAATAAATGAGTGATAATACTTTAGGGTGTGTATGGGTCCCGTATGTAGAGTTTACTGTGAAAGTAACAGTGCTGAAAGAGACTTAGTTTTTTTTAAATTATGGTATGGGAAAATTTATAATATTGCGTTCCTATGGGAACATGAAAATCAAAAGTAAGTCTTTCAGCGCCGACTTTCACAGTATACTGTACATAAGAGGCACATACACACCCTAAAGTATTATCACTCATTTATGTAACTCCTTGTGTATACCAGATGATTAAATCCGGGATATGGAAAATTGTAAAAAGACAAATACAATGCGAGTAGGTACATAGTATTTTGAAGTGGAATTTAATTATTTAATTAAGTAGACAAGTTAACTACTATTATTATTATATTAAGAACAAACTAGCTACTTCTAACTACCTAAAGTTTATTTACTACACTTTCTGCTTTAATATTTTTATTGGACTTAAAAAATATAAATAAATATATAGTATTATTTTATTTATCCCATTAAATTATGCCAACGTAATAAATTAACAAGGAACCAACCCACACGCAAGTAGTTTTGCTAAAAGGAACCATCAAGGTTTTTGTTTAATTGTTATGTAATTTAATATTTTTTTCATTAAAATAGTAGGTGAATTAATAAAACAAAACATATTTTATAATATAAATAAAAGACCTTTACCAAAATAACAACACTTTTTTTTCTATACAAAATTTAAACAAAAATAGCTTTTTCTCAAAACTATCAGTGTGTGGATTGGTTCCCTATTGCAAAAGTAGGTCCAATTATTTTAAATAGGTCACAAGTCAGTTGTATCCGAATATTTTATGACAATAGAATAAAACAAATAATGCGCGTGTGTTGTGTGTCGGCTGCGGCCTGCCGATCATCACAACTTTTCATAAAGTGTTTCAATTAGGCCGCCCTTTGGCCTTTCCGATAGCGTAACTATTATTTCGTTACGATTAAGGATATTGTTACAAACCATCTTCAGTCTCGGCAGTGCCCACATCTAGATCCGTGATATTACAATTATGCGTGTTTATTTTATATTAGTATTAATTTCATTGAACTGTTTATTAATAATTTATCAATCAACTGACTGTTATAGATTATATTATTATTGTAGTTATTTTAAATTATTTAATATTTAAATATGGCAACCCATGACGTCACTTCCATAATATTAAATTGTCATACAATTTATTATCTTAACTAAAGTAAGAATAATTATATAAGATTAAATATATGTTATTAATATTTGTTATTAAGATTAATATTATATAAGATTAATATTTGTTTACCTGATAATCATATTCTATTATATCCGGTATAGGTAATTATAATCATACCGGATATTAAATAGTTCTCATATTGATTTTTGCCCTAACGATTGTCAATGATATAAAAGGGTGTAACTCTTCGTTGTCACGAGACTTAAGAATAGATTGATACTGTTATAAGCAGAGACTCTGCCCGATTAAATATTATAAATTTATATATGAAGTATTGCCTATTATTCACGTCCGTAACAATATTTTTTATATCGGTTACGAAGCTCCCTAACATCCCCGCTACCCATGCCGCTACTAATAACACTTATTTATGGCGCTTACTCTATAGATGGCGTTAATTACAATACGAATCAATAGGTACTTTGTATACTAGAATTTAAGATTTTATTAAATTAATAGATAAATGGGTGGTTGAAATATCCTTAAATAATATTTTAAAATGTCTGGGTTGCCTGGTTTTTTAAATTAAATTTGTAGAAATAAAAGACGATTTAAAACCGAAATAATTTATTCGACTACAATTCTTAACAATAGCTGCGTGCCGGCGAAGGGGGCATCGCGCTATCGACAATCTCACAGTTACTGTGATCCGATATACGTTATATACTTATTAGTAAGTCTCACATAATTTAGTTTATATAATTCGTCCGGCTGCGGGCGGCGGCTCGCACCCGCGGGCCGCTAAGTACGTGCGGCTGCGGCGCCGGCGGCCCCGCTCGTTGATGCAACATAATTATTAAACTAAATAACAAACATTTTTGGTTAAATTATATTAAAAGTATTAATTTGTAAACGGCGACCGCCGGGCGCTCGTCCTCCGGCCGGCTTACGACTTCTTCCTGCGAACAAAAGGACATCGTCAGACGAGGCGCAACAAACGCCACGAGTACTACAGCTTATGCGATCTTCCACTGAATCGTGTCCGATTTGGTACACAAAACCTTTGAATAAACTACTTCACGAAAAAAGGGATGTTTCGTTAGAAGATCGTGCAATATGTATAATAATAGGTATTTTGTTGATTTGGATTTGTTTAATTGTGCCTTTTATATAAAGTGCCGTAATAAGCGTGAAGTTATGTGTTGTAGCTTTACCTTTATACATATTTATTTACTTGTTACTTGTTGTAACTCTTATATGGAACTGTAGGTTTTTATGTTTAAAAATGTGTATTAGTTTATAAATTATATTATTTAAACAACTGTTTATTCCTAAATAAATTTAAAAAAAGGTAATTTCATTAATAAGAATACTAGAATAGTAGTCTGACGCGCCGGGCCCCCTTAGTCAACGATGCCATCGCTCCTATCACTAACGAAGTTAGAAAAGAAAATGTAATTTGACACTAGCTTCGCTTTCACACAGAATTCGCATATTAAATTGGATCCACAGAATACCAGGGACTGTGGTAATCCTCAGTCATTAAACCTGAGTGGACTCCCTTTCAGCGGTTTGTGCATTACACCTATGATATCCCTTAGCATTTAGTAAAAAAAAAAAAATTATGTTAAGCGTGTTTCTGTCTTATTGTTTTTCTTCGTTATTTTGTTTTCTCTTTATTTTCGCAGACCGGTCCGTTTAAAATGTTATTGTGTTTAAAAAGTGTGTGCTTATCTTCTTTGATATTTATTTTTAAATGTAACGTGGTCGAAATGTGTGATGAACAAATGTCTACTATATTATTATGACAGTAGGTACGATGACAATATGCCCTCGGCGGCGGCGCGCAGCCGGGAGGCGCCACTCACTGGTCGGTGTCGGCGTCAGAGTCCTCGGCCTCGGGCTTGGTGCGGCGGCGCTCGTACACCAGGATGACGGCGCACAGCACGAACACCTCCGCGCAGATGCCGAGGAAGGGCCACAGCGCCGCGTACATGTCCTTCACGCGCAGCAGCGTGGCCGCCGGCGCGGCGTCCGGCGCCGTGCAGCGGTAGTGCCCCGCGTCCGAGCGCGCCGCCGCCGCCACCGTGAGCGCGCCGCCCTCCACGCCCTGCTCCGACGCCGCCAGCGCCGCCCGCCCGTCCAGCGCCGCGCTCACGTCCACCCAGGTGACCGTGTCGTTCGAGTACTCCCACGACACGCGCGGGTACGGCTTGCCGATCACCTGCGGCACAATAACTATAGTTAAACCACATAGGAATGAACATCCGACAGAAATTTACTAAATACGATTACATCCGTTAGTAGCATACTTGTGTCGTTTGGAATAAATTTCATAACCATTTTTTATTTATTTATTGAATGCTATATGTAGTATATTATGCTATAGATTTTCGCATAAAGCAACGCATGGTTCATTAGCAAATTAGTTTGGTCAGACGAAACTGATTTTACAATGTTGTCTTTATTTCCCCGGTCGGAACTCGTCTTTAAAACATATTTGCCACTCGCGGTCCTACCTTGCACTGCACCTTCAGCTTCTGTCCCTCGACGACGCTGGTGTCGGGCGCGACCTTGAGGTGCGGGCGGCCCTGCAGCTCCCAGCGCTGCAGCTCGCCGGCCACGCCGCAGCTGTAGTTGCCCCAGTCGTCCTCCACGCTCCGCGACACGAAGTACTCCGCGCCGTTGTTGCGCAGCTGGTAGCGGCCCTTCAGCTCGTCCAGGGTCGTCACGTCGGTCTCGTTCTTGGTCCAGGCGTAGGCGAGGCCGGCGGCGTTGGCCAGCCCGCAGGTCAGGGTGATGGGACCGCGCAGGTCGTAGCGCACCACCGTCCCGCCGGCGCCCACCACCGCGGGGGGCGCGGCCGCCGCCTCCGTCGCCGGCGCCTCACCTGCACAAGTCACAGCTGTCAGCGAACATGCCCGGGCTATAGCCCTATAGAGTCGCAGTTGCCAAAGTACAGTCAAATAAAGTCAGCCCTTTAGCGAGGAGCTAGCGAACCTAACCGCGGCGACCGTTACTCTGTCGAGATAGATGATACTACTCGCTACCTTCATAATCTAGATTCTAATTTCTAGACTTCTATGTATACAAAAATGATTTTAACCGCGACTACAATCGGCCGGCGATGAGTAGGAGGGTTTCGACTGTGCATCTCTGCATTAAGTTA
The DNA here is from genome assembly GCA_905187575.2 of Celastrina argiolus. Classification (NCBI taxonomy): domain Eukaryota; kingdom Metazoa; phylum Arthropoda; class Insecta; order Lepidoptera; family Lycaenidae; genus Celastrina; species Celastrina argiolus. The sequence continues at coordinate 16,854,197 of LR994594.1, forward strand.
ACTTTTCCGTAAACAAATAAAAGGAAATTAGAATGTGCAGTCGTGAACATTTCAATTGTACAGTTCAAGCCTATCGTGACGAGGTCGAACACCCGGTGTCCGCGACTGTACGTGAGGCTCGTTTCGCTCGCAAATACCGCGCGACATTACTAAAGTAACCCAAGGCTGATGAATTAATGCCGCGTACACGTCACAGCTCACGGCGCGAGGACGTTATTTTATTTCCTCATTTATCCGGCGGGCTTACAACCGACAGCCACCGCTGTACGTGGTTATACTGTATACGTGTCGCACACTGTTATGCTTCGGCTACATTAGCGGGCTTTGGCGAATATTCGTGTTAACGCGATGGCTGTGGCCGGGTTCATCGTGTCATCGCGTAGTATTCGGGCGAAGACGATGTTGTATCGGGGATCTGTCGGTAAACTGGCGCGAATCAATGGGATTTGTCGCGCCAATATTCGCACGATGCATCCCGTCAACTCGACGCGAATCTTCGCCCGCCTCAATGTAGACAAGAACATCGCATATACCCAAACGATGTTTTTGTCGCGCCAACACGATACGAATCTTCGCCCGCTAATGTAGCCGAAGCATAAGGAGGTACAGACTACGGGCGTAGAGGGGTAACTTCTCTGTCCTCCGCGGCGCGCCTTGTTCTTGTTGTCATGTGCGAAATGCGTGTACGGGCGCCGACACATTTAATTTACCATCGGTCCTATTACTATACCGATAAGATCCAAAAGTGATAAACCGGCTATCGTCTACATCATAAGAGTCAACATAATATAACATGCTCAGCTAGTTATTAAAACCTGACTAAAGTAATAACAGTTCAAGCCAAATCAAGCATGCCAAGTAACAAGTTAAGGAGCCAACACTTCATAACACAACATACTAATATACACAACGAGAAACAATAATAATGACGAGTGCAGGACGAGGGCATTGGAACAGCTCACAGGACTGACTATACAACATATTGCTCGATAGGTTTAGGAGTTACAGATAACACGGTACATCTTAATCTAGCATAAGGCTCAATCCACATTAGCCCCAAGCGTCAGGGTGTCCGCGCAAGGCATAATTTTGTGGGACCGCTAGCAGACAAGAGTCCTTAAGACATATTTGTGTAAATACTACACTATTGGAATCCGTGTGTTCTATTTTTCACCTGCTAAAAGTCGGTCACCGATTTTCGCTCGTATCGCATTCCTGCGCCAATGTGGGTCGAGCCTTACGCTAGATTGATCGGCATTATCAATACAATCAGCTCGATTGTACTGATAGGGCCGATCCGAAGTGGTCCGTGTATCGTATGTCTGCGGAGTATTGTCGAGCGCTAAGCTCCCTGTGCGTACGGAACGGGGTCATCGATCGACGCGGACGATACCCCGCGACGCCGCCCAAGCTTCTTCTACGGTTTAACGTCGATGGTTTTATAACTCGTGCATTTTGTGTGTGGACGTATGTCCTCAGTCGTAGTTCATTATCATCAGCTCGGTTACGGCATGACATTTGACGATAGCGGGGAGGTATTCTGTTTTGCAGGCGATATGCTATAATAATGAATAGGTTAGCACGTCTCGTAACGCATGTCTGATAACAGTATTTATATATTTAAATATAATAAGCTAGACTGTTCTCGATTTAATTTACCTCAGACGTAAAATAACCTGGACAAAGAGTGGCACAAGGCAGGGGACACTGTTAATGTCATATTAGTATGTAAGATACACCCCGACCTCGAGCGAGAGCGTTATGTTGGAACTTGTAAGTGTATATAATTTAAGCCTAACTAACCTAACCTATAAGCGACGCGTTATTAGATTTGAGTCAGCTAGGCGACAGGCCTGGAGCCCGAGCAGGAACATTTGAAAGCTCCGTAAAGTAACGTTAACGAATAATAGTTGTAAGAAAAGCTTGACGATCGATTACTTTACTTTAGGCAACTTTTAAATGTTCTCGCTCGGGCTCCAGGCAGTAGGCGGCGCCGGGCCGCGGGCGAGCTCGGGCCTCGACTGGAGACAGTCTCCTCTAGCTCCTTATCATCGGACCTTGATTCACGAAAACAGCCGATTGACGTCAACGGGTGCGTTATCGCTGCCGCATTAGTATCTACCTCGCTAATTGTATCTAAATCTCTGTTTGTTCAATAAAAATTAAAAGATCTCAAGAATATGTATTTAAATTCCACGTAAGTGGCATCTCGCCTTTGTTGATAATAAATATCTTTAAACCTAAACCTAATTCCTGTTGTTTCTTGATTTTGGTAAACACACTGTACTGTATATTCATAAAATACAATTCTTTTGAGTGCGCGCTTACAATAAAAACATAAATAAATTCGACTCGCATTTCGCATCGTGAGAAAATTGAGTGAGAAAATGACATAAAGTGTCTCTAATAAATAATACAGTACATACTACATACGTTAATTGTGTCCGGAAAGTAATCTCACGATATCTAGAGACTAGGCATCGATACAAATGAAAGAACGAAGAAACGGAAAGAATGGAAAGAGACATCTACTGACTAATAGTTACGGCAACATACAGTATACACATACAGGCTACACAACACATTACAGCATTCACTAGGACAGCTCGTGCCGCGGGGCCTACGGCGCGCACCGGCCGCGCTCCACGCTCCTCGTTGTTGTAGGAGGCAGCAGCGACGGAGCATGGAGGGTGCACATCGGAGTGCCCGCTGCGCACAACTTGAGGATTTATGTGATAATGTCATCATTTTGATATTAATAAAAACTTACATGTTCGAGTATAATACAATGTGTGAGGGTGTGGACTGATTCATCTATAATATTATAATATTGTGTTTGACAAAAATGTGTTAAAAATATTAGAGTTAAATTTAAATTATCAAGAAATATTTCATAGCTTGCATTATGCAGCTCACCAAAGCAGGTCGATATGAAATCACAGGACCGAGATCTAAAACTAACTTCTTTTCTATTCTACCAATTAAATATTTTTATATCAATCAAATGTGTTACAATTTACTTATTAATTTTAGATACCGACTTTAATAAAAGGGCAGATAAACTTTAATATAAAGCTCCCATCTTTTTTGTGGCAGGTTCCCCATAAACCCTACAAAAATATAAAAATTAATCGACAAAAGTGCAGAAACTAAGTAGTAAATATTAAAACATCAACCACCGAATACGACTAAAACGAGTAGATAAAAATAAGTCTATCTACAGAAGACGAGACTCTCGCGGCTACATCGTACGAGGCCTACGCTACCAGCGAGTACAGCGGAGTGCGCACTAGCTACATCAAGCGAGGCGCATGCGGCGGCGCGCGGTACCGGAGGCGGCGGCGGCGCCGGGCAGCACCACCACGCGCACGCGGTGGTCGCGCGCGCGGCTGCACGTGTACAGGCCGGCGTGGTGCTCGCGCGCGGCCGGCGCGGTGAGGCGCGCGGCCAGGCGCGCGTCCGCGGCGGCCTCGGGCTCCGCGCGCAGGTCCGGCGGCGGCGCGGCGCCGTCGCGCTGCCACTCGGCGCGCTGCTCGGGCCGCAGCCGGCACTCCACCGTCAGCGGCGCGCCCGCCGCGACCGTCACGCGCGTCTCTTCGCCGGCGCCCGCGCCCTCTGCGCGCCACACGCACGTCATTGCCACACACTGGTCGCGCCGCCGGGGTGTAACGAGAGTTACGTCTCGGATGTGGCTATACTACAGTAGGAAAGCCCTCCGGGCGTGCGGCCAATAATTATCCTACCATGATACTGTCGATGCAACTCTGTTACTGATAAAAAACTACATACTACTTAACCATATACCATTCGTACGGCTCACTCCGAACTCACCAAAGAGTATAATATTATATTTTACAATTAATAGTAGTAGCCGTCACCCATTATTATAAAAACTTTTGTTGAATTTCTTTAGAAAATGGGTCCCTCCAATATTAAATTATTGTAGCAAATAATAATTTGTGCACATGAATATAAGAAAAACGCAATTCTTGTAGGTTTTTAGTTCGGCCATTTAGTGGTGAGGTGCTGTAGTGCATGCCGACCACGCCTGCAGTGCTCTGAACTATTGGTGGAACTATCTCAACATCACTATCTATAGACTATTACATTACTAATAGATAACGGAAGCATGGCTGCTGACTGCTGGCACTGACAAATCTCTCGGCATAATATGAAAATAAATCATATACTTTTGTTTTTTGTTGTAATATAACTAGCTCTCTACTGTAAAGGTTAATTGAAGTCATGAAATATCTAAACCCGAGGGCAGAGACGAGTCATTAATCATTAATCTATTAATTTAAGTAAAAAATTATCTTATTGTCAGTCATTAATTGATGTTTTGTAGTTTATTGTGAGCGGTTAACAAAAAGCTATTTAGTGATTAACAGTAGATATATAGATGTTTAAATATATTATGTAATTTTTTCTTGTATGTAAAGGTGGATAAAATTGTTGCAGTATTTGTGCCATTTAAAAGCTAGTCTTTCAAGAGTTTTACATGCATGGTGATTTGTTTTGCCTTTTCAATTACAAATATATTAGCAAATTGTGTGTTTATTTAAATACATAAACTTAAAGATTTACTGTTGTCCTATTTTTATTATGTCTTCTCTTATCGCACTTTATCTAGGAGCACAAATAGATAATGTTATCATAATTAATGTGTAATAATTTTACAGTTAAAAGAAGATAGGTATATTTGATTCTACTCACAATATTAAGACACATTTTCCTTTCATCTGTATTGTGGGTATTTTACCTTATCAATGAAAATTGCATAAATAACTCAGTACATAATATAAGTAGCCTTGTGTGCAATCATTAACAAAATCATGTCTTTTAATTTTTTTCAATAATCAAACAATCAATGTTATTTATATAATATACAGTTGGTACCCTTTTCAATAAATAAGCTTTAGGAATAATACAATGGCCTTTCATTGTGCAAAATATAATTTGTTTTTGCATATTACTCATGATGGGTTTCACTGTGAAGTATGAAGGATAGCAGTCATAAACCTACTGTGTAAATAACACATTTACTTCTACTATCAGCTCACAATATTTGTTGAGATTGTAAAGTATACACTACTTGAATATTATAATTCCAGTGTTTATTCCGTTTGAGATAAACATGATTAATGTTACGGTTTTCCTGAATAGTTGAATAAATTATTAACATAATATTATATTCTAGTACTTATTTGAATGAATATGTATCATACAATACAGAGGCTTGAATCTTTTACATTAAAAAGCAAATGTTACTAACAAAGAGCTTTGTCAAACCCTTATTAATTATTGACCTCATTTATTAATTACTAACATTAAGATACTGGCAGGCTATTAACTCACAATGCATCAACATATTTCACATTATTTAAAATATAATAGTAAACATATATCACTCAATATACTATTATTTATAGATTGTAATGCTTGAATTGAAGTAGATCTGCCACTCATAACAGAGATAGTATGAGGTGTGTATTACAAAGTATATAAGTATGTATTTTTGTCAGTATAGTTAAGACTTTTGGAAAATATCCTCCTGCATTATATTAAGGCACCAACAAAGGCCTCGGCGATGGCAGACCGAACACGAACGTCGGGCGCCCGAGCTACTCATAACTCATGGCTAATCATGACATCACCACATTACTGTACTCTCATTCGGGGCAGTAGTAACATGACCTAACATACATACTCCATGCAAATTATAGGTAAATTAAAAAAAAATGTGAAATAGCTAACGTAATTACTCACTTTGTGCTTCTGAGGGAATCGCTCCTGCTAAAAATAGCAGCGCCACAGGCAAACAATAAACCATTCCGCCCATCCTTCACCGAATCTTCTGCACTACTAGGAAATAAAAATAGCCCAACTGCCGTAGGGCTTCAACTGTCCGACTGCTAGGTTTCACAATTTACAAATTAGTCTTGATCTTCCTAATAAAAACTAGGTTTGCGCATCGAAAATCGCACTTCCAGTCCTATCGCGCACGTCACAATGAGTGTTGCTAATAAGTAAAACAGAAATCCGTTTTCGGGTAAAAAATCATAACATTGGTAGCTTTTTGACACTAGACACTTATTACATTGAAAATAATAGACAATACATATTAATTTAACCGAAAATAATAATTTGTAATCTATTACTATATAGTTTAGCAATAAGTGCATTATAAAATATTTTATTTTTATTTATTTATTTTATTTTGTCATAATGGAAAACCAACAGCTTAACTATAATACAATAGAAATAAATTAGGTGACAGAAAGCCAATTACAGGTTCTCACGAGTAGGTACTAGGATAAACAGTTTACATTAAAACTATAGCTTCTAGATACAATTATTGATATCGTTAAATAATTTTTGAGGCAAGATGTGCTATGAAATGTCTTTAAATTAAATGAGGAGATAGCTTATTAGTATTAAAGTAATAAAGACAGGAGGTAAGTTTCTCTCGAGAGAAAATACAGTGGGAACCTGTTGCCTCAATATTGCTAGACAATTAAGTTTTTAATAATAATTTTACCAAGAAGGGTAATTTGAGATAAACGTTGGCAACACAACCAAATAATTTTTCCACAGATTATAAATCAAAATATTAACGTTCCGTTTTTTATATACAATAATGGAACAAATGATCTTGACAGTATTTTTATAAAGTATGTAGGTATCTATCAAGTTAATATTATTTTACATATATTTTTACTCGAATTGAATCTCATATTATTCATACTTATTATTATTCCAAGATTTTAACTTATTTATATCCATTGGCCCAACACATTGTACCGACATTTTTTTTAATTTTTATACAAATAAGATTTAAATGCAATATCCTATGCAACTTATCGATGTACATAAATGTATGGGCGGTGACACCGACTGAACAGATTAATTTGCTCGATTTTTGTTATTTGTTATTATGTGGTCTGTTTTGACAAGCCTTATATATACCCATCCAGTTGTATACTTTTAAGTAGAGGTTTATGGTTCACATTCTAAAAGATGATCTTACTCCTTTTTTAATATGAACGTAAATAGTGCAAGTTACGTGTGTGTGCAGTTACACGCACTAAAATCGGCAGAATGTTTTATTAGATATCTTTCATGCTTAACATAACCTTGTTTATGCAATCTAAGCTTGGAAGTTGGAACGCATCGTATCTGGTCCATCGTTTTGGGCCAGTGCGGCTCAACTCAATAAATTACAAAAGAAGAAGAGGAATACCTAATTTTAAATTAGGCGGTTTGCACTTTACAGTTAAATTGATTATAACAAATTTGATTAAGAAACACAAATAAATTTTATTATAAATTCAATATGAATAGTAATATAATACACGTAGAAATAGTACAAAAAAGGAATAGCGTTGCAAATAAGTCCTTTATAGTCGACTCAGTTAAAGGATTTCTTTCTAATTACGCTTCCATAACTCCGGGTGCAATTATTCGCAATTATGACTTTGAAGAGAATCCAAATCTAATGGAACATGTGGAGTACATCTCGTTATGCGATGTGGAACAGGACTCTGAAATAATTGGGACAGAAGCAAATTACATATATCATGTTTACACATTGGACACTTTTGGAGTGGAAACTGACACAATGACGGACACTGCATCAGGCGAGGAGTTATCTGCGGCCGACGTGTGGGCGCTACCGGCCGAGGAATTTCACGGATTGTGGGAAAGTTTAGTGTTCGATTCGAAGCTGAAGGAGGACTTGCTTAAATTTGTAGAAACCGCATTTGAGTTCGCCGATCTGGGTGTGGATCCGAACGTTATCAGCTGGAACAGGGTAGTCTTACTGCACGGTCCACCCGGGACCGGTAAGACGAGTCTCTGTCGGGCGCTCGCCCAGAAGCTAGCCATAAGACTCGGAGATAGATTTCCTAGAGCTCGTCTACTAGAAATCAACGCGCACGGTCTTTTCTCAAAATGGTTCTCGGAGAGCGGAAAACTCGTTGCGAAACTATTCGACCGCATACGAGAGATAGTCGAGGATCCCAAGATGCTAGCGTGCGTGCTGGTGGACGAGGTGGAGTCGCTGGCACACGCGCGCCGTGCCGCGCTGGCGGGGCTGGAGCCGTCGGACTCCATTCGCGCCGTCAACGCGATCCTCACGCAGCTGGATCGGCTCAAGCGGTACCCCAACGCGCTCGTCCTGACCACGTCCAACGTGACGGGCGCCATCGACGTGGCGTTCGTGGACCGCGCTGACATCAAGCGGCACGTGGGCCCGCCGTCGGAGCGCGCGGCGTACGAGATTCTGCGCGGCTGCTGCGGCGAACTTATGACGCGCGGCGTGGTGGCGCCCCGCGAGCAGCTGTTCGCGCTGCGCGTGCTGGAGGCGGCGCGTTTCACGGACACGGCCGGCTCGCGCGCCTCTCTGCGGCTGTGGGCGGCCGCGCGCGTCGCCGCCGCGCACTGCATATCAGGCCGCGCGCTCCGACGTCTACCTTTCCTTGCACGAGCTCTTCACAGTGGTGCCAGGCCGCCCCTTTCGCAATTTATTGAGGCCCTTCATTCTGCATTGACAAGTCATTTAGCAGATTCCAGTGACCTAGCTAAGGGCGATTTACCAACGGAAACTTGATAAATTACAATATATTATGTGATATAGAGGGATGTTAATAATATGTAATGAACTAATGTTTATGTAGTTATAATTGTATTCTGCTTGTTGTTATATATAATAGTATTGAGTGTTAATGAATTTGTTTTGCTGTGTAAATATAACTATAAGTTATTGTGCAATTTCTGAGTTTTTAATTTTTACTACATATTGTCACCCTTTCAGTTCAGAAACAATGGGACAAAATAGGTACATGACGTAGCTATGGCATACTAGTTTACTTTTTGCCCATGGTAAAAATTTCATTCTCAATATTTCTTTACCAGTTCAAAACCATTATTTACTAATTTAAACATCAAAACAACTTTAATAAATATAATATCATAAAATGGAAATTTATTGCCACTATACTTCTACAGTATAATTTTCGAACAGGTAATTGTTTTTCCCAGTAAACAAGATTATTATTGATGTATGAATTTAATGTAAAATATATTTATGCTCTACATGTAACCATATGGGACATAAGGACGCACAAGAGCCACATGATAGGCACACATATGTAGTACATAATATTATGTAGGAATTCTCCGACTGTACGAGACGGTATGCTCGGTCAGGACGAAGCCCAGTGTACTACTTTTCAAATGTCGTATATATATATTTACAATAGCGCAGAAACTTATAAAACTTCCGTAGCGCGATGCAGGATTGTGGCGCTAGTACCACACCTAATACAATAATAATATTAATATGTCATCACTCCATGCTTAGTAGACACTGGGGAGGCGTTAAGAAAACAGAGTTTAATTTGAAATTCATTATAATAATCAGACTAGCTCATCGTGCCGCGTCACCGGCCGATGATCCACAGCATGTTGAGGCCGGCGGGGCCGAGGTGTAGGCGGCGCAGCGCGGGCGGGTCGCGGCGCGCGGCCGCCGCCAGCAGCAGCAGCAGCGCGTGCAGCAGGTTGTTGCGGCCGCCGCCCACCGCGTGCGTGGCGCCGCCCAGCCGCAGCGCGAACTGCGGCGGCCGCGCGCGCACGCGCACCACGCCCGGCCCGTCCCCGCCCTCCGCCCACGCGCTCGCCGCCCCGCCCGCTGCGCCGCCGCCCGCCCCGCCGCCGGCGCCGCCCGCCGTCGCCGTCTGGCTGTCCAGGTATGTGGCGAACAGGTGCAGCAGCAGGTCGGCGTCGGTGGGGTGCGCCGCCGTCCAGCCCGCGCCGCCGCCGTCCCAGCGGTACGCGCTCAGGCATCCGCCCGTCGCCAACTCTGTGGATCATAGTATCGTTCAAATTTGAATAACTTATTGTTTAAATTTAATCGAAATCTTAATAAAGCACCGTCTAGTGTCTTCACTAACCTTTTACGAGATTATAACATAACTTTTATAATAAACTAGATATACTATTCAAATTTAGGTAAATTTCATCAAAATCAGCCCAGCAGTTTCGGAGCCAATTCGACGCAACGAACAAAAAAAATCACTATAATATCTTTCCTGATACATGATTAAATTACTGTTTATACCTAATAATATAGAATAAAGACTAAAAAGAATGTCGATCCTTTGGGCGACAGATGCTCACCTGTGATGCGGCGCACGAGGTAGGTCTGGTCGGGAAAGGGCTCGAGGAAGGGCAGCAGCGCGCGCAGCTGCGGCAGAGCGGCGGCGGCGGCGCGCAGGCGCTGCGGCGGCACGCGGCCCGCCCGCAGCGCGCCCGCTTCGGCCAAGCCCGCGCGCGCCAGCGCCGCGTCCGCCGCCGCCAGCTCGCGCACCAGGCGCTCCAGCAGCGTGGCGTGCAGCCAGCGCCGCAGGTTCAGGTTCCACTGCGTGAGGCGCTGTCCGTCCAGCTGCAGGTGCGCCTCGGCCCCAGCCGGCGCGCTGCTCTCCGGCGCGGTGGCGGCGGCGGACGACGCCAGGCGGTACGGCGCGCACGCCGCCGGCGACGCCCACGGCCCCACCGACACCGTACCCGCGTCCGTCTCCGCGTCCTCCAGTTCCGCGCGCCGTCTGTAAACATAGGTGTACTATGTACTCGCATATCGTTCCTTTAAAAAGCAGTTTTGTAAGCATTAGCAACCGAAGTTGGTCTCAATTATGGGAAGGTTAAATACTCACTTGAGATAAGCCGCTAGAGACTGGGCGTCGTCGATGAAGCGATCCTGTGTAGCGTCAAATGCTCGCACGTTGGCACTGGGCGAGTGCGGCGCGTGGGGGGTGTGCGGGGAGTGCGGCGAGGGGGGCGTGGCGGAGCGGGAGGGCGGCGCGGAGGAGCGCCACGCGCGCGGCGACAGCGACAAGTCCGCGTCGCTGACGGACCACTCCGCGCTCTCGCTCACGCCGGACACGCTGGCGTTCTGCGACGCGAGCACGAACGACGAGTCTGTCAAAATACCACAGAAATATTACCAGGTGGTCATAATACGGTCCCTATTTCCGGGATTCTGAGGGGGAGTTATCTATTCATACCGTTATATATACATACAATTATTATTAGTATACCCTGTATCCCCATTTTCCACACCCTGTGAAAAAGTCATCAGATATTGTATAAAGCCAAGCTCCAAAGACTACACACTCTAAACCGACAAGCTCTACAGTAGTGTATATAATCCTACTAGTACCTCAATCAAAATCTATGAAAAAGTGGTGAGATCTCATGTAGAGTCAAGATTCTTGATCTATATACTGGCATACAAGACTATTTGCACTTTTATTATAGTGGTGTAATAGATGGTAGTATAAATCAGAAAAGACCCATAACAGTTGGTCTAATCGAAAAATTTTAAAAGTAAACTATGATTTGTAATACCTATTCAACAATACTAAACATATATAAATTCTTTCAAGAATTTATACAAAGAATCTTTGTTAGGTTTATATGACATAAATTTGACTGACCTAAATCTGCGTCTGAAAGTCCCAGCAACTTCTGCTGTTCTCTAGACAGTGTGACAGGAGTTGTACTCGCTGGCAGGAGACACGTTGCATACTGCATTAAGTTAGCAGCAAACACCATAGCGCAGGCCAACTCCACATAGTGCATAGTAGATGTGTATCCCGGACATTTGCAAGACCTGAAAATGGTTATTAGTAAGTATTGTTAAAAAGGTAAAGATGTTTTAAACATAATATTATACCTACATATTTCATTGTCGGGAATACAACTAACATTATAGTCTATTTGTGTTACAAACAAATATGTATATCTCCGAAACTACATGATGTATTGTAATATTTGAAGACATGAATTGATGAATGTGATACATAGCAAACTATGATTTTGAGAAAATTGAGTTCAAACTGACAAACGACTAAAAACCTTCTTTCATTCATGTCTTCATTTATTTCAGACATCTATACTAATATTATAAAGAGGTAACATTTGATTGTTTGTTTGAATGGAATAGGCTCTGAAACCACTAAACCAATATGAAAATTTTTTTCGGCGTTGGAAAGCTACATTCCTAGCGCTGAACATAGGCTATATTACATATATTTAAAGAAAAAATGGGTTCCTTACTAAAACCCCAAAAATGTAGCCCAAAGTGTAAAAAACGACCTTCAAAATTTCTTACATCGTATGTGCTTCGACAACGGCTTGACCGATTTCGCAATTTTTTTTACAGTATGTTCGTTATTGTCATGAAAAGGTTATTATAGAAGAAAATGTTGAAAAAAATAAGCAAAAAATTAGAAAAAAGAAGAAAATACACATATTGGTCACGCGGGGTTTAAACCTGGACTCGATCTTTTCCATCGTTGCCAGTCTATATGACAGGGTTGTCATGGTAACAACATTGTTTACAAATGGAAAATAAATATGATGAAATGCTATAAATACCGTATTTATATCAGCTTAAACTATTTCCATCTTTATATACCATCACAAACTGTTTTTATGCTCCACGAAGTGGGCAAGGGTCAGCTAGTATTATATATTTACAACAAATTTTACAGAGCTAAAAATAAAAATTAGTGAACATTCTCCATTGCTGGATCCTTGATAGTAAAGTATACTTCAGAGCAGTAAAGTGTGAGCTCAGTGCTTTATAATAGTGTAAATGTTATTAAGTCTAAAAAGCATATTGATAGTTTAATTGAAAATTAAGTTATACTGAAGGTGTTAACAATTATAATTATAATAATAATAATATCTATGGACATTTCACACCACATCAATCTGCGTGGTGTGAAGTTCCATGCTAAGCACCCAAAGAACTTGTGTTAAAGGTGATGATGAAACCAGACAATGGATATATATTTAATACTTTATTACTATGCACATATTTAAGATTTTTATTATATTAATACACAAATTTAATACACATCCATGACCCAGGAATATTGAAATTTTTTATTTTATTTCCTCAGCAGGATTTGAAGCCGCGACCTCTGGATCATGAGCCAAGTTCTGAACCACTAGACCACGAAGGCATCATTTAATCAATTAGTGTTTGTGATTGTGTATGTGATTGAATATGAAAGTGTAGTGAACAAAGAATAGTGTGTGTTTTATTATGACAAGAGGAGTATAGTCATTTTACACAATAATATGGATTCAATGTCTTAATATGTAGTTAATATTATTAACATCATAGTTTTAAGAAACAGAAAAATTGTATTCTCATAAATATCTATAAAATTCATTGAGGAATAAATTGAAAATGTAAGAGAATTGGGGTTCTAAAGTACAATGTTAATACTTTCTTTTTTTATATTAATATGGTATCAAATATCACATATTATAACATACATATAATTAGTATACATACCTTGTAGAAGGTTACAGATATCCTCAGCTTTGATATTACTATGTGAAAGAACAAAATATTTATACTTACAAGTCATATACAAACACCAACAATAGAACAGCATTTAACACTATCCATTTTAATGACTCCGAACGTTTTTTATTGGCATAATTTAAATCTATAGTACGCTGTACTAAGCTAGAGTTAGGACTTGGAGACCTGAAATAAATGAAAATAACAAATATTATGTACAAATTAATACTCATAAATAACTTTATCAATTTATTGAACTAGTATTCCAAGTGGTATTATAATATTATACATATTCAAGCATTTTATAGCGAATAAACCCATTTTATATTATCGTCCACTCATGGTATTTCTTACATGGTATTATGGAAGGTAGGCAGCTTCACTAACGTTAAACTTTATATAAGATGCATTTGAGATTTAATCAGAAGAACAAGAGGCGACTAAAGGTAGTACATATAGTTAAATAAATAAGTAAAACTTCATTTTCTAATAAATTAAAAATACATTAAACAGCCGAACATCGAATACCATTATACTTCTTCCTCTTCCACAAACTTATTTTTTAATAAGGCAGTACCTATATAATACAACTATTAAACACTTGACCGTTAGGTAGTTAAAGTTTACAACATAGAGTATAATAATATAAATAATGGTTTACAACCTTGAGAGTGGCAACACCTAGTTTCCATCAAATCTTTTGTCCTTTTCTTTCCTTTTTAACCTTTAACTCTATCTATCTCGCTCGCACATTCCCCACCAGGCAGTGTCGAGCTGAAAATTAAGCTCTGACACCTGCCTCATTGGCGTTAAATTTTCCATCAACAGCGGTTCACTTTCGATACTATAGTCATTATCGAAGTGCTGACGCAGGATACCCGGTGAGTTCTTATAATTATAACTTTATTGAACCTCTGAAACTCATGGAAAGATTCTAAGCTCTAACGGTTTTTACCGTTTGCATACTATTCATAGAATTTATATTCTTAAATATCCAAGAAATAAGGAATCTTTTTTTGTTTCAGAGAATGTTATTATTAATTAACTTATTTTATGTTGTGTCCTTTGTAGTGTCAGGAGTTACTTATTGCAAAGTGAATTAATATATTTCTGTGGATAATTTTGTACTTTTGTCGGTATTATGTGGGTACCTACACAATATTTTGTGTCGTAAGAAAACGTGCTAACGTTTGTAATAGATTTGGTAAAGATAAAAATAACTTTTGCGTTGCAAATTTACAATCGTACTACCCACATTTCATTGATAATTCTTTAAATAAAATTTAAATGTTCACTTTGTCGCACACTATTTCTCCTTCCTTTTAGATAATTATAATGGATAATACAAATGCAAAAACATCCACCGTTCACCACGTTGAACACACCGGTTCTCGTCCGATCACCGAAGTTAAGCAACGTCGGGCGCGGTCACCCATCCAAGTACTAACTTGGATGGGTGACCGCCTGGGAATGTTCGCGTGATGTTGGCTTTTTGTTGGTTGCCAATCTACGGCAGGGCCCTCTGGTTTGCAAATCGAACGTTCGCATCGTACTTCCCTAAAAAAGGGGAGGTGGGGCAAACATAATCGCAAATATGACCTGTTATAGAAGTTATCGAACGAAGTAACCGAACTTCGCAGACATATTTATGAAGGCGAACCTTCTTGTATAAATCATCAAGGATCTCAGGATTTTTCTACCATTCCTAATGATTTAACTTTTTTAAAAATGAGGGTTATGATCAAATTTCTTTATTAAATATTAATGATTATGAGGTTCTAAATAATTTTGATCTATCTGACAATAATACTAATAATGAGATTAGTACGAATTTTAATTTTGAATTACACTGTGGTCGAAGGATCAAATCCCGCTATATGATAGATTGACTTTTTAGTTAAATTAAAGGAACCATCTAAGGGCCCAGAAAACAGATGGTGTAAGAAAATTTTTTATACCACTTATTTGCCTCGCAGGCATTAAACAAAAATAATTATCACCCCTCGCAGGGGTTTGATAATAATCATAGACCACACTCTCAGAGTACGTTCCAAAGACAGCCCCCGCAGGGCTCTTCGTATACCCAACCCACGCAGGGTTACTTTTATACCAGACCCACGCAGGGTACATTTGGCACCAATAGGCCTGAAAATAATAGCACACGAGGGTCCTTTCGACCCCGTGAAGTTTCACAAAACAGACACGAGCCTGGTACAGGAATTAGGAGACGTGGTCCCCAGGATTCACAATCGGGGAATAGGCGACGTCGATTCTGACCACTTCGAGGCGGGCCAATTAATTTTTTTTTGCATACCGGTTGAGATATCTAGGTGCACATCGCACACTTTTAAAAGATATCCGAGGGTACCGCATACCCTTTCAAGCGAGACTTCCTCTCTTATTTTTTAAAAATCAAGGACGTTTGACGACTCTAGAGTCAGAACCCATGTCCGACAGTATATCACAAATGATTCGGAAAAGGGAGTTCTGGAGGAGGCTCCTCTTTTTTGGAGCTTTATCTCGACTATGTTTTTAGTCCCTAAAGGAGACGGCACAAACCGATCCAATTTTCAACCTGAAAAATCTAAACTGGTATGTCGCAAATCAGCTATTCAAACTAGTTAATGTTTCGGGTGCCAGGGTTTCTCCAATGAAACGACTGGTTGTGATAAAATAATTATAAAAATAATATATTGTCTAACGGGGCCTCTGCGTGTGGCTTCGGCCCCACGCATGCCTTCCAAAGGTCCGGGATTTAATTGCCCGTGAGCAAGGAAGCTGTAGAAGCGCTTTTTTAATTATTATTATTATATCTGTATACACAGACATAATAATATAAAGTTTCTCCAACAAAACGACTGGTTCTGCAAAGTAGACCTTTCGCAAGCACACTTCAATGTGCCCATCTGACACAGTCACAGACGTTTTCTTCGGCTAGTGTACAAAGGGAAATTACTGCAAATGGCTTGTCTGCCGTTCGGCCTCAGTACAACTCCGAATATCTTCGCAACACTTTCGAATTGAGTGGCCCAAACTTTAACGGACGAAGGCATCAGAGTCCTAGTATAATTTGGACAATTTTTAGTAGTACACCAAGAGTACCAGACACTCACATGTGCAGGTCGTCCTTGCACGTCTAAAAGTTTTTGGGGTGGCAGATAAATTATCAAGTCAGTGACTAATTCCCAAAAGAAATTAGTGTTCCTCGATACCCTTTGGGTCACGTGGTTAAACAAAAATATGCTCCCCAACGGGAAAATAGTTTACTTACGCTTACGTCTCGAGGAAGTTCTACGAGATGTAACTAAAAATCTTTAGAGCTTAATAGACATATTGAATTTTGCGAGCTTCGCAGTTCCATAAGGCAGATTACACTTTCGAGAAACCTTGTCTTACCTCAACAAAGTCCTATGATTGATGTTGTGATATTGCCAACGGAGTTACAAAAGGAGATGAGGTGGTGGTTAGAAAATTGTCATGGGGAATCGATGATTCATTTTCCAACAGCGGAACATTTTCTAACGGTAGACGCATCAGACGTTCCGTGGGGAGCTCTGCTGAAAAAAAAAAAAAAAAAAACACATGATTTAGGTAGAAGCCCAACATATTCCGGGCAAATACAACAGTCATGCAGACCATCTTTCTCGTCATCAGCGTCCACCCGAGTGGCATCTGCTTCCCCAGGCTATAGAGAAAATATTTCCAAGGTTCGGTGTTCCTCTGATAGATTTGTTCGCGTCGGAACAGGTAAATGTGGTCATGAATTAGGTATTTGTCACTAGAACAGAAGGACTATGATAGCAACGTTTCACGTTGCCTTCTCACAGGTATGGTACTTTCCCACAGCACGGGTGTTCCCACCACCGTGCATTATTCCGAAAGTCCTGAATCACCAGAACCTTGCACGAGTCTATCTCCTCGTAGACCCCTTGAGACAAGCTCAAGAACGCTCGTTCCCAACGGCACTGAAGGCACGAGCAGTATAGCACCACGCTTCATAGTCAAGGATCTCTATCACTGTTGATATTTTGCAGATTTACATATTGTAGAGGGACTGGCTTATAACACGATTAATCTTCGTAAGTCCGTGGTAGCCACTTTAACTAACCCTGATAATGCCAGTAATTTGAGTTCAGACGTGTAAGTATGTCATGTCTTAAAAGCTATAGCTTTACAAAACCTGTAAGGAAAAGTATTTGGGATCTTGATATTTTAATTACATACTTGCGCATTATAACTGTGAACGAGGCTAGTATATTTGCTTCTTCTCGACATACAGCAACTCCTATAATACTTTGCTCTGCCCGCAGGGTCCATGAACTTTATTAACCACAGATACAAAACATTATGTTGAATAAGCCAATTCTTTGGTTTTATGGCCTGTTTTTGTACCTAAAACCGACACTGCCACGTACAGGCAGTCTGGATGGGGTTTTATTGCAATAATGAGAATAAAAAACCTTGATCCAGTATTTTGGGTAAAGCTGGAGCACGCCAAAGGCGACCTCTCCATACTCTAATCAGTTCACTACTGTCTAAACTAACTGTCCACTAGACTGCATCCTGTCGGGGGGAAACTTGAGGTCAAAAATGACATTTACACGTTTTTACCGTATATCTGATGTTAATAATAGCGGTTTTATACGCTTGTTTAACCCTGCTTAATTATACTGTTATAAAGTTTTAATTTCACAATGACCTTTGCATTAGGTTAGCCATAATTAAGCTACTTACCTATTGCCTTCAACTTATGAACTATATTGAATTACTTTAATAATTGTAAAAATTGTCTAATCATATTTTGTGAAATCAAGATATTTGTTTACTGTAACTAATAATTCCATAAATATTTTATTATGAAAGTAACCAAGTTTGGTTTGTACATTATAACAATTATAATCTCTTTATAATTAAGTTCAAAAATTATATTAATATTAGTAACACTACTGCACTGATATTTATTTTTTATTTCATTTTATTTGTACAGTAACTTATGCCTATGATGGGTACATTTTATGATGTTGTAATAAATGAGTTACAATTAAATGATAGTAATATGTATTATACAAATTGTATTATATTCTCGCTCAATACGTTAATATTGATAATCTAAAATGCCAGTTGTTTCAACACAGCATTCTATTTTAATTTATACTGAATATTCTTAAACTTTCAGTTTGTATGCATTACATTATAATGTCAAAATCACATTGGCGTCCTTATACAGATTTAATTTACCCACCAGGCGATAACAAACACGTCTCAAGGTTGTAAACTTTAACTAACGGTCAAGTGTTTAATAGAAGTGTTTTACCTGAAATAAAACACATATTAAATACTTACCTTAGTTAAAGTTTACAGATTTAAATTCTGCCTGGCAGTTCCTCTCGACTCAATGAGGCAGGTGTCAGTTACGTAGTAACTAATACTTAATCTGTGGGTGTCAGAGCTTAATTTTCAGCTCGACACTGCCTGGTGGGGAATGTGCGAGCGAGATAGATAGAGTTAAAGGTTAAAAAGGAAAGAAAAGGACAAAAGATTTGATGGAAACTAGGTGTTGCCACTCTCAAGGTTGTAAACTTTAACTAAGGTAAGTATTTAATATGTGTTTTATTTCAGGTAAAACACTTCTATTAATTTTCCCGCCCTTTCCAATTTTAGAGTGTCAATCACAGACGACTAAGCGGATACTACGTATGGTGTCAATCAATGATCTTAATATGGTTTGTCTATGATTATGTTTATTAGTTATAAAATTACAAAATATTAAATAATATCCCCTTGAGATAATTATAGATTTGAAATAAGATATAATAAAATGTTAAGATAGAATTATGTTATTAGGACCACCTTCTAAAACATTGACAAATGACACCGGCTGAAGGACTTGTATACATATGTCATGAATAAATTAATAAAAAAAAAATACAAATGACAGTTGTTATTTGACAGTACTTGACATATCACATTTGACAAATTCAAATTTGACATTTAGACATTTATCATGTATCGATTATAAAAATTTAGGACAAGAAAAGAGATTATTTTTAGTTTTAAATGAAATGGTGAACATTTTTAAATAATTACATATTAAAAACGGTGTATAAAAATTATGAGTGTTTAGTGCAGATCTTATGGTGTAATCGTGTGAAGTGATGGCGGCAGACACGGCAGTGGCGGTCAGTCCCGAGGAGACTCTTGAATCTCTGTTGCGAGAAGCTGAAGCGTTAAAACAAAAGCTAGAAGAGGAAAGGCAAAAGCTAAACGATGCCACACGTAAGTTCTGCATTTATTACTATAAAATACCGCATCATAGCAAGGTAACAGGAGGGAAGGTGTAATTTTTTAAATTTTTACATATTATTCAGTTGCACTAAAAGTTTGTTTTCTCTATCTTGTGTATGATGGACAGTGTTGAATTACAGTGTTCGTGGCTGCCACACTGTCCTTGTCTATTTACTTAGGGGGAAAAAAGAAAATTGACAATATGCCAGCATTTGATAAGCTAGATATTTTACTAATTTTATTAAACATTTCAGTTAGTTTTAGGGGCACAAGCACAGGCACCGCACAGTGTTTTTAATTTACAATTGTAATTTAAAGCCACATTTAAAACATTACAACCCTTTTTAAGACATTTATTAAGTATTTCTATAAATGTTTTGTGTTATTCCTGTTTCTCCTTTAGTATCTTGTGTTGCGGAGCGATTGGAGCCAATACCATATCCTAACCTGAAGATAAGAAGGGTATTAAAGGGTCATCAAGCTAAAGTTCTGTGTTGCGACTGGTCTCCTGATAAACGTCACATAGTATCCTCCTCACAGGTGGGTACAATAAGATAATAATATAATATATTACATAGTGTTTATTTACTCTCATTATTTCTCGAAGTGAGATGCATAAGGTTGGATGTTTGTATCCGACCAGAGAGAGACATCCGACCTTATACGTCTCATGTCGAGATTTGTGCAATGAGTTTGATGATATCATATTGCTGTCTGTGTTAGACTTATATATCTGTTACATTTCAGGATGGGAAAGTTATTATATGGGATGCTTTTACTGCCACAAAGGAGCTAACTATTGCCATGCCGAGCACCTGGGTTATGGCATGTGCATATGCACCTTCAGGGAACATGGTGGCTGCAGGGTAAGTTATGTTATTATTAATAAGGTCCAATTTTTCAATCATCAGATAACTTTTATCTAAGGAATAAATATGTGAATTTGGCATATTTATTATGGAACAAATGTCAAAGTCATGTTTATTCAACAGATAAAAGTTATCTGATGATTGAAAAATCAGCCCTAAATGTTATAATAGAAAATACTAGCTAACATTATTTTTGAAAGAACCGTGTACTGAATCAACACAAGAAAGTGCATTGAAGCTCAAGTATTTTTAAATAGAAAACTGCACAGTTGATGCACAATGAAAAAAATGCAAAGTTTATTAATTTTGTGTTCAAATGAAAGTGTGTTTTTGTTGTGTGTCGAGTTGCACGATTTATACATACTCAATACGATCTCACCAATGTGTCGTTACACAGCGGGCTGGACAACAAGGTGAGCGTGTTCCCGCTGGGCGAGGAGGAGCCGGGCGCGCGCAAGAGGACCGTGGCCACGCACACGTCGTACGTGTCGTGCTGCCTGTTCCCGCACACCGACCGGCAGCTCCTCACGGCCAGCGGCGACGGCTCCTGCGCGCTGTGGGACGTCGAGAGTGGCCAGCTGCTGCAGAGCTTCCAGGCGCACGCCGCCGACGTCATGGCGCTCGACCTGGCCCCCAGCGACGCCGGCGACACCTTCGTCTCCGGCGGCTGCGACCGCGCCGTGCTCGTGTGGGACATGCGCTCCGGCCACGCCGTGCAGGCCTTCGACGCGCACCAGTCCGACGTGACGTCCGTGCGCTTCCACCCTTCCGGCGACTCGCTGGCGTCCGGCTCGGACGACGCGCTGTGCCGCCTGTTCGACCTGCGCGCCGACCGCGAGGTGGCGCGCTACGGCCGCGAGGCGATGCTGTTCGCCGTCAACTCGGTGGAGTGGTCGCCGAGCGGCCGCCTGCTGTTCGCCGGCTACAGCGACTACACGGCGTGCGCCTGGGACGCGCTGCGGGCCACGCGCGCCAGCGTGCTGGCGGGCCACGAGCACCGCGTGTCGCGGGTGCAGCTCGCGCCCGACGGCACGGCGCTCGCCACCGCCTCCTGGGACACCACCGTGCGCGTCTGGGCTTAGGTGTGAGGGTAGTCGTCTCGTCGTGTCGCGTGTCCCGCTGTGTCCCGCTCTCGGACGGACTGTCGTATCGGTGCAATAAATCCTATTTATTCGTCATTATGAGGACTGTATGTTTGTATTAGGAGTATTTATATTTTTAAATTATTATGATACATTTTATGTATGAAGTAATCGCATTTGGAGATTCGAGGGTCGCCAAGAAATGCTCGTTTTAAAAAGATCTTAGCTCCTATTGAATGCGAGGCGTATAACGGAATGATCGTGTAATTGATTGGTACTGCCATTCCTAATATTTTTTAAAAACTTTTTAGACTAAGTTGTTGTGCAGTTTTGGAAATTTAGTTTATAGGCAATATAGTATTATTAACCATATTATACACAGTAAAAAGGTTCTCGATATGTTACTTGTTACTGTATAAATATGAAAAAAGGTTTGCAACTTGTTGCAGGTCTTGAGCACTTAACAAATTATGTTATGTAATAATTATTAAATGAGATATTCTGTATATTATTACCTATGTTAAAATCACTGCACGTTATACTTTATTTTTTATTATGTTTTGCCCTGTAGGTATACGTTAATCAATTGTTATAAGAATATGTTTAAATACTTTGTGTACCTAATTGTTTTAATTTCCCAATGTGTATTCGCTCATTCAGACTTCAAAAGCACAAAATGAAAAGTATTTTTAAGCATAATATTTAGCAATTAGTTGAGCTACTTAACCTCAACAAGTTGGAATTGTTAGCGCGTACGTAAAATATCTAGCGCAGAAACAAACCTCGTGTAAAGCCACTTTAATATCAATGTATGTAGTGTACTGAGTAGTTAACATTTCGATGAATAAAACATTTGCTCTGCGGGCCTAGGCCGCGGAGCTGTTTACCAAAGAAATAAGACTTTAATTTACCTCGTTACAACGTGATCACTTGTGATGAAATTACATTACACCTAGCGCGGCACCAACGCTGAACATTTATAGTATAAAAGTATTAAATATATTTCCGTTGTATGGTACCTGTAACACAAGTTCTTCGGATACTTAGCACAGGGCCAGATTGACGTGGTGTGAAGCGTCCATAGATATTATTATTATAATTTTATCATAAAATATACACTTATATGTTTACACAGCCGAAAATATGACCATATTTTTTAGGTTTTTAAACGTCCATAACATTTCTTTTAACAATGAATTTATGAAAATAAGATAAAAATAGGGACGTTTACGTAGATACTGAGGATCTGGAAAAAATTGTTACTCTAGTGGCATTATCCAGGGAGGAAACGGGTCGCGTAGACCCCTGTTTTTGTATGGAAAAACGGCTGTTGTGTTTCCTCATGAGGTCATCAATTTGGATTGCCAAGAATCGAGATAACTAACGAGTCGGGCTAATTGACTAGCTGATGCTGTCAATTGCCAGACTCGTACCATAACGCCATACTTTGTTTTGGATGGATTCCAAATTAAACAAATTGAATAGATTAGCATATTAAAGAAAAGGAAAAAAATATAGCCCGACTTCGCAAAAAAGGAGTCAAGGTTGAAACTGCCTAGTCCTGCCATAAATACTGATACAAAGAAAAATATATTTTTTTCTATTGCAAATAAAATTTATTTCTTTTACAGTGTGTTAGTTTTATTCATAAATAAAAAGGTATTTAAAATATGAAAAGTTTATTCAAAGTGGCCGCCGTTGGCTGCAATACAGTCCTTTAAACGTTGAGGCCAGATATCAATAGAAGCACGCACTCTTTCCATGGGAAAATTCCTCACTGCCAATCGTATGGATTGCTTCAGGAACTCCAAATTGTCATGGCGTTTAGAGCAAGACATACTCTCTAAAACTGACCATAAATCGTAATCCAGCGGATTAAGATCGGGACTAGACGATGGCCAATCTTCAGCTCTTATGAAGTCCGAAACGTTGGTTTCCAACCAAGACTGCGTAGAGCGAGCTTTATGAGCTGGTGCCCAGTCTTGTTGAAAGGACCATTCTTGGTTATCGAACATAGTTTTATTAAGGGTCTTCACTACCTTCTCAAGAATGGTATCTTGACACACTTGTGCCGACGTTCTGTTTTCACAAAAGTATGGCTCAAGTCACTCCTTCATAGCTAATACCCCATCAAACCATCACTGACGACGGATAGTTCCCACGTTGCACTCTCTCAACCAATTGGGAAGCTTCCTTAGAGCTTTGAGCATAAATACGGTCATTTTGCTTGTTAAAATGTTGTTCAATTGTGAAAATTTTCTCATCAGTAAACAACATTTTTCTGTGACCTCCCTTTGCGTACCGCCTCAGTAATTGTTTTGATTTTAGCACCCTATTCTTTTTAAATTATCAGTTAGAAAATGACCAGTACGTCTGTTATAGGCTGAAAGTCTTAAGTCGTCTTTTAAAATACGCGACATGGTTCTAGGGGCTATCTTCATCTCCCGAGATAAAATCTTTTGTTTTCGAACCGGATTTCTTCGAATTCTTTCTCTTCTGCCTGACCACCTTTTCCGTACGAACACAGCGTGGACGGCCAGATCTTTTTCTGTAACAAACAGAGGAGGTCTCATTTTACCTATTAATAGTACACAAACATTTTGCTTATACCAAGCGTACAGAGAGTTTTAAAAATTGCATTGTGCTCCATACCTACTTTGTGTAACGCAATCACAGCGATTCTGTTCTCTTTATCACCCCACTCCATTTCAAGATCGCAAAATAATAAACAATGTAATGGCGCCAACATTAGAAAACACAATGAATAATCATGTAAAAATGACAGATTCTAAATTCAAATCGAATATTTTATTTATTTTTTATTGTAACAGTATTTATGGTCAGACTAAGTAGAAAATAATTCAATTTCAAATCCAGAAATGCATAGGTCCAAAAATGGTCAAGGTATAGCCGTGGAATACTAAAGTACTAAAGCCCGGCGCCCATTATCGGCATCGGCAAGGAAAAGGATCCTTCGGCATCCTACATGCAACTGCACACTATCGGCAATTATGCTTTGGCATGCTGCAACGTTCTTAGGGATGACGAGGCGTCCTTATAGATGCCTGTAGCTTGCCGAAGCGTCTCAATATCATATATCATCATCAAGAACAGTCTCAGAGTACGCCGGTTCAGTACGCCAGCGGCGTACCGAAGGATGCCGAAGCGTCCCGAAGCATTCTCAAGGCTGCCGATACAGCAGCCTCAAGCATAACGAAGTGGTATTTTTGTTATTACGACCACATATCACGGAAATTTCTATTTTATTGCCATTATGTTATATAAATATAGTAAAATCCTCAGTCGTGCCGATGCCGGTAATGGGCGCCGGGCCTTACTCGCTAATTAAACGTAAGCGTCAACTCACACCTCAATACGGTAGAAAAAATTCTCTCGTCTTCTTATTTAATCGACTTCCAAAAAAGGAGGAGCATGTCAAATCGGCCGGTTTTTTCTCAGATTAATAACTAAAGCATAGATACCGGGTAAAAAGCAAGAGCAGAGGCATATTTCTGTTCTTGTCTCACTATAAGACACATGCTTATGGGAAGGAATGGGAAGTCTAGCTGTCCGTTACTTTATTTTTTAGGCTTGTCACCACTTTGGGCGATCACCTCTGTACGAAGTTGGTCACAAGTTGCATGTCTGCTAGCTTGAGCTAATTTCATGTCTTTATTCAAGGGATGGCCGTAGTCGACATCACATGTCGATAAAAATGAAAATAAAGAAGAAGGTTCTATGTTTATACTATCTACCAACTAGAATAAATTACTTCCCTCTTTATATCCGCCTATGTCTATTGAACTCAAGGGATTTTAGTTTGCCCCAACAAATATGTTGATTCAAGATTTCTTCTTGAGGAAGTTTTCTAATATGAATAAGAATACATTGCTTCCGCGCGAAGCATAGTTTTTAATGATTTAAAAAACTTAAGTCAATAAGCATCTAATCTAAGAAGTATTAGCATCTTATATTCTTAGGTATCTATACCTCGGTACTACTATTGCTAAAATGTAAAGATTGTAACATTGTGATGCCGTTCAATGTTCTGGAGGAATCTAATCTACTAAAACACTATTTAACTACTTAAAAGAAACTAGAAAACCACAGTATATTTAGCGTTTGTAATGGACGTAATGCTATTTATTCAAAACAACGTTACGTGTAAAATCAATTTGACTAAATTAAGAATGTTTAGACAGCGAGTATTTGGGTATGAATAAAAAGTAAAGTCATATACTTACACCATAATCAAAAGTCAGTGCTGTAAGCAGTAAGACCGCCTTTATGTACAATTCCTCTTATTGCACTTATCTACTATACAATTGATTGTATTTTATGTTCAAATAATATTTTTTTTATATCTTTCTATTTCCATAGTACTATTCAAAATAACTATTAGGTATATAGAATATATTATCATCCAAGTCATTCTTATCATCCCATTTTACTGTACTGCTGGAATGCTGTATGGAAATCGTACAATGCAAGTATTATTTAATGGTGTAACAACACAGACACATACAGACATTTGACATTTCAAGCATTTGGATTGGGATAGGTAAGTAAAAAAATGTATTCAAAAATATATTTATTACGTATAATAATATTCAATTAACAATGGTAAACAACGCTTACAGACATACAAAAAACTGCCCCAAAAATACAAAAAAGCTCTCTCAGTCTATCAACGCAGCATGGAGTATGCAAAGGAACCAGACCACAGCACTCCAGTTACGTAGGAGAGCCATGGATTCGACGATACGAATGGACCGGCAGGACCGGATTCATATCTCGGCTTCACAGGAAACCGGTGTGTATCAACATCAAGGTATTATAATATTCTCGTTTGCAGTAAAATAATTGGGGGTAAATGTATCTATTCAAACATAAAGTGATGATTTCGAAGGGTTATCGATATAGAAATGTACATCACTAGGAGAAACTTAATGCTAAAATACTCTGATTTGTCTTGAAATATGTGTATCTTATGCAAAAAGCATTGAAATGTGCCATAAATCCAAATTCAAATTTTGTTCCTTTTTTTAAACTCAAGTAACCGAAAACGACAGTTTTCACAATTGAATTTACGCTAAAATACTCGGATTTACCTGGAGCTATGTGTATCTTATGCAAAAAATATTGTAATGTGCCCTAGATCCGATTTCAAAATTTGTTACTTTTTTTAAACTCAAGTAACCGAAAACGACGGTTTTCACAATTGAGTCTACGCTTAAATACTCGGATTTACCTGGAGCTATGTGTATCTTATGCAAAAAATATTGTAATGTGCAATAAATCCAATTTCAAATAGGGTAAAATTTTTTTTAAACTCAAGTAAGCGAAAACGACAGTTTTCACAATTGAATTTACGCTAAAATACTTTGATTTGTATGTAGCTATGTGTATTTTATGCAAAAAATATTGTAATGTGCCCTAGATCCGATTTCAAAATTTGTTACTTTTTTTAAACTCAAGTAAGCGAAGTGAAAATCCAATTTCAAATTTTGTTACTTTTTAAAAACTCAGGTAACCGAAATATACAGTTTTCGTAGTTCAGTTTACGCTAAAATACTCTGATTTATCTTGAGCAATGTGTATCTAATGCAAAAAGCATTGGTATGTGCCATAAATCGGATTTTTGGCAAAAATCAGATTTATGGCACGTACCAATGCTTTTTACTTTTCAAATTTTGTTACTTTTTAAAATTTAAGTAACCGAAAACGACAGTTTTCACAATTGAATTTACGCTAAATTACTCGGATTTGAATGGAGCTATGTGTATCTTATGCAAAAAGCATTGTTATCCATTTGATATTGAGTTTACGCTAAAATACTATGATTTGTCTTGAGCATGTGTATCTAATGCAAAAAGCATTATGTGCCATAAATCCGAATTTTGCCAAAAATCCGATTTCAAACTTTGTTACTTTTTTTAAACTCAAGTAACCGAAATATACAGTTTTCGCAATTGAGTTTACGCTAAAATACTCTGATTTGTCTTGAGCAATGTGTATCTAATGCAAAAAGCATTGGTATGTGCCATAAATCCGATTTTTGCTAAAAATCCAACTTCAAATTTTGTTACTCTTTTAACCTCAAGTAACCGAAAACGACAGTTTTCACAATTGAATTTTCGCTAAAATACTCTGATTTATCTTGAGCAATGTGTATCTAATGCAAAAAGCATTGTAATGTGCCATAAAACCGATTTTTACCAAAAATCCGGTTTCAAATTTTGTTACTTTTTAAAATTTAAGTAACCGAAAACGACAGTTTTCACAATTGAATTTACGCTAAATTACTCGGATTTGAATGGAGCTATGTGTATCTTATGCAAAAAGCATTGTTATGTGCCATAAATCCGAATTTTGCCAAAAATCCGATTTCAAACTTTGTTACTTTTTTTAAACTCAAGTAACCGAAATATACAGTTTTCGCAATTGAGTTTACGCTAAAATACTCTGATTTGTCTTGAGCAATGTGTATCTAATGCAAAAAGTATTGTTATGTGCCATAAATCCGATTTTTACCAAAAATCCGATTTCAAACTTTGTTAATTTTTAAAAACTCAAGTAACCGAAATCTACAGTTTTCGCAATTGAGTTTACGCTTAAATACTCTGATTTGTCTTGAGCAATGTGTATCTAATGCAAAAAGCATTGGTATGTGCCATAAATCCGATTTTTGCCAAAAATCCGATTTCAAATTTTGTTACTTTTTTAAATTTCAAGTAACCGAAAACGACAGTTTTCACAATTGAATTTACGCTAAATTACTCGGATTTGAATGGAGCAGTGTGTATCTTATGCAAAAAGCATTAAAATGTGCCATAAATCCAATTTCAAATTTTATTACTTTTTTAACCTCAAGTAACCGAAAACGACACTTTTCACAATTTTATTTTCGCTAAAATACTCTGATTTATCTTGAGCAATGTGTATCTTATGCAAAAAGCATTGTTATGTGCCATAAATCCGATTTTTACCAAAAATCCGATTTCAAATTTTGTTAATTTTTAAAAACTCAAGTAACCGAAATATACAGTTTTCGCAATTGAGTTTACGCTAAAATACTATGATTTGTCTTGAGCATGTGTATCTAATGCAAAAAGCATTATGTGCCATAAATCCGAATTTTGCCAAAAATCCGATTTCAAACTTTGTTACTTTTTTTAAAATCAAGTAACCGAAATATACAGTTTTCGCAATTGAGTTTACGCTAAAATACTCTGATTTTTCTTGAGCAATGTGTATTTAATGCAAAAAGCATTGTAATGTGCCATAAATCCAATTTCAAATTTCGTTCCTTTTTTTCAACTAAAGTAAGCAAAAATGACAGTTTTCACAATTGAGTTAACGCTAAAATACTCTGGTTTGTCTTGGGCTATTTGTATCTTATGCAAAAAATATTGTAATGTGCAATAAATCCGATTTCAAATTTTCTTACTTTTTTTTAACTCGAGAAAAGGAAATCGACAGTTTTTACAATTGAGTTTACGCTAAAATACTCTGATTTGTATGTATCTTTTGCAAAAAGCCTTGTAATGTGCCATAAATCCGATTTCAAATTTTGTAACTTTTTTTAAACTCAAGTAACGGAAATCGACAGTTTTCAGAATTGAGTTTACGCTAAAATACTTTGATTTGTATGTAGCTATGTGTATCTTTTGCAAAAACCATTGTAATGTGCCAAAAATCCGATTTCAAATTTTGTTAGTTTTTTAAACTCAAGTAACCGAAAACGACAGTTTTCACAATTGAATTTACGCTAAAATACTCGGATTTACCTGGAGATATGTGTATCTTATGCAAAAAATATTGTAATGTGCCATAAATCCAAATTCAAATTTTGTTCCTTTTTTTAAACTCAAGTAACCGAAAACGACAGTTTTCACAATTGAATTTACGCTTAAATACTCGGATTTACCTGGAGCTATGTGTTTCTTATGCAAAATTATTGTTATGTGCCATAAATCCAAATTAAAATTTTTTTCCTTTTTTTAAACTCAAGTAAGCGAAAATGACAGTTTTCACAATTGAATTTACGCTAAAATACTCTGATTTGTATGTAGCTATCTATGTGTATCTTTTGCAAAAAGCATTGTAATGTGCAATTAATCCGATTAAAAATTTTCTTACTTTTTTTAAACTTGAGTAACTGAATTCGACAGTTTTCACAATTGAGTTTACCTACGCTAAAATACTCTGATTTGTATGTAGCTATGTGTAAGTTATGCAAAAATCATTGTAATGTGCCATAAATCCAAATTCAAATTTTGTTCCTTTTTTTCAACTAAAGTAAGCGAAAATGACAGTTTTCACAATTGAATTTACGCTAAATTACTCGGATTTGAATGGAGATATGTGTATCTTATACAAAAAGCAATGTAATGTGCCATAAATCCAATTTCAAATTTTGTTACTTTTTAAAAACTCAGGTAACCGAAATATACAGTTTTCGTAGTTCAGTTTATGCTAAAATACTCTGATTTATCTTGAGCAATGTGTATCTAATGCAAAAAGCATTGGTATGTGCCATAAATCCGATTTTTGCCAAAAATCCGATTTCAAATTTTGTTACTTTTTAAAATTTAAGTGTCCGAAAACGACAGTTTTCACAATTGAATTTACGCTAAATTACTCGGATTTGAATGGAGCTATGTGTATCTTATGCAAAAAGCATTGTTATGTGCCATAAATCCGAGTTTTGCCAAAAATCCGATTTCAAACTTTGTTACTTTTTTTAAACTCAAGTAACCGAAATATACAGTTTTCGCAATTGAGTTTACGCTAAAATACTCTGATTTGTCTTGAGCAATGTGTATCTAATGCAAAAAGCATTGTTATGTGCCATAAATCCGATTTTTACCAAAAATCCGATTTCAAACTTTGTTAATTTTTAAAAACTCAAGTAACCGAAATCTACAGTTTTCGCAATTGAGTTTACGCTAAAATACTCTGATTTGTCTTGAGCAATGTGTATCTAATGCAAAAAGCATTGGTATGTGCCATAAATCCGATTTTTGCCAAAAATCCGATTTCAAATTTTGTTACTTTTTAAAATTTAAGTAACCGAAAACGACAGTTTTCACAATTGAATTTACGCTAAATTACTCGGATTTGAATGGAGCTATGTGTATCTTATGCAAAAAGCATTGTTATGTGCCATAAATCCGAATTTTGCCAAAAATCCGATTTCAAACTTTGTTACTTTTTTTAAACTCAAGTAACCGAAATATACAGTTTTCGCAATTGAGTTTACGCTAAAATACTCTGATTTGTCTTGAGCAATGTGTATCTAATGTAAAAAGCATTGTTATGTGCCATAAATCCGATTTTTACCAAAAATCCGATTTCAAATATTGTTAATTTTTAAAAACTCAAGTAACCGAAATCTACAGTTTTCGCAATTGAGTTTACGCTAAAATACTCTGATTTGTCTTGAGCAATGTGTATCTAATGCAAAAAGCATTGGTATGTATATGCCATAAATCCGATTTTTACCAAAAATCCGATTTCAAATTTTGTTCCTTTTTTTAAACTCAAGTAAGCGAAAATGACAGTTTTCACAATTGAATTTACGCTAAAATACTCTGATTTGTATGTAGCTATGTGTATCTTTTGCAAAAAGCATTGTAATGTGCAATTAATCCGATTAAAAATTTTCTTACTTTTTTTAAACTTGAGTAACTGAATTCGACAGTTTTCACAATTGAGTTTACCTACGCTAAAATACTCTGATTTGTATGTAGCTATGTGTAAGTTATGCAAAAATCATTGTAATGTGCCATAAATCCAAATTCAAATTTTGTTCCTTTTTTTCAACTAAAGTAAGCGAAAATGACAGTTTTCACAATTGAATTTACGCTAAATTACTCGGATTTGAATGGAGCTATGTGTATCTTATACAAAAAGTAAAAAAAGTAAAATCCACCAGGTGGCGCCCGCGAAGTAAACAACGAAGTTATACAGCTCCCGTTTAATATTCTTTTAAAAATATCTTTCATCGTTATTTCTTCCAAAGTTCCAGTTAATCATTTAATATGAAGTGCATAGTGTACATACAGCAATAAATCAAAGTGTGAACTAAACTTTATCAAAATAAAATTGTGCAGTGTATCAAATTGTCATCCGTTGCAGGATTCAAACTTTACAAGACTAAAACTGAAGGTTAGTGCCCAAGAACACCACGATAGTTTCCGATAACTGTTCGCCAGAGTTAAAGTGTCATAGTGTAAAATCGATCGACAGTATATTCCATAAATTTAACTTAAAACCAAAATCCAAGGATCCTTACATACTATAATTGCATTATCATCTAATCTCCCTACCGCCATCTATCGATGATCGTTTGAACTACGCATCAACCTGATTACCAGCCGGTCGATACTCCTTAGTAGTTCAAGCATTGACAACTAGAGGGCTCTGCATCACCGCTTCATATTAATACAAGCGGCTAATATCTATTATCTTTCATTGTGGCATTCAGACAGAAGAAGACATTTTTAGCTAATATGCCTGGAAAAACTTGCGCAGGGTGTCTTCTCCCTATCAAAGGGCGTGATTATCTCCTGTGTCTTCAATGTGAACAAACTTTCGATCTGGACTGCGCAAATATTCCAGAGAAAAAACGTAAGCAGATATCTAATGACTACAGACACAACTGGAAATGTCCTAGCTGCATATTGACTCAGCGAAAGCTCGGCGATAATACCAACACTCCAGTTCGCCAGGCACAGTTGTTCACTGAAAATGACTATGAAGGAGCGACGTCCCCCATAACAGGTAACGCAACTTCCTACGTTACGGAGGATAGCCTACGCGACATACTGAGACAAGAGATAGCAGCACTACTTAACACTACTATTAAGGAACAAGTAACTAAACAGCTCTCCAGTATTCAACAACAGATTGGCAGTTTCCATGAGGCTCTGAGTTTCTTTAATGAAAAATATGAGACAGTGTTAAAAGAACTTGAAGAAAAAACGGTTATAATAAAATCGCTTAAGTCTGATAACGAACATTTATTGTCCACCGTCAGCAATCTCTCTGGCAGACTGACAGTATTGGAGCAATCCTCGCGCGAATGCAACGTAGAAATAAATGGCATACCAGAACGCAAAACTGAAAACCTACTAACCACTGTTTCCAATCTCGCCAGATCTGTGAATAACACAATCTCTGAGGGCGAGTTGCTACATGTGACCAGAGTGGCCAAACTTAACAAAGACACTGACCGTCCTCGTGCTATAATTCTGAAGCTCTGTAGCGTTCGTAGACGTGACGCACTTCTTGCAGCAGTCGCAACCTACAACAAAAAGAACCCACGGAACAAACTAAACACAAGCCATCTTGGCATAGATGGCTCTATCAAACCAGTGTACGTAGATGAACACCTTTCGGCAACTCTGAAATCTCTTCACGCCGCTGCTCGTAAAAAATCAAAGGAAACTAACTACAAATTTGTATGGGTGCGTAACGGTAGAATCTACGTGCGTAAAGACGAATCGCATCAAGCCATACACATATATAATACTGATAGCTTGCTTAAGATAAAATAGGCCCATGAGACTCTATATCTCCAAGTATATATTTTTTCTTCTCTACACTCAATTTGTGAATGTTATTACGCTCCTTATTTACTTAATAATGTATAATATATATTACCAAAATGTAAGAGGTCTTAGAACCAAAACAAATGATGTATATGAGAATGTAGCTCTAGCAAGCTATGATATCATTGCTCTAACTGAAACTTGGCTAAACTCTAGTATTTATGATGGAGAGCTTACTGACGAGAGGTACGCAGTATATCGTAGAGACCGATGTTCTACGTCGAGTTTAAAATCCGACGGCGGTGGCGTTATGATTGCCATCTCGCGTGACATTCATTCCACCCGCGTTCAATCCTGGGAAACCGATTGTGAAGAAGTCTGGGTCATAATTAACAATAACAACAGCCGTAGCCGTAATAAGATCGCACTATGTACTGTGTACCTCCCGCCGCCAGTCACTCTTCAAACTCTGTCAAAATTCCTTACCAATGCCAGTAATGTTCTTAACTTTGCTGATGAAATAATTATTTTGGGAGACTTTAACCTTAACTTTATCGATTGGACAAAAGATCAATGTTTCGGCCATATGATACCCAACAACTCTAATAACTCAACTTTGGGATACGAATTAATAGATTTCATGAACTCTAACAATATACTCCAATTTAATAGCATAAAAAACTGTGATAACAGAATGCTCGATTTAATTTTAAGCACTGTAAGGATCGAGAATGTGACAACCCCGTTCAACATCATAAGTAAATTAGACCCTAAACATCTTGTATATCTTTCTCACTGCAGGAAGCCGTGAACTGCACGACTCTACACTCTAAGGCACGTTCTGATTACAATTTTTTTAGAGCTGATTATAGCAGCATTCAGTCGGATTTAAACGCCATTAACTGGGAAAATAAGCTATCTCACCTTAGTACTAATGAACAAGTCGAAACATTTTACACCGATATCATGGACATTGTCGACACTTATGTTCCTAAACGCAAGGTAAAAAAGTCTAGCCGACCTCCATGGTTTACGCAAGCTTTGTTCAAACTTAAAATTGAACGAGACAAACTGAGACTTAGGTTTCAGAAATACGGTAATCCACGCAACAAACTAGAGTATGACATACTTCGCAGACGTTTCAAAAATCAATCAAGTAAATGCCTCGTAGAGTACAAACAAAGACTGGAGCGCAATATCCATTCTAACCCTAAAGCTTTTTGGAAATACATTAAGGACAAACGTAGAGGCAACTCCCTGATACCAGCGCGAATGTTTCTGAACGATGCCCACGCCGATACTGGTCCCGATATTGCCATTTTGTTTGCCGATCATTTCCGCTCTACATACTCACCCGCCACTACGAACATGCCACCTCCTCTCACATCACCCGTGAATGTGGAAACGATCAGTCACCTCCATGTACCAAAAGATGAGATCCTACAAAAAATTAAACGTCTCGATTCCTATAAGAGTGCCGGTCCCGACTGTATTCCTGCAATCTTCATTAAAAGGTGTGGCGCATCTCTTGTCCTTCCATTATTTATAATCATAAATAAGTCGCTACAGTCAGGCATTTTTCCCAAAAAATGGAAGATAGCACGGGTCACTCCCATTCATAAAAAAGGAGATGCTAACAAGGTAACTAATTATAGACCAATTTCAATCTTGTCGTGCTTTGCCAAAATTTTTGAATCGGTAGTTTGCCCTGCTATCGCTAAGCACATCGAAGTCACTATTAGTGACAAGCAACATGGTTTTCGGCAGAATCGCTCAACCGAGTCTAACCTGCTGCCATACGTGTCCTTCTTATCTCGAGCTGTTGACTCTGGATCACAGGTAGATGCAGTTTATACCGATTTTAGCAGCGCTTTCGATAAGGTCAACCACGCTTTATTATTACACAAGTTAGAACTGATCGGAATACATGGATCCCTACTATCCTGGCTTGGCTCTTATTTAGAGGGCAGACGCCAGATGGTATCAGTGGATGGTTACGCGTCGTATGAATACGTCGTCACGTCTGGTGTTCCCCAGGGATCGCATATTGGCCCTATCCTATTCTCTGCATTCATAGACGACGTTACAACTTGCATCAGCCACTGCGAAGTATCAATGTATGCAGATGACCTCAAATTATATAGAGTCGTATCTTCACATTCAGACAGCCTTCTTCTCCAGCGCGATCTTGATGCTCTGCGCAGTTGGTGTTCCCTCAATGCAATGGTTCTGAATCCTAAGAAATGCATTCATATCAAATTCACCAAAAAACGACTTCCTCATGCGTCCTTTTACCATATAGGTGGAACTAGATTGACAGAGGTTAATGAGGTCCGCGATCTCAGTGTCGTGTTGGATTCAAAGCTCAAATTTAATCAGCACATCAATATGATTACCAATAAATCCACCAGCATGCTGGGATTTCTCAAGCGCAATACTATAGGATTTAAACCACAGACAAAAGTATTGCTCTTTAACTCTTTAGTACGTAGTCACATAGAGTATGCAAGCTCAGTGTGGAATCCGTCCTACGTCCAGTCATCCCAGAGAATCGAGAGAGTTCAAAGATCGTTCACCAGACACTTGGCCTTTTCCGACAGAGGTATTTCCCATAGATGCCCTTATGAGCAGCGACTAAATCACTACCATATTCAACCCCTAAGTACTCGGAGGAAAATTCGCGATCTTACCATACTCCACAAAATCATCAATGGCAATATGTCATGCTGTGAGCTCTTGGAATTCTTCTCTCTGTCCGTCCCTTATAACCGACCACGTCACCCAATAACTAAGATTTTGTGTGGACCACCTTGGAAAACTAACGTGGGGAAACATGCGCCGACCCAGCGTATGTGCGATTTATATAGCTATATATGCGTAATGGACAAAGGTGTCGACATTTTTCATGACGAATTCAATGCATTTAAAAAGAAACTTTATAGTATCTTTAACTTTAAAGATCCCATCACTAGTCAGTAAGTGTTATCATAAGTTATATGTTGTTTTGCTTTTATATTGTATAGTTTGAAATTCCAAAATTAATTAATTTATTAAAATGTAATTATGTATATTTGTAGTAAGTATATTATTAGTTTTCTTTTTTAATTTATAAATTGTTGTTTAAAATTTATTATGTAATTGCTGTGTTGCCTACAAAGGCGTATGCATCAGATACTTATTCTTGTGCAATATTGTTGATTGTAAATGTTTTCATGTATATGCTGCTGGTAACCTTAATAAATATATAAATAAATAAATAAATAAATAAAAGCAATGTGATGTGCCATAAATCCAATTTCAAATTTTGTTACTTTTTAAAAACTCAGGTAACCGAAATATACAGTTTTCGTAGTTCAGTTTACGCTAAAATACTCTGATTTATCTTGAGCAATGTGTATCTAATGCAAAAAGCATTGGTATGTGCCATAAATCCGATTTTTGCCAAAAATCCGATTTCAAATTTTGTTACTTTTTAAAATTTAAGTGTCCGAAAACGACAGTTTTCACAATTGAATTTACGCTAAATTACTCGGATTTGAATGGAGCTATGTGTATCTTATGCAAAAAGCATTGTTATGTGCCATAAATCCGAGTTTTGCCAAAAATCCGATTTCAAACTTTGTAACTTTTTTTAAACTCAAGTAACCGAAATATACAGTTTTCGCAATTGAGTTTACGCTAAAATACTCTGATTTGTCTTGAGCAATGTGTATCTAATGCAAAAAGCATTGTTATGTGCCATAAATCCGATTTTTACCAAAAATCCGATTTCAAACTTTGTTAATTTTTAAAAACTCAAGTAACCGAAATCTACAGTTTTCGCAATTGAGTTTACGCTAAAATACTCTGATTTGTCTTGAGCAATGTGTATCTAATGCAAAAAGCATTGGTATGTGCCATAAATCCGATTTTTGCCGAAAATCCGATTTCAAATTTTGTTACTTTTTAAAATTTAAGTAACCGAAAACGACAGTTTTCACAATTGAATTTACGCTAAATTACTCGGATTTGAATGGAGCTATGTGTATCTTATGCAAAAAGCATTGTTATGTGCCATAAATCCGAATTTTGCCAAAAATCCGATTTCAAACTTTGTTACTTTTTTTAAACTCAAGTAACCGAAATATACAGTTTTCGCAATTGAGTTTACGCTAAAATACTCTGATTTGTCTTGAGCAATGTGTATCTAATGTAAAAAGCATTGTTATGTGCCATAAATCCGATTTTTACCAAAAATCCGATTTCAAATATTGTTAATTTTTAAAAACTCAAGTAACCGAAATCTACAGTTTTCGCAATTGAGTTTACGCTAAAATACTCTGATTTGTCTTGAGCAATGTGTATCTAATGCAAAAAGCATTGGTATGTGCCATAAATCCGATTTTTACCAAAAATCCGATTTCAAATTTTGTTACTTTTTTAAATTTCAAGTAACCGAAAACGACAGTTTTCACAATTGAATTTCCGCTAAATTACTCGGATTTGAATGGAGCTATGTGTAGGTATCTTATGCAAAAAGCATTGAAATGTGCCATAAATCCAATTTCAAATTTTGTTACTTTTTTAACCTCAAGTAACCGAAAACGACAGTTTTCACAATTGAATTTACGCTAAATTACTCGAATTTAAATGGAGCTATGTGTATCTAATGCAAAAAGCATTGTAATGTGCCATAAATCCGAATTTTGCCAAAAATCCGATTTCAAACTTTGTTACTTTTTTAAAACTCAAGTAACCGAAATCTACAGTTTTCGCAATTCGCAAAAAAGCATTGGTATGTGCCATAAATCCGATTTTTGCCAAAAATCCGATTTAAAATTTTGTTACATTTTTAAATTTCAAGTAACCGAAAACGACAGTTTTCACAATTGAATTTACGCTAAATTACTCGGATTTGAATGGAGCTATGTGTATCTTATGCAAAAAGCATTAAAATGTGCCATAAATCCAATTTCAAATTTTGTTACTTTTTTAACCTCAAGTAACCGAAAACGACAGTTTTTACACTTGAATTTTCGCTAAAATACTCTGATTTGTTTTGAGAAATGTGTATCTAATGCAAGAAGCATTGGAATGTGCCATAAATCCGATTTTTGCTAAAAATCTGATTTCAAATTTTGTTACTTTTTAAAATTTAAGTAACCGAAAACGACAGTTTTCACAATTGAATTTACGCTTAATTACTCGGATTTGAATGGAGCTATGTGTATCTTATGCAAAAAGCATTGAAATGTGCCATAAATCCAATTTCAAATTTTGTTACTTTTTTAACCTCAAGTAACCGAAAACGACAGTTTTCACAATTGAATTTTCGCTAAAATACTCTGATTTATCTTGAGCAATGTGTATCTAGTGCAAAAAGCATTGTAATGTGCCATAAATC
Source organism: Celastrina argiolus (assembly GCA_905187575.2). Classification (NCBI taxonomy): domain Eukaryota; kingdom Metazoa; phylum Arthropoda; class Insecta; order Lepidoptera; family Lycaenidae; genus Celastrina; species Celastrina argiolus. Next base: position 16,892,755 of record LR994594.1, read on the forward strand.
CGATTTTTACCAAAAATCCGATTTCTAATTTTGTTACTTTTTAAAATTTAATTACTTAAATTTCGGTTACCCGAAAACGACAGTTTTCACAATTGAATTTACGCTAAATTACTCTGATTTGTCTTGAGCAACGTGTATCTAATGCAAAAAGCATTGTTATGTGCCATAAATCCGAATTTTGCCAAAAATCCGATTTCAAACTTTGTTACTTTTTTTAAACTCAAGTAACCGAAATATACAGTTTTCGCAATTGAGTTTACGCTAAAATACTCTGATTTGTCTTGAGCAATGTGTATCTAATGTAAAAAGCATTGTTATGTGCCATAAATCCGATTTTTACCAAAAATCCGATTTCAAATTTTGTTAATTTTTAACAACTCAAGTAACCGAAATCTACAGTTTTCGCAATTGAGTTTACGCTAAAATACTCTGATTTGTCTTGAGCAATGTGTATCTAATGCAAAAAGCATTGTAATGTGCCATAAATCCGATTTTTACCAAAAATCCGATTTCTAATTTTGTTACTTTTTAAAATTAAATTACTTAAATTTCGGTTACCCGAAAACGACAGTTTTCACAATTGAATTTACGCTAAATTACTCGGATTTGAATGGAGCTATGTGTATCTTATGCAAAAAGCATTGTTATGTGCCATAAATCCGAATTTTGCCAAAAATCCGATTTCAAACTTTGTTACTTTTTTTAAACTCAAGTAACCGAAATATACAGTTTTCGCAATTGAGTTTACGCTAAAATACTCTGATTTGTCTTGAGCAATGTGTATCTAATGTAAAAAGCATTGTTATGTGCCATAAATCCGATTTTTACCAAAAATCCGATTTCAAATATTGTTAATTTTTAAAAACTCAAGTAACCGAAATCTACAGTTTTCGCAATTGAGTTTACGCTAAAATACTCTGATTTGTCTTGAGCAATGTGTATCTAATGCAAAAAGCATTGGTATGTATATGCCATAAATCCGATTTTTACCAAAAATCCGATTTCAAATTTTGTTCCTTTTTTTAAACTCAAGTAAGCGAAAATGACAGTTTTCACAATTGAATTTACGCTAAAATACTCTGATTTGTATGTAGCTATGTGTATCTTTTGCAAAAAGCATTGTAATGTGCAATTAATCCGATTAAAAATTTTCTTACTTTTTTTAAACTTGAGTAACTGAATTCGACAGTTTTCACAATTGAGTTTACCTACGCTAAAATACTCTGATTTGTATGTAGCTATGTGTAAGTTATGCAAAAATCATTGTAATGTGCCATAAATCCAAATTCAAATTTTGTTCCTTTTTTTCAACTAAAGTAAGCGAAAATGACAGTTTTCACAATTGAATTTACGCTAAATTACTCGGATTTGAATGGAGCTATGTGTATCTTATACAAAAAGTAAAAAAAGTAAAATCCACCAGGTGGCGCCCGCGAAGTAAACAACGACGTTATACAGCTCCCGTTTAATATTCTTTTAAAAATATCTTTCATCGTTATTTCTTCCAAAGTTCCAGTTAATCATTTAATATGAAGTGCATAGTGTACATACAGCAATAAATCAAAGTGTGAACTAAACTTTATCAAAATAAAATTGTGCAGTGTATCAAATTCTCATCCGTTGCAGGATTCAAACTTTACAAGACTAAAACTGAAGGTTAGTGCCCAAGAACACCACGATAGTTTCCGATAACTGTTCGCCAGAGTTAAAGTGTCATAGTGTAAAATCGATCGACAGTATATTCCATAAATTTAACTTAAAACCAAAATCCAAGGATCCTTACATACTATAATTGCATTGTCATCTAATCTCCCTACCGCCATCTATCGATGATCGTTTGAACTACGCATCAACCTGATTACCAGCCGGTCGATACTCCTTAGTAGTTCAAGCATTGACAACTAGAGGGCTCTGCATCACCGCTTCATATTAATACAAGCGGCTAATATCTATTATCTTTCATTGTGGCATTCAGACAGAAGAAGACATTTTTAGCTAATATGCCTGGAAAAACTTGCGCAGGGTGTCTTCTCCCTATCAAAGGGCGTGATTATCTCCTGTGTCCTCAATGTGAACAAACTTTCGATCTGGACTGCGCAAATATTCCAGAGAAAAAACGTAAGCAGATATCTAATGACTACAGACACAACTGGAAATGTCCTAGCTGCATATTGACTCAGCGAAAGCTCGGCGATAATACCAACACTCCAGTTCGCCAGGCACAGTTGTTCACTGAAAATGACTATGAAGGAGCGACGTCCCCCATAACAGGTAACGCAACTTCCTACGTTACGGAGGATAGCCTACGCGACATACTGAGACAAGAGATAGCAGCACTACTTAACACTACTATTAAGGAACAAGTAACTAAACAGCTCTCCAGTATTCAACAACAGATTGGCAGTTTCCATGAGGCTCTGAGTTTCTTTAATGAAAAATATGAGACAGTGTTAAAAGAACTTGAAGAAAAAACGGTTATAATAAAATCGCTTAAGTCTGATAACGAACATTTATTGTCCACCGTCAGCAATCTCTCTGGCAGACTGACAGTATTGGAGCAATCCTCGCGCGAATGCAACGTAGAAATAAATGGCATACCAGAACGCAAAACTGAAAACCTACTAACCACTGTTTCCAATCTCGCCAGATCTGTGAATAACACAATCTCTGAGGGCGAGTTGCTACATGTGACCAGAGTGGCCAAACTTAACAAAGACACTGACCGTCCTCGTGCTATAATTCTGAAGCTCTGTAGCGTTCGTAGACGTGACGCACTTCTTGCAGCAGTCGCAACCTACAACAAAAAGAACCCACGGAACAAACTAAACACAAGCCATCTTGGCATAGATGGCTCTATCAAACCAGTGTACGTAGATGAACACCTTTCGCCAACTCTGAAATCTCTTCACGCCGCTGCTCGTAAAAAATCAAAGGAAACTAACTACAAATTTGTATGGGTGCGTAACGGTAGAATCTACGTGCGTAAAGACGAATCGCATCAAGCCATACACATATATAATACTGATAGCTTGCTTAAGATAAAATAGGCCCATGAGACTCTATATCTCCAAGTATATATTTTTTCTTCTCTACACTCAATTTGTGAATGTTATTACGCTCCTTATTTACTTAATAATGTATAATATATATTACCAAAATGTAAGAGGTCTTAGAACCAAAACAAATGATGTATATGAGAATGTAGCTCTAGCAAGCTATGATATCATTGCTCTAACTGAAACTTGGCTAAACTCTAGTATTTATGATGGAGAGCTTACTGACGAGAGGTACGCAGTATATCGTAGAGACCGATGTTCTACGTCGAGTTTAAAATCCGACGGCGGTGGCGTTATGATTGCCATCTCGCGTGACATTCATTCCACCCGCGTTCAATCCTGGGAAACCGATTGTGAAGAAGTCTGGGTCATAATTAACAATAACAACAGCCGTAGCCGTAATAAGATCGCACTATGTACTGTGTACCTCCCGCCGCCAGTCACTCTTCAAACTCTGTCAAAATTCCTTACCAATGCCAGTAATGTTCTTAACTTTGTTGATGAAATAATTATTTTGGGAGACTTTAACCTTAACTTTATCGATTGGACAAAAGATCAATGTTTCGGCCATATGATACCCAACAACTCTAATAACTCAACTTTGGGATACGAATTAATAGATTTCATGAACTCTAACAATATACTCCAATTTAATAGCATAAAAAACTGTGATAACAGAATGCTCGATTTAATTTTAAGCACTGTAAGGATCGAGAATGTGACAACCCCGTTCAACATCATAAGTAAATTAGACCCTAAACATCTTGTATATCTTTCTCACTGCAGGAAGCCGTGAACTGCACGACTCTACACTCTAAGGCACGTTCTGATTACAATTTTTTTAGAGCTGATTATAGCAGCATTCAGTCGGATTTAAACGCCATTAACTGGGAAAATAAGCTATCTCACCTTAGTACTAATGAACAAGTCGAAACATTTTACACCGATATCATGGACATTGTCGACACTTATGTTCCTAAACGCAAGGTAAAAAAGTCTAGCCGACCTCCATGGTTTACGCAAGCTTTGTTCAAACTTAAAATTGAACGAGACAAACTGAGACTTAGGTTTCAGAAATACGGTAATCCACGCAACAAACTAGAGTATGACATACTTCGCAGACGTTTCAAAAATCAATCAAGTAAATGCCTCGTAGAGTACAAACAAAGACTGGAGCGCAATATCCATTCTAACCCTAAAGCTTTTTGGAAATACATTAAGGACAAACGTAGAGGCAACTCCCTGATACCAGCGCGAATGTTTCTGAACGATGCCCACGCCGATACTGGTCCCGATATTGCCATTTTGTTTGCCGATCATTTCCGCTCTACATACTCACCCGCCACTACGAACATGCCACCTCCTCTCACATCACCCGTGAATGTGGAAACGATCAGTCACCTCCATGTACCAAAAGATGAGATCCTACAAAAAATTAAACGTCTCGATTCCTATAAGAGTGCCGGTCCCGACTGTATTCCTGCAATCTTCATTAAAAGGTGTGGCGCATCTCTTGTCCTTCCATTATTTATAATCATAAATAAGTCGCTACAGTCAGGCATTTTTCCCAAAAAATGGAAGATAGCACGGGTCACTCCCATTCATAAAAAAGGAGATGCTAACAAGGTAACTAATTATAGACCAATTTCAATCTTGTCGTGCTTTGCCAAAATTTTTGAATCGGTAGTTTGCCCTGCTATCGCTAAGCACATCGAAGTCACTATTAGTGACAAGCAACATGGTTTTCGGCAGAATCGCTCAACCGAGTCTAACCTGCTGCCATACGTGTCCTTCTTATCTCGAGCTGTTGACTCTGGATCACAGGTAGATGCAGTTTATACCGATTTTAGCAGCGCTTTCGATAAGGTCAACCACGCTTTATTATTACACAAGTTAGAACTGATCGGAATACATGGATCCCTACTATCCTGGCTTGGCTCTTATTTAGAGGGCAGACGCCAGATGGTATCAGTGGATGGTTACGCGTCGTATGAATACGTCGTCACGTCTGGTGTTCCCCAGGGATCGCATATTGGCCCTATCCTATTCTCTGCATTCATAGACGACGTTACAACTTGCATCAGCCACTGCGAAGTATCAATGTATGCAGATGACCTCAAATTATATAGAGTCGTATCTTCACATTCAGACAGCCTTCTTCTCCAGCGCGATCTTGATGCTCTGCGCAGTTGGTGTTCCCTCAATGCAATGGTTCTGAATCCTAAGAAATGCATTCATATCAAATTCACCAAAAAACGACTTCCTCATGCGTCCTTTTACCATATAGGTGGAACTAGATTGACAGAGGTTAATGAGGTCCGCGATCTCAGTGTCGTGTTGGATTCAAAGCTCAAATTTAATCAGCACATCAATATGATTACCAATAAATCCACCAGCATGCTGGGATTTCTCAAGCGCAATACTATAGGATTTAAACCACAGACAAAAGTATTGCTCTTTAACTCTTTAGTACGTAGTCACATAGAGTATGCAAGCTCAGTGTGGAATCCGTCCTACGTCCAGTCATCCCAGAGAATCGAGAGAGTTCAAAGATCGTTCACCAGACACTTGGCCTTTTCCGACAGAGGTATTTCCCATAGATGCCCTTATGAGCAGCGACTAAATCACTACCATATTCAACCCCTAAGTACTCGGAGGAAAATTCGCGATCTTACCATACTCCACAAAATCATCAATGGCAATATGTCATGCTGTGAGCTCTTGGAATTCTTCTCTCTGTCCGTCCCTTATAACCGACCACGTCACCCAATAACTAAGATTTTGTGTGGACCACCTTGGAAAACTAACGTGGGGAAACATGCGCCGACCCAGCGTATGTGCGATTTATATAGCTATATATGCGTAATGGACAAAGGTGTCGACATTTTTCATGACGAATTCAATGCATTTAAAAAGAAACTTTATAGTATCTTTAACTTTAAAGATCCCATCACTAGTCAGTAAGTGTTATCATAAGTTATATGTTGTTTTGCTTTTATATTGTATAGTTTGAAATTCCAAAATTAATTAATTTATTAAAATGTAATTATGTATATTTGTAGTAAGTATATTATTAGTTTTCTTTTTTAATTTATAAATTGTTGTTTAAAATTTATTATGTAATTGCTGTGTTGCCTACAAAGGCGTATGCATCAGATACTTATTCTTGTGCAATATTGTTGATTGTAAATGTTTTCATGTATATGCTGCTGGTAACCTTAATAAATATATAAATAAATAAATAAATAAATAAAAGCAATGTGATGTGCCATAAATCCAATTTCAAATTTTGTTACTTTTTAAAAACTCAGGTAACCGAAATATACAGTTTTCGTAGTTCAGTTTACGCTAAAATACTCTGATTTATCTTGAGCAATGTGTATCTAATGCAAAAAGCATTGGTATGTGCCATAAATCCGATTTTTGCCAAAAATCCGATTTCAAATTTTGTTACTTTTTAAAATTTAAGTGTCCGAAAACGACAGTTTTCACAATTGAATTTACGCTAAATTACTCGGATTTGAATGGAGCTATGTGTATCTTATGCAAAAAGCATTGTTATGTGCCATAAATCCGAGTTTTGCCAAAAATCCGATTTCAAACTTTGTAACTTTTTTTAAACTCAAGTAACCGAAATATACAGTTTTCGCAATTGAGTTTACGCTAAAATACTCTGATTTGTCTTGAGCAATGTGTATCTAATGCAAAAAGCATTGTTATGTGCCATAAATCCGATTTTTACCAAAAATCCGATTTCAAACTTTGTTAATTTTTAAAAACTCAAGTAACCGAAATCTACAGTTTTCGCAATTGAGTTTACGCTAAAATACTCTGATTTGTCTTGAGCAATGTGTATCTAATGCAAAAAGCATTGGTATGTGCCATAAATCCGATTTTTGCCGAAAATCCGATTTCAAATTTTGTTACTTTTTAAAATTTAAGTAACCGAAAACGACAGTTTTCACAATTGAATTTACGCTAAATTACTCGGATTTGAATGGAGCTATGTGTATCTTATGCAAAAAGCATTGTTATGTGCCATAAATCCGAATTTTGCCAAAAATCCGATTTCAAACTTTGTTACTTTTTTTAAACTCAAGTAACCGAAATATACAGTTTTCGCAATTGAGTTTACGCTAAAATACTCTGATTTGTCTTGAGCAATGTGTATCTAATGTAAAAAGCATTGTTATGTGCCATAAATCCGATTTTTACCAAAAATCCGATTTCAAATATTGTTAATTTTTAAAAACTCAAGTAACCGAAATCTACAGTTTTCGCAATTGAGTTTACGCTAAAATACTCTGATTTGTCTTGAGCAATGTGTATCTAATGCAAAAAGCATTGGTATGTGCCATAAATCCGATTTTTACCAAAAATCCGATTTCAAATTTTGTTACTTTTTTAAATTTCAAGTAACCGAAAACGACAGTTTTCACAATTGAATTTCCGCTAAATTACTCGGATTTGAATGGAGCTATGTGTAGGTATCTTATGCAAAAAGCATTGAAATGTGCCATAAATCCAATTTCAAATTTTGTTACTTTTTTAACCTCAAGTAACCGAAAACGACAGTTTTCACAATTGAATTTACGCTAAATTACTCGAATTTAAATGGAGCTATGTGTATCTAATGCAAAAAGCATTGTAATGTGCCATAAATCCGAATTTTGCCAAAAATCCGATTTCAAACTTTGTTACTTTTTTAAAACTCAAGTAACCGAAATCTACAGTTTTCGCAATTCGCAAAAAAGCATTGGTATGTGCCATAAATCCGATTTTTGCCAAAAATCCGATTTAAAATTTTGTTACATTTTTAAATTTCAAGTAACCGAAAACGACAGTTTTCACAATTGAATTTACGCTAAATTACTCGGATTTGAATGGAGCTATGTGTATCTTATGCAAAAAGCATTAAAATGTGCCATAAATCCAATTTCAAATTTTGTTACTTTTTTAACCTCAAGTAACCGAAAACGACAGTTTTTACACTTGAATTTTCGCTAAAATACTCTGATTTGTTTTGAGAAATGTGTATCTAATGCAAGAAGCATTGGAATGTGCCATAAATCCGATTTTTGCTAAAAATCTGATTTCAAATTTTGTTACTTTTTAAAATTTAAGTAACCGAAAACGACAGTTTTCACAATTGAATTTACGCTTAATTACTCGGATTTGAATGGAGCTATGTGTATCTTATGCAAAAAGCATTGAAATGTGCCATAAATCCAATTTCAAATTTTGTTACTTTTTTAACCTCAAGTAACCGAAAACGACAGTTTTCACAATTGAATTTTCGCTAAAATACTCTGATTTATCTTGAGCAATGTGTATCTAGTGCAAAAAGCATTGTAATGTGCCATAAATCCGATTTTTACCAAAAATCCGATTTCTAATTTTGTTACTTTTTAAAATTTAATTACTTAAATTTCGGTTACCCGAAAACGACAGTTTTCACAATTGAATTTACGCTAAATTACTCTGATTTGTCTTGAGCAACGTGTATCTAATGCAAAAAGCATTGTTATGTGCCATAAATCCGAATTTTGCCAAAAATCCGATTTCAAACTTTGTTACTTTTTTTAAACTCAAGTAACCGAAATATACAGTTTTCGCAATTGAGTTTACGCTAAAATACTCTGATTTGTCTTGAGCAATGTGTATCTAATGTAAAAAGCATTGTTATGTGCCATAAATCCGATTTTTACCAAAAATCCGATTTCAAATTTTGTTAATTTTTAACAACTCAAGTAACCGAAATCTACAGTTTTCGCAATTGAGTTTACGCTAAAATACTCTGATTTGTCTTGAGCAATGTGTATCTAATGCAAAAAGCATTGTAATGTGCCATAAATCCGATTTTTACCAAAAATCCGATTTCTAATTTTGTTACTTTTTAAAATTAAATTACTTAAATTTCGGTTACCCGAAAACGACAGTTTTCACAATTGAATTTACGCTAAATTACTCGGATTTGAATGGAGCTATGTGTATCTTATGCAAAAAGCATTAAAATGTGCCATAAATCCAATTTCAAATTTTATTACTTTTTTAACCTCAAGTAACCGAAAACGACACTTTTCACAATTGAATTTTCGCTAAAATACTCTGATTTATCTTGAGCAATGTGTATCTAATGCAAAAAGCATTGGTATGTGCCATAAATCCGATTTTTGCCAAAAATCCGATTTCAAATTTTGTTACTTTTTAAAATTTAAGTGTCCGAAAACGACAGTTTTCACAATTGAATTTACGCTAAATTACTCGGATTTGAATGGAGCTATGTGTATCTTATGCAAAAAGCATTGTTATGTGCCATAAATCCGAGTTTTGCCAAAAATCCGATTTCAAACTTTGTAACTTTTTTTAAACTCAAGTAACCGAAATATACAGTTTTCGCAATTGAGTTTACGCTAAAATACTCTGATTTGTCTTGAGCAATGTGTATCTAATGCAAAAAGCATTGTTATGTGCCATAAATCCGATTTTTACTGTGCACGATGAACGAATAAATGGTAAAAAAATGAATATAACTTGTAAATTATGTTAATGTAAAATGATAGTGATTAACTTAGTTTGTGGAATCACCTGCGGCACTAACAGGCCGAAACCGACCAATCCCGCTCGAGGTATCGGACGCACTCTTCTGTCTGTCTCGGTAGTCCTTGTCGCCGACAAGGATCACCGGCAGATAGAGAGGGAATGAGGCGACCGTTATATCGGGGGAGGGAGAGGAAATATAAATAGAACCGAAACAGGTGTTATGTAATAATGATGTAAATTATGTATAGGGATAAGAATGAAAAAACTGTATATGTAAAAATTGTATATTTTGAGAATAATAAACGAAAGTTTGTTTGAGGGGGTGAGGAATGGAAAGTTCTAGAAGGTTTCGGTCGCGACCGGTATAAATAAAGGACCGGCCGCCAGTACAATTCATTCGCTCCTCAACCGTCGACCGGAAAGAACTTGAAGATTCCTCACCCTGAACAACGGTAAGAAGAAAAATAGTGTTTCCATTACCCCTCACCCTGCACCTTTCACCTTTCACCCTTTACCTCTCACCCTTCACCTTTCACCCTTCACCTTTCACACCTTAATATCACCATCCCGGCTTCACCCTTGATTCACAAACCTGTCCTTGGCAATCTAGGCTCGTCTGCTATCCAGCGGACGGTGCCCCACATTGTCTGGTCCACTTCGAGCCGGATTCCTGCTTGAATCCATCTCTCCTGAAGAAAGAAGAATCAGCGCGGACAGAAGTAAAAGAAGAGAAAATGTCAAGATCGAAGCCATCGAGCATCGCAGACGGAACAGAGCGAGCGAATCCTCCTGCAGTCATAACGCGGAGCGCTGCACAAGCACTCGCCGCGGCTCCACCTGCAGAAGAAGAAGAAAACATAAGCTCTACTACCGCAACGTCCGAAACCGCGACAGAACGAACCTCCACGGAAGAAACCTCTGCCAGCGAAGAGACAATAAGGAATGAAGAGGACACGCAGAGAAAAAAGCGTGCGCTTCAGAAGAAAAAAGGAAGAAAAAGTATACTAGAAGCAGAAGAAAAGCTGGCAGAATTGAAACTACAAGAGGTACGTGCATCCCTCGCACTCGCCGAGGCCAGACTCGCCAGAGAACGCGTAATGGTCTCGGAGGAAGAAGAAAAAGAAAATGAAACGGACAAGGTGGAAGAGTGGCTGCACGAACAGAACACAATTTCGTCAGCCGAAGAAGAAAAGAAAAAAGAAGAAAGTAAAAAGAAGAAAGAAAATGAAGAAAAGAAAAAGGATAAGGAAGAAAATTTAAGGAAAATAGAAGAGGAACCGGAACACAGAAAAGAAAGAAAAACGAGCGAAATAGCGTCACTGGCGGCAGCACTCACCCAAGCTGTCCGCATGACAAGAGACGCGCCCAAGTTCCTCCAAGAGCTACCCCCGTTCGCTGGACACTCAACGGGATGGCTCGGGTACAGAGCAGCATATCACGAAACAGAAGGTATGTTCTCAGACACAGAAAATATTTCAAGAATAAGAAGAAGCATCAGGGGAGCGGCATTGGAAGCAGTCAACAGCCTCCTGATAAGTCAGCCAGAACCACGGTTGATAATGGAAGCCCTAGAAAGAAGATTCGGCCGCCCCGACACACTCGCTGCAAACGAGATACAGAAAATCAAAACACTAGGCAAGCTGAGCGACAGTCCTCGTGAACTATGCATATTCGCCAACAAGGTAGCGAACGTGGTCGCTACTCTGGAAGCTCTGAAAAAGGTACATTACATGTTTAACCCAGAACTGGTGAAACACATGGTGGAAAAACTGTCGCCCATATTAAGGAACAAATGGTACGACTACGCAGCAAAGAACAACAAAGAAGATGCATCAGACCTGAAGAAAATATCAGCGTTCCTGAACGAAGAAGCAGATAAGTGCGGCGCATACGCACTACCTGAAGAAATAGACAACTATCACGAGAGGCCACAAAAGAGAAGAATAGAACGAACCTACTCCACTGCTGCCGACGTAAGTACCAAACGACAATGCCCTAGCTGTCGCCAAGAGCACTACGTGACCGAGTGCAGACGGTTCATGCACGCCTCGGTCAACGAAAGGTGGGAGATCGCCAAGAGAAACCGCCTCTGCTACCAGTGCCTGAAAAGTACACATCGTCGAGGAGGCTGCGGCGCCAGAAGATGCGGCATAAGCGGATGCAACTTAGCACACCATCGCTTACTACATCACAACAAGCCGCCAGCAACACAACAGCCACCGCCGCAGCAGCAAGAAGCAGAAGAAAGTCCGGCTTCGGTTGAAGTAGTGAGCTTCGCGAGAGATAGGCAAGCATACCTGAAGATTGCTCCAGTCACTATCATCGGTAAGAACAGCACCCGAATCGACACCTACGCCCTCATGGACGACGGTAGCACAGTGACCCTCATGGACGAAGGCCTAGCTGATCTCCTGGAACTGGACGGACCACAGCAGAACATTTGGATACAAGGCCTCAACGAGACAATGAAGTACGAAAATTGCAAAAAGGTAGAATTCAGAATACGAGGAAAAAACAGCAGACAAGAATACGCCGTTGGCAGCGCAAGAACAGTACCAAAACTACTGTCTACCAAGCAGAAAATACAGAAAGAAGATTTAAGAGACTGCGCACATTTAGAAGACATCAAAGACCAACTGACGTACGACAGCGCGCGACCCAGAATTCTAATAGGACAGGACAACTGGGAACTGTTAATAGCACTCGAGGTACGTACAGGAAGAAAAGACCAACCAGTCGCATCGCACACGCGACTAGGCTGGGTGCTACACGGCTATCGATCATCTCAGATGAAGACGATAGCTTTCTGCGGCCACACGACAACCGCAACAGAAGAAAAAGAACAAGTGAACATGGAAAACATGATGAAGAAGTTCTTCGAGTTAGAAGCCCTCGGAATCGAAGCCAAGAAGCCGAAGAACGATCCTGAAGAACGTGCGATGGAAATATTGAAGAAAGAAACTAGGAAAACGCTAGATGGCAGGTACGAAACGGCACTACTCTGGAAGGACGAAACAGAAACGATCCCGTGTAACTATCAAGACGCCATGAAACGCTTGAAGTCGTTAGAGAAAAAACTAGATCGAGATGAAGAACTAAAAAGAAAATATGAGGAAAGAATAACGAACTTACTGGAATCCAAGTATGCTACACCAGCTGCAACCCCGCCCACACCAGGTCGTACTTGGTATCTACCACACTTCGGCGTATGCAATCCAGCGAAGCCCAAGATCCGCCTAGTGCACGATGCAGCAGCCAGATCACACGGACGCAGCCTCAACGACATGTTGCTCTCCGGTCCTGACCTACTGCAGTCCCTGCCGGGAATAATTATGCGATTCCGAGAACATCCGGTTGCGGTCACTGCAGACATCAAAGAAATGTTTATGCGCATACACATAAGAGAGAAGGACAGAGACGCACTACGTTTCCTATGGAGAGGAAGAGAGAGAGAGAAAAAACCTCAAGAATATCAAATGACTTCACTTATATTCGGAGCGACGTCGTCACCATGTACAGCACTGTACGTAAAAAATAAGAACGCAGAAAAGTTTACAGAAAAGTACCCGCAAGCAGTAGAAGAGATCATTAAGAACCATTACATGGACGACTTCATAACGAGCTTCGCGAACGAAGAAGAAGCACTCACTGTATCGAGGCAAGTAGACCTGATACACCGACACGCCGGCTTCGAGCTACGCGGCTGGGCGTCGAACACAGAAACCCTACGACAACACTTTAAGAACCACCAAGAACCTTCTGGTATACCTATGGGAGAAGAATGCGCCGACAAAACGCTGGGAATGTGGTGGGAAGCAAGAGAAGATCTGCTGCGATTCAACCTCAACCAGCATAAGAGGCCGCCCGCCATCATGAACGAATCCAGAGTCCCGACGAAGAGAGAAGCCCTTAGCGTGGTAATGTCGCTGTTCGACCCATTGGGACTTCTGTCGCCCCTCACGATGCCTGCAAAGAGATTTATGCAAGAAACGTGGCGATATGGAACAGGATGGGATGAACCCATACCCTCACAACTCATACCGAAGTGGTCATCGTGGACAGAAGAGCTGAAAAAAGTAGAAAATTTGAGGATCCCCCGCTGTTACGATGATCGGCGGGGCAAGAAAGAAAAACAACTTCACACGTTCGTCGATGCGAGTGAAGAAGCATACGCAGCAGCAGTGTACCTCCGCATGAGGCTCCAGGACGGCACGGTACACGCAGCATTAGTGGCAGCGAAGAGCAGAGTAGCGCCATTGAAGCCTACATCTGTACCCAGGCTCGAACTCCAGGCGGCGCTGCTAGGCACCCGCCTGGCGGAAACAGTGAAAAAAGAACTAAAACTTGACGGCGTAAAGAAGACGTACTGGAGTGATTCGCGCACAGTACTGGCCTGGATACGGTCGGAGCCACGAACATTTAAAACATTCGTCGCTCACCGACTGGCCGAGATCGAGGAAACGACGAAAGTCAACGAGTGGCGCTGGGTACCGACGAAAGAAAACGTAGCCGACGACGCCACCAGGTCAACACCAATAGATTTTGGTGCCGCGCACCGGTGGTTCCACGGACCCGATTTCCTCATCAAGGAAGAGGATTGCTGGCCTCGAGAGGAGAAACACGATGAAAAGATAACTACTGGGGAAGAAAAGTGTCTCGCAGCCCGAGTCGTCACGGTCGAGGAAAGCCTTCCGGACATCAATCGCATAGAAAAATGGAATATGCTCATACGCGCCACAGGACGAGCTCTACAGTTCATCGACCTGTGTCGCAGAAGAAAGGACACAGTAGCAGTTACTAAGAAGAGAACAAGAAAAAACCAAGAAGCCGATGTAAGGTGGAACACACACCGGCAACGTGAAAGCGTTGTGCCTAGAACCAACAGCACAGCACGAAAATACATAATCCTTGAAGCATCCTATATAGCTCGTGCCGAAGAGTTATGGGTACGAAAAGTACAAAATGACTGCTACGCTAACGAGAAGAAGCGAATAAGAGAAAACAAAACGCCAGCGGCGGGAGATCGACTAGCGACGCTGAGTGTGCACATGGAAAACGAGATAATAAAACTCAAAGGAAGAATCGGAGCCGCAGAGGGAGTAAGTAGGGAAACAAACAACCCGATTATACTGGATGGCGGTCACCGATACACGAAAATGTACATACAACACGTACACGAACAAATGCATCACGGAGGAGTAGAGACAACAGTGAACGAGCTCCGCCAAAGGATGTGGGTGACGCGCATACGCCCAACAGTGAAAGGTGTCATCAGAAGCTGCTTAACCTGTAAAATAAGAAGAGCAAAACCGATGGTGCCAGCTACAGGTGACCTGCCGGCGGCGCGACTCACACATCACACACGTCCGTTCTCCTTCACTGGTCTAGACTACTTCGGACCAATAGAAGTAACGGTGGGAAGACATCGAGAAAAAAGGTGGGTAGCTCTATTTACTTGCCTCACCATGAGAGCAGTCCACTTGGAAGTGGTGACGTCACTGAGCGCCGACTCCGCCGTAGCCGCTCTAAGAAGATTCATAGCAAGAAGGGGGCAACCGACCGAGCTCTGGACGGACAACGCTACCTGCTTTAAAGCCGCGGAAAAGGAGCTGAAAGAAGCATGGAAGAGCATAGAACATGAGGCGAGTGCACGTCGTATCGCCTGGCGCTACATCCCCCCGTCCGCTCCCTTCATGGGCGGGGCATGGGAGCGCCTAGTACGAAGCGTGAAGGAATCATTGAAAATAACGCTGCACGAGAAGCATCCCAGCGACGAGACACTCTACACGCTGCTGGTAGAAGCAGAAAACATCGTCAATTCGAGACCGCTTACCCACGTGACAGTCGACCCGGAAGAACAAGAAGCGCTGACACCCAACCACATACTGCTGGGAGCCAACAGCCACGTTCCAGCCCCGGGCACCTTCGAGGAACAGAAGACCCCTGTGCGCCAGCTGTGGAAGCGCGCACAACACCTCGCAGATACCTTTTGGAGAAGGTGGGTGAAGGAATACCTCCCCCTCCTCCATCACCGGCGGGAGCCTCACACTCGAGGCTCCGCCCCCGCAGTCGGCGACATCGTGATCATTGGTGATTCAAACTTGCCCCGGAACGTCTGGCCACGAGGAAGAATAACCAAGACCTACCCAGGGAAGGACGGCGTGGTACGAGTGGTGGACGTAGCCATGAAGAATGGTCATGTCCTGCGCCGCCCGTGTAAGAAGATCATCGTGCTACCAAGGGAGTCGCCTACGCGACCGGCGGGAGAAATGTGCACGATGAACGAATAAATGGTAAAAAAATGAATATAACTTGTAAATTATGTTAATGTAAAATGATAGTGATTAACTTAGTTTGTGGAATCACCTGCGGCACTAACAGGCCGAAACCGACCAATCCCGCTCGAGGTATCGGACGCACTCTTCTGTCTGTCTCGGTAGTCCTTGTCGCCGACAAGGATCACCGGCAGATAGAGAGGGAATGAGGCGACCGTTATATCGGGGGAGGGAGAGGAAATATAAATAGAACCGAAACAGGTTTTTGTCGATTATTCAGCCTTAGGCGACGCCACAAACTTATTGTTATGTAATAATGATGTAAATTATGTATAGGGATAAGAATGAAAAAACTGTATATGTAAAAATTGTATATTTTGAGAATAATAAACGAAAGTTTGTTTGAGGGGGTGAGGAATGGAAAGTTCTAGAAGGTTTCGGTCGCGACCGGTATAAATAAAGGACCGGCCGCCAGTACAATTCATTCGCTCCTCAACCGTCGACCGGAAAGAACTTGAAGATTCCTCACCCTGAACAACGGTAAGAAGAAAAATAGTGTTTCCATTACCCCTCACCCTGCACCTTTCACCTTTCACCCTTTACCTCTCACCCTTCACCTTTCACCCTTCACCTTTCACACCTTAATATCACCATCCCGGCTTCACCCTTGATTCACAAACCTGTCCTTGGCAATCTAGGCTCGTCTGCTATCCAGCGGACGGTGCCCCACATTTACCAAAAATCCGATTTCAAACTTTGTTAATTTTTAAAAACTCAAGTAACCGAAATCTACAGTTTTCGCAATTGAGTTTACGCTAAAATACTCTGATTTGTCTTGAGCAATGTGTATCTAATGCAAAAAGCATTGGTATGTGCCATAAATCCGATTTTTGCCGAAAATCCGATTTCAAATTTTGTTACTTTTTAAAATTTAAGTAACCGAAAACGACAGTTTTCACAATTGAATTTACGCTAAATTACTCGGATTTGAATGGAGCTATGTGTATCTTATGCAAAAAGCATTGTTATGTGCCATAAATCCGAATTTTGCCAAAAATCCGATTTCAAACTTTGTTACTTTTTTTAAACTCAAGTAACCGAAATATACAGTTTTCGCAATTGAGTTTACGCTAAAATACTCTGATTTGTCTTGAGCAATGTGTATCTAATGTAAAAAGCATTGTTATGTGCCATAAATCCGATTTTTACCAAAAATCCGATTTCAAATATTGTTAATTTTTAAAAACTCAAGTAACCGAAATCTACAGTTTTCGCAATTGAGTTTACGCTAAAATACTCTGATTTGTCTTGAGCAATGTGTATCTAATGCAAAAAGCATTGGTATGTGCCATAAATCCGATTTTTACCAAAAATCCGATTTCAAATTTTGTTACTTTTTTAAATTTCAAGTAACCGAAAACGACAGTTTTCACAATTGAATTTCCGCTAAATTACTCGGATTTGAATGGAGCTATGTGTAGGTATCTTATGCAAAAAGCATTGAAATGTGCCATAAATCCAATTTCAAATTTTGTTACTTTTTTAACCTCAAGTAACCGAAAACGACAGTTTTCACAATTGAATTTACGCTAAATTACTCGAATTTAAATGGAGCTATGTGTATCTAATGCAAAAAGCATTGTAATGTGCCATAAATCCGAATTTTGCCAAAAATCCGATTTCAAACTTTGTTACTTTTTTAAAACTCAAGTAACCGAAATCTACAGTTTTCGCAATTCGCAAAAAAGCATTGGTATGTGCCATAAATCCGATTTTTGCCAAAAATCCGATTTAAAATTTTGTTACATTTTTAAATTTCAAGTAACCGAAAACGACAGTTTTCACAATTGAATTTACGCTAAATTACTCGGATTTGAATGGAGCTATGTGTATCTTATGCAAAAAGCATTAAAATGTGCCATAAATCCAATTTCAAATTTTGTTACTTTTTTAACCTCAAGTAACCGAAAACGACAGTTTTTACACTTGAATTTTCGCTAAAATACTCTGATTTGTTTTGAGAAATGTGTATCTAATGCAAGAAGCATTGGAATGTGCCATAAATCCGATTTTTGCTAAAAATCTGATTTCAAATTTTGTTACTTTTTAAAATTTAAGTAACCGAAAACGACAGTTTTCACAATTGAATTTACGCTTAATTACTCGGATTTGAATGTACACATTCAGTTTACGCTAAAATACTCTGATTTGTCTTGAGCAATGTGTATCTAATGCAAAAAGCATTGGTATGTGCCATAAATCCGATTTTTGCCAAAAATCCGATTTCAAATTTTGTTACTTTTTTAAATTTCAAGTAACCGAAAACGACAGTTTTCACAATTGAATTTACGCTAAATTACTCGGATTTGAATGGAACTATGTGTATCTTATGCAAAAAGCATTGTTATGTGCCATAAATCCGAATTTTGCCAAAAATCCGATTTCAAACTTTGTTACTTTTTTAACCTCAAGTAACCGAAATCTACAGTTTTCGCAATTGAGTTTACGCTAAAATACTCTGATTTGTCTTGAGCAATGTGTATCTAATGCAAAAAGCATTGGTATGTGCCATAAATCCGATTTTTGCCAAAAATCCGATTTCAAATTTTGTTACTTTTTTAAATTTCAAGTAACCGAAAACGACAGTTTTCACAATTGAATTTCCGCTAAATTACTCGGATTTGAATGGAGCTATGTGTATCTTATGCAAAAAGAATTGAAATGTGCCATAAATCCAATTTCAAATTTTGTTACTTTTTTAACCTCAAGTAACCGAAAACGACAGTTTTCACAATTGAATTTTCGCAAAAATACTCTGATTTATCTTGAGCATTGTTTATCTAATGCAAAAAGCATTGTTATGTGCCATAAATCCGATTTTTACCAAAAATCCGATTTCAAATTTTGTTAATTTTTAAAAACTCAAGTAACCGAAATCTACAGTTTTCGCAATTGAGTTTACGCTAAAATACTCTGATTTGTCTTGAGCAATGTGTATCTAATGCAAAAAGCATTGGTATGTGCCATAAATCCGATTTTTGCCAAAAATCCGATTTCAAATTTTGTTACTTTTTTAGAATAGAATAGAATAGAATAGAATAGTACTTTATTTGCATAGAATGTAGGTATACAAAAACAGATGTTAACAAAATAATCAGATCCATACAAACTGCCTTAATTCAAGCATGCAAATGTTGGCTTATAACATGTATTGTATAAAATACAAATAAAAGATCACTAATTTTAAAGTTCATTATCATTTAAAAATTCACTTACACAATAATAACATTTTCCTAATAAAATACTTGCTAATTTCTTTTTAAATATATGGATAGGATACTTTTTTAATTTTTCAGGAATTTTATTATAAATAATAGGAGCCATGACAAACACACTTTTCTTGAGAAGCGCAGTATTATATCCGATAACTCTTAACTGACCTTTATATTGATTTCTAATAGGCCTTTTACTGATTTCAAATAGTGTCGTAAAGTCATGCTTGTTAATTTTTACAAAGACAGCCATTTCAAAAATATATAACGAAGGATATGTTAAAATGTTTAGGGACTTAAACACAGGTACACAGCTGTCTGTAATTTTTAGACCACACATTGCTCTTATGCAGCGTTTTTGTGCTTTAAAAACGTGTTCTCTCAAACTACAATTACCCCAGAAAATAATTCCGAATCTCAAAACTGATCCTACTAGGCTGTGGTAGGCTATTAATATTGTTTTTAAATTTACTTTTTTGGATAGGCTATATAAAACATAAGAGGAGGTACTAAGTTTTTTACATACCTCTTCAGCTTGTGGTTTCCACGAGAGTTGGCTATCTATTAATATTCCCAAGAATTTCGCGACCTTTACTTGTTCTATATTTTGTCCATTGTATCCTATATTAAAATTTTGTGCTGTAAGTTTTTGGTAGAAGTGCATTACATTCGTTTTTACTAGATTAATAATTAAATTATTACTATCAAGCCATTGTATTATCTCCTTTAGTGTGTTGTTTATATCGTCCTCATATGTTGCTATATTACTACATTTAACTAAAGCGGTGCTATCATCAGCAAAGAGAACCATAGGTTGTTGGGTATGACGAGGTAAATCATTTATATATAGCAGAAACAAGAGTGGACCGAGCACACTACCCTGGGGTACACCGTATTTAATAACCCTTGCTAAAGATAAATATTTTTTTTCACGTCTGGTCCTAGTACAGACTTTGGTTATTTCTGTGTACTGTACCCTATCACTAAGGTACGATTTTAATAAGCTCAGAGCATTTCCTCTAATACCGTAGGCGTTTAGTTTAGACAAAAGAGTTTCATAGTGAACACAATCAAAAGCCCGGGTCATATCGGTGTAAATTGCACATATTGGATTTCTGATGTCAACATTTTCCATGACAACTTTAAGTAATTTGTAAATTGCTGTATTAATACCTTTATTTCTTCTAAAACCCTTTTGCTCGTCGCATAAAATATTATACTTTGTCAAAAAAATATCTAGTGATGTATAAATTATTTTTTCTACAACTTTGGAGAAAATTGGTATTAAAGCTATAGGCCTATAATTAATTATATCTTCCTTGCTACCTTTCTTATGAAGCGGTTTGACTATAACTGTTTTTAAAGCTGTTGGGAATACACCAGAACAGATACATAAATTTATTATATGACTAAGATGACCTACAATATTATCAGATGCGAATTTGACGACTTTAGTAGCAATACCGTCATAACCGAAGCTGTTTTTATTTTTAAGACACTTTATTGCTCTTGAAACATCTTGAGGCAAGACTGGAGATAAAAAGATTGAGTTAGGATTTACGTTTAAATAAGAATTTCTACTACTGAAATTGCTGTTTTTTTTAATCTGGTCTATGAAAAAATTATTAAAAGCGTTTGCTATATCTTTTGGATTTTTAATTAAGCTATCATCTACTTTGATTTGACCTATGTTTTCGGTAAAATGTGTTTTATTATTTATTATTTGCCAAGCTGCTTTAGATTTGTTACTAGAAGTATTAATAAAATAATTATTTTGTGCCTTTTGGGTTAATTTTACAATTTTGCGAAATCGTTTTGAGTAGTTTTTAAATATTATTTTATTTTCTTTGCTCTGATTTTGTCTGTACTTCCATAATAAATGTCTCTGTTTTTTACTGCACACCCGTATACCACGCGAAACCCATTTAATATGCTTTGTTGCTTTTTTAACTATTACTTTGTAAGGAAAGCAGAGATCATAAAGCAAACGGAAGTGTTCCAGAAAGGAATCATATGCTAAATTGGCATCATCAGTATTATATATTTCCGTTAATGGAAAAGAACGAAGGTATTCATTAAATTTAACTAAATTGTTCATTGAAATGTCACGCTTTCGAACACGCCACGATCCTATTCTACAAGTTCTATTTACCTTTATTTCCAAAATTTGTGCTGTATGATCAGATAATGCAAAATCAATAACTTCAGATTTACATTTTAACTGAAAACTGCGTGCAAAATTATCTAGACAACTATTACTGGATAATCTAGTCGGTTGTTGTAGTTCTAGTTTGAGATTATAGGATAAAAGCAAGCGTTCAAAATCAAGACACATATTATTTCGTTTTAAGGTATCTATGTTGAAGTCCCCACATAAAATTATTTTCTTATTTGACTTAGAACATATTTTCCTTAATATATTGTCTAGTTTTTCGTAAAATAAGATAAAATTATTAAATTTTGGAGGCCTATAGATACATAAGATTACTAATTGTTGATTGACTAACTCTATAGCACAACATTCGATAGTGTTAATTATAGAATATTGTGAAATATCCAGTTCCTTATATTCTAAATTTCTTTTTATAATAATGCAGGCGCCTCCGCGTTTGGCTTGTCTTGAACAACACACAGCCAATTTGTAGTTAGGTAGATGAAAGACTTTTTCTTGGCCATGCATCATAAAATGTTCCGTTATACAGAGTATATCTATATGTTTTTGTTCCTTGGATAATTCTTGCAGGTGAACGGTTAACAAATCCAATTTATTCAAGAGGCCGGCAATATTTTGATGCAGTATCGTTATGGTGTTATAAATGAAAAAGCTCATGGTCCTCTAAAGGATTACTGACTTGAATATCATCATAAAGGTGCTCATCAGGATTTTTCTTACAAAAACATAGAATACAATAATTTACTAACAGTTTTAAGTTTTCGTAAATGTTTCTCATTCCATTGTCATTCAATCGGCCAGTATACTTAGAAAACATTGAATAATCGTAGTATAAATTTAAATTGGAGTCCAGAAGTTCAGCGTAATAGTGTGTTTGGTTGTCCAAGTATAGCATGTTATTAAAGGTTTCAACCCTCCAATTAAATAACATAGCATTGATCTTATAAGTAGGCAGACATATTATTACGTTTGTATGCTTTACTTTTATTAAAGCCTCTCTTATTTTAACAACCATATCATAATAATTTTGAGTTCTATAAAAATCGTCCTTACCAATAAAAATAAAGCAAAAATCTTCTTGCGTATAATGCTCTAGCTTAGAATGTATGCCGTCTATTAATTTCGTGATACCACAGTTTGGAGATAGGTAATGACATATTTGATAATTATAGAAAAAATCTTTTGCTATTGGTAACATTTTATTTGTATTATTACTACTAATAATGCAAAGTTTCTTCTTTTCATTTCTTTTTTCAACTGTAGCTCTTTTTTCACTTTTAGAAAGTACTATATTTTTGTTATCTGAAATCTTTTTAATATTAGTTGAACTCTTAGTGCCCTCGTCTTTTTGGCTTGAACATATTTCAAAATTGGGCTTTTCCTTTGGAGTACTGGTAATTTTACAAACGGACTCACCGAGCTCCGCACTATGATTTGCGTTGAGATTTTTGATAACTTGCTTCAATTCCATATTTTCTTGAGATAATGTTTTTATTTTTTGCTGTGCTTCATTCAATTGTAATTTGAGTGATTCTATTTCGGCATGTATTTCTGTGTTATTTATTTGGTCGTCCGAAATGTTGGTGGCGCCATCTATTGTTAGGCTATGTTCGCTACCATCGTGGGTATCGTCTGACAGTGACACAGCTCGTGGCCTCATTCTTATCGTAATGTTTTCGAAGAAATCCATTTTATTTCTTTAATTAAAATGCACAATATAATAAAAACACAAAACCGTTTAGAAAAAGTTTAAATTTCAAGTAACCGAAAACGACAGTTTTCACAATTGAATTTCAGCTAAATTACTCCGATTTGAATGGAGCTATGTGTATCTTATGCAAAAAGCATTGAAATGTGCCATAAATCCAATTTCAAATTTTGTTACTTTTTTAACCTCAAGTAACCGAAAACGACAGTTTTCACAATTGAATTTTCGCTAAAATACTCTGATTTATCTTGAGCAATGTGTATCTAATGCAAAAAGCATTGTTAAGTGCAATTAATCCAATTTAAAATTTTCTTACTTTTTTTAAACACGAGTAACGGAATTCGACAGTTTTCACAATTGAGTTTACCTACGCTAAAATACTCTGATTTGTATGTAGCTATGTGTATCTTATACAAAAAGCATTGTAATGTGCCATAAATCCAATTTCAAATTTTGTTACTTTTTAAAAACTCAGGTAACCGAAATATACAGTTTTCGTAGTTCAGTTTACGCTAAAATACTCTGATTTGTCTTGAGCAATGTGTATCTAATGCAAAAAGCATTGGTATGTGCCATAAATCCGATTTTTGCCAAAAATCCGATTTCAAATTTTGTTACTTTTTTAAATTTCAAGTAACCGAAAACGACAGTTTTCACAATTGAATTTACGCTAAATTACTCGGATTTGAATGGAGCTATGTGTATCTTATGCAAAAAGCATTAAAATGTGCCATAAATCCAATTTCAAATTTTATTACTTTTTTAACCTCAAGTAACCGAAAACGACACTTTTCACAATTGAATTTTCGCTAAAATACTCTGATTTATCTTGAGCAATGTGTATCTAATGCAAAAAGCATTGTTAAGTGCAATTAATCCAATTTAAAATTTTCTTACTTTTTTTAAACACGAGTAACGGAATTCGACAGTTTTCACAATTGAGTTTACCTACGCTAAAATACTCTGATTTGTATGTAGCTATGTGTATCTTATACAAAAAGCATTGTAATGTGCCATAAATCCAATTTCAAATTTTGTTACTTTTTAAAAACTTAGGTAACCGAAATATACAGTTTTCGTAGTTCAGTTTACGCTAAAATACTCTGATTTGTCTTGAGCAATGTGTATCTAATGCAAAAAGCATTGGTATGTGCCATAAATCCGATTTTTGCCAAAAATCCGATTTCAAATTTTGTTACTTTTTTAAATTTCAAGTAACCGAAAACGACAGTTTTCACAATTGAATTTACGCTAAATTACTCGGATTTGAATGAAGCTATGTGTATCTTATGCAAAAAGCATTAAAATGTGCCATAAATCCAATTTCAAATTTTATTACTTTTTTAACCTCAAGTAACCGAAAACGACACTTTTCACAATTGAATTTTCGCTAAAATACTCTGATTTACCTGGAGATATGTGTATCTTATGCAAAAAATATTGTAATGTGCCATAAATCCAAATTCAAATTTTGTTCCTTTTTTTAAACTCAAGTAACCGAAAACGACAGTTTTCACAATTGAATTTACGCTTAAATACTCGGATTTACCTGGAGCTATGTGTTTCTTATGCAAAATTATTGTTATGTGCCATAAATCCAAATTAAAATTTTGTTCCTTTTTTTAAACTCAAGTAAGCGAAAATGACAGTTTTCACAATTGAATTTACGCTAAAATACTCTGATTTGTATGTAGCTATGTGTATCTTTTGCAAAAAGCATTGTAATGTGCAATTAATCCGATTAAAAATTTTCTTACTTTTTTTAAACTTGAGTAACTGAATTCGACAGTTTTCACAATTGAGTTTACCTACGTTAAAATACTCTGATTTGTATGTAGCTATGTGTAAGTTATGCAAAAATCATTGTAATGTGCCATAAATCCAAATTCAAATTTTGTTCCTTTTTTTCAACTAAAGTAAGCGAAAATGACAGTTTTCACAATTGAATTTACGCTAAATTACTCGGATTTGAATGGAGCTATGTGTATCTTATACAAAAAGCAATGTAATGTGCCATAAATCCAATTTCAAATTTTGTTACTTTTTAAAAACTCAGGTAACCGAAATATACAGTTTTCGTAGTTCAGTTTATGCTAAAATACTCTGATTTATCTTGAGCAATGTGTATCTAATGCAAAAAGCATTGGTATGTGCCATAAATC
Source organism: Celastrina argiolus (assembly GCA_905187575.2). Taxonomy (NCBI): domain Eukaryota; kingdom Metazoa; phylum Arthropoda; class Insecta; order Lepidoptera; family Lycaenidae; genus Celastrina; species Celastrina argiolus. The sequence goes on from LR994594.1 coordinate 16,917,944, forward strand.
CGATTTTTGCCAAAAATCCGATTTCAAATTTTGTTACTTTTTAAAATTTAAGTGTCCGAAAACGACAGTTTTCACAATTGAATTTACGCTAAATTACTCGGATTTGAATGGAGCTATGTGTATCTTATGCAAAAAGCATTGTTATGTGCCATAAATCCGAGTTTTGCCAAAAATCCGATTTCAAACTTTGTTACTTTTTTTAAACTCAAGTAACCGAAATATACAGTTTTCGCAATTGAGTTTACGCTAAAATACTCTGATTTGTCTTGAGCAATGTGTATCTAATGCAAAAAGCATTGTTATGTGCCATAAATCCGATTTTTACCAAAAATCCGATTTCAAACTTTGTTAATTTTTAAAAACTCAAGTAACCGAAATCTACAGTTTTCGCAATTGAGTTTACGCTAAAATACTCTGATTTGTCTTGAGCAATGTGTATCTAATGCAAAAAGCATTGGTATGTGCCATAAATCCGATTTTTGCCAAAAATCCGATTTCAAATTTTGTTACTTTTTAAAATTTAAGTAACCGAAAACGACAGTTTTCACAATTGAATTTACGCTAAATTACTCGGATTTGAATGGAGCTATGTGTATCTTATGCAAAAAGCATTGTTATGTGCCATAAATCCGAATTTTGCCAAAAATCCGATTTCAAACTTTGTTACTTTTTTTAAACTCAAGTAACCGAAATATACAGTTTTCGCAATTGAGTTTACGCTAAAATACTCTGATTTGTCTTGAGCAATGTGTATCTAATGTAAAAAGCATTGTTATGTGCCATAAATCCGATTTTTACCAAAAATCCGATTTCAAATATTGTTAATTTTTAAAAACTCAAGTAACCGAAATCTACAGTTTTCGCAATTGAGTTTACGCTAAAATACTCTGATTTGTCTTGAGCAATGTGTATCTAATGCAAAAAGCATTGGTATGTATGTATATGCCATAAATCCGATTGTTACCAAAAATCCGATTTCAAATTTTGTTCCTTTTTTTAAACTCAAGTAAGCGAAAATGACAGTTTTCACAATTGAATTTACGCTAAAATACTCTGATTTGTATGTAGCTATGTGTATCTTTTGCAAAAAGCATTGTAATGTGCAATTAATCCGATTAAACATTTTCTTACTTTTTTTAAACTTGAGTAACTGAATTCGACAGTTTTCACAATTGAGTTTACCTACGCTAAAATACTCTGATTTGTATGTAGCTATGTGTAAGTTATGCAAAAATCATTGTAATGTGCCATAAATCCAAATTCAAATTTTGTTCCTTTTTTTCAACTAAAGTAAGCGAAAACGACAGTTTTCACAATTGAATTTACGCTAAAATACTTTGATTTGTATGTAGCTATGTGTATTTTATGCAAAAAATATTGTAATGTGCCCTAGATCCGATTTCAAAATTTGTTACTTTTTTTAAACTCAAGTAAGCGAAGTGAAAATCCAATTTCAAATTTTGTTACTTTTTAAAAACTCAGGTAACCGAAATATACAGTTTTCGTAGTTCAGTTTACGCTAAAATACTCTGATTTATCTTGAGCAATGTGTATCTAATGCAAAAAGCATTGGTATGTGCCATAAATCGGATTTTTGGCAAAAATCGGATTTATGGCACATACCAATGCTTTTTACTTTTCAAATTTTGTTACTTTTTAAAATTTAAGTAACCGAAAACGACAGTTTTCACAATTGAATTTACGCTAAATTACTCGGATTTGAATGGAGCTATGTGTATCTTATGCAAAAAGCATTGAAATGTGCCATAAATCCAATTTCAAATTTTGTTACTTTTTTAACCTCAAGTAACCGTAAACGACAGTTTTCACAATTGACTTTTCGCAAAAATACTCTGATTTATCTTGAGCATTGTTTATCTAATGCAAAAAGCATTGTTATGTGCCATAAATCCGATTTTTACCAAAAATCCGATTTCAAATTTTGTTAATTTTTAAAAACTCAAGTAACCGAAATCTACAGTTTTCGCAATTGAGTTTACGCTAAAATACTCTGATTTGTCTTGAGCAATGTGTATCTAATGCAAAAAGCATTGGTATGTGCCATAAATCCGATTTTTGCCAAAAATCCGATTTCAAATTTTGTTACTTTTTTAAATTTCAAGTAACCGAAAACGACAGTTTTCACAATTGAATTTCCGCTAAATTACTCGGATTTGAATGGAGCTATGTGTATCTTATGCAAAAAGCATTGAAATGTGCCGTAACCGAAAACGACAGTTTTCACAATTGAATTTTTGCTAAAATACTCTGATTTATCTTGAGCAATGTGTATCTAATGCAAAAAGCATTGTTATGTGCAATTAATCCGATTTAAAATTTTCTTACTTTTTTTAAACTTGAGTAACGGAATTCGACAGTTTTCACAATTGAGTTTACCTACGCTAAAATACTCTGATTTGTATGTAGCTATGTGTATCTTATACAAAAAGCATTGTAATGTGCCATAAATCCAATTTCAAATTTTGTTACTTTTTAAAAACTCAGGTAACCGAAATATACAGTTTTCGTAGTTCAGTTTACGCTAAAATACTCTGATTTATCTTGAGCAATGTGTATCTAATACAAAAAGCATTGTTATGTGCCATAAATCCGATTTTTACCAAAAATCCGATTTCAAATTTTGTTAATTTTTAAAAACTCAAGTAACCGAAATATACAGTTTTAACAATTGAGTTTACGCTAAAATACTCTGATTTGTCTTAAGCAATGTGTATCTAATGCAAAAAGCATTGTTATGTGCCATAAATCCGATTTTTACCAAAAATACGATTTCAAATTTTGTTTATTTTTAAAAACTCAAGTAACCGAAAACAACAGTTTTCACAATTGAATTTTCGCTAAATTACTCGGATTTGAATGGAGCTATGTGTATCTTATACAAAAAGCATTGTAATGTGCCATAAATCCAATTTCAAATTTTGTTCCTTTTTAAAAACTCAGGTAACCGAAATATACAGATTTCGCAATTGAGTTTACGCTAAAATACTCTGATTTATCTTGAGCAATGTGTATCTTATACAAAAAGCATTGTTATGTGCCATAAATCCGATTTTTACCAAAAATCCGATTTCAAATTTTGTTTATTTTTAAAAACTCAAGTAACCGAAAACAACAGTTTTCACAATTGAATTTTCGCTAAATTACTCGGATTTGAATGGAGCTATGTGTATCTTATACAAAAAGCATTGTAATGTGCCATAAATCCAATTTCAAATTTTGTTCCTTTTTAAAAACTCAGGTAACCGAAATATACAGATTTCGCAATTGAGTTTACGCTAAAATACTCTGATTTGTCTTAAGCAATGTGTATCTAATGCAAAAAGCATTGTTATGTGCCATAAATCCGATTTTTACCAAAAATCCGATTTCAAATTTTGTTTATTTTTAAAAACTCAAGTAACCGAAAACAACAGTTTTCACAATTGAATTTTCGCTAAATTACTCGGATTTGAATGGAGCTATGTGTATCTAATGCAAAAAGCATTGGTATGTGCCATAAATCCGATTTTTGCCAAAAATCCGATTTCAAATTTTGTTACTTTTTAAATTTAAGTAACCGAAAACGACAGTTTTCACAATTGAATTTACGCTAAATTACTCGGATTTGAATGGAGCAGTGTATATCTTATGCAAAAAGCATTAAAATGTGCCATAAATCCAATTTCAAATTTTATTACTTTTTTAACCTCAAGTAACCGAAAACGACAGTTTTCACAATTGAATTTTCGCTAAAATACTCTGATTTATCTTGAGCAATGTGTATCTAGTGCAAAAAGCATTGTAATGTGCCATAAATCCGATTTTTACCAAAAATCCGATTTCTAATTTTGTTACTTTTTAAAATTTAATTACTTAAATTTCGGTTACCCGAAAACGACAGTTTTCACAATTGAATTTACGCTAAATTACTCTGATTTGTCTTGAGCAACGTGTATCTAATGCAAAAAGCATTGTTATGTGCCATAAATCCGAATTTTGCCAAAAATCCGATTTCAAACTTTGTTACTTTTTTTAAACTCAAGTAACCGAAATATACAGTTTTCGCAATTGAGTTTACGCTAAAATACTCTGATTTGTCTTGAGCAATGTGTATCTAATGTAAAAAGCATTGTTATGTGCCATAAATCCGATTTTTACCAAAAATCCGATTTCAAATTTTGTTAATTTTTAACAACTCAAGTAACCGAAATCTACAGTTTTCGCAATTGAGTTTACGCTAAAATACTCTGATTTGTCTTGAGCAATGTGTATCTAATGCAAAAAGCATTGTAATGTGCCATAATTCCGATTTTTACCAAAAATCCGATTTCTAATTTTGTTACTTTTTAAAATTAAATTACTTAAATTTCGGTTACCCGAAAACGACAGTTTTCACAATTGAATTTACGCTAAATTACTCGGATTTGAATGGAGCTATGTGTATCTTATGCAAAAAGCATTGAAATGTGCCATAAATCCAATTTCAAATTTTGTTACTTTTTTAACCTCTAGTAACCGAAAACGACAGTTTTCACAATTGAATTTTCGCTAAAATACTCTGATTTGTCTTGAGCAACGTGTATCTAATGCAAAAAGCATTGTTATGTGCCATAAATCCGATTTTTACCAAAAATCCGATTTCAAATTTTGTTACTTTTTAAAATTTAAGTAACCGAAAACGACAGTTTTCACAATTGAATTTACGCTAAATTACTCGGATTTGAATGGAGCTATGTGTATCTTATGCAAAAAGTATTGTTATGTGCCATAAATCCGAATTTTGCCAAAAATCCGATTTCAAACTTTGTTACTTTTTTAACCTCAAGTAACCGAAATCTACAGTTTTCGCAATTGAGTTTACGCTAAAATACTCTGATTTGTCTTGAGCAATGTGTATCTAATGCAAAAAGCATTGGTATGTGCCATAAATCCGATTTTTGCCAATAATCCGATTTCAAATTTTGTTACTTTTTTAAATTTCAAGTAACCGAAAACGACAGTTTTCACAATTGAATTTCCGCTAAATTACTCGGATTTGAATGGAGCTATGTGTATCTAATGCAAAAAGCATTGTAATGTGCCATAAATCCGAATTTTGCCAAAAATCCGATTTCAAACTTTGTTACTTTTTTAAAACTCAAGTAACCGAAATCTACAGTTTTCGCAATTCGCAAAAAAGCATTGGTATGTGCCATAAATCCGATTTTTGCCAAAAATCCGATTTAAAATTTTGTTACATTTTTAAATTTCAAGTAACCGAAAACGACAGTTTTCACAATTGAATTTACGCTAAATTACTCGGATTTGAATGGAGCTATGTGTATCTTATGCAAAAAGCATTGAAATGTGCCATAAATCCAATTTAAAATTTTGTTACTTTTTTAACCTCAAGTAACCGAAAACGACAGTTTTCACAATTGAATTTTCGCTAAAATACTCTGATTTGTTTTGAGCAATGTGTATCTAATGCAAGAAGCATTGGAATGTGCCATAAATCCAATTTCAAATTTTGTTACTTTTTTAACCTCAAGTAACCGAAAACGACAGTTTTCACAATTGAATTTTCGCTAAAATACTCTGATTTGTCTTGAGCAACGTATATCTAATGCAAAAATCATTGTTATGTGCCATTAATCCGAATTTTGCCAAAAATCCGATTTCAAACTTTGTTACTTTTTTAACCTCAAGTAACCGAAATCTACAGTTTTCGCAATTGAGTTTACGCTAAAATACTCTGATTTGTCTTGAGCAATGTGTATCTAATGCAAAAAGCATTGGTATGTGCCATAAATCCGATTTTTGCCAATAATCCGATTTCAAATTTTGTTACTTTTTTAAATTTCAAGTAACCGAAAACGACAGTTTTCACAATTGAATTTCCGCTAAATTACTCGGATTTGAATGGAGCTATGTGTATCTAATGCAAAAAGCATTGTAATGTGCCATAAATCCGAATTTTGCCAAAAATCCGATTTCAAACTTTGTTACTTTTTTAAAACTCAAGTAACCGAAATCTCCAGTTTTCGCAATTCGCAAAAAAGCATTGGTATGTGCCATAAATCCGATTTTTGCCAAAAATCCGATTTAAAATTTTGTTACATTTTTAAATTTCAAGTAACCGAAAACGACAGTTTTCACAATTGAATTTACGCTAAATTACTCGGATTTGAATGGAGCTATGTGTATCTTATGCAAAAAGCATTGAAATGTGCCATAAATCCAATTTAAAATTTTGTTACTTTTTTAACCTCAAGTAACCGAAAACGACAGTTTTCACAATTGAATTTTCGCTAAAATACTCTGATTTGTTTTGAGCAATGTGTATCTAATGCAAGAAGCATTGGAATGTGCCATAAATCCAATTTCAAATTTTGTTACTTTTTTAACCTCAAGTAACCGAAAACGACAGTTTTCACAATTGAATTTTCGCTAAAATACTCTGATTTGTCTTGAGCAACGTGTATCTAATGCAAAAAGCATTGTTATGTGCCATTAATCCGAATTTTGCCAAAAATCCGATTTCAAACTTTGTTACTTTTTTTAAACTCAAGTAACCGAAATATACAGTTTTCGCAATTGAGTTTACGCTAAAATACTCTGATTTGTCTTGAGCAATGTGTATCTAATGCAAAAAGCATTGTAATGTGCCATAAATCCGATTTTTACCAAAAATCCGATTTCAAATTTTGTTACTTTTTAAAATTTAAGTAACCGAAAACGACAGTTTTCACAATTGAATTTACGCTAAATTACTCGGATTTGAATGGAGCTATGTGTATCTTATGCAAAAAGTATTGTTATGTGCCATAAATCCGAATTTTGCCAAAAATCCGATTTCAAACTTTGTTACTTTTTTAACCTCAAGTAACCGAAATCTACAGTTTTCGCAATTGAGTTTACGCTAAAATACTCTGATTTGTCTTGAGCAATGTGTATCTAATGCAAAAAGCATTGGTATGTGCCATAAATCCGATTTTTGCCAATAATCCGATTTCAAATTTTGTTACTTTTTTAAATTTCAAGTAACCGAAAACGACAGTTTTCACAATTGAATTTCCGCTAAATTACTCGGATTTGAATGGAGCTATGTGTATCTAATGCAAAAAGCATTGTAATGTGCCATAAATCCGAATTTTGCCAAAAATCCGATTTCAAACTTTGTTACTTTTTTAAAACTCAAGTAACCGAAATCTACAGTTTTCGCAATTCGCAAAAAAGCATTGGTATGTGCCATAAATCCGATTTTTGCCAAAAATCCGATTTAAAATTTTGTTACATTTTTAAATTTCAAGTAACCGAAAACGACAGTTTTCACAATTGAATTTACGCTAAATTACTCGGATTTGAATGGAGCTATGTGTATCTTATGCAAAAAGCATTGAAATGTGCCATAAATCCAATTTAAAATTTTGTTACTTTTTTAACCTCAAGTAACCGAAAACGACAGTTTTCACAATTGAATTTTCGCTAAAATACTCTGATTTGTTTTGAGCAATGTGTATCTAATGCAAGAAGCATTGGAATGTGCCATAAATCCAATTTCAAATTTTGTTACTTTTTTAACCTCAAGTAACCGAAAACGACAGTTTTCACAATTGAATTTTCGCTAAAATACTCTGATTTGTCTTGAGCAACGTATATCTAATGCAAAAATCATTGTTATGTGCCATTAATCCGAATTTTGCCAAAAATCCGATTTCAAACTTTGTTACTTTTTTAACCTCAAGTAACCGAAATCTACAGTTTTCGCAATTGAGTTTACGCTAAAATACTCTGATTTGTCTTGAGCAATGTGTATCTAATGCAAAAAGCATTGGTATGTGCCATAAATCCGATTTTTGCCAATAATCCGATTTCAAATTTTGTTACTTTTTTAAATTTCAAGTAACCGAAAACGACAGTTTTCACAATTGAATTTCCGCTAAATTACTCGGATTTGAATGGAGCTATGTGTATCTAATGCAAAAAGCATTGTAATGTGCCATAAATCCGAATTTTGCCAAAAATCCGATTTCAAACTTTGTTACTTTTTTAAAACTCAAGTAACCGAAATCTCCAGTTTTCGCAATTCGCAAAAAAGCATTGGTATGTGCCATAAATCCGATTTTTGCCAAAAATCCGATTTAAAATTTTGTTACATTTTTAAATTTCAAGTAACCGAAAACGACAGTTTTCACAATTGAATTTACGCTAAATTACTCGGATTTGAATGGAGCTATGTGTATCTTATGCAAAAAGCATTGAAATGTGCCATAAATCCAATTTAAAATTTTGTTACTTTTTTAACCTCAAGTAACCGAAAACGACAGTTTTCACAATTGAATTTTCGCTAAAATACTCTGATTTGTTTTGAGCAATGTGTATCTAATGCAAGAAGCATTGGAATGTGCCATAAATCCAATTTCAAATTTTGTTACTTTTTTAACCTCAAGTAACCGAAAACGACAGTTTTCACAATTGAATTTTCGCTAAAATACTCTGATTTGTCTTGAGCAACGTGTATCTAATGCAAAAAGCATTGTTATGTGCCATTAATCCGAATTTTGCCAAAAATCCGATTTCAAACTTTGTTACTTTTTTTAAACTCAAGTAACCGAAATATACAGTTTTCGCAATTGAGTTTACGCTAAAATACTCTGATTTGTCTTGAGCAATGTGTATCTAATGTAAAAAGCATTGTAATGTGCCATAAATCCGATTTTTACCAAAAATCCGATTTCAAATTTTGTTACTTTTTAAAATTTAAGTAACCGAAAACGACAGTTTTCACAATTGAATTTACGCTAAATTACTCGGATTTGAATGGAGCTATGTGTATCTTATGCAAAAAGCATTGTTATGTGCCATAAATCCGAATTTTGCCAAAAATCCGATTTCAAACTTTGTTACTTTTTTAACCTCAAGTAACCGAAATCTACAGTTTTCGCAATTGAGTTTACGCTAAAATACTCTGATTTGTCTTGAGCAATGTGTATCTAATGCAAAAAGCATTGGTATGTGCCATAAATCCGATTTTTGCCAAAAATCCGATTTCAAATTTTGTTACTTTTTTAAATTTCAAGTAACCGAAAACGACAGTTTTCACAATTGAATTTCCGCTAAATTACTCGGATTTGAATGGAGCTATGTGTATCTTATGCAAAAAGCATTGTAATGTGCCATAAATCCAAATTCAAATTTTGTTCCTTTTTTTCAACTAAAGTAAGCGAAAACGACAGTTTTCACAATTGAATTTACGCTAAAATACTTTGATTTGTATGTAGCTATGTGTATTTTATGCAAAAAATATTGTAATGTGCCCTAGATCCGATTTCAAAATTTGTTACTTTTTTTAAACTCAAGTAAGCGAAGTGAAAATCCAATTTCAAATTTTGTTACTTTTTAAAAACTCAGGTAACCGAAATATACAGTTTTCGTAGTTCAGTTTACGCTAAAATACTCTGATTTATCTTGAGCAATGTGTATCTAATGCAAAAAGCATTGGTATGTGCCATAAATCGGATTTTTGGCAAAAATCAGATTTATGGCACGTACCAATGCTTTTTACTTTTCAAATTTTGTTACTTTTTAAAATTTAAGTAACCGAAAACGACAGTTTTCACAATTGAATTTACGCTAAATTACTCGGATTTGAATGGAGCTATGTGTATCTTATGCAAAAAGCATTGAAATGTGCCATAAATCCAATTTCAAATTTTGTTACTTTTTTAACCTCAAGTAACCGTAAACGACAGTTTTCACAATTGACTTTTCGCAAAAATACTCTGATTTATCTTGAGCATTGTTTATCTAATGCAAAAAGCATTGTTATGTGCCATAAATCCGATTTTTACCAAAAATCCGATTTCAAATTTTGTTAATTTTTAAAAACTCAAGTAACCGAAATCTACAGTTTTCGCAATTGAGTTTACGCTAAAATACTCTGATTTGTCTTGAGCAATGTGTATCTAATGCAAAAAGCATTGGTATGTGCCATAAATCCGATTTTTGCCAAAAATCCGATTTCAAATTTTGTTACTTTTTTAAATTTCAAGTAACCGAAAACGACAGTTTTCACAATTGAATTTCCGCTAAATTACTCGGATTTGAATGGAGCTATGTGTATCTTATGCAAAAAGCATTGAAATGTGCCGTAACCGAAAACGACAGTTTTCACAATTGAATTTTTGCTAAAATACTCTGATTTATCTTGAGCAATGTGTATCTAATGCAAAAAGCATTGTTATGTGCAATTAATCCGATTTAAAATTTTCTTACTTTTTTTAAACTTGAGTAACGGAATTCGACAGTTTTCACAATTGAGTTTACCTACGCTAAAATACTCTGATTTGTATGTAGCTATGTGTATCTTATACAAAAAGCATTTGTAATGTGCCATAAATCCAATTTCAAATTTTGTTACTTTTAAAAACTCAGGTAACCGAAATATACAGTTTTCGTAGTTCAGTTTACGCTAAAATACTCTGATTTATCTTGAGCAATGTGTATCTAATACAAAAAGCATTGTTATGTGCCATAAATCCGATTTTTACCAAAAATCCGATTTCAAATTTTGTTAATTTTTAAAAACTCAAGTAACCGAAATATACAGTTTTAACAAATTGAGTTTACGCTAAAATACTCTGATTTGTCTTAAGCAATGTGTATCTAATGCAAAAAGCATTGTTATGTGCCATAAATCCGATTTTTACCAAAAATACGATTTCAAATTTTGTTTATTTTTAAAAACTCAAGTAACCGAAAACAACAGTTTTCACAATTGAATTTTTCGCTAAATTACTCGGATTTGAATGGAGCTATGTGTATCTTATACAAAAAGCATTGTAATGTGCCATAAATCCAATTTCAAATTTTGTTCCTTTTTAAAAACTCAGGTAACCGAAATATACAGATTTCGCAATTGAGTTTACGCTAAAATACTCTGATTTATCTTGAGCAATGTGTATCTTATACAAAAAGCATTGTTATGTGCCATAAATCCGATTTTTACCAAAAATCCGATTTCAAATTTTGTTTATTTTTAAAAACTCAAGTAACCGAAAACAACAGTTTTCACAATTGAATTTTCGCTAAATTACTCGGATTTGAATGGAGCTATGTGTATCTTATACAAAAAGCATTGTAATGTGCCATAAATCCAATTTCAAATTTTGTTCCTTTTTTAAAAACTCAGGTAACCGAAATATACAGATTTCGCAATTGAGTTTACGCTAAAATACTCTGATTTGTCTTAAGCAATGTGTATC